>CM047749.1:1306950-2026950 GCA_026225825.1 Pistacia integerrima | reverse complement strand
TCAAAATTTCTCCGAGCTTCCTTCCATAACCTACGCAAAGTGCTCTCTATTTTCGGGTTGAATGTTAAATGGCCAAGATGAGAGGATCTGGTCATAAAACAAAAAACCTCATAAAAGAATTAGAAAGTAATGAAAACTAACTAGAAAATAAAAAAAATAAAAAAAAATATATATATATATATATATATATATATATATTTTTTTTTTTTTTAATGACCAAAAACACAAAACTAGCCAAAAACCCTATCAAACGTTGTTTTTTGGCCTCGAGAGAGTAGGGCTAGTGAATCATAAATGGATTTACTAGTCTTGTGTAGAATTTCGTTTTCTTTGAAACGGATACTCGCATTGCTCCTAATTCCACCAAAAATCCTGCCGTGAACAGTACTACCAAATTTTTTTTATTTTTTTCTGGAAAATAAAAAAAAAAACAAAAATAACAAGAACAAATAAAAATCAACTAGAATCACTCCCCGGCAACGGCGCCAAAACCTGGCGTGTTGTCATAGGCACCCAGAATTAAAACCTAAAAACACATGTAGTAGTGTGAGTAAGGATTGTTCCCACGGAGAGTGTCTAGCCGAGTTTAATGTTACGTGAACAAGGCTTGGGGGGTTTGAATAAAAGAAAAACAATTTCAGGAAAAAATATTCAACCTAAATTACCGAAATCAATCAAAATAACGAAACTTGGTCTAAGTCAACATCCACCATCGGAATCTTACAACTGATCATCGATACAAAAATAAATCAATTCATACCCTGAATATTCACCATTGGAACTATTTTCCTATCTCTCCTTAGTTGTAATTAATTAAGAAACAAGCGATCTAATTAACCTTACTACTAAACAACCCTAGACAAGCGCTAAAGATTTAATCTAGTGGCAACCTTAAGACCTAGAGAGATTGATGAAGCTAAACAACACAAACTCAAGCGGTTGCATTTAATTCAGTCAAATGTTCTTCTTAAGACTTAATAATTCCTAACGCAGCAAATTCTTAAACCCTAATTACTTCACAAATTAGAGGGATCAAACAATTACGGATTTGATATCTAACTTAGCAATAGATTTCAACAATTAATAAACTAGTAGGCCTCCTAGTAATTAAACGCAACAATCATGAAAATATGCATAGAAGAACATCCAATACTCAAACATAAATTGAACACTTAAAGAAAAAACCAGATTGATCTCACAATTTATTGATTCTGAGGTCTTGTTTCCTTCGACCAAGTTTTAAAAATTAGCCACTCATGGCCATCACAAAAATTCAAAGGAAAAGTTCAAGAAGATGAGAGGGAGAGGCATGTGTGTCTCTGTGTAATCCCTAATCTTATCTCCCTCTCTAAATATCCAATTCGAATTTTAATTCTACTAAATCTAGATCTCCTAAAAATATTCTAAAATCCCAAAATAACCTTTATCCTAATTTGAGTAATTGAAAATAAAATAAAGTCTTAATACAAAATAGGAAAGTGGTGATTCCAGCTGTAACTTGTGTGCAACAGGTCTTCAAATCTTCCAATAATAAACTGCCTCTTTAACTTGCATGACAAGGCGGAATGTCCCAGAACGTCGGCAATGTAGGTGCGTCAACTTCAAGCCCGATTATAACCTTGATGCAGCGAGTATCTCTCCAAACTCAAAACATGAAAGTTTTAGATCTGTTTCGTCTAGTTCCACAACATTTTGAATCATCTCAATCGGAGCTTGGATGAGAGAGTTATGCCCAGATTACGAAGCGATATCAAAACTGTCCGAATTCACCTAATTAGTTCCGTTTTGCATTTAACGCCTCCATTTGCATCCTAAATCAAAATAGAATAATAATGAGTACATTTAGGCAGCAAATAAGTATAAAAGACTAGACATTAAGGGGGGTAAATATGACATTTTACATTCTCATCAAATAAACTAGGATGTCATCTATAAATACCACTAAGAACTGATCCAGACAATCATGAAACACCTGGTTCATTAAGTCCATCAAGACTGCTGGGGCATTAGTTAACCCAAAAGGCATCACCACAAATTCATAATGCCCATATCTTGTCCGAAAAGCAGTCTTAGCTATGTCTTGTTCTGCCACTCTTACCTGATGATAACCCGACCTTAAATCAATCTTTGAAAATACAGCAGCTCTTTTCAATTGGTCAAAAAGATCATCTATCCGAGGTAGTAGATACTTATTCTTTATTGTCACTTTATTCAACTCTCTATAATCAATGCACATCCGCAATAACCCATATTTCTTCTTTACAAACAAGATTAGAGCTCCCCAGGGAGAATGACTTGGTCGGATAAAACCTTTATCTAGGAGCTCTTGGAGTTGCTTCTTTAATTCCTGGAGTTCAGCTAGGGCCATTCGGTAAGGGGCTTTAGAAATCGACACTGTCCTTAGTGCCAATTCAATACTAAACTCAACTTCTCTTTCCGCAGGTAAACCCGATAAGTCTTCCGAAAATACATCTAGAAATTCCTGGACTACTGGCACACTCTATAATTCTGGTTGTGGGACATCTTTACTTTGCAGCACATGAGCAATATACCCAGAACACCCCTTCCTTAACATCTTTCTAGCTTTTACACTACTAATCAACATGTTCAACTGATGGCCCTCTCCAAAACTGAACTTATCTCCATTATCGAGACTAAACCTTGCTTTCTTCTTCTGACAGCCAATTTCTACTCCATACTTCCCTAGGAAATCCATGCCCAAAATCACATCAAAGTCGGGTATATTAAATACTATTAAATCAACTGCTAACTCCCGACCATGGATCACTACGGACTCTCCTGACAGCATCTCATGGGTCACAACACTAACCCCATCAGGTGACTCTATCTTAATGGGTTGGCTCACTCTCGTAGGTTTCAAACCTAATTTTTCTATCATCCTATAAGATATAAATGAATGAGTGGCTCCGGAATCAATTAAAGCATAAAGAGGAACTGCATGAAATAACAATTGACCAGTAACATCTGAAGGACTAGCCTCTGCTTCATCTTATGCCATGGTAAACACCCTGGCATTAGTACCTCTGGAAGTCTATGCTGCAGATGGAAGAGGAGCTTTATAATCTTTCATTAGATGCCCTGGCTGCCGGCATCTATAACACACATTACGGCCCAACTCTCTCGGGCACTTTCTTGGATAAGGTTTCCCACATTTAGGACATGGGGAAACTCCACTGTTCTCGGCCATTTACTCTGCTAATCTTTTATGTTCTTCTTAGGCTGAAACTTCTTCTTATTCTTTACTTCTCTAGTTCTTGCAACCTCAAATCTTTCTCGCTGTGTGGGAGATGGGTCACTTGGTCCCGTTGGGGTGAGCTTGTTCACAAAAATTTATGCCCGTAAAACCCTCTATAAAGCTTCATTATAGGTTCAAGAGGGCTCAGCTCTTGCCATTACATCCCAAGCTATCTCTGGCTTCAGCCCATGGACAAACTTATCCCTTCTCAGCTTTGGGGTATTCACTATATCGAGTGCAAACCTTGCAAGACAGTTAAACCTCACAGAATACTCTTTCACTAAACTCAACCCTTGCTTCAAGTTGATAAATTCTTGTATCTTCTCATATACCCAGTCCACTATTCTGTACTCAGCATTAAACAATCTTCTAAACTCACCCTAGGTCATCACAAGAACATCATGAGTGTCTTCCATCAATTCCCACCAGATTCGAGCATCACCCCGAAACAAGAAACTGACATACCAGATCTTTTCCTGTTCCGTCATAGGGAAAAATTCCGTCGTACACTCAACGGACCTAAACCATTCCTCTGCCACTAAAGGGTCTGTTGTACCCTTAAACTCTGACAGCTGATGTTGACTTGGGAGCACATAAATCAGCTCAATCCGATTTTGTACTGTCGAGGGTACAGGTCTTTCTGTTTCTTCTCTAGTGGGTGGTACTTGTATGGGGGTTTCAACTCTTCCTGGTTTAACTCTCCCCTGACTTTCTACTAACACTTGCTGTATCAGTCTCTGAATTCCAGCTTCATTAAGGGTAAAGGGAGTAGATTCTGGCGGGTTTGAAGGTTCCCCCGCACTCATTGTTCTCTTACAACTTGCTCGGGTTCTACGTTTCATCTACAAGACAACCACCCATTATCAACTCATAAAACACTTCAAGTAAGGAAAGAATTAACTTACCACGGTCGGTAACAGAACGTCGATGCGGCGAGAGTGGCACACTGTCAAATCCCAAAATCTTTGCTCTGATACCAAAAATGTAATGACTTCTTTCTACTAGTATACTTTAGAAAATATACAAAGAAAACATACATACTTAGCATATGAAAAGTAGTTGGGCCCACATTTTTTGTTACTTATCAAATATAACTCTTTACATATACCAAAGTAACATGTACAAAAACTTTAACAACGGTGGACAGTGATGCCATTTCTCTCTGCTTTTTGACGTCCATCCGACCGCTTCTCACCTATTTCCTGCAAAACATGAAAAAACAACGGGGTGAGCACAAAAATGCTTAGTAAGTAAATCCTCTTCTCTTCTATCCCCACATCTTTCTCTTGATTCTTTCCTTACTTAATTCTTTTCTTCTTCATTTTTTCTTAGTTCTTTCTCTGTTTCTAGTTCTTATTGTTATTTTCTTTCTTTCTCATTCTTTCTGTTCTTACTATGCTTACATGCATGAATAGAATGCACATGCCATAATGCATAAAAAAAAAAAATGCATTTTCTTTCTTTCTTTTCTATTTCTTATTCTATGTCTTGTCTTTTCTTGCTTGCCTAAGCCCTTTTTTTCTGGTTGGCTCAAGTTTTCCTTATTCTTTCTTATTCTTATTCTTTCCTATTCTTGGCCGATCGGACTCGGTTGATGCATGGATTTGGAACCCTCGCCGTGTGAGTGAGTACAATCCTCATCTACATGCACTCTTGCAGACTGTACAAATTCTTTCTTTCTTCTTAGGCCACTCAATTAAGGTGGAGTGCATATAGGAAGTCTTCTTGGTACAACCCTCATCCACATACACTCTTACGGGTCGTAAAAATTCTTCTTCTTCTTATGCCGCTCACTTAAGGCGACGTGTATGTGGGAAATTTTTCTTAGCACCCACGAGTTCCCCATCGCAACAACCTATTCTTTTCTCTTCTTTAGCACTTTTCTTTCTTTAATTCTTTAGTGCTTTTCTTCCTTTCTCTTTGTTATTATACAATCTTTATTCTTTCTTTAAGTTCTTATGCATATGCATTATATGCATGTGAATGGCTCATGCTTATGTTTCTTTCTTAAGTGCAATTATGCAATGCAATTATACTATGTTGCACAAAAATAAGTTTCTCTACTTATACACAAGCTTCTCTTAGGCATTTCATCAAACATCATGCATGCATACTTTGATTCTATCTTTGGTAAATCTTTATTTCTTTCTTAAACCATCCATTCATGGAACAAAACACCTCCACAATAAATCTAAACATGGCCAAGTAAAACATTTCAAATATTCTACTCAATTCCATTCTACATGCAACCAAACTTCACTAGGTCACCACAATCTCAACTCTTCTTCGCATGGCTCAATTCTACTTATCAAAAGCCATCTACTCATCATCATCAACATTCTCACAATCAATTTCAAGCTCATAAACATAAACATGCATACCAAATCATTTAGTCGCTTAAATCTTAACTTAGGTTGGATTTACTTACCTTTGCTTGAGTTCCTCCACTAGAAGCTCTTTATATTTGTTGGACTTGCTTCTTCTCTCAAATCCTAAGCATAAACTTCATAAGAATTCCTACTAACTTAAATTAATCTCATATAGAACAAGAATCCTTACCTCTTGATGCTTAGGATCAAATCCTTATAGAAATCCAACCAAAAGCCCTCAAATCAACCTTGGAAAATTGATGGAAAGATGAGAGAATTGGGAGTAGAGGTGGCGTGTAGGATAAAGCAAATGGGAGGGTTTGTGTGCTTGAACCCTTCTCATATAACTAAGCCTTCTTTCCCATTTTGCCCTTACACTTTCTTGAAAATTCCATCCTTATCCTTTAATTCTTTTCAAATTCACCCCATTCCAAAATATTCTCCATGAAATTTTCTTACATTTCACTCTCCACTTTTCCTGCTAATTAGGGGTAGAATGGTCACTTCACCTCTATGGAAAAATTCTCTAGAAACTTCACAAAGAAAATCAGCCAGATCTTCGCCCCGGTAAAAAAATACAGAGCCTAAGTCGCCGCGACGAAGTCTGCATTTCCCAAAATCCACCAAGACTTCACCAAATTCAGGGCATCCAAGCAATTCTAACAACTTACAAACTTAACCAAGGGCAACCCAACAACAACAACACATATCAAGTAACCTTAGGGCCAACAAACAACATTTAAAAGGCAAATGAACATGAATCAAAGATGTACCTCAAAGTGGATGTTACAACCTCGAACTTGGCCTCTTTGCGGTCTTCAACCTTTCTGGAAAGGTCATGCAAAGCCCTCTTATATTTAGCCTCCCAGTCTAAGGAAGCTTTCTAAGCCAAGGTAAGGTCAGAATTCAGCTTGTTATTAGCACCTCGCTACTGTGCTAAACTCTTCTTAGCCTCGGCCAACTTCACCTCAGCCTTTGCTCGAGTAGCCTCGCCTACTTTAATTTTGTCAATGAACTCCCTTTCCTTAACGTCGAAGGCCTCAACCTCTTTCTTCAACCGCCTAAGCTCGACTTGCTTTGAGTCTTCTAATGGGTCAGTTCAGTGTACTTGTACAAGCAAGCACCTATGTGTTGCACCAGGTTGATACCCACAACCTTGACATGTGAGCTCTGTCACTACCTTTTGATGGGGTCGTTCAACGCGATGATAGTCTCTCTGTATAATTTGTGTCCTTGGTCAGATTTATGCAATGACTACAGATAGTTTAAGAATGGCCACCTTGCGCTCATAGGGTTCTCATAATTAAGATTTATAACACTTAATTCCCTCGTCACTGGTTCCAACCTTTCTAAGGACATATACTATTTTCTTTACGCGGAGTAAATAAATGCTATAGTATGTGCTCATAAATAAACGATGCCTTTTATTAATTTGAAATGAGTTTACGAGAGCTAAATCGTTGGCTCTAGTGCACCTACTCTAACAATCTTCCACTTACACTATATGTTAGTAAATGATCCATATACGCAGCGGAAACAATGAAAAATATAATACAAGGATCATTTACATGAGCCAAGATCAAGGGTATAATTTTACAATTTTATCATAATAAGAATCTGCAGAAAAATAAATCTGAGTTTAGAAAAACATACGCACGTTTGGAAGCTCCTCCAAATTTGTCAATGAACGTTTTGCTACCGACCCAAGTGCAGGATCGAACTTATGAAGTCCACACGAAGACAATCACAAAGAACTAAGGAGGGATTTGCTAGATCCTCCTTAGTTTTAAGATTAAAGAAGAAAATCAAATGAATTGATTTTGGGCAAAAATACAATACTGCTGTAGGAGTGTTTTTGTGGCTGGAGGCTTTCTTTCTTTTCAATCAAATGACATAATGAAAATCACACAAGTTTTACAATTAACAATTTTCTTTTATAATAAAACTTTAATGCCCTATTCCCATATGGAATAGATATATATATATATATATATATATATATATATATATATATATATATATATATATATATATATATATATATATATATATATATATATATATATATATATATATATATATATATATATATATATCTATACATACATATATATATATATATATATATATATATATCTATACATACATATATATATATATATATATATATATATATATATATATATATATATATATATACATATATATATATATATATATATATATATATATATATATATATTAACATTTAACAATAATGATGATTTAATTAAACATATGCGAAAACATATTTAAACGTAATTTCACTTATTTAATTTTTCTAATTAAATAAAGGCTACAACCTTCAGCAAATTTAATTGCACTGTGAAATTACCAAAATACCCTTTCGCTTTAAAAAGACGAAAATGCCCTTCTTTCTTCTTGAGTCTTAAATTATCTTCTATGTGTGTGACCCATAGGCTCCTCATCATACCGGTAGTGTATAGTATCGTGATTAACACCAATTAATCGTCTCACTAATACACAAACCAAGATTGGCCCCTAGCAAGGCATCATGGCCACTCGGTAGATTCGGATTCAGCAAAGTAGCTACCTGTCAACGATATGGTTATCGTACAATTCGATCCTTTCATCATTCGTTATCTCGACGAGACGAAGACATAGAAATAGTGTCAACCTTTGGTTACTCTTGATATTATGTATTCAGTTTCTGGACCAATGATCCGTATTATAAACTGGACAGAGCAACAACTCAATCCCACTTTGTGGCCCACAGGTTTTAATGTCATTGTCATATACTGAATTACGCCGTGAGATAACTTCTCCCGTACCCGGGAGTGATGAATCCTCTGTCAATCCACCATAGTCTTGATACACTCCTTAATGTAGGCAATCACCACCGTATTGACAACTCTGAATAGAACTGCGTTAGGCTAGTGTCAAACTGCACCAATTGGTGCACAAGGCGCTCCGGTGATCTGAAGTCTAAGGATCACATATACCACCATTCGTTAGAGGATTTATTCCATAGACACTAGGGTTACCATCCATATGGAATCCTCTAGTGGGTCAGTCTAGTGAACTTGCTGCGGTGTAATCGCCTACAGCAAGCACCCATGTGTTGCACCAGGTTGTCACCAAACAACATTGACAAGTGAGATTAGTCCCTGCCTTTTGACAGGGTCGTTCAACACTATGATAGCCTTACCATATTATATGTGCCCTTACTTCAGAATAATACTAGGGCTACGGACGTTTCTAGAATGGCCACCATATGTGCTCATAGGGTTCTCACTATCAAGATTTGAAATACTTGATACCGTCGTCACGGTTCTACCATTCTAAGGACATATATCAATACATATTGCAATAATAATGATTTACGCGATATAGAATAAAATGCCTTTTATTGATTAATGAACATTATTATAAGAGTCAATTCTACAATAATTGATTGGCTCTAGGGCACCTACTCTAACACTATAGCCAATCATTCATACGTTTGATCCTATATGATGCTATGTGCCTATCATGCTTCTTCTACGACAGAGATTTCGTAAATGGATCTGCAATGTTATCGTCACTAGGTACTCTGTCGATTTGTACATCACTTTTATTCACGATTTCTCTGACGAAATGATATCGTTGGAGTTTGTGCTTAGATCTTTGGTGAGATTATGACTCTTTGACTTGAGCTATGGAACCAATGTTGTTGTAGTAAAGCACAATTGGATCAACAATGCTTGGAACCACCTCTAGTTTAGTCACGAACTTCTTGATCAAAAAAGGCTCTTTGGCTGCATCACCCAAAGCGATGTACTTGGCTTCTATTGTAGAATCTGCTACAGTGGTTTGTTTTGAACTTTTCCAGCTAACTACAGCCTTATTAAGATTGAACACATAACTTGACTGTGATCTGTTAGAAATTGATTTCCCGTACGCAGTGAGAAAACAATAATAAACCAGAAAAATCAACTACTTTTGCGCCGAGATCTGGGTATTGATTACAATATTTTCATGTTAATGAACAAAATCTGTATGAAACAAAAATTAACAATAAATCCATACAAGGTTCAAATTTACTTACGTACGTTTGGAGGCTCCTTCAAAAGTCTCTGACTTCATTTCGCTCCTAATTCAATGTAGAATCGCACAAACATTAATCCACATGAAGACAATCTGTAGAACCAAAAAGGGATTTGCTAGATCCACTTGATGGCTTTTAGAATCAACTATCAAAGAACCAAGAAGATAAAAATTCTTCTTCAATCAATGAGAATGTGAGTGAAAGAGAGGGTGGCTAGGGCATTTGTTTTTACATATATTTAAATATAATCTAACTAATTTTAATTTTAATATTAAAATTAAATATAGGCAATAACCTCAGCAAATTTAATTGCACTATGAGATTACCAAAATACCATTTTGTCCTAAAAGACAAAAAAACCCCTTTCATAAACTGATTCTTAAATTATCTTCTAGGTGTGTGACCTGTAGGCTCTTTATCATATTGGCAGTGAGTAGTATTGCGATTAACACCAATTAATCGTTTCACTACACACATACCAAGATTGGCCCCTAGCAAGGCATCATTGCCACCCGATAGATTCAGATTCAACAAAATAGTTGCCTATCAACGATATGGTTATCGTGAAGTCAAATCCTTTTATCATACATCATCTCATCGAGGCTAAGGTACAAAAATAGTGTAAACCTTAGTTATCCTCGATATCTTTGTATTTAGTTACTGGACCAATGATCGAAATGATTAATTGGATTGAGCAATACTCAATCCCACTGTGGCCACTGATTTGGTGTCGTTGCCATTTACTGAATTGCATAGTGAGATAACTTCTCTTGTACCTGGGAGTGATGAATCCTTTGTTGATCCACTATAGTCTTGATACACTCCCCGATGTAGCCAATCACTACTGTATTGATAGCTTTGAATAGAACTATGTTGGGCAAGGGTCAAACTACACCAATCGGTGCACAAGGTGCTCTGTTGATCTCAAGTATAAGGATCACTTGCACCACCATTCGTTAGAGGATTCATTCCATAGACACTGGGGTTACCATCCATATGGAATCTTTTCGTGGGTCTATCCAGTGAACTTGCCTCCAGCAAGCGCCCATGCGTTGCACCAGGTTGTGGGCAAACAACCTTGACAAGTGAGATGAGTCACTATCTTTCGACAGGGTTATTCAACACTATGATAGCCTTACTGTATTATATGTGTCCTTGGTCAGAATAATATTGGGGCTACAGACATTTCTAGCATGGCCACCATATGTGATCATAGGGTTCTCACTATCAAGATTTGAAATACTTGATACCCTCGTCATGGTTCTACCATCCTAAAGACATGTATCAATACACACAATTATGATTTACATGATATAGTAGAAAATGCCTTATATTGATTAATAAAAATTATTACAAAGAGTCAATTCTACAATAATTGATTGGCTCTAGGGCACCTACTCTAACATGATCAATAGTCATCCTTGTCTGTTTGAAAACTGGCATCATTGTATGCTCTTACAGTGAGATCATCTTCTCCTCCATAGACTAAGAACATATCCTTAGTTCTTTTAAGGTACTTAAGGATGTTCTTGATTGTTGTCCAATGTGTTTCTCTTGGATCTGATTGATATCTACTACAAATGCTCAAGGCATATGAGGCATCAATCATAGTATATAACATGGCGTATAGTATGGATCCTACTGTCGATGCATAAGGAATACCTCCAATCCCATCTCTCTCCTCTTCTATTTTAGGACACATATGTAATGCTTTCTTTCTAGCTAGTATACTCGTAAAATAATCACTAAAACTCATTAAAAATATATATAAGAAAATACACATATATATACGAGTAATAAAGTATGGGCCCATATTTAATTTTTCTTTATATACAAATATTTACAAAATATTCTCAAAAATAGCAACTTGACAGTGTAGCCCAACCCTTCCAGTGCGTGACGTCCCGAGCGACTACAACTTACCTATTACCTGCAAAACATTAAAAACAACGGAGTGAGCACTTATGGCTCAGTAAATAAACCCGCTATGCTGCCCTTCTCTCTCCGTTGCTTAAATCATGAATTTTCTTTCCTTACAACTCATGTCCCGAGTATTCTCTATTCTTTCTTTGTTTCTCTCTCTGTTCTTTCTCTTTTTTGCTCTCTGTTTTTCTCTCTGTTTTCTAAATTTTTCACTACCCATGATAACAAGCATGGTATTATGCATATTCATGATGCGAATGCATAAATTTTGCATTTTCTTTTCTTTTTCTTTTTCTTAATTTCTTAATTTCTATTCTTTGTTTTCAATTCTTTTTTTTGTTTTTTTTTTTTTTTTTTGTTTTTTTGTTTTCTATTCTTTCTTTGTTTTCTATTCTTTCTTTCTATTCTTGCCGATCGGACTCGGTTGAGGCATGGATTTGGAGCCTTGGCCGTGTGAGTGAATTCTCTAATTCTAGGTACAGTCCTCATCCACACACTTCTAGCTGGATTTGTACATTTATTCTTTCTGAATTCTAAGGCCGCTCACTAAAGGCGACGTGCATGTGGGACTATGTCACTCACAGCTCCCCATCGCAACAACCTTCTCTTCTTTTTATTATTATTATTTTTTTACATTTCTTTAAGAAAAATTCATATTTGAATATCTTTAATATTCTCATTTCTTTCTATTTTCTCTTTAACATATTTTAAGGCATTTTCATGCTCTTATGAATATGTATGCATGTAGATGGTTTCATGCTTATAATTCTTTCTAAATTCACATATTTAAATGCAATTATGCATTATGGAATGCAAACATGTCATTCTCTACCATCTACAAACACATCCCAAAGTAACACATAATCATTCTCATACATGCACTTCTCTTTGGCATTTCATCAAACAATTCATGTGCACAAATCAACACTAATTTGGCTACACTTCTATCTCTATTTTAGGCCACTAAAAATTTGGAATAAACTCCTCCATAATTAACACCAAATCTGCCCAAAATACACACTTCAAAATTTTCACTTCAATTCTTTCAAATCTCATCCAAACATTCATCAAATAATAACTGCACCAACACAACTTCTCATGGATAGGTTCTAATCATTATTCAACACCAAATCCATCAACAATTATACATATAACACATATATGCATAAAGAAAGTTCTTTACACAACATAACTTAAATCATGGTTAGGGTAGGATTTACTTACCTTTGATATGAGCAAATTCAACCCTTTAAGAATCTCCTTTGATCAAACTCTCTTCCTCTTAAATCCTATGAGCATAAACCATCAAAATCAACACTTTAAAAACTAAAATTCACTTCTTAGTGCAAGGATCTTACCTATAGAAGCTTAAGATTGAAAATCCACTCAAAAATACCCCAAACCTATGAATTTCCTTTGAAGAAGAATTGAAGAATTTGAGAGAATATGGAGGTGAAAGTGGCATGCGAATGGGTAAGAGTGGCTAGGGTTTCACTCTTCAATTTGATATAACATAAAAATTATATATAGTTTCCCATTTTGCCCTTGCATTTTCTTTGAAATTCCATCTATGGCCTCATTTTTATTGCATTCTCCATGAAATTCTATCTCTTTTCACTCCCCACAATTGCAACTAATTTTGAGTGAAAAGACCATTTTACCCTTAATGCAAGTTTAAGGCATTTTCTTCACATTTTCTCAAGATAACTTTAGCAACAAAATCAACTAAAGGTATAAGAGCATAAATTAAACTACGTACCTTAATGTAGGCATTACAATTCTCCCCTTCTTATATGAATTTCATCCCCGAAATTCAAACAAACAACTCGGGGTAACGGTTTTACATGTCTTGCTTCACCTCCCATGTAGCTTCTTCAACTTTATGATTTTTCAAGAGGACTTTCACTAAAGGGATACTCTTGTTTTGGAGCTCTTTAATCTTTCTCTCCAATATCTGAACTGGATGCTCCTTGTACACAAGATTTTCTTGTAAGTCCACATCTTCTACACTTAATATATGGGAGGGATCACTTACATATTTCTGAAGCATCCAGCATGAAATACATTGTGTACTCTGTCCATGTTGGGTGGTAAAGCCAACCTATAGCTACCTTTCCCACTCGTTGTAATACTTTAAAGGGACCAATGTATCTCGGTGCTAACTTTCCCTTGCTACCGAGACGCATCACCCGTTTGTAGGGGGCAACTCTTAGAAACACTTTATCACCCTCTTCGAATTCAACATCTTTCCTCTTCAAGTCTACATAACTTTTTAGCCTATCTTGGGCTTGTTTCATTCTACTTCTGATTAACTTGACATCTTCTATCATTTTCTGAGTTAGTTCTGGCCCAAGAGTTGTATTCAACCCATCTTTCTCGCCTATCTCATCCCAATGTAGTGGAGATCTACAACGTCTACCATACAAAGCCTCGTAAGGAGCCATCTTAATAGTAGACTGATAGCTATTATTATAAGCAAACTCCACCAAAGGTAACATCTCATGCCAGGACATTCTGTAATCCATGCAACAAGCCCTCAATATATCCTAAAGTATCTGATTCGTTCTCTCTGTCTTGCTATCTGTTTGAGGATGGTAGGCAGTACTAAAAGCCAATCTAGTACCCAAGTTCCTCTGTAAACTAGTCTAGAAAGCTGAGACAAAGTTGAGACAAATCTGGAATCTCTATCTGATACTATTGTCTTAGGTACTCCATGTAGTCTCACTATCTCTTTAATGTAAATCTGGGCCAATTGATCCAAAGTACTGCTCTCCTTTATTGAAAGAAAATGGAGTGACTTGGTCAATCTGTCTACTATCACCCATATAACATTAAACCCTTTATGCACTCTAGGGAGACTTATAATAAAATCCATCGAAATACTCTCCCATTTCCATTCAGGAATACTAAGCGACTGAAGCAACCCTGATGGCCTTTGGTGTTCTGCTTTCACTTGTTGACAAACCAGGCACTTAGCTACAAAATTTCGAATATCCTTCTTCATACCTGGCCACCAATAGCCTTTCTTTAAGTCTTGATACATCTTGGTTGCTCCAAGATGAGCAATGTATGGTGTGTCATAAGCCTCCTTAAAAATTCTCTTCTTTAACTCATCATCTTGAGGAATGCACAAACGACTCCTGAAATGGAGGACACCATCTAACAGATGGAACTTTGGTATCTTACCCTCAAGCACTTGTTGACTTATTTTCTGACACCACTCATCGGCAGCTTGCTTTCCTTTGATTTCTTCCAGTAATGTAGACTGAACCTCTGGCAATCCTTCGTGGTATGACCTCAATATGTTCTTTGCACAATTCTTCTATTAATTCTTTATGCCTTGTGAGTCGGGACAAGTAAGCTTTTCTACTTAAGGCATCGGCTACTACATTGGCTTTCCCAGGTTGATACTTAATTTCACAGTCATAATCTTTAACCAACTCTAACCATCTCCTCTGTCTCATATTCAGCTCTCTTTGGGTGAAGAAATACTTCAAGCTTTTATGATCTGTATAAATGTTACTCTTTGCTCCATACAAATAATGTCGCCATATTTTCAGTCCAAAAACTATGGCAGCCAACTCTTGTAGGGTATCTCGTCTCATACTCTTTTAACTAACGAGAAGCATAGGCTATTACTCTACCCAACTGCATCGATACTGCACCAAGTCCCTGAAATGAAGCATCTGTATAAATGTCATAATCTACACCCTCTTGTGGTAACACAAGAATATGAGTTGTGGTCAACTTCTTTTTAACTCTTGAAAACTTTCTTCACAAGCATTCGACCAAATGAAAGGAGTTCTCTGCTTGGTAAGAGCTGTAAGCGGTTTGGTCAATTGAGCAAACCCTGCTACAAACCGCCTATAATAACCTGCTAGCCCTAACAAACTTCTAACTTCCTTTACTGTCTTCGGCTATTGCCATTCCAGAATTGCTTTTACCTTACTTAGATCCACTGATACACCCTCATTTGAGACGGTATGGCCCAGAAAGATAACTTGATCTGGCCAAAACTCACACTTAGAAAATTTGGCCAATAGCTTTTTATCTCGCAATCACTGTAGCACAAATCTTAGGTGTTCTTCATGTTCCTTTTCTGTCTTAGAATACACCAGGATATCATCAATAAACACCATTATAAATCAGTCAAGACAATCCTGAAACACCCTGTTCATTAAGTCCATAAAGATTGCTAGGGCATTGGTTAACCCAAAAGGCATCACCACAAATGCATAATGCCTATATCTGGTTTGAAAAGTAGTCTTGGCAATATCTTGCTCTACAACCCTTACTTGATGATAACCCGACCTCAAATCAATCTTTGAAAACACTACTACTCCTTTCAGCTGATCAAACAAATCATCTATGCGAGGTAACGTGTATTTATTCTTCACTATCACTTTATTTAACTCTCTATAATCTATACACATCCGTAAAGATCCATCTTTCTTTTTCACAAACAAAATTGGAGCACCCTAGGGAGAATGGCTAGGTCAAATAAAACCTTTGTCTAAGAGTTCCTGAAGCTACTTTTTCAATTCCTGAAGCTCGGCTAGGGCCATCCGATAATGGGCTTTAGAAATGGGTGCAGTCCCTGGTGCCAGTTCAATATTGAATTCTATTTCTCTTTCAGGAGGTAAACCCGGCAAATCTTCCAGAAATACATCTAAGAACTCCCGAACTACTGGCACATTCTGAATCTCTGGTTGTGGGACATCACTACTGTGCACTACATGAGCAATATATCCTGAGCACCCTTTTTTTAACATCTTTCTGGCCTTTACACTGCTGATTAACATACTAAGCTAGTGACCCTCGCCAAAATTAAACTTATCTCTATCATCAAGAATATATCTTGCTTTCTTTCTCCGACAATCAATCTCTACTCCAAATCTCCCCAGGAAATCCATGCCTAAAATAACATCAAAATCAGGCATATTAAACACTATCAAATCCACTGGCAACTCCCTTCCATGGATCACTATGGACTCCTTTGGAAACATCTCTTGAGTTACTACACTAACACCATCTGGTAACTCTATCTTAATAGGACAATCCACTCTAATAGGTTTTAAACCTAATCTCTCTAAAATCCCATGTGTAATGAATGAATGTGTGGCTCCAAAATCAATTAATGCATAAAGAGGAACTGAATGAAATAATAACTGACCAGTAACTGCGGATGGGCTAGCTTCAGCTTCACTCTGGGCTACTATAAACACTCGAGCATTGGTACCTCTAGATGTCTACGCTGTGGGTGCAGGAGGGGCTTTACAATCTTTCATCATATGCCTTGGCTGCCAGCATCTGTAACATACATTTCGGCCCAAATCTCTAAAACACTCCCCAGAATGATTTCTTCCACACTTTTTTGGCACTGGGGAACTTCACTAGTTCTCAGCTTTTTATTCTGCCAATCCTTCCTATTCTTCTTGGGTTGAAACTTTTTCTTATTTCTCACCTCTCTATTAATGGGGGCATCGGCTCTATCTCTCTATAGAGCAGGAGGTGGAACACTAGGGGCTACTACTGATGGAGTTGTCGGGGTTAGCTTATTCACAAATATTTCTGCCCGTAAAGCTTGTTCTAAAGCTTCATTGTATGTTTGAGGGGGCTGGGTACTAGCCATCACATCTCGGGCTATTTCTGGTTTTAGCCCATGCACGAATTTATCTCTCCTCAACTCTAGTGTACTCACTACTCCTGGCGAAAACCGATAAACTCCTGAATCTTTTCATGGACTCGATCAACTATTCTATATTCTGCTTCAAACAATCTCCTGAAATCTCCCCAGGCCATCAAAGTTGTATCATGAGTATCCTCCATCAATTCCCACCATATACGGGCATCAACCCTAAATAAAAAACTGGCATACTGAATCTTCTCCTGGTCTGTCATAGGGAAAAGTGTCATCGTACGCTCCACTGATCTGAACCACTCATCTACCACTAGTGGGTCCACTGTACCCCTAAATTTTGATGGCTGGTGTTGACTAGGCAACCCATAAATCGGCTCAATACGATTCTGCACTACTAGGGGTACCGGCCTCTCTCTCTCTCTCCTCTCTAGGGGTCGGTACAATCACCGGGGTCTCAACTCTCTCCAGGACAGAGCCTCCCCGATTTTCTACCACGACTTGTTGTATAATATTATGAATCCTCGCTTCATCGAGGACAGTGGGAGTAGATTCTGGAGGGTTGGAAGGTTCACCCGTGCTCATTTCCTTCCTACTGCTTCCTCGGGTTCTACGTCTCATCTACATAAACCAACACTTTTAGGCAACTCAATCAACTCATCTACTACAAGTAAGGAAAGAAATAACTTACAGCGGTCGGCTACGGAACATCAACGTGGCAAGAGAGGCACACTGTCAAATCCCAAAACCTTTGCTCTAATACCAAAAATGTAATGCTTTCTTTCTAGCTAGTATACTCGTAAAATAATCACTAAAATTCAATAAAAATATATATAAGAAAATACACATATATATACGAGTAATAAAGTATGGGCCCATATTTAATTTTTCTTTATATACAAATATTTACAAAATATTCTCAAAAATAGCAACTTGACAGTGTAGCCCAACCCTTCCACTACGTGATGTTCCAAGCGACCGCAACTCACCTATTACCTGCAAAACATTAAAAGCAACGGAGTGAGCACTTATGGCTCAGTAAGTAAACCCGCTATGCTACCCTTCTCTCTTCGTTGCTTAAATCCTAAATTTTCTTTCCTTACAACTCATGTCCCGAGTATTCTCTATTCTTTCTATGTTCCTCTCTCTTTTCTTTCTCTGTTCTTTTTCTATTCTTTCTTTGTTTTGCTCTCTGTTTTCTAAATTTTTCACTACCCATGATAACGACCATGGTATTATGCATAATCATGATGCTAATTCACAAATGCATAAATTATGCATTTTCTTTTCTTTTTTCTTATTCTGTTTTCTTTTTCTTTTTCTTTATTTCTTTCTGTCTATTCTTTCTTTTCTTTCTTTCTATTTTTTCTTTCTTTTCTATTCTTTTTTTCTTTTCTTTTCTATTCTTTCTTTCTTTTCTATTCTTTCTTTCTATTATATTCTTTCTTTCTATTCTTGCCGATCGAACTCGGTTGAGGCATGGATTTGGAGCTTTGGCCGTGTGAGTGAATTTTCTAATTCTGGATACAATCCTCATCCACACACACTTCTAATACACTGTACATTTATTCTTTCTGAATTCAGAGGCCGCTCACTAAAGGCGGCGTGCATGTGGGACTATGTCACTCACGGCTCCCCATCGCAACAACCTTCTCTTCTTTTTATTTTATTTTTTTTACATTTCTTTAAGAAAAATTCAGATTTGAGTATCTTTAATATTCTCATTTCTTTCTATTTTCTCTTTAACATATTTTAGGGCATTTCCATGCTCTTATGAGTATGTATGCATGTAGATGGTTTCATGCTTATAATTCTTTCTAAATTCACACATTTAAATGCAATTATGAATTATGGAATGCAAACATGTCATTCTCTACCATCTACAAACACATCCCAAAGTAACACATAATCATTCTCATACGTGCACTTCTCTTTGGCATTTCATCAAACAATTCATGTGCACAAATCAACACTAATTTAGCTACACTTCTATCTCTATTTTAGGCCACCAAAAATTTGGAATAAACTCCTTCATAATTAACACCAAATCTGCCCAAAATACACACTTCAAAATTTTCACTTCAATTCTTCCAAATCTCATCCAAACATTCATCAAATAACAACTAAACCAACACAACTTCTCATGGATAGGTTCTACTCATTATTCAACACCAAATCCATCAACAATTATACATATAACACATATATATGCATAAAGAAAGTTCTCTACACAACATAACTTAAATCATGGTTAGGGTAGGATTTACTTACCTTTGATATGAGCAAATTCAACCCTTTAAGAATCTCCTTTGATCCAACTCTCTTCCTCTTAAATCCTATGAGCATAAACCATCAAAATCAACACTTTAAAAACTAAAATTCACTTCTTAGTGCAAGGATCTTACCTATAGAAGCTTAAGATTGAAAATCCACTCAAAAAACACCCAAAACCTATGAATTTCATTTGCGAAGAATTGAAGAATTTGAGAGAATATGGAGGTGAAAGTGGCGTGCAAATGGGTAAGAGTGGCTAGGGTTTCACTCTTTAATTTGATATAACATAAAAATTATATATAGTTTCCTATTTTGCCCTTGCACTTTCTTTAAAATTCCATCTATGTCCCTTAGTCAATTACCATAATGCCCTCATTTTTATTGCATTCTCCATGAAATTCTATCTCTTTTCACTCCCTACAATTTCAACTAATTTTGAGTTAAAAGACCCTTTTACCCTTAATGCAAGTTTAAGGCATTTTCTTCACATTTTCACAAGATAACTTTAGCAACAAAATCAACTAAAGGTATAAGAGCATAAATTAAATTACGTACTTCCATGTGGGCGTTACAACATATCCTTAGAGAGATACACACCATCTGACATTGGAAGATAACCTTTCTTTTAATCTTCCATACTGAATCTTTTCAGTACTTTGTCAATGTATGTACTTTGACTTGGGCCTGGCAACGTACGAGATCTATCACAATAGATCTTTCTACTGAGGATGTAGGTTGCCTCCCCTAAGTCCTTCATGGAGAAACACTTGGATAACCAAGTCTTTACCATTTGCAAGTTTGGTATATCATTCCCAATGATCAATATGTCATCGACAGACAACACTAGGAATGTCACGCCCTCCCACTGATTTTCTTGTATACACAAGGCTCGTCCTCATTTTGGATAAACCCAAATTCCTTTACGGATTCATCAAAATGAATGTTCCAACCCCTTGATGCTTGCTTGAGTCCATAAATGTATCTCTTCAACTTGCATACCTTTCCTGCTTTGCTTGTCCATCAAGAACGAAACCATCGGGAATGTCATGTAGATGTCCTCTTCAAGGTTTTCATTCAAGAAAGCAGTTTTGACATCTATCTGCCAAATTTCATAGTCATGGTATGCAGCAATAGCTAGCATAATTCTAATGGACTTTAGCATTGCTACTGGAGAAAAGGTTTCATCATAGTCAATTCCATGCTTTTGTTTAAAACATTTTCCTACCAGCCATGCTTTATAGGTTTGAATATTTCCATCCATGTCAGTCTTCTTCTTAAAGACCCATTTACACCTTATGGGTTTGACTCCTTCAGGTGGATCCACCAAATCCCATACTTGGTTCTAGTACATGGAGTCCATTTCAGATTTCATGGCATCAAGCCATTTTGTAGAATTTGGATTTGACAAAGCATCGTTGTAGGTTCTAGGCTCATCGTCTTGATAGACCAATACATCGCCACTTTGAGTCACGAGAAAACCATACCTCTTGGGCTCACGACATATTCTGCCAAACCCACGTGGCTTGAGTTACGAGAAAACCATACCTCTTAGGCTCACGACATATTTTGCCAAACCCACGCGGCTCTTGTGTCGAAGGTTCGCTTTGTTCCACTCCCTATAAAGCAATCTCCTCATGATGCTCAACCATCTTTGATGGCACATCATCTTGTCCGTCGTTTGTTGCAATGGCTCTAGAACTTCATTGAGTTCTACCTTTCTTACACCATTTTCTCTTTGAAGGAATTCCTTCTCTAAGAAGACTCTAGTTCGAGCAATGAAAACTTTCTGCTCAGCTGGATTGTAGAAATAGTATACCCTTGTCTATTTAGGATACCCCACAAAGATACATTTCTCTGATTTTGAGGCAAGCTTGTTCGAAGTCAATTTCTTGACATAAGCGTCACAACCTTAAACCCTTAGATGAGAAAAAACGGGTTTTCACCCGTTCCATATTTCATATGGTGTCTTATCCACTGATTTCGACGGTATATGATTCAGTGTATATGTTGCAACCTCTAGGGCACAGCCCCAAAACGATATGGGTAAAATTGTAAAACTCATCATTGATCAAACCATATCCAACAAGGTTCGATTCCTCCTCTCAAACACTTCACTATGCTGAGGTGTGTAAGGAGATGTGAGTTGAGATATAATCCCACTTTCCTTAAGGTATGCATCAAACTCTAAGCTCAAGTATTCTCCTTTCCTATCGAATCGGAGAACCTTGATATTCTTGCCTAGTTGATTCTGTACTTCATTCTTGAATTCGTTGAACTTGTCAAAGGAATTAGACTTATGTCTCATTAAGTAGACATATCCAAATCTACTGAGGTTATCAGTAAATGTGATGAAGTAAGAATATCCACCTCTAGCTTGTACTGATAGCGGTCCACATACATCACTATGGCTGATGCCTAAGAGTTCCTTTGCCCTTTCACTATGTCTAGTAAAAGGTGACTTCGTCATTTTGCCTACTAGGTATGACTTGCATACCTCATACAACTTGAAATCAAATAGGTCCAAAACTCCTTCCTTATGGAGTTTTGTTATGCAAGTTTGGTTCTCATGACCAAGCCTATAATGCCATAGGTAAGTTTGATTAAAGCCATCAACCTTGGCTTTCTTATTCTCTAGATTGGAAATCTCATTATTATTTCATTCTAGAACATACAAACCATTATATTATCTTGCAATTCTATACTGAATACCATTCAAACTAATTGACAGCAATCCATTAGTTATCATAAGTTGATATCCAATGTTGTCTAAAGCGAACACAAAAATAATTGAAGAAACATAAAAACGATTTAAAAGTTCTAGTTCAAGGCCTAAAGGCAAACTTAAATAATAATCCCCTATGGCTAATGCAGCACCGCATGCTCCATTCCCAACTCGTAGGTCCACCTCTCCTCGACCGTGCAGTCTACTCCATCGTAATCCTTGCACACAAGTGCAAATATGAGAACTACATCTTGTGTCAATAACCTAAGATATATAACAGGAGATACATTGATTTCAATCAGGTACATACCATGAGAAGAAGATGTAGTCTTCTTCTTTTCCAGGAAGGCCATGCAATGTCAACGTTCGATATTTTCTGAGCTGATGTGATCAAGAGGGTAGAAAGTTAAAGAGTGCTTTTATTATATATAATTCGTGTCTAGTGGTGGCGAATAAACCTTCAATCTTGCTTCTCTTATTCATCTCTTTTGTGATTGTCTGCTTGTTTTACTTTGTTTAATTTTAGTTTGATAGTTTTTGTTGAGTTTTCATAATTCATGACAAACCCCATTAGAAGTAGATAATTAATTAAGTTCACAAATCCTCTGCATGAAAGATCCTTACTTGCTCTTTGCTACTACTCGACTTTGCATTAGAATTTAGTGAGGTAAAATTAGATGTTGCATTTACACTCATCAATTTTTACTCATTAGGTATTCAATATGGAATTGCAAGATTACATAATGGTTTATATGTTCTAGAATTAACTAATAATGAGATTTTCAATATAGAGAATAAGAAAGCCAAGGTTGATGGCTTTAATCAAACTTACCTATGGCATTGTAGGCTTGGTCATGTGAACCAAGCTTGCATAGCAAAACTCCACAAGGATGGAGTTTTGGACCCATTTGACTTTAAGTCTTATGAAGTATGCAAATCATGCCTAGTAGGCAAAATGGCCAAGTCACCTTTTACTGGACACAATGAAAGGGCAAAGGAATTGGTAGGCATCGTCCATAGTGATGTATGTGGAACGCTGTCAATACAAGCCAAAGATGGATATTCTTACTTCATCACATTTTAGATGACCTCAGTAGATTTGGATATGTCTACTTAATGAGACATAACTCTAAATCCTTTGACAAGTTCAAAGAATTCAAGAACGAAGTACAGAATCCTTTGACAAGTTCAAAGAATTCAAGAACAAGGTATAGAATCAATTAAGCAAGAATATCAAGGTGTTAGAATAGATGCCTTATAGCAAATCAATTATTGTAGAATTGACTCTTTGTAATAATGTTCATTAATCAATAATAAAAGGCATTTTATTCTATATCGCGTAAATCATTATTATTGCAATATGTATTGATATATGTCCTTAGAATGGTAGAACCGTGACGAGTGTATCAAGTGTTTCAAATCTTGATAGTGAGAACCCTATAAGCACATATTGTGGCCATTCTAGAAACGTCTGTAGCCCCAGTATTATTCTGAAGTAAGGGCACAGATAATACGGTAAGGCTATCATAGTGTTGAACAACCTGTCCGAAAGGCGGTGGATCGATCACTTGTCAAGGTTGTTTGGTGACAACCTGGTGCAACACATGGATGCTTGCTGTAGGCGGATATACCGCATCAAGTTCACTGGAGTGACCCACCAGAGGATTCCATATGGATGGTAACCCTAGTGTCTATGGAACAAATCCTTTAACGAATGGTGGTGTATGTGATCCTTAGACTTGAGATCACCGAAGCGCCTTGTGCACCGATTAGTGCAGTTTGACACTAGCCTATCGCAGTTCTATTCAGAGCTGTCAATATGGTGGTGATTGGCTGCATCAAAGAGTGTATCAAGACTATGGTGGATTGAAAGAGGATTCATCACTTCCGGGTACGGGAGAAGTTATCTCACGGCGCAATTCAGTATATGGCAATGACACTAAAACTGTGGCCATAGTGGGATTGAGTTGTTGCTCTATCCGGATTATAATATAGGTCATTGGTCCAAAAACTTAATACATAATATCGAGAGTAACCGAAGGTTGACACTATTTCTATGCCTTCGTCTTGTCGAGATAACGTATGATGAAAGGATCGAATTGTACGGTAACCATATCATTGACAGGTAGCTACTTTGCTAAATCTGAATCTATCGGGTGACCATGATGCCTTGCTAGGGGCCAGTATTGGTTTGTGTATTAGTGAGACGATTAATTGGTGTTAATCACGATACTATACACTGCCGGTATGATAAGGAGCCTATGGGTCACACACATAGAAGATAATTTAAGAGCCAAGAAGAAAGAAGGGCGTTTTCGTCTGTTTAGGCGAAATGATATTTTGGTAATTTTACAATGCAATTAAATTTGCTGAGGTTGTAGCCTTTATTTAATTTATTAGAAAAATTAAATAAGCGAAATTACGTTTAAATATGTGTTCGCATATATTTAAATAAATTATCATTATTGTTAAATGTTAATATATATATTAAATATATATTAATTGATTTTAATTGAAGATAATGATGAATTAAAATAAATATCTAATTAGGGGGTGTTTGGAAACATGGGGTGTCTGGGTTGGAGCCCAAGCCTATTCCATATGGGAATAGGGTAAGTAAAATAATACTATAAAAGAAAAGGTGTTAATTGAAAAAAGTTAATAGTTTTCATTCATTCACTATTCATTGAAAAGTGAAAAACCCTACAGCCCCATTTTCTCTCCCACGCCAGATTTGGTTTAGCCAAAATCAAATACTTATTTTCTTCTTTGTTTCTTAAGGCTAAGGAGGATCTAGCAAATCCCTCATTAGTTCCTTGCGATTATCTTCGTGTAGACTACGTCAGTTCGATCCTACACTTGGGTCGGTAGCAAAACGTTCAAGGACAAAGTTGGAGGAGCCTCCAAACGTGCGTAAGATTATTGAACCGTGAATCTGATTTTTTGCATATTTAATTTATATATTATATAAACTGTGATATTATACCCGAATATTGGTTCTAAGGAACGATCCATGTCATTTATGTTTTTGTTTTCCGCTGCGTAAGTGGGTCGTTCACTAACAGTGGTATCAGAGCCTCAGGTATTAATTTCTATAGTTTATTGTATGATTTATAACATGTATTTGGTTGATAACATGTCATTTTTGCAAAATCTGCAAAAACTACAAAATCAGAAAAATCTGTTTTTGGATGAATGATTCAAATGATAAAATGGTTTATAATGTGTTGATGGATGTTATATTGGTTGGTTGATATCTTGGTTGAACGTGTGTGCATTCGATTTGATTTGGATTCGTGTTGTTACACAAAAACTGCAAAATAACGCGAACTGTTCATATTGGGGATTTCCAGGTTTCGCCGTGGCGAAGATGCTCTCTGGAATTTTTCGTCCTGGCGAAGATAAAACCTTCGCCGCGGCAAAGTCTGTAGCTTTCCCAATTCTGTATTTTTCGTGAAGGGACCAATCTGCAGTTTTTAATAACCTATAAAGCCAATAATCATTCTGCACATAAAAGAGGGTAATTAATTAATAAACCCACCCAATTCAAAAATTGATTGTTTTTGAAATGTATGCAATGTACTTGTTTGTATATCGCATGGTGTCTGGTACGTGAGCCTTAGACCTAAGGGTGAATGTTTTAAATTTTTGGGTATGTATGGTTATAAATTTATTAAATAGGGCCTGCGTGTCCTGCCTTTCTCTTCTTCTTAATGTACATTCTCTTATCATCTCATTCCCCTCGAATGTAAATCGAGGTTTCTAAATTTATTGATGTAAAGAATTTTTATAATTATTCTTATTGTAAATTTAAATGATATTTTTGTAATGTACTTGAAGACGGACCAAAGGACGAGGCAACCATACTTGAAGACTCAAGATATTTATTACAGGACCCCTAGGTGACCCACCGATTCCTCTAGGCTCGAGGAAATCGGTTTTAGTTGGGCCATGTACCGACACGTTTTAATATTGTGTTTAGAATGCATGCTAAGGTTGAATGTTGAATAACATGCCAAACAATGTCATTCTAACAAAGATAATAAACCTTAGCATGGGTTGGTAGCAAAATGTTCAAGGACAAAGTTGGAGGAGCCTTCAAACGTGCATAAGATTATTAAACCTTGAATCTGATTTTCTGCAGATTTAATTTATATATTGTATAAACTGTGATATTATACTCGGATCTTGGTTCTAAGGAACGATCCATGTCATTTATGTTTTTGTTTTCCGCTACGTAAGTGGGTCGTTCACTAACACAAGGTTCTCTAATTTGATAGGGGAGGAGAATACTTGAGCTCAGAGTTTGATGTATATCTTAAGGAACGTGAGATTATATCTCAACTCAAACCTCCTAACACACCTCAACAAAATGGGGTGTCTGAGAGGAGGAATCGAACCTTGTTGATTCGATCAATGATGAGTTTTACAAATTTACCCACATCGTTTTGGGGCTATGCCCTAGAGGCTGCAACATATCTCTTTAGTGTTCTAGAATACTTGGTGTAGGACCAAGTCACCAACCTTTAAGACCCTAGTTTGGACATTCTTGTTGTAGTGTCGAGCCATCGTTTGCTAATAGACAGCGTTGCGAGTGAGGGTCTAATCTCTCATTTCATCAATGGTGTCAAGGTTATGGTAAAGTTGTTGCTCATTGGTGTCTTCATCCATCCATTGTAGTTGAGTTGAGAGGATCGATACTTCTGTGGGGATGATTGCTTTTGAACCATAGGCCAAAGAAAAAGGAATTTCTCCTATTGAGGATCGAGCCATGGTACGGCAGGAACATAGTACCTTGGGGAGTTCATCCGCCCAAGCTCCCTTGGCTTTTTGGAGTCTTCTCTTCATTGTTTGAATGATAGTCTTGTTGGATGACTCGGTTTGTCCATTTGCTTTGGGGTAGCATGGAGTGGAGAAACTGAGCTTGATCTCCCACATTTTGTAAAAGTCTTGGAAGCCGAAGCTTATGAATTGGGAGCCATTGTTGGTGACTATCTCCTTTGGTAGGCTGAACTAATATATGATGTTCTTCCAAACGAAACTTTTTACCTCTCGGTCCCTGACTTAGGTGAAGGGAAGTAGTCAATAATCACCATGTAGACTCGTTGTCTTGGCGCTGTTGGAAGCTTTCCAACTATGTCTATCCCCCACTTCATGAATGACCAAGGGGTGAGGATGGAGTTGAGCCGCTCAAGGGAAAGGTGTGACACTTGGAAAAATCGTTGGCAACTATCACAATGTCTAGAATAGTTGGCAAAGTCAT
This sequence comes from Pistacia integerrima, assembly GCA_026225825.1. Classification (NCBI taxonomy): domain Eukaryota; kingdom Viridiplantae; phylum Streptophyta; class Magnoliopsida; order Sapindales; family Anacardiaceae; genus Pistacia; species Pistacia integerrima. The sequence goes on along the minus strand of CM047749.1, from coordinate 1,999,418 downwards.
CGCGCATTGTGGGTCAATAGTAGCTGTTCCCTAGCATGGTTGCCACACTCACCTTCACGGAGCTCAACAAGTACATACGTAGCTTCTTCGGGGGTGATGCACTTGAGATATGGACCCAAGAATGACCTCTTGAGGAGACAACTATCATGGACAATGAACTGAGCTGCTTTGGCCTTCAATCAACATGCTTTGTTCTTGTCGGTTGAAAGCTCATCATTCTCCAAGTAATGGAGGATGGGTGCCATCCATGAATCGTTCGATCTAACTGGTGAAACTTTGGCCTAACTCGTCCCAATGGATGGTGATTAGAGATAGACTAAAGGGATTGAAGCTAGTAGTGATGTTTGAAGAGCTGGGCTGAGCTAAGGTTCGCCAAAGCATAAACACGTGTGTTCTCAGTCCTTGGGACTAGGGTGATGGTGATATCTTCAAACACCGATTGGATCTCCTTGGCCAAGTTGAGGTAGGTGGTCATCTTGGATTCTTGAGCTTGGTAGGAGCTTTGGAGTTGATTCATGGCCAATTGTGAATTAAAGTTGACTTCAAGTTTCTTTCCCCCAATTCCTTTGCGAGTGAGAGATCGACTATCAATGCTTCATATTTGACTTTGTTGTTAGTTGCCTTGAAGCCGCAATGGATGGACTGTTGAATGATATCCCCTTTTGGAGATGTGAGGACAAGTCCTAGTCCGCTGCCATGACGTTGCTTGAGTCGTCTATTGAGAGGGCTCACTTGGATGATGCCTAGTCTGTCAAGCATAGTAGCTCTCTCTCAACCTGAATTGAAGTGTTAGGGGCGAAGTTGATGATAAAATCAACTAACACTTGAAATTTGATGGCGGTGCCGGGTTGGAAGGAAACGTCGAACTCGTTTAGCTCAATTGTCCATTGGGTGAGCTTGTTAGAGTAAGTGCCCTAGAGCCAGTCAATTTTGGAATATTGACTCTTTGTCATAATGTTTATTAATCAATAAAAATGAATTTTCTGCTATATTGTGTAAATCATAGTTATTTGTATTGATATATGTCCTTAGGAGGGTAGAACCATGATGAGGGTATCAAGTGTTTCAAATCTTGATAGTGAAAACTCTATGATCACTTATGGCCATTCTAGAAATGTCTGTAGCCCCAGTATTATTCTAACCGAGGACATAGATAATACGGTAAGACTATCATAGTGTTAAACGATCATGTCGAAAGACAGTGACTGATCTCACTTGTCAAGGTTATTTGCCGACAACCTGGCGTAACACATGGGTGCTTGCTGTTGGCAAGTTTATTGGACAAACCCACCAGGGGATTTCATATTGATGGTAACCCCAATGTCTATGGAATAAATCCTCTAACGCATTACAACAAATTTTTAATTTAGGGACGAAATATTTAGAAACGAATTCAGCTTCGTCCCAGAATGGTCATTTTAGGGGACAAAAATATAATTTCGTCACAAAATGCTTAGCACTCAATTTTCAACCCCCCGCCAATAATGCCATTTGGAGGGAAGGATGAAATAATAAGGAGGGAATTCATTCTAAGACAAAATTTATTATTTTTGGATGAAAAAATTTGTAGCTAAAAACCTTTTTTTTGGGACAAAATTTTTTGTCTCTAATTGTAAAAAAATTGGAAAACTTATTAGGGACAAAATAGAATTTTGTCCTGGATCGTAAAAATCCATTTTTAGGGATGAAATTTATTATTTTTGGACTTAAAATTTTGTAGTTAAAAACCTCTTTTTTTCTGGGACGAATTTTTTTTGTCTCTAATTGTACAAAATTTGGAAAACTTATTAGGATATTTTGTCCTAGATCGTAAAAAAAACATTTTTAGGGACGAATTCAGTTTTGTCCCAGAATTGTCAATTTAGGGGATGAAATTGTAATTTTGTCAAAAAATGTTTAGTACTCAATTTGCATCCCATGCTAACAATGTCATTTGGAGGGAAGGATGAAATAATATGAAGGGAAATCATTCTGGATGAAATTTATTATATTTTGATGAAAAATTTTGTAGGCGAAATTTTTTTTCTCTAATTCTTCAAAATTTGGAAACTTATTAGAGACGAAATATGATTTTATCCCCGATTGTGAAAAAAGCATTTTTATGGATGAAATTTGAAAAACTCATTAGAGATGAAATATTATTAGTTCTAGGTAATCGTGAAAACACCCAATTTGTTTTCTGTTTCAATCTCCTGCTCCGAAATTGATTGAAACCCAAGATAAAAAATTGAAAATTAAATGGTCGAATGAGGATCGACTAAAAATGGCGAGAAGGCATGGCGGGTACCTTTGAGGATCCTGACATGCTTTAACAGGTCGTCGTTCTCCTCTTTCTCTTCATTTCGCCCTTTGCTTTACACACTACCCAAAAAAAAAAAAAAAAAGGAGCGACAGCAACACTTTTTGTAAAAAAACATCCGCTCCCCACCCAAAACTTTCCAAAACTTTCATCCCCAAACACCCAGTACAACAAAAATGGCCTACGTAGCATGTGAAATCCCTAAATTGAAGTTAACTAAAATGAGAGGATGTGATAAGTGAGAACCTTAGAACATGGAATCCGTAAATCCCATATATCCCATCTCTCTTTGATACATAGCAATCTCGACGCTGACCACAACTCGTCGTTCCCTTCGTTGAAGACGATGACTTTCTCTCCAATCTAAGCGAATCACGATTCTAGAGTCACCACGAGGCCACGAGTAGGGGTGTAATCTGTTTGGGTTTTTGTGGCTTTAGTCTCTGACTTCTTCAAAGGTATATTTCCTAAATCTTTGATCTCTCTTTGATGGATTAAGACTGTTTTTGTTTTGATTAATTTTTGTTTGGGTTTTTGTGTTGTTGGATATTGTTTTCGTACTCTTTTGCCTTTCTTTGTTGGTGTGTATTTTCAATGAAATTTGGTGTTGGGTTAAGTCCTGCAACAAGCGCAACCCTCGTGCTTAGTTACCACTGTTGAGTTTGGAACCCTGAGCAGACTACTGGTGATAAGCCGGAGGAAGGTGAGGATGACGTCAAGTCATCATGCCCCTTATGCCTTTGAATCTACTGCTTGGTGTTATTCTTGTTGATGTGGATTAAAGAAATTTGTACTCCTCAGTATTTCATGGGTTTTGGCTACTGATTGTGACTTGATTGGTGTTGTTTATGTTTCGGCGAGTTCGAGCCGGTTTAGTATTGTTTAATTTTGTTACTTAGGGTTATAGGCTTTGATTTGATTTGTAAATGTTTGGTGTTGCATGTTTAATCTTTGTTTTTGGTTGTCTGGGAGACGTGTAAGAGTATGGAAATCGGTTAGTATTGTTTAATTTTGTTACTTAGGGCTATAGGCCTTGATTTGATTTGTAAACGTTTAGTTTTCTTGAGTTGGTCGAAGTAAAAGTACTCGTGAAGTGGAGAATTTTATGATTTTTTTATATATAATTAATTGATATCAATTTATTCTAAGAAATTTCCATGAATCCTCCTGGAAGGCTATTGGTATTTTCTTTTCTCCTCTTTGAACAGCATTTGAACAAGTAATATGTTTGGCGCAGGTTTAAAAACAAATTCAAATAAATAATGTTTAACAAGGGTATTAATTATTCACACAACGAATTGCAAGGAATAATACATGCTAGAAATAGCATTGAGTTCACCAAATAATATTATAATGTTCACTTATGATTTTAGTTTTGGTGCCTTTTGGGTTACTGTGTATTGTAGTTATATTGACTTTGACCAAATTAATTTCTAGAATTTGCCAAAAAAAGGGGCCATGTTGGATATTGATATTTGAAATCAAGAATTTCTAGAAATTCTTGCAAACTGTAGTTTGCAATCTACAGTTTGCAAACTGCAGCTGGCATTTTCTTGAATTAGCCAAAAAAAGGAGCCATGTGGGTTGTGAACAAAATTGGCTTATTGGAAATCACTAACATTCTCTTTGTGAGTCATTCATCACTGCCTGTTTGGTCCCCTTTTTTTCTTTTTGGCCTCATTTGGTTGAGTTGAGTTTTGGTAGGTTGGATATTAATGGTGAAATAAAGAAGAACAGAAAGTGGAGTGGGAGTTTTTAAAACTCTTGGGAAATAATACAATCTGCCATTTTCTTTATTACTGCAAATTATGTCTATATTTGCAGACTAACTGTATCTCCTACTCCTATCAGGAAATCTGGGGAACATTTATTCCCACTTTGTAAATTGTAAACAATTAATCTGCAGACTATTCTCCCTCTTCTTTAACTAGAAATTTGTATATGTAACTTGAATGTTGAATATTATAATAAGGACGAAAATAAAAAGCTTAAGAGTTGGTTGACAAGCTTAAAAGTTGGTTGGATGTGAAGGAGAATGAGCAGAAGAAGTAAGTTGGATTAATTGCTATTATTAATCAAACTTAACGTTCTGCGAATAAATAGATTTATGTGCATACCCTGTTTTTTTCTGGTTTTATTTGCTTTGTTTTTGGCTCCCCTTGCTTTGATCTGCTTTGAGTTGAGTTGCTTGTAAAGGATTAAACCCATGTAGCTATCAACTTTACTTAAATTACTTATCTCTTTAATTGCACTATTTATTCTGGATTTTTTTGTGCTGGCAGCTTTGGGCTTCTTGATGATGAAATTTGATTGAACAGTACATTCTGCAATATAAAGTCTGCAGTTTGCAAAACTTTCAAACTGCAGTCTGCAGTCTACTGCAGTTTTGCAAAACTACAGCAAATGTATGTATTGTTTATTTCCTAATTTTGGAAATGTATGCATTCGAAATCAAAAGCATCATGTAAAGAACAATTTTTTATAATTATGTCACATTTTTTGTGCAGATGTGTGTGGCGGAAGCCAGAAAAGCTTGTCGAAGTCAATATGGGTGGATGAAGGAAGAATTGGATAGATTAGTAGAGCAACTAATGTCGCAACGACAACAACAACCTGATGAGGAATAACTGGTAAAGCATTCTTTGAAGCTAATCAAGAAAATCTGAATTGTAAATAGAATGTTGTTGAAGACAAAGAGATTGCGTTTAGGGTGGATAAACTTTAGCTCGAAGTAGTAGGGATGGAAGCAAACAAGAAACTGTGACAACATTGAAGATTTTGGATTATAGGAACGAACAAAGGTGTTTGCAATTTTGTTTCTTGTTTCACTCTTTGGGAATTTTGAATCCTGAAACTTACTTATAAGATTCTGTGTTAGTGGGTAAGCATTGTTTTAAAAACCGGACCGGAGGGTAACCTGCTCTGATGGCCAGGTCACGGTTCAACCGGTTAGACCGTCGATTAGACCAGTGACATCATCACACATCATGATGATGTTAGCATATTTTTAAAATTAATTTTTTTTAATTTTTTAATAAGATAATAACAAGTATTGTCTAACATGATTCAAAGTTCAAAATTCATTCTTCTTATTCCACACTATCTGACAACACAACAATTCTTGGGAAATTTGATTTCAGCTTCAGCCCTTCTGACTTCAATATAAATGCTTAACTGCTAATAATTAAAGGATTTATAATATTTCTACGGATACAATTTTTTTATAAAAATATTTCTCTGTATTTAAGTTTATGTTTGAATAGAGCACCAAACCATTGTTTCACACTTCCCAAAAGTTAAAAATTATAGAGCTTGGTAGAGCGTTAGGACTCGATCTTGAAAGCCTTAGGACTTAAATCAAAATAGTGTGGGAGAAAGTATCAAAGATACGTAAAATCCTCCGAATAACTTTCTTCTGACCTTTATCTGCTTAACGTTGGAAACCAAAAAGGTGGGCCAAAAGAAAATCTTGAACCCAAAAGATTATAATACTACAGTCTAATATACGGATTTAACCAGTGAACATATGGCAGTTTGACTTTAAATTCTCTTCTCTGCCTTTCATTTCCAAGGTTCCTTTATACCTCTTCTTTTACTTTTCCCAACCAAGAAGAACACAAAGAAAGTTCTCTCTCTCTCTCTCTCTCTCTCACCATAAGCCAGAGAAAATGGGTTCACCACTTTCTGGCTTTCTCAAATAATACAACTTTGAATCTCTCATGATTTTTATGATCTTCTTCTTGAGCTCTATTCCTAACACAACGAACCTTTCTTTTAATCTCTCTTTAGCTACCACCACAATTCAAACTCATTCTTCTTCCTCCAACATCCCTTTCTCATTAAAAGAACTGCCTCTGGACGGCTACCTTAGCTTTCAAAATATGCATCATGCGGCTCAAGACTTTGGCAATACTCACCATTTCCAACCATCGGCAATTCTATATCCTAAATCGGTTTCGATATTTCCTCAACAATAAAGCATATCTATCATATGGGTTATGCTTCTGATCTCATAGTGGATGCTAGAGGCCATGGCCACTCCCTTCAAGGCCAGTCCACAAACTCAAGGAGGTGTAGTTATCAACATAGAATCACTCCAAGAACCACTTAAGGAAGTTCACCCTCTTGAACTGCTGTATGTGGATGTTTTCGGTGGTGAGTTGTGGATTAATATTCTGCATGAGACTCTTAAACATGGGCTCTCACCAAAGTCTTGGGAAGATTACCTATATCTCACCGTCGGAGGCACTGATCGAATGCCGGAATCGGTGGTCGAGCATTTCTCCATGGACCCCGGATCAATAACGTTTACCAGCGAGTTCAAATGCGATTTGGGTGGGCTGAGAAAGACTGAAAGAGAAGAAGATGAGAAAGGGTTGCGTTGCGTATTAGGGGATTTTAAGATTTGGACCGGTTTATCCGCCGGTCCGGTTGGACCGGCAGTTCACTGAAATTATCCGGTTTTCAAACGGTTTAAAGCGGCTCAGTGTATTATAACGGTTTTGGGGTTGACTCGAACCGAACACGTGACCGGTCCCCGATCCAACCGGTTGGGTCGGCCGGTCCGGTCCAGTTTTTAAAACAGTGTGGGTAAGTAGGAATTGTAATGTCAACACTTTTTGTTAATAAAGAAGTGCAGTTTGATTTGGGAAACTCAACTTTTGTTGTTTTCTTTGTTTGTATGGTGAAGTGAAAATGAATCAGGGCATTATCATGAAGAAAGATTAGCAAGGTTGATTCATAAATTGGGGTTACGGTTAATAATCATATTATCAACCCAATTAGGGATGAAAAATTTTGTCCCCAATTCATGAAATCCCCAATTCACTACACCATCAGGGATGAAATTTTTCATCCCCAATTCACTACACCATCAGGGGTGAAATTTTTTGTCCCCAAATCACCACATCATTGGGATGAAAAATTTCGTCCCCAATTCACTACACCATCAAGGATGAAATTTTTCGTCCCCAATTCACTACACCATCACGGGCGAAATTTTTTGTCCCCAAATCACCACACAATCAAGGATGAAAAATTTCATCCCCAATTTACCACACCATCAGGGACGAAGATTTTCGTCTCCAATTCACCACACAAAAAAGGACAAAAATATTTGTCCCCAATTATCGACCCAATCCCCAATTGTGCTATTTTAGGGACGAAACAATTTTATTTGGGATGAACAGATATTCTTTTGTGGACAATAAATTTTGTCACAAAATAAATAATCTTAAATGACGAAACTATTTTTCATCCCCAATGGTGTGGCTTTCAGGATGATTTGTTTTTTTGTGGGCATTACCCTTTGGTAACACCGCTTTGGGGGACAATTTGGTATGTCGTCTCTCTAATCCACCACCTCCCTTAAGCCCTCCGATTGATCTAGTAGTCAATCCTAGGGTGATCCCAAGCCTACCTTCGTGTGGATACTAACATACTTAATCCTACGTTGGATTGATAGCAACTAGTTTGAAGGATCCAGAGGAGCCATCAACAGAGGTAAAATCACATAATCTTGTATGGTTAATTTTATGTTGATTAATTTAGTCGAAATCGTGATCTTGGGTAAGGGAATTGTGCCATGGCAAGAAATTTTTTATGATTATTCCGCGCTTTCCATGACATGGTTTCTACAGAATCCTTTGTCGATCCACCATAGTCTTGATACACTTCTCGATGTAGCCAATCACTACCGTTCTGATAGCTTGAATAGAACTACGTTGGGCTAGTGTCAAACTACACTAGTTGGTGCACAAGGCACTCCAATTATCTCAAGTCTAAAGATCACATGCACCACCATCCGTCACTACAAGAAATTTAAAATTTGGGGATGAAAATTGTTGTCACAGAAAGTGAAAAAGAGTTCAATAAGGATTGTGAATCCTTAATTCTAATAAGGATTGTGAATCCTTAATTCTAATAAGGATTGTGATCTATTTGGATTGGATTACAATCCTTATTAGAATTGGATTGTAATCCTTGATATAAAGGAATATAATATCTCTTAAAGATATTGTCCTAAATACGAATCTTAATTAAATAAATATTCCTATTTATTTAATTCCTATATAAATACATATTCTAATTAAATAAATATTAGTATTTATTTAATCCATATATATTTATCATATTTAATATATGGCTTTTTATATATATTTAATTAAATTAAATATATATTCTCCATATTAATTAAAATTAATATGATTCCAATTTTGCTAAAAATTCTCCCAATAAATTGGAGAATGGTGTCAACCCCTTAGCAAAATTACTAAAGTACCCTTTTCGCCTATAATGATGAAAATGCCCCTGGACTCCCAAATTACCGAAATACCCTTTTGGCCTAAGGACAAGATTGTCCTTCTATTTCTATTTCTATTTCTCACTTAACTACCTTCTATGTGTGTGACCTGAAGACTCTTCACTTTGCCGGTAGTGTTGTAATATGCTCTCTAACTAGTAATTCTTTGAGAAATATATTATAAAATCCACTAAATAACTTTTGTAAACATATATACATAGAGGTATATCATGTAAAATCCGAAAATTCTAATTTTAAATCATATAAATATATACACAAAATAATTAATATACTTTAATAAGTACAAGGTAGTCTTGGATAGTGCCGTCAAACTCCTCCGCTTCTTGACGTCCTACCCGATCATAAATCATCAAGTACCTGCAAAACAGTAGAATAATGGAGTGAGCACTAATTGCTCAGTAAGTAAACCAAATTGCACTATTGTTTTTCCTCCATTACTCGAGTTCTGATTTTCCTTTTCTCACTTTAATCTTTGATAATATTCTTCATTCTTTTCTGATATTTTGCATTCTTTTTGATACTCTGATTTGCTACTTATCAACGTGCAAAGACAATGAACAAAACTATACATCGTTGAGCACATAAGAAATACTGAATCATGTAAGTAGCATAATACATATGCAGAATAATAAACTGTCCTGAGAAAAGAACTTTCTTTTCTTTTTTTTTTTTCTATCTCTTATGCTGTATCTCTTTCTTTTCTTCTCAGTTTCTTTTTCTTATTCAGTTTCTCTTTCTTTTATGTTGTGGTTTTCCGATCGGACTAGGTTGAGGCATGGATTTGGAACCTTGGCCATGTGAGTGTATACTGGGTATAGTCCTCATCTACATGCACTGCTGACGGACTATACAAATGTTGTATCTCTCTGCTAAGGCCACTCACTAATGGTGGCGTGCATGTGGGTATCTGTGTCACTCACGGGTTCCCCATCACAACAACCTTATAACATAACATGTTGTAGAAAGAGAATAGAAAGAGATACTATACACATTTCCAAATAAATTTCCAAGATATGGAAATTCTACACTTGCATTCTTTAATAAATGAGAAAAATACATATTTGCATGTTAGCTTTAAAGAAAACTACAAGCCATTTTCTTTTATTTCTTTTTCTCATTCTTTGCTAACATATTCTTTAATATTCTCATTTACCAAATCAAGGCTATATATATAAATCATATGCACAATATATGCATGATCAAGCCCATTCTTTGATGTTCTTTCCAAGTTCACATACACAACCTTGAAAATTCATTATGGCATAATGATATGTCATGACATATTCTACCATTTTCTACTATCACAAATGTCATATCAAAGTAACACTTTAACATGCAGTTTTTTTCTCACACTTTCATGTGCTATTCAAGAAGTAGTAAAGGTTCAAGTAACTAGAACCAAACACTAAGGGTCATTTCCCTCATGAAACTAACATGACCAAGTGATATTCTAAATTTTGGCATAACAATATGCACTCTTGAATACTAACATTTACACTTGGTTAAGCCCAAGATAATCTTTCTACTTCAATTCTTGCCTTTCTCTAACCCTTTCTTCAATAGGGTTTAACCAACTCATGCATGCATTTTCTCTTTGGAATTTCATCAAACACTTCATACACACATGAAACTACTATGTTGGCTACACTTCCACATCTCTCTAAATCCACCAAAATTTGAGCAAAAACTCACTAATTATAGCCTTAAACCTGGCCGGTTTCTACAATTCTCAACACTTCAAAATTTCAACAATAGTTCTTCCATAACTTCAACAAATCACCACATACTCATACACTACTTCTCATGGCTAGAAATTATACATCATTCAATATCAAAAACAGCCAATAATTCTCACATACAATCACATTCAAACATGCAAGAATCATTCTACACAAGTCTTGCTCAAATCAAGGCTAAAATTGGGTTTACTTACCTTGAGTGTGTGATATAACCTCCCTTTGCTAAAAGTCTCTTCCTCTTGGACCTAGATCATATAAAAACCATAAGAATTTAAAACTTTAAAGTTTAATCACACACCTTGTGCTAGAATCTTACCTTTGGATGCTTTAGGATTGAAAAGCTACAAGAATTTAAGCCAAATCCTATGATTTCCCTTTGGAATTTGGTGAAGAAATTTGAGAGAAAAAGGGGTGAGGGTGGCGTGTACAAGGGCTGAAAAATGGGTTAGGGTTTCTTCTAATGAAACCTTATATCTAATATTATATACATGTATTCCCATTTTGCCCTTGTACTTTCTAAGAAATCCCATCTATATCCTTTAGTCAATTACCAAAATACCCTCATTTCTATGATCTTCTTCACATTATCTTGCTTCTTTTCACTACCCACTTTTTCATCTAATTATGAGTGAAAATACCATTTTACCCCTAATGAAGTTTTAAGGAGTTTTCTTCACATTTGTCTAAGGTAACTTCAAAGAAATCCAACTAAAGGTATTAGGGCATAAATAAAATTACGTACCTTGATGTGGGTGTTACAAGGGAGTTTTACAATACCTTGCATTATTGGTTCACTCTTATTTTCCAAGGTTTTATGTGATTTAGGTGCTAGCATTAATCTAATGCCTTTATCTGTTTTTAGGAAATTGGGACTTGGGGAACCAAGGGCCACCACAATATCTCTACAGCTAGCTGATAGATCAATTAAATGTCCAAGAGGTATTGTGGAGGACGTGCTTGTCAAGGTAGATAAGTTTATTTTTCCTGTAGATTTTCTTATGTTGGATATGGAAGAAGATGTTGAGATACCTCTCATTCTAGGACAACAATTTTTAGCCACAGGTAAGGCATTGATTGATGTGTAAAGAGGTGAGTTAATTCTTAGGGTAGGAGATGAAAAAGTAACATTTGATGTTTTAAAAACTATGAAACACCCTTTAGAAGATAACACGTGTTTTGGAATCAATGCTTTTGATCCTTTGGTTCGTGAGTATTTTCAAGATAACAGGTATGAAGATCCATTGGAGGCTTGCTTGGTTGATTCAAAAGAAGACGGAGGGGAGAATAAGAACTTAATTGAGATTGGAGCAAGTTTGGAGGCAAATCCACCTTATAAAAGGGTCGTGCAACAAAAATTTGAAACATTAGAAATGCCAATATTTTCTCAAACAAAGCCCTCAATTAAAGAGCCCCAAATCTTGAACTGAAACCCTTACCTACTCATTTAAAATATGTATTTCTTGATGAGTCTTCTTCTTTACCTGTTATTATTTCATCTTCCTTGACAGGTTTGATAGAAGAGAAATCATTAAGGGTGTTGAAGGAGCATAAAGGAGCATTTGGCCATGACAATAGCTGACATAAAAGGAATAAGTCCTTCGATTTGCAATGCACAAAATTCTCATGGAAGACAGCTACAAGCCGACAGTTTAGCCTTAGAGGAGACTCAACCCAAGCATGCAAGAAGTGGTAAAGAAAGAGGTGATTAAACTACTCGACGCAGGTATTATCTATCCTATTTCAGATAGTTCATGGGTAAGTCCTATTCAAGTAGTATCGAAAAAAGGAGATATGACTATGGTGAAAAATGAAAATAATGAATTGATACCTATTAGGACAGTTACAGGTTGGAAAGTGTGCATAGATTATAGAAAATTAAATGATGCCACTAGGAAAGACCACTTCCCTTTACCCTTTATTGATCAGACGTTAGAGAGACTTGCTGGGCATGAGTTTTATTGTTTTCTTTATGGGTATTCTAGGTATAACCAAATAGCTATAGCTCTAGAGAATCAAGAGAAAACCACTCTCACTTGTCCTTATGGCACATTTGCATTTAGGAGGATGCCTTTTGGTTTATGCAATGCACTTGCTACTTTTCAAAGATGCATGATGTCCATTTTCCATGATATGGTAGAGGAGTTTTTGGAAATTTTTATGGATGATTTTTCAGTTTTTGGTTCCTTTTTCGATGCATGTTTGAATAATTTGGCTTCAGTTTTGCAGAGATGTGAAGACACAAACCTTGTTTTAAATTGGGAGAAGTGTCATTTTATGGTGCAGGAAGGAATAATTTTGGGTAATAAAATCTCCCAAAAGGGGATTGAAGTGGATAGAGGAAAGGTGGAAGTGATTGAAAAATTACCACCACCTACATCAGTGAAGGCCGTGAGGAGTTTCCTTGGACACACAAGGACGATTTATTAAAGATTTTTCTAAAATTTCAAAGCCTTTGTCTAATTTATTAATTAAAGATACTCCTTTTGATTTTAATGTTGAATGTTTGCAGGCCTTCCTTACTCTAAAGGAGAAGCTTGTCATAACACCAATTATGGTGGCACCCGATTGGAGTTTGCCATTTGAACTGATGTGTGATGCTAGTGATGTAGCTATTGGTGTTGTCCTCAGTTAGAGAAAAAACAAGGTATTCCAAACTATATACTATGCTAGTCGGACCTTAAATGTGACTCAACAGGATTATACAACCACTGAAAAGGAACTCCTAGCGGTAGTATTTGCAGTTGACTAATTTCATTCATACCTTGTTTTGAGTAAAGTAATTGTCTACACTGACCTTTCAACCTTGAGATATTTACTTGCTAAGAAAGATGCCAAACCTAGGTTAATTAGATGGATTTTCTTGTTAAAAGAATTTGACCTAGAAACTAGGGATAAGAAGGGTGTAGAGAATGTGGTTGCTGACCATCTGTCTAGGATAGAGGACACAATCTAAAAAAGGAGATGAAATACCAATAAGAAAGGAGTTTCCTGATGAACAATTATTTTCCATTTTAAATGCACATAATCAATGGTATGCACAGTATGCAAATTATATTGTCACATGTGTTCTTCCTTTAAATCTTACTTTTCACCAATGAAATAAATTTTTGTCTGATGTTAAACATTAGTTGTGGGAAGAACCGTATTTGTTTACAGTTTGTGTAGATTAGAGTATTCGACGATGCGTGCCTGAGGAGGATATGACATCCATTTTCCATTACTACCATGACAGAGAAGTAGGTGGCCACTTTGGGCTAACCAAGACAGCTGTAAAGGTACTACAAGCAGATTTTTATCGGCCTACGTTGTTTAAGGATACGTATGCTTATGTAGCATCTTGTGATAGGTGCCAAAGAACAAGGAATATGGCTAGGAAACATGATATGCCCTTGAACAATATTATTGAATGTCAATTATTTGATGTTTGGGGGATAGACTTTATGGGACATTTTCCTAATTCATTTTCTAATAAATACATCCTTGTGACAGTCGATTATGTTTCTAAGTGGGTGGAAGCTGAGGCATTTAGAACAAATGATGCTAGGGTGGTTGTTAAATTTTTAAAGAAACATATTTTTACTAGATTTGGCACCCCTAGGGCAATTATTAGTGATGGTGGAACACATTTTTGCAATAAATAGTTTGATTATCTTTAAAAAAAATATGGGATCACACATAAGGTAGCCACTCTTTATCACCCACAAACTAGTGGCCAAGTAGATGTTAAGTATCCTTTACTTCTTGAGTGGCATTAGGATCAGGCTCAGCCACGTATGGCTTTTCAAGGATATACAATTTCTTTTCCGACTCACATGTTATCAAGCAAATACATGTAATCAACCATCCATGTAACGCCCCGCTTGAGGTACGTTGTTACTGTTTCCTCTTTCACTCTTATTTTGAGTTGATTTTGGTGTTATTGTTTGATTTAGTGTTGTGTTGAATGGTTGCCCTGAAATTGGTTGAAAACAGAAGAAATTCGTGTGCGGCAAGGGCGAAGAATCTTCGCCGCGACGAAGAGAGGTTGAAGCCACAGGGGGAAGCTGCTGGATAGTTTCGCCGTGGCGACAGAAGTTTCTTCGCCGCGACGACAGCCCGAATAAAATGTTGATTGAGTTTTAGATATTTTCTTCCTTAAGGACAATTTGACCTTTCTACCCCTAATTAGCAGGAAAAGTGGGGAGTTAATTGTAAGGATTTTTCTTGGAGAATAGGTTGAGATAGGGGTGAGTTGGTAAAGAATCAAAGGATATGGATGGAATTCCCAAAGAAGAATAAGGGCAAAATGGGAATGAGTGTGTTTATATTTCATTAAAAGGAATTAGAATCAAAGAAACCCCTCATTCTCTTCTTCTCAAACGCAACTTCCTATCCTTACTCCTCTCAATTTTTCTTCTCTTTTGATCAAGGTATTCCAAGGGGTTTTGAAGTGATTTGGGGTGGAAAAGTAACCCAAGGCTTCCTAAGGTAAGGATTTCTACTTAAGTTGTGTGATTTGGGAGTTTTAACCCATATTGAAATTTGAGGGTTTTCCTTCTTTTGGTTAAGATAAGAGGAAAAGTCAAGCTAAGCAAGTGAAAGGAAGGATTTGTGAAGTCTCTACATAGCAAGTAAGTAAAACCCAACCCAAGTTGAGATTTATGAATTTTCTTGATTAGGGTTTTGATAGAAATGATGCATGTATGTGATGTGCATGTATTATAGCATGTATGAAGGATTAAATAGAGATTTCTATGCTTTGTGAGTGTTAATACCTTGCAAATTTGAGAAATGGGTTGTTGGTTTAGCAAGGTAGTTGAGATGGAATTTAAGGGGTATTATGGATCCCCTTCTTGGAAGTGTTTTCTATGGCAGGTTTTATGGCTTTGTGAAGGGGTTTTTCCCCATTTTGGATGGTTAAGAAAAGTTTTAGAATCATGGCTATGATAGAGTTTCATAGTGCACATGAGTTGTTTGATGAAATGCCTAATAGAGGTTTAAGTATGAGAAATGAACCTTAATTCTTGCAACATTGCATGTTGGCATTTCATAAGTGCATTAGTAGTGATGAACCATCCATAGGCACTAATTGTGCATTGAAAAGTGATCTAAGAAAGTGTAAGGAAATGGTTTATGCAATTACCCTATGAGTAGAGAGCTTAGTGGGTAAAATTACTCTAAGGGTAGAGAGCATTGAAAAATGCTACAATAGAGTGAATTAGAAGAGTAGTATAGTTGGGATGATGCTTTGTGATCATCACCCGACCGTTATGGGAATCGGATTGATGCTTTGTGATCATCATCCGAATAGCCCTTAGAGAGATGGGTCGGACGCTTTGTGATCGTCACCCGATGAGTAGTAGAAATGGGTAGATGCTTTGTGACCACTACCCGGTTAGTTAAGAGATATGTAGGTTGATGCTTTGTGATCATCACCCGACCGTTATGGGAATTGGATTGATGCTTTGTGATCATCATCCGAATAGCCCTTAGAGAGATGGGTCGACGCTTTGTGATCGTCACCCGATGAGTAGTAGAAATGGGTAGATGCTTTGTGACCACTACCCGGTTAGTTAAGAGATATGTAGGTTGATGCTTTGTGATCATCACCCGACCGTTATGGGAATCGGATTGATGCTTTGTGATCATCATCCGAATAGCCCTTAGAGAGATGGGTCGACGCTTTGTGATCGTCACCCGATGAGTAGTAGAAATGGGTAGATGCTTTGTGACCACTACCCGGTTAGTTAGGAGATATGTAGGTTGATGCTTTGTGATCATCACCCAACGGCTAGTAGAAGCGGGTTGATGCTTTGTGACCATCACCCGATAGTGACTAGAGACGGGTAAATGCTTGGTGATCGTTACCCAAAATCCATGAGGAACGGGTAGGTGCTAGGTGACCTCCACCCGATAGTTAGAAAGAACCGAGTTGATGCTTTGTGATCCTCACTCGGTAGTCACTAAGAACGGGTTGGTACTGTGTGAATTCCACCCGATAGCCATAGAGAGTGAGATGGTGCTGTGTGAACGCCATCCGGCCGTACCTCCGGTAAGATGAGGCCATGAGATTACTAGGAACAGAAACAGAATCAGAAATAGCATAAGGAAAGAATTAAAAGTTATTCATACGGGGACGAGAGAGAGTTTTACTTACGAGGCATTATTTTGTGCTCACCCGTTATTTTCCTTTGTGGATGCAGGGTTCTAGGTGATGCAGTCGGAGGGGCATCGGCAAGCGAAGAGAGATAGCTACATTGTTTCCCCTGTTTTGTCTTTTAAAATACATTTTTTGTAAACAGTACTTTTTATGTATAAAAGACACATGCTTACTAATGAAAAGAAAGTTTTGGGCCCAATTTTCTATTGTTATTATGCATGCATTGTACAGTTTTCAGTAGATGTTACAATCCACATAAAAACTGTAAAATATGGTACCCTAGGCTCTGATACCATTGTTAGGCAACGATTATACATAGCAGCGGAAAAACAAAACATTTACAACATGGATCGTTCCTTAGAACCAAGATCAAGGTACAAATTTACAGTTTATATATATTAAATAAGAATCTGTAGATTTTAGTTTAGAGTTTAAGAAATCATACGCACGTTTGGAGGCTCCTCCAACTTGTCTCTAAGCTTATTTCGCTACCGACCCAAGTGTAGGATCTAACCGGTGTAGTCTACACGAAGATAACCTCAAGGAACTAAAGAAGGATTTACTAGATCCTCTTTAGCCTTTAAGAACCAAGAAGAAAAATCAAAGTAATTTGATTCAAGCAAAAATTGCAATCTGGCATGGAGAGTGTTTCAAGGGGCTGTAGTGTTTTTCTTTTTCCAATGAATGAAATGATATCACTTAAAATATTTCACAAAGTGTGCACTTATATAGTGCACACTATACCATATTCCATCATGGAATGGGCTTGGGCTCCAACCCAAACACCCCTTGTATCCAAACATTCCCTTTAAGATATTTTAATTTTAATTTATCATTATCTCAATTAAATTCAATTAATATATATTTACAATATATATATATATATATATATATATATATATATATATATATATATATATATATATATATATATATATATATATATATATATATATATATATATTAACATTTAACAATAACGATAATTTATTTAAATATATGCGAACACATATTTAAACGTAATCTCACTTATTTAATTTTAATATCAAATTAAATAAAGGCTACGATCGTAGCAAATTTAATTGCACTGTGAAATTACCAAAATACCCTTTCACCTAAAAAAGACGAAAACGCCATTCTTCTAAGTTGGCTCTTAAAATTATCTTCTATATGTGTGACCCATAGGCTCCTCATCACACCGGTAGTGTGTAGTATCACGATTAACACTAATTAGTCGTCTCACTACACACAGACCAAGATTGGCCCTTAGCAAGGCATCACGGCCACCCGATAGATTCGGATTCAGCGAAGCAGCTACCTATCAACGATATGGTTACCGTACAATTTGATCCTTTCATCATCTGTTATCTCGACGAGATCGTGGCATAGAAATAGTGTCAACCTCGGTTACTCTCAATATTATGTATTCAGTTACTAGACCAATGACCTGTATTATAAACTGGATAGAGCAACAACTCAATCCCACAGTGGCCATAGTTTTAGTGTCATTGCCATTTACTGAATTACGTCGTGAGATAACTTCTCCCAACCCGAGAGTGATGAATCCTCTGTCTATCCACCATAGTCTTGATGCACTCCTTGATACAGCCAATCACCATCGTATTGATAGCTCTGAATAGAACTGCGTTATGTTAGTGTCAAACTACACCAATCGGTGCACAAGGCGCCCTAGTGATCTCAAGTCTAAGGATCACATGCACCACCATTCGTTAGAGGATTTGTTCCATAGACACTGGGGTTACCATCCATATGGAATCCTCTGGTGGGTCAATCCTAGTGAATGGGCCTACAGAAGCACCCATGTGTTGCACCAGGTTGTCACCAAACAACTTTGACAAGTGAGATCAGTCACTGCCTTTCGACAGGGTCGTTCAACACTATGATAGCCTTACCGTATTATTTGTGTCCTTACTGTAGAATAATATTGGGGCTACGGACATTTCTAGAATAGCCACCATATGTGCTCATAGGGTTCTCACTGTCAAGATTTGAAACACTTGATACCCTCGTCATGATTCTACCATTCTAAGGACATATATCAATACATACAATGATGATTTTCATGATATAGTATAAAATGCCTTTTATTGATCAATGAACATTGTTACAAAGAGTCAATTCTACAATAATTGTTTGGCTCTAGGGCATCTACTCT
Organism: Pistacia integerrima; assembly: GCA_026225825.1. Lineage (NCBI taxonomy): Eukaryota > Viridiplantae > Streptophyta > Magnoliopsida > Sapindales > Anacardiaceae > Pistacia > Pistacia integerrima. The sequence continues at coordinate 1,980,743 of CM047749.1, read as the reverse complement.
AACAATCTCCCACTTGCACTATAGCCAATCATTAATGTATTTAATACCAAATGATCTCAAGTGCCTTTCATGATTCTGCTGCGACAAAGGCTTTGTCAGTGGATCTGCGAGATTGTCGTTAGTATGCCCTTTACTGATCTGCAGATCTTTCCTCTCAACTATCTCTTTGATGAGATGGAATCGTCTGAGTATGTGTCTAGACTTCTGATGAGACCGTGGTTCCCTAGCTTGAGCAATTGCTACATTGTTGTCACAATAGATGTCGATAGGATCAACAATCGTGGGAATCACACTAAGGTCAGTAATGAACTTCTTAATCCAGACCGCCTCCTTGGCCGTATCTACTAATGCAATATACTTAGCCTCCATTGTAGAGTCCGCTACAGTGCTTTGCTTAGAGTTCTTCCAGCTCATTGCTCCCCCATTGAGATAAAATACAAACCCTGATTACGATCGATAATCATCTTTGTCAATTTGGAAACTAGCATCACTGCATCCTCTTACAGTGAGCTCATCTTCCCCTCCATAAACCAAGAACATATCCTTAGTCCTCTTTAGGTACTTAAGAATATTCTTGATAGCCATCCAATGACGCTCACCTGGATCTGATTGATATCTACTACAAGTGCTCAAAGCAAATGAGACATTAATCCGAGTACATAGCATGGCATACATGATGGATCCAATTGCTGATGCATATGGAATCCTCTTCATCCTATCTCTCTCATCTTGTGTTCTAGGACACAATTCTTTAGAGAGATAAACACCATGTGACATAAGAAGAAAGCCCTTCTTAGATTCTTCCATACTTAATTTTTTCAGTACTTTGTCAATATATGCACTCTGACTTAGGCCAAACAACCTATGTGATCTATCACGATAGATCTTTATTTCAAGGATGTAGGTTGCTTCCCCTAAGTCCTTCATGGAGAAGCACTTGGATAACCAAGTCTTTACCGACTGTAAGTTCGGTATATCATTCCTGATTAGAAGTATGTCATCGACATACAATACTAGGAATGCCACTGCGCTTCCACCCACTTTCTTGTAAACACAAGGCTCATCTTTGTTCTTGATAAAACCAAATTCTTTTACGGCTTCATCAAAACGAATATTCCAACTCCTTGAAGCTTACTTGAGTCTATATATGGATCTCTATAACTTGTATACCCTATCAGCTTGTCCATCAAGAATGAAACCATCGGCTCGTATCATATACACATCCTCTTCAAGGTTTTCGTTCAGGAAAGCTATTTTGACATCCATTTGCCAAATCTCATTGTCATGATATGCAACAATCACAAGCATAATCCTGATGGATTTAATCATGGCAACCGGCGAAAAGGTTTCTTCATAGTCAATTCCATGAATTTGTTTGAAACCTTTGGCAACCAGTCGTGCCTTATAAGTATGCACCTTGCCATTCATGTCAGGCTTCTTCTTGAAGACCAATTTACACCCTATGGGTTTTACCCCTTCAGGTGGTTCCACCAAAGACCATACTTGGTTCTGGTACATGGAGTCCATCTCAGATTTCATGGCTTCAAGCCATTTAACGGAATCTAGATCCGATATAGTGTCTTCGTAGGTTTTGGGTTCACCATCTTGGTAGACTAGTACGTCACCATGTTGAGTCACGAGATAACCATATCTCTCGGGCTCATGGCGTACTCTCCCAGATCTACATAGCTTTTATGCTACCTGAGGTGGTTCACTTTGATCCACAAGTTGTGGAGTAACCTCCTCTTGATGTTCAACCACATTCTGTGGCACATCATCCCGTCCTTCGTCTAGTATATTTTGTGGTTCTAGAACTTCATCGAGTTTTATTTTTCTAACACTAGACTTCTTAGAAAAAATTCCTTTTCTAGAAAGACACCAGAACGAGAACCAAAAGTTTTACACTCTTCTAGGTGGCAGAAATAGTATCGTTTGGATACCCCACAAATATACATTTACAGGATTTTGGGCCCAGCTTGTTCGAAGTCAATTTCTTAACATAAGCTTCGCAACCCCAAATCCTTAGATAAGACAAGCTGGACTTTCGCCCACTCTGTAGCTCATATGGAGTCTTATCTACAGACTTTGACGGCACACGGTTCAAAACGTGAGTCACAGTTTCTAGGGCATAACCCCAGAACGATGCAGGTAAATCACTAAAACTCATCATGGACCTAACCAAATCAAGTAAGGTCATATTCTTCATTTCAGACACTTCATTGTGTTCGGGTGTATACGGAGGGGTGAGTTGTGATACTATCCCACATTCCTTCAAGTATTCAGAAAACCTTGAGCTTAAGTATTCACCTCCTCGATCCGACCGAAGAGCTTTAATACTCTTGCCCAACATATTCTATACTTCATTCCTGAATTCCTTGAATTTATCAAAAGCTTCAGATTTATGTCTCATAAGGTAGACATAACCATATCTACTGAAATTATCAGTAAATGTGATGAAGTATGAATATCCACTTCCGGCCTCAACTGTTAGTGCGCCACATACATCATTATGGATAATGTCTAACAGCTCAGTAGCCTTTTCACCTTATCCTGTGAAAGGAGACTTAGTAATCTTGCCTAACAGGCATGACTCGCATACCTTAAATGACTGAAAGTCAAAAGGGTCCAAAACTCCATCCCTTTGAAGTTTTGCAATGCAGGTCTTATTAACATGACCCAATCTATAGTGCCAGAGGTATGTCTGGTTTTGATCGCTATGTTTAGCTTTCTTGGTTTCAACATTGAGAATATCTTTATTGTTTAAATCAGGAACATATAATCCATTGTATAACCTTGCGATTCCAAATAGAATACCATTCAAACTAAAGGACAACAATCCATTAGATATCTCAAAATGATACCCTACATTATCCAAAGCGGATACTGAAATAATATTTTTAGAAATAGAAGGTACGTGATAACAGTTATGTAGTTCCAACAATATGCCCATAGGCAAACATAAACAGTAAGTCCCTACAGCCAATGCAGCCACATGTGCTCTATTTCCAACTCGTAGGTCCACCTCTCCCTTAGCGAGCAATCTACTCTGCCTTAGTCCCTACACATCAGTACAAATGTGAGTTCCACATCCTGTGTCAACGACCCAAGATGTTGAGGGAGAGAAGTTAATCTCAATCATAAACATACCTGAAGTCGTAGCATCTGCTTCTTCTTACTTGCGAGGAAAGCCTTGCAGTGTTTCCTCCAGTGGCTAGGCTTGCTATAAAAGAAGCAGACTACTTTGTCCTTCCCTATGCCACTCTCAGGCTCAAGAACAACCTGTCCTTTGGGCTTGGGCTTGGGCTTGGGCTTGGGTTTGGCCTTGGCCTTACCCTTGCCGTTACACTTTCCTTTACTGGCAGCAACTAGTAAAATCGGCTTGGACTTCTTCAAGTCTTGCTCTGCAATCCTCAGCATGTTCAAAAGCTCCAACAGGGTTTTGACGATCGTGTTCATATTGAAATTCATTATGAATGGTGCATAAGAGTCAGACAAGGATTGCAAAATCAAATCCATTTGTAATTCTGCATCCAACTCAAATCCCAAAGTCTCTAGCCTCTCTATGTGCTCGATCATCTTGAGCATATAAGGACCAACTTGGGCTCCCTCAGTCAGAAGACTCCCAAACAGTGCTTTCGACACCTTGTACCTCTCATGTTGAGCATTTCCTTCGAAAAGCTCCTTGAGGTGTAGAATAATGGCAGTAGCGTCCATATTCTCATGCTGCTTTTGCAGCACTGGTGCCATCGATGCTAACATCAAGCATTGAACGCCATCAGCATCATTAAGGAACTTTTGATAAGTATCCTTTACTTCTTGAGTGGCATTAGGATCAGGCTCAGCCACGTATGGCTTTTCAAGGATATACAATTTCTTTTCCGACTCACATGTTATCAAGCAAATACATGTAATCAACCATCCACATAAAAACTGTAAAATATGGTACCCTAGGCTCTGATACCATTGTTAGGCAACGATTATACATAGCAGCGGAAAAACAAAACATTTACAACATGGATCGTTCCTTAGAACCAAGATCAAGGTACAAATTTACAGTTTATATATATTAAATAAGAATCTGCAGATTTTAGTTTAGAGTTTAAGAAATCATATGCACATTTGGAGGCTCCTCCAACTTGTCTCTGATCGTATTTTGCTACCGACCCAAGTGTAGGATCGAACCGATGTAGTCCACACGAAGATAACCTCAAGGAACTAAAGAAAGATTTGCTAAATCCCCTTTAGCCTTTAAGAACCAAGAAGAAAAATCAAAGTAATTTGATTCAAGCAAAAATTGCAATATGTATTGATATATGTCCTTAGAATGGTAGAACCGTGATGAAGGTATCAAGTGTTTCAAATCTTGATAGTGAGAACCTTGTGATCACATATGGTGGCCATTCTAGAAACGTCTATAGCCCTAGTATTATTATGAAGTAAGGGCACAAATAATATGGTAAGGCTATCATAGTGTTGAACGACCCTATCGAAAGGTAGTGAGTGATCTCACTTGTCAAGTTGTTTGGTGACAACCTAGTGCAACACATGTGTGCTTGTTGTAGGCGAATACACCGTAGCAAGTTCACTGGACTGACCCACCAGAGGATTCCATATGGATGGTAACCCCAGTGTCTATGGAACAAATCCTCTAACAAATGGTGGTGCATGTGATCCTTAGACTTGAGATCACTGGAGCGCCTTGTACACCGATTGGTACAGTTTGACACTAGCCTAATGCAATTCTATTCAGAGCTGTCAATACGGTGGTGATTGGCTGCATCAAGGAGTGTATCAAGACTATGGTGGATAGATAGAGAATTCATCACTCCCGGGTACGGGAGAAGTTATCTCACGGCGCAATTCAGTATTTAGCAATGACACTAAAACTGTGGCCATAGTAGGATTGAGTTGTTGCTTTATCCGGATTATAATACAGGTCATTGGTCCAGAAAATGAATACATAATATCGAGAGTAACCGAAGGTTGACACTATTTCTATGCCTTCGTCTCGTCGAGATAACGTATGATGAAAGGATTGAATTGTACGGTAACCATATTGTTGATAGGTAGCTACTTTGCTAAATCCGAATCTATCGGGTGGCCATGATGCCTTACTAGGGGCCAATTTTGGTCTGTGTATAAGTGAGACGTTTAATTGGTGTTAATCACAATACTATACACTATCGGTATGATGAGGAGCTTATGGGTCACACACATAGAAGATAATTTAAGACTCAGGAAGTAAGAAGGGCATTTTCGTCTTTTTAGGTGAAAGGATATTTTGGTAATTTCACAGTGCAATTAAATTTGCTGAGGTCGTAGCCTTTATTTAATTTGTTAGAAAAATTAAATAAGTGAAATTACATTTAAATATGTGTTAGCATATATTTAAATAAATTATCATTATTGTTTAATGTTAATATATATATATATATATTAAATATATATAAATTGATTTTAATTGAAGATAATGATGAATTAAAATAAATATCTAATTGGGAGTGTTTGGAAACATGGGGTGTTTGGGTTGGAGCCCAAGCCTATTCCATATGGGAATAGGGCAACTAAAAACATCACAATAAAAGAAAAGTGTTAATTGAAACTAAATAATTCATTCATTATTTCATTTCATTGAAAAAGAAAAGGCTACAGCACCCAAAACACTCTCCCACGCCAGTATTGGTTTTTGCCAAAAATCAAACACTCTTCATTTCTTCTTGATTCTTAAGGCTAAGGAGGATTTAGCAAATCCCTTCTTGTTCCTTGCGATTGTCTTCGTGTGGACTACGTCGGTTTTATATATATATATTAACATTTAACAATAATGATAATTTATTTAAATATATGCGAACACATATTTAAACGTAATCTCACTTATTTACTTTTAATATCAAATTAAATAAAGGCTATGACCTCAACAAATTTAATTACACTGTGAAATTACCAAAATACCCTTTCGCCTAAAAGAGACGAAAACACCCTTCTTCTAAGCTGGCTCTTAAAATTATCTTATATGTGTGTGACCATAGGCTCCTCATCACACTAGTAGTGTGTAGTATCGCGATTAACACCAATTAATCGTCTCACTACACACAGACTAAGATTGGCCCCTAGCAAGGCATCATGGCCACCCGATAGATTTGGATTCAGCGAAGCAGCTACCTATCAACGATATGGTTACTGTACAATCTGATCTTTTCATCATCCGTTATCTTGACGAGACCGTGGCATAGAAATAATGTCAACCTCGATTACTCTCGATATTATGTATTCAGTTACTGGACCAATGACCTGTATTATAAACTGGATAGAGCAACAACTTAATCCCACTGTGGCCATAGTTTTAGTGTCATTGCCATTTATAAATTGCATTGTGAGATAACTTCTCCCGTACGCGGGAGTGATGAATCCTCTGTCTATCCACCATAGTCTTGATGCACTCCTTGATGCAGCCAATCACCACCGTATTGACAGCTTTGAATAGAACTGCGTTATGTTAATGTCAAACTTCACCAATCGGTGCACAAGGCACCCTGGTGATCTCAAGTCTAAGGATCACATGCACCACCATTCGTTAGAGGATTTGTTTCATAGACACTGGGGTTACCATCCATATGGAATCCTCTGGTGGGTTAGTCCAGTGCCGAACTGGCCTACTGCAAGCATCCATGTGTTGCACCAGGTTGTCACCAAACAACCTTGACAGGTGAGATCAGTCACTGCCTTTCGACAGGTCGTTCAACACTATGATAACCTTACCGTACTATTTGTGCCCTTACTGCAAAATAATACTAGGGCTACGGACGTTTCTAGAATGGCCACCATATGTGCTCATAGGGTTCTCACTATCAAGATTTGAAACACTTGATACCCTCGTCACGGTTCTAGCATTCTAAGGACATATATCAATACATACAATGATGATTTACGCGATATAGTATAAAATGCCTTTCATTGATCAATGAACATTATTACAAAGAGTCAATTCTACAATAATTGATTGGCTTTAGGGCATCTACTCTAACAGTAGAGGTATCTAATAGGGAACTGAAATGAATTTTAGAAAAGACCATTGCCTCCAGAAAAGATTAGTCTTTGCGATTGGATGATGCATTGTGGGCATATATAATAACTTTTAAAACCCCCATTGGTATGTCCCCATATAGACTCGTTTTTGGGAAAGCATGCCATCTCCTTGTTGAACTTGAGCATCGTGCATAATGGGCTACAAAATTTCTTAACTTTGATACGCAGGCTATAGGTGAAAACAGGTTGTTGCAATTGAATGAGATGGATGAATTTCGGAGTCAGACTTATGAGAATGCGAAGATCTATAAAGAGAGAACAAAAAAATGGCATGACAAGCATATCACGAAAAGAGAGTTCGTCGAAGGGGAAAGGGTGTTGCTCTATAATTCTAGACTCATACTTTTTCCAGGTAAGTTAAGGTCCAGATGGTTAGGACCTTTCACAGTCACCCAAGTGTTCCTTTCTGGCGCCATTGAGATTTCCCATGAGGAGAAAGGCATGTTCAAGGTCAATGGACAATGTCTCAAACATTATGAAGATGGAGGAAGGAAAAAAGATAAGATCTCCATGGCACTAAATGAACCAGAATAAGCAAGCGTAGAAAGTCAAGCTAACGACTCTAAATTAGAAATATAATTTTTTTTTTCTCTTCTACAATTATTTTATTTTTGTTTGTTTGTGTTTTTATTTTTGTTGTGTTATCTTTGGAAAAAGGAACAAGTTTGGGGAAAGCTTAAGTGATAGAAGAAGAAGACAATTTTGAGTAGAATAGAACACAGGGTACTCTGTGTCACTTTACACAGTTGTGGCCACGTTGAAGGATAAAAAGCTTGCAGAGTCCAGCCTTCACCACGGGGTACCCTGTGTTATTTTACACTACCGTGGCTTCATATAAAAAAAAAAAAAAAAACCTAGAGACTAGCGTCCCAGTGTCAATGATCGCCTGCTCATTCTTGAAGCCAAATTCCTAGTTGTTTTGTCCTCTCAAATTTCAGGGAAGTTTATGTCTCTCATTTTCAATTTTTTGTTTTTCTTCTATTTGTTTTTCATGCATTGAGGACATTGCATTCTTTAAGCTTGGGGGAGTGGGCAGTTTGGTTTGTGTTGCATTATTGATGGTCTGTTTCTTTGGTTTGGTGTGTTTGTTTTCAGGAAGTGTTTATTTTATTTGTGTTTTTGGTTTTTATTTTGTGTTTGTTTTTGTTGCATGATGTTTATTCTATTTGTGCTTTTGATACAATCCCAAGCGAAACTTTGTGGAGTCCCAATTTTGTGTGTGTGTGTGTGTGTGTGTGTGTGTGTGTGTGATGGACTTTGTAATCATTTGGAGTAGTGGTACTTTCAAGTCATTGAAAGGATTTGAACATGCTTATGTCTTTAGGAATGCTGAAGAGTATGCGAGTCTAGATGGTTGTGCAATTTCTAGTTTATTACTTGACTTTGTTATGTACTAGCTGAGACTTGTCTTCACTCCCTTGAAAAAAAAAAAAAAAAACTGCATTTATAGTTTCTTATGTTTGAATAAACTACTCTATTGTTTCGAGCCGCTTAGTAACAAGGAGTATTCATGAGACAACTGTGGCTAGAATTATGAGTATGCAAAGCACTTTAGGTGTTGTGACATTGTTGAGTAACCGGGGCAACCATCACCAATGGGTGCATTCGCGTAAAAAGGTAATGTGACAATTTGATGAAACCCATCAAAAAAAAAAAAAAAAGAGAAAAAAACAAATAATTAGGGGGTTAAGTATAAAGTCTTGGCAAGGCATGATCTTATTAGGGAAAGATTAGAGTTGCACAATTAGCTGGGTTGTATGCTTGGATGCATGAATTTCATTTAAAGCATGTTGGTTTTCTTTACTTGATCTTGGAACCGCCGCAAATCCATGATTTCTGAGTTTGTTTTTCTGATATTCTCTTTACTTGGGGACGAGCAAAGGACTAAGTTTGGGGGAGTTGATAAGTTGCATAAATTCAGTGTTTTTAGGTTTGTTTTTATAGCCTTCTAGTTAATTTCTCATTTGTTTTCTTTGTTTTGATGTTAGTTTTTGTTAAGTTTGAGATGTGAATGGTCAGCTATTGATTTGGAGAATTTTTGTAATTTTCAGGCGTTAATTGAGTAGATTGGAGCATTGGAATGAAATTGGGATTCAAAGCTTGAAGAAATTGAGATTAGCTGACAATTTTGAAGGCCATGGCCTTGCCTTGGTGGTTCACCACGACCACGGTGGTGGAATGAGGATAAAATATCGAGGACAGGAAGCACCATGAGTTTACTTGTTTGCTTCAGACTTTTTTCTTTTCTTTAGTTTTTCTTTCCTTGTTTGCTTAGGACTCTTTTGGGTATTTAAGTGTGATTAAAATTACTTCTTAGGAGACTGAATTTTGCCTATTCTTGGAGACAGATTATTGTGTAACAAAAGAAAAAGGAGAATCAAGAACAAAATTCATCACAGAGTTTGTCTTTACTTTTTCAATATGATTTATTTCTTGGATTCTACTCTTGTTTCTTTTATTATGAACTAATTTTCTCTGGCTAAGACTACGGATAGTCTATTTATGGATCTATGATCAATCTTCTACTTTATGGTCAGTGAATTATTTTTCTAATGATATGCTTATATTATGTGCTTAATGCTATTAGGAACCTGATCAATTTCTGATAGAATTTTTTTGTGTGATTGTGACCGAGAGGAGATATAACATGAGTGCTCTAGTAATATAGGCCATGGATTGATTGGATATAGAGATATATGAATTGATACATGCAATAGTCTTAGGCAGGATTAACTTATGCTGAAAGCTAGAGGATTTCATAAAGCTTAATGCTCCTCTATTTCATTAAATCTATATAGAGATATCTAGGTTGTGAGATAGAAGTAAAATTAATATTGCTTGAGAAAGAATATTATTTAACCTAGGAAATCCCATTGTCACATTACTTAAATAAATTCATTGACCATAGTAAATTGAAGGGTGCAGAGAAGTTATAGATGAGCCTGAAGTCTTAGCTGTTTTCTCTCATTGAATTCTTAATTTTAGTTTTACTGTAATTGTTCATTTCTAATTTTTCAACTTTTAATATTTTTAGTTTTAAAGATCACCATTCTAAGTTTTGATTATCTAGATAAAGTTAAGACTAATTAAAATTTCAGTACTTGTTTACGCAATCCCTTGGGTACGATAACCTGTATTTTGTTAGACTATATTACTTGAGACTAGTGCACTTGCTAGTAGTTGTTTTAAACAATACAACAACAAACAAAAATTCATTCAATTAAAAAAAAACCTTAGCCACCCTCTTTCTCTCTCTGTCTCTCTCGCGTTTTTCATAGATTGAATCAAAGAATTTTCGTCTTGGTTTTTTCTGGATTCTTGAAGCCTTTGATTATTATAGCAAAATAGTACAAAGGTTCTATAGATTATCTTCGTGTGGATGATGTGAGTGCAATTCTACATTGAATCGGGAAGTGAGATCAAAATTAGAGATATTTGAAGGAGCTTCCAAACATTCGTAAGTATTTTAAATCCTTGTATGGATTTGTTTTTATATAGATTTTATTTTTATCATGTAATCGATACAATTTATACTTGGATCTTGGCAAAAGGTAATTGATTTTCCATTTTAACTTTTGTTTTTCCACTGCATACAATTGATCAATTACTTACAGTGCTGACTCAAGAGTTCTGGTTTATGAAGGATCTTCTTGAGAAGGAAGGTGGTCAAGACCACAATGGGGTGGCATTGGAAGTACAACCTTAACTTCCTTGAGGTGATGATTAGAGCAAGTGCTAGCTGAAAGGAACCATGTCATGGCAATTGCGGAATAATTAAAAAAATTCTTGCCATGGAATGATCCCTTTTACCAAAGATCATGATTTCGACATGATAATCAACATAAACTAGATCAAACAACCATACAAGGTTCGATTTAATACCTTCATTGGCGGCTCCTTCTCTGGATATCTCCGATTAATTGCTATCAACCCAATGTAGGATTAAGTCTGTCGGTATCCACACGAAGGTAGGCTCAGGATCACCTTAAGATTAATTGCTAGACCAATCTTAAGCTTAAGGAAGGGAGGCGGAAGTAAGAGAGAGAACTCTTTTGGGTGGCTAGGGTTTTCACGTTTGGGAGAGAAAGAAAAGGTTTATTTTTCCTTCCAATTATTTTCACTTTAAAATTATTATCCAACTAAAAACCCTCCTCCTTTTATATAGTGTCAATCCAAAGAGGAATTCAAATAAGGATTGCAATCCTTGAATCCCTATCAAGAAAGGATTGCACCAATCTATAAGGAAAGGATAATATCTCTTAAGATATTATCCCATTTAAATATTAAATATTAAATTAAATAAATAAAATCATTTATTTAGTTCAATAAATATATATAAAAAAATTAAATAAATATATTCATTTAATCCATAAATATATTTATAAAAATATATTTAATATTTGGGTTTTTAATATATCTATATATTTAATTAAATTAAATATATATCTCCATATTAATCAAAATTAATATGAATCAAATTTTCTAAAAACTCTTGCAATAAATTGGATAATGGAGTCAACCCCTTAGTAAAATTATCAAAGTGCCCTTTTCGCCTAAAATGATGAAAATGCCCATGGACTCCCAAATTACTGAAATATTCAGTCAATTTGTACGTCAGCTCTCTTCACCATTTCTCTGATGAGATGGTATTGCTGGAGTATGTGCTTGGATCTTTGGTGAGATCGTGGTTCTTTAGAGCTTGAGCTACAACACCATTGTTGTTGCAGTAAAGCACAACTGGATCAACAGTGCTCGGAACCACTTCTAGTTCAGTCAAGAACTTCTTGATCCAAACAGCCTCTTTGGCCACATCACCCAATGCAATGTACTCGGCTTCTATTGTATAATCCACTATAGTGCTTTGTTTTGAACTTTTCTAGCTCATTGTAGCCCTATTAAGACAGAACACGTAACCTGATTACGATCGATAGTCATCCTTGTTAGTTTCAAAATTGGCATCACTGTATCCTCTTATAGTGAGATCATCTTCTCCTCCATAAACCAAGAACATATCCATAGTCCTCTTTAGGTACTTAAGAATGTTCTTGACTGCTATCCAATGTTTTTCACCTAGATCTGATTAATATCTACTTCAAATGCTCAAGGCATATCAGACATCAATCCTAGTACATAGCATGGCATACATGATGGATCTTATTGTTGAAGAATAAGGAATACTGCCTAACCTATCTCTCTCCTCCTGTGTTTTAGGACACATATCCTTAGAGAACTTCTTGATCCAAATAACCTCTTTGGCCGCATCACCTAATGCAATGTACTCGGCTTCCGTTGTATATTCTGCTACAATGCTTTGTTTTGAACTTTTTCAGCACACTGCAACCCTATTAAGATAGAACACGTAACCTAACTTGTTAGTGAACGACCCACTTACGTAGCGGAAAACAAAAACATAAATGACATGGATCGTTCCTTAGAACCAAGATCCGGGTATAATATCACAGTTTATATAATATATATAAATTAAATCTGCAGAAAATCAGATTCAAGGTTCAATAATCTTACACACGTTTGGTGGCTCCACCAACTTTGTCCTTGAACGTTTTTGCTACCGACCCAAGTGTAGGATCGAACCAATGTAGTCCACATGAAGACAATTGCAAGGAACTAAGGAGGGATTTGCTAGATCCTCCTTAGCCTTAAGAAACAAGAAGAAAAATCAAAGAAGAACTTTGATTCTTTGCAAAACAAAAGTGGCGTGAGAGTGAGTGTGTTTTGGGGCTGTGTATTTTCGTTTTCAATGAAAGAATGAATGAATAAAAAAATTCTCTCATTTTTCAATTAACACTTTTCTTTTATAGTGTTATTTTACTTGCCTTATTCCCATATGGAATCGGCTTAGGCTCTAACCCAAACACCCCATGTTTCCAAACACCCCCTAATTAGATATTTATTTTAATTCATCATTATCTTCAATTAATATATATTTAATATATATATATATATATATATATATATATATATATATATATATATATATGTATATATATATATATTAACATTTAACAATAATGATAATTTATTTAAATATATGGGAACACATGTTTAAACGTAATTTCACTTATTTAATTTTTCTAATAAATTAAATAAAGGCTACAACCTCAGCAAATTTAATTGCACTGTAAAATTACAAAAATACCCTTTTGCCTAAAAAGACGAAAACGCCATTCTTTCTTCTTGGCTCTTAAATTATCTTCTATGTGTGTGATCCATAGGCTCCTCATCATACCGGCAGTGTATAGTATAGCGATTAATACCAATTAATCGTCTTACTAAACACAGACCAAGATTGGCCCTTAGCAAGACATCATTGTCACCCTATAGATTCAGATTCAGCAAAGTAGCTACCTGTCAACGATATGGTTACCGTACAATTCGATCCTTTCATCATACGTTATCTCGACGAGACGAAGGCATAGAAATAGTTTCAACCTTCGGTTACTTTCGATATTATGTATTCAATTTCTGGACCAATGACATGTATTATAATCCGGATAGAGCAACAACTCAATCCCACTGTGGCCACAGTTTTAGTGTAATTGCCATATACTAAATTGCGCCATGAGATAACTTCTCCCATACTCGGGAGTGATGAATCATCTGTCTATCCACCATCGTGTTGATACACTCCTCGATGTAGCCAATCACCACCGTATTGACAGCTTTGAAAAGAACTGCGTTAGGCTAGTGTCAAACTACACCAATCGGTGCAGAAGGCACTCTAGTAATCTCAAGTCTAAGGATCACATGCACCACCATTCGTTAGAGGATTTATTCCATAGACACTGGGGTTACCATCCATATGTAATCCTCTAGTGGGTCAGTCCAGTGAACTTGCTGCGGTGTATCCGCCTCACAAGTCACCCATGTGTTGCACCAGGTTGTCACCAAACAACCTTGACAAGTGAGATCAGTCACTGCCTTTCAATAGGGTCGTTCAACACTATGATAGCCTTACCGTATTATATGTGCCCTTACTTCAGAATAATACTGGGGCTACGAACGTTTCTAGAATGGCCACCATACGTGCTCATAGGGTTCACAGTATCAAGATTTGAAACACTTGATACCCTCGTCACGGTTCTACCATTCTAAGGACATATATCAATGCATATTGCAATAATAATGATTTAAGCGATATAGAATAAAATGACTTTTATTATTGATTAATGAACATTATTACAAAGAGTCAATTCTACAATAATTGATTGGCTCTAGGGCATCTACTCTAACATAACTACGATCGATAATCATCCTTGTTAGTTTGAAAACTGGCATCATTATATCCTCTTACAGTGAGATCATCTTCTTTTCCATAAACCAAGAACATATCCATAGTCCTCCTTAGGTACTTAAGAATGTTCTTGACTGTTATTCAATGTTTTTCACCTGGATCCAATTGATATCTACTACAAATGCTCAAGGCATATGAGACATCAATCCTAGTACATAGCATGGCATACATATAGATCTTATTGCTAAAGCGTAAGGAATGCTGCCTGACCTATCTCTCTCCTTCTACGTTTTATGACACATATCCTTAGAGAGATACACACCATGTGACATTGGAAGACAACCTTTCTTTGAATCTTCCATACTGAATCTTTTTAGTACTTTGTCAGTGTCTGCACTTTGACTTAGGCCCAGCAACCTATGAGATCTATCACAATAGATCTTTATACCAAGGATGTAGGTTGCTTCCCCTAAGTCCTTCATGGAGAAGCACTTGGATAACCAAGTCTTTACCATTTGCAAGTTTGGTATATCATTCCTAATGATTAATATGTCATCGACATACAACACTAGGAATGCCACTTCGCTCCTACTAAATTTCTTATATACATAAGGCTCATCTTCGTTTTGTATAAACCCAAATTCCTTTATGGCTTCGTCAAAACAATTGTTCCAGCTCTGTGATGCATGCTTGAGTCCATAAATAGATCTCTTCAACTTGCATACCTTCCCTACTTGTCCATCAAGAACGAAACCATCGGGTTGCATCATATAGACGTCCTTTTCAAGGTTTCCGTTCAAGAAAGTAGTTTTGACATCCATCTGCTAGATCTCATAATCATGGTATGCAACAATAGCTAGCATAATTCTGATGGACTTTAGCGTTGCTACTAGAGAGAAGGTTTCTTCAACCTTTTGCAACCAACCGTGCTTTATAGGTTTGAACAGGTCCATCCGTGTCAGTCTTCTTCTTGATGACCCATTTATACCCTATGGGTTTGTGTAAACCACCCCCCTTTGATTAGGTATCCTCTGAATATCCCTCAATGAGAATCTGGGGGATACATATCTAGAGAACGAGTTGTATTTAGAAAAACCCTGTGTAAGGATAATAATAGTAATATCCAAAACATTCATATAAGATGTGACGTAGGATCCAAACTTATAATTTCAAAAACTTTAAGAATTTATCCGAAAATTACACAATCAAAACATATTTATAGGGTGGAAGCTTCCAAAGGTGTTTCACAAAAAATTATCATTTACATTGTTTATATCAAGAAAAAAACATCTAGATGACAATAATCATCTCCCCTCACGTGTAGCCCCACTATCTCTAGCATCCTTCGCTTCTGGTCTACCTGCAAAGCAATCAACAATGAAAGGGTGAGTGCTAATCACTTAGTAAGGAATGATCTATTTCATTCTAAATGTGCTATTTGACCTTCATTTAAACACATTCATTCATATACCACACCTCTTTTGCATCTAAGTATGGTTCCTTTTCTTTACTAACTCATATACTTTTCATCATCTTCCCCATGGTCATATAAAACATCAAGTGTACACATACAAATAAGTATGTAAACATAGTGCACACACATCACATGTCATGATATAACATCTAAATATCATCTAACATGAGTACAAATCATCTCATGATGTAAATAACATCATAACTCATGTAATGCAACTAAATGCATATGAATCATTTAACGTCTATTCGATTAGACTTTTCTTAGCATCTTAAGCACTTCATATCATCTAGCCTCAAATTCATCTAGAGCTCATATCATCGAGAGGCATGCTTATGCGTTATTTAGCATCTAAAGCATATATTCATCTTTCCTCTTATCTAGACACAAATTCATCTAGAGCTCATATCATCAGGAGTCGTGCTTACGCGTTATTTAACATCTAAAGCATATGTTCATCATTCCTCAACCAGAATACGAGGATATGCTTACGCGTTAATTAGCATCTAAATCATATATTCATCTTTCCTCTCATCTAGCCTCAAATTCATCTAGAGCTCATATCATCGAGAGGCGTGCTTATGCGTTATTTAGCATCTAAACCATATATTCATTATTCCTCAACCAGTATACAAGGATATGCTTACGTGTTTTCCATCATGTCTATATGAATCTCTAACATCTTATGGCATGTAAATACATATTTTAGTGAGCGCAATACTTTTAATTCATCTATGGATTATCAATCCATTACATTACCTCTTGCTCACATTCATCATCTTAAAACATGTATTGCATTGCATCTTCATGCCATTTCATAACATTAATCATGCATTGAAATCATGACCATGTATATCTTTCAAAGAGCATCTAACTAATGGGTAAACATTAGTACATGGCTTAATCACGTCAATATATAATTAATTCATAATCATAAGAATTAATTATGTTATATCTTAAACTTTAATAACTAGAAGCTTATACTTCAGGCCATTTTCCATCCATTTCCTAAACAAACTGGCTCTTGGCTTAAACATAAAAGTTGTAGGGCTCTATCTTATATTTCTAGTGCTTCCAGAATCATCTCATTTTGATTTTTATAAATCAAGTGATGGTCTAAATACTGAAGCATGTTTAACATAACCCCTAAGCTTACCAAATCCGAATTTTTCATAGTAAACTATGCCACATCAATTCCTATTGACAATTAACCAATAGATCAACTTATGGATTAAATAAGCCTCCCCTTAATAGTCTTTAACATCTTAAAGGAAGTGTAAAATCTCATTCCCATAATCATCCATTATTGTTATAACATTGTCAGCTAATGCAAACAACACATCAACACTTCTAATAGCAACCATTCAACACCATGTGGCCTCCAATACTACAAGTTTTGCCACAATCAACATCAATACTTCATTTTCTTCAATTAAGCATAACAACTCATAAAACATAAATGCAATAACTTTATGTATAATGAATTCAAGGCAATAAATAACATGAATGAGTTCAACTACACTTGCCATCAACTAATTATATGCCTTAAAGCCTTAATTTAAGGTTTCATAAAAACCTACAAACCTTAGCATAATCCCTAAAGTCATGGGAGGTTCTTCCTTATCTTTTAAAGAATTCCTCCAACAAATCCTTTGCCTTTGTCTTCTTTCACACCTTAATCCTACATATATAACATTATACCTCAACATCTACTTCAAATCACATCAAAACTAGGGTTTTTAATCCTTACCTTAAACCCTTCAACTTGAAGATCCAAGGCTCCTATCTTGTTCTTCTTGAAAAATTATGCAAAACTCCTTTAAAACTTAGAGAGGGAAAGCTTGTTTCATGGAAGATTTGAGAGAAAATGGAAGAAAGGTTGAAGAAATGCTATCTCCCTTGGCTTGAATGAATTTCCTCTCATTTATAGGAAAATATTTCATTAATTTTTCAAAATTATGCTATTGGCCCAATTATTTTAATTGTATAACTCATAAGTCCTTAATTCTTCATATAAGGGCATTTTGGTCATTTGACACTAAACATAATTAATGCCATTAAATGCAATTAATCCTACTCATCCTTGACGTTTGCAATGCTTATCCATAGGAAAAATGACTATTTTGCCCCTAATACCCTTTTATGGATATGGATAATTCATTTATACTGTTCCAAATGAATTGATTGTTTTGCCCCTAGTTAGATTTTATGCTTTTTAACATAAAATTAACATCTAAAGGACTATTTTGAGTTAGGAACATACCTTTGGCATCTTGGGTATTACATGGCCCAATGGTACTCATGTTACTTGGCCAAGGTATAAGTCCAAGGTTTAAGTCATGGGGGAGGCGTTCGCAAGGTGGAAAAAAAGACCACGAAGCGAAACAAAGCCATGAGGGTTGGTGTGTTGTCGTAGGCAACCAAGATTAATAACCTTTCTAACCTAACTACTAAACTGTAAATAAGGTAAGCAAGGGTCGATCCCACGAAGAGTGTCTAGCCGAATTTTTAATGATGTGAATAAGGCTTGGGGGTTTTGAGTAAAATAGAAACAGTCTTAGCAAAAATCAAAACAAAAACAATTTAAATCGTAATCAATTAATATAACAAAACTTGGTCTCAGACAACATCCGCCATCGGAATCTTACAACTGATCATTGATGCAAAATTAAATCAATCCATACCTGAATATTCACCGTTGGAACTCTTTTCCTATCTCTCCTTAATTGTAATTAATCAAGAAACAAGCGATCTTAATTAATCTTACCACTAAACAACCCTAGACAAGCGCTCAAGATTTAATCTAGTGGCAGCCTTAAGAATTAGAGAAATCGATGAAGCTAAACAACACAAACACAAGCGGTTGTATTTAATTTAGTTGAATGTTCTTCTTAAGATTACTAATTCCTGACGCAACGAATTATTAACCCTAATTGCTTCATAAGTTAGAGGGATCAAACAATTACGGATTTGATATCTAACTTAGCAGTAGATTGCAACAATTAATAAACTAGTAGGCCTCCCTAGTAATTAAACGAAACAATCATAAAATTAGGCACAGAAAAACATCCAATACTCAAACATGAAAATTGAACACTAAGAAAATTATATTAGATCTCACAGTTTAATGATTCCGACGCCTTCGTTTCCTTCGACCAAGTTACAAAAGTTCTAGCCGCCCATGGCCATAACAAAAACTCCAGAGAAAGAAAAATTCCAGAACAGAAAAGAGAGAGAGGCGTGGTGCCTTAAAACCTAATCTGATCTCCCTTTTAAAATCCAATTTTAGAATTCGAATCCCACTCAATCTCCTAAAAGAAATATTCTCCTATCCTAAAATAACATTAATCCTAATTTAATTCTAATTGGAAATAAAATAAAATAGAGTCCTAATAAAATAGGAAAGTGGTGTTTCCAGCTGGAATTTTCGTGCAGCATGTATGTCTTCAAAACGTGCAATAATAGACTGACTTGCATAACAAGTCAGAACGCTCCAGGACGTCGGCAATGCAGGTGTGTCAACTTCAAGCTCGATTACAACCTTTATTCAGCCAGTATCTCTAAAAACTCAAAACATGAAAGTTGTAGATCTCTTTCTTAGAGTTCCACAGCATTTTGAATCATCTCAATCGGAGCTTGGATGAGAGAATTATGCCCAGAATACGAAGCAGTGGCGAAACTGTCCGAATTCCCCTAATTAATTCCGTTTTTTCAATTAACACCTCCATTTGCTTCCTAAACCAAAATAAAGTAATAATGAGTACAATTAGGAAACAAATATGTATAAAAGACTAAACATTAAGGGGGTTAAATATAACATTTTGCATTCCCATCAAATTCCCCCACACTTAGCTTTTGCACGTCCTCGGGCAAACTAATTCAAACAAACCCTACACTCAAGTCATATCAGGAACACCATCATCTCAAGTCATCTCAAGAACATCAGCATGATGCATAAGCAACAATATTTAATCCATGCATATTCATACCTAACTTAGGAGGCAGCAAAATAAAATAAAACAGAGTTAATGACATTCATCTCTCTTTATCATCTTCCACAATTACTCTTAATCAGTCAATGCAAACAAGGGAACTAATCACAACCAATTCATGTACAACTCCCCTCTCAACTTTTCTTTTACTGTTTCTCTTTACTACTACAAACTGGGTAGCAAACTAAGGATACAATTTTTTTTCTCTTTTTTTTTTTTTCTGTTTTGAAAAAGAATGAGTGCATTTTATGCTCCATCTCATTTCATGGTTGTGTTTATGAGTGAGTGCGTTTTACGCTCCATCTCGACCCACCACATACCTTTCTTTTCTTTTTTCTATTTGCTTAAACCCACATTTAGGACTAGCTTAAGAGAAACAATTTTTTTTTTTTTTTTTTTTTTTTTTTAAGGGTCGTTATACACTCCTCAATCATGCTTCGTCACCAAGTCTACACAACTTCTCAAGACATATTATTTCAAACTACAAAGATTCAAATATGATTAACTCTATTTTATGAAAGATTGCTAACATCCTAAGTCAAGGAATATGTTCAACAACAAAGTCAAGTTACTATTTCATGCATCACTAGACGTTCAAAGACATGACTTAAAGCATAAACCTTCCTAAAAACAAATGTGGGGAGAATTTCGTTTAAGGTGTACGTGGCGTTGTTATACCCGAGGTTGCCAATCTGCTAGGCGCTTTTAAGGTGGGTGTTACGGTTTCAGTAGATATACCCTTAAACTAGGCAGATATATATATATATATATTTTTAACGTAACTTAAAACACAACCTAAACAAAACCTAAATCCCCTCCCCCACACTTAAAACTGACATTGTCCCCAATCGAAGATGAAATGCAAAGAAAAGAGCAAAAATAACCAAAATTAAAATGCAAGAAAAGAAAACAAACTCCTTGGGTTGCCTCCCAAGCAGCGCCTTTGTTTATTGTCGTTGGCTCGACTCAAGGCTTTTCTTCTTGTGATGCACTAAGTAACATTCTTCCGTTTCCCAGGAACACATTCTTGAGGTAACTAGGGAGAGGCTTCAAATCTGGAATGGGGGCCTGCAGAACAGAAGGTAAAGGCTCCTCGTTAGAAATTGGTAATGCAATACAAGGAACGTTACCTGACTGCTGCTGTAACTTTGGAGAATCATTCCATGCTGCAACCGTTTCCTGCAAATCAGTACTAAAAGCTAACTCCTCATTCTCTTCCTCAAGATGCTTACTAATGGCAACTCTCAATCCATCTTTTCCATTGAGTTCAAAAACTTCCTGTGCTAAAGAATCAACCACATCAATAGAATAAACATGATCATCATCATCAGGATATTTCATGGCATCATAAATGTCAAACTTAACAATTTCACCATCAAATTCCATGGTAAGTATGCCACTGTGAACATCTATCTTAGTCTTGGATGTTTTTAAGAATGGTCTTCCTAACAAAATAGGGGCAGTTTGATCGCCATTTTCCATATCAAGCACATAAAAATCAGTAGGGAAAATTAAGCCATTAACTTGAACCAAAACATCCTGAACTACACCCTTAGGATAAGCATTAGATCCATAAGCTAATTGAATTACAACACTAGTTTTATTCAAAGGTCTAAGTTTCAAAGAAGCATATATGGAATATGGCATGACATTAATAGAAGCTCCTAAGTCTATCATGGCCTTCTCAAACATAGTGTTACCTATCGTACAAGGGATAGTAAACATACCTGGATCCTTGCACTTCGTTGGAAGTTTTCTCTAAATCACTGCTGAAACATTTTCTCCCATTCTCACCTTTTCACACCCCTTAAGTTTATGTTTCCTCTCGGATCTACGAAAAGTCTCATATATATCTCTGTTCTGCTCATCTTTTCTAGATTCTGCCAAAGCTTGAGGAAAAGGTGGTAACGGTTTATAGTTGGACAGAGGCGGAAACTTACGCTTATGAACACCATCGTCGTTAGGAACGTTACTGTCTACAACTACATCTTTCTCCTTTTCTTCCTTCGACGATGCAGGGGCTGCCTTTGTTGGAATCTCAACCTCTTTACCACTTCTCAAGACGATCGCAGTTACATTCTCTCTTGGATTGACCACCGTTTGAGAGGGTAATTTCCCTGAACTTTGCGCCTCCAAACTATTGATTGCTGTTGCCATCTGCCCTATTTGATTCTCCAAACTTTGAACACTGGCTCTCGTCTCCTGTTGAAATTGCAAAGTATTAGTTGCAAGAGACTTAACAATATCTTCTAAAGACATACCAGAATTAGAAGTTTGGCTCGGTTGTTGTCTAGGGGGTATGGCTGCTGGTACTGTTGGTAATTTGAGTGGTTTTGATGGTGAGGCTGATTCACTTGTGGATTCCCATAGCCAAGATTAGGGTGATCCCTCCATCCAGGGTTATATGTGCTCGAATAAGGATCATACTTCCTTTGCGGTTGTCCAGGAAAACCACCTGCTGCATTCACTTGCTCAATGGGCTCCTCTTGAAGAGTTGGGCACATATCAATTGGATGCCCTACTACCGAACAAATTCCACAAGCCGTCACCGTTTGCATATTACCTACAGCCATTTGACGAACAAGAGAAGTTAGACTAGAGATTTGTTGTTCTAGGGAAGAAATATTTACCTCATTATCACGCCTAGATAGAAGGTCAAGCCTACTGCCAAACTGTTGAGAATTGGCCGCCATATTTGCAATCAAGTTCCTCGCGGCCTCAGGGGTCTTATCCACCAAAGCTCCACCACTTGCAGCATCAATCATGCTCCTATCAGTGTATGTCAGGCCCTCATAGAAGTCTTGGATCGATGCGCTCACTAATCTGATGATGGGGGCAGCTTGCACACAATTTCTTAAAGCGTTCCCAGTATTCATGTACGGACTCTCCGTTATGCTGCCTTACACCACAAATTTCTTTCCGGATGTTGGCTGCCCTCGAAGGTTGGAAATATTTCTCCAGAAATAATCTCTTCATCTCGTTCCATGTGGTTATAGTTCCGGAGGGTAGATAATAGAGCCAATCCTTAGCTGCATCCTTCAAAGAAAACGGGAAAGCTCTTAATTTAATTTGCTCCTCGGTGACCCCCATAGGTTTCATACTCATGCAAACCACATGAAGCTCCTTCAAATGCTTATGAGGATCTTCACCTGCAAGGCCATGAAAAGTGGGCAAGAGATGTATTAGTCCAGATTTTAACTCAAAAGTAGTAGCAGCATCTAAAATAGGAAACGTTATGCATAAAGGTGCTTGATTCAAATCAGGGGCAGCAAGCTCTTTCAAAGTCCGATTTCCAGCCATGACGTCCTCCTCTTCTATACCAGAGTTGCTAGCAAATTGGGAATCAAAAGCCAAATTGCTTTCCTCAGAATTTCTCCAAACTTCCTTCCTTAACCTACGCAAAGTGCTTTCAATTTCTGGATCGAATGTTAATTCACCAAGGTTAGAGGACTTGGTCATACAACAAAAAACCTAATAAAAGAATTAGAATGAATGACAAAAATTGAAAACCAACTAGAAAATTTAAAAAAAATTAAATTAAATTAAAATGGCCAGAAACACTAAAATGCCAAAAACCCTATCAAAACATTTGAATTTGGCCTCAAGAGGGTGGGGCTAGAAAATTTTCCGCTTTGCTCGAGCGTCCTTTTCGGAAACGGGTACTCACAAAGACTCCTAACTCAACCAAAATTTTCCTTATGAATAGTACTACTGTTCATCCGGAACAGTACTACTATTCACAGTTTTTTCTTTTCTTTTTTTCTGCAAAATAAAAAAAAACACAAAAACGCAATAAAAAAAATCACAAAAACACAAAAAATCAACTAGAATCACTCCCTAGCAATGGCGCCAAAATCTGGTGTGCTGTCGTAGGCAACCAAGATTAATAACCTTTCTAACCTAACTACTAAACTGTAAATAGGGTTAGCAAGGGTCGATCCCACGAAGAGTGTCTAGCCGAATTTTTGATGATGTGAATAAGGCTGGGGGGTTTTGAGTAAAATAGAAAACAGTCTTAGCAAAAATCAAAACAAAAACAATTTAAATCGAAATCAATTAATATAACAAAACTTGGTCTCAGACAACATCCGCCATCGGAATCTTACAACTGATCATTGATGCAAAATTAAATCAATCCATACCTGAATATTCACCGTTGGAACTCTTTTCCTATCTCTCCTTAATTGTAATTAATCAAGAAACAAGCGATCTTAATTAATCTTACCACTAAACAACCCTAGACAAGTGCTCAAGATTTAATCTAGTGGCAGCCTTAAGAATTAGAGAAATCTATGAAGCTAAACAACACAAACACAAGCGGTTGTATTTAATTTAGTTGAATGTTCTTCTTAAGATTACTAATTCCTGACGCAGCAAATTATTAACCCTAATTGCTTCATAAGTTAGAGGGATCAAACAATTACGGATTTGATATCTAACTTAGCAGTAGATTGCAACAATTAATAAACTAGTAGGCCTCCCTAGTAATTAAACGAAACAATCATAAAATTAGGCACAGAAAAACATCCAATACTCAAACATGAAAATTGAACACTAAGAAAATTATATTAGATCTCACAGTTTAATGATTCCAACACCTTCGTTTCCTTCGACCAAGTTACAAAAGTTCTAGCCGCCCATGGCCATAACAAAAACTCCAGAGAAAGAAAAATTCTAGAACAGAAAAGAGAGAGAGGCGTGGTACCTTAAAACCTAATCTGATCTCCCTTTTTAAAATCCAATTTTAGAATTCGAATCCCACTCAATCTCCTAAAAGAAATATTCTCCTATCCTAAAATAACATTAATCCTAATTTAATTCTAATTGGAAATAAAATAAAATAGAGTCCTAATAAAATAGGAAAGTGGTGTTTCCAGCTGTAATTTTCGTGCAGCATGTATGTCTTCAAAACGTGCAATAATAGACTTGCATAACAAGTCAGAACGCTCCAGGACGTCGGCAATGCAGGTGTGTCAACTTCAAGCTCGATTACAACCTTTATTCAGCCAGTATCTCTAAAAACTCAAAACATGAAAGTTGTAGATCTCTTTCTTAGAGTTCCACAACATTTTGAATCATCTCAATCAGAGCTTGGATGAGAGAATTATGCCCAGAATACAAAGCAGTGGCGAAACTGTCCGAAATCCCCTAATTAATTCCGTTTTTTCAATTAACACCTCCATTTGCTTCCTAAACCAAAATAAAGTAATAATGAGTACAATTAGGAAACAAATACATATAAAAGACTAAACATTAGGGGGGTTAAATATGACATTTTGCATTCCCATCAAGGGTCCGAAGGAGACGTGGCCAAAAGGACCCATAGCGGACAATTCCTTGGACGTGTCTAGCGTGCGAGGAAAGCCCTTGAGCCCGAAGGTGGCGAGATAGAGGATAACCCCTGGTCGTGACAGTTTGACTCCTTTGGGTGGATCCCCTAGATCTCATACTCAGTTTTGGTACATGGAATCCATTTCAGATTTCATGGCATCAAGCCATTTTGCAGAATCTGGATTTTACAAAGAATCGTTGTTGGTTCTAGGCTCATCGTGTTGATAAACCAATACGTTGCCATTTTGAGTCTCAAAAAAACCATACCTCTTTGGCTCACAACATATTCTGCCAAACCTACGTGATTCTTATGTTGGAGGTTCGCTTTGTTCCACTCCCTGTGGAAAGATCTCCTCATGATGCTTAACCATTTCTAATGGCACATCATCTTGTCCATCGTTTGATGCATCTTGTGGCTCTAGAACTTCATCGAGTTCTACCTTTCTTACACTATCTTCTCTTTAAAGGAATTCCTTCTCTAAGAAGACTCCAGTTTAACCAACAAAAACTTTCTGCTTAGCTAGATTGTGGAAATAGTATCCCCTTGTCTGTTTAGGATACCCCACAAAGATACATTTCTCTGATTTTGAGGCAAGCTTGTTCGAAGTCAATTTCTCAACATAAGCATCGTAATCCAAACTCTTAGATGAGACAAAATGGGTTTTCGCCCATTCCATGTTTCATTTGCAACCTTTAAGGTATAGCCCCAGAATAATGTGGGTAAACCTATAAAACTCATCATTGATTGACATATCCATCAAGGTTTGATTCCTTCTCTTAGACACTCCATTGTGTTGAGGTGTGTAATGAGGTGTGAGTTGAGATATAATCCCACATTCCTTAAGGTATGCATCAAACTTTGATCTCAAGTATTCTCCTCCCCTGTCGGATCGAAGAACCTTGATATTCTTACTTGATTGATTCTGTACTTCGTTCTTGAATTCTTTGAACTAGTTAAAGGATTCAAACTTATGTCTCATTAAGTAGACATATCCAAATCTACTAAGATCATCAATAAACGTGATGAAGTAAGAATATCCACCTTTGGCTTATACTGATAGTGGCCCACATACATCACTATGGATGATGCCTAATAGTTCCTTTGCCATTTCATTGTGTCCAGTAAAAGGTGACTTGGTCATTTTGCCTACTAGGCATGACTTGCATACCTCATAAGACTTAAAGACGAATGGGTCCAAAACTCCGTCCCTATGGAGTTTTGCTATGCGAGTCTGGTTCACATGACCAAGCCTACAATACTATAGGTAAGTTTGATTAAAGCCATCAACCTTGGCTTTCTTATTCTCTAGATTGAAAATCTCATTATTACTTAATTCTAGAACATACAAACAATTATGTAATCTTGCAATTCCATATTGAATACCATTAAAATTGATTGACATCAATCCATTAGTTATTATAAACTAATATCCAATGTTGTCCAAAGTAGACACAGAAATAATATTCTTTGAAATTGAAGGAAGATAAAAAAAATTTGCGAGTTCCAATACAAGGCCTGAAGACAAACTTAAATAATAAACCCCTGGAGCTAATGGAGCACCACGTGCTTCATTCCCAACTTGTAGGTCCACCTCTCCTTGATCAAGTAGTCTACTTCGTCATAGTCCCTACACATAAGTGCAAATATGAGAACCACATCCTATGTCAATAACCTAAGATGTAATAGGAGATACATTGATTTCAACCATGTACATACCTTTAGAAGAAGATGTAGGCCTTTTCCTCTTCTTTCTTGTTAAGAAGGTCTTGCAATGTTTCTTCCAGTAGTCAGGTTTGCCAAAGCGAAAGCAAACATCCTTCCTTTCCTCAACAATTCCTTCCAACCTATTGAGAAGTCTAGGTAGAGTCATCTCATGTTTGTTTCTAACATAGTCATAGACAAGTTGAGAATATGACTCTAGTAATGACTGTAATGTAAGGTCTATTGCTAAGCCTTCATCAAGTCCATACCCCAAAAATTCAAGCTTATTCATATACTTTGTAATCTTAAGTAAATGATCACCCATTTTGGTACCTTCTTCCATTTTACATCTGAATAGTGATTGTAACACCATATACTTCTCATATTTCCTGAGAGTATTGATTACCGTTTGTAAGTCCATATACTGACACTACAATTGCAGTAATGGTGTCAGTGATTGTATCACAACGTACCTCGTAAACTCAACATTTTCTTTGTGGGTACATTTTGTGTTCCCAATCCCTTGGATGGAACCATTGACTAGCTCTAGAAATAGAGCTTGTTCAATGGCGTACAAGCCTTCATAAGTTCTAAGTACATTATTAGAACCCTATACCATCTTTCAAAGTGCTCACCATCATACTTGTTGCCTGTTTCGATGATCGATTGCAATGATATCATGTTCAACATGGAAATCTACAAGTACAAATAAAAAAGAGTTAACAATCTTTTATTAATTAATAAGGCCTTTTATCAATTAATAGGCTCCTACTATTTTTATTCAAGTTAATAGCCCTCACTGTTAAACTCGAGAAGGTGTGATAGTCTTCCTAGTGGGTCGAAATCCGTTCATTCCCAATTTGACCCCTCATGGGGGCAAGTAGATCAAACTAGGATGAGTAGGTAGGCCACAAACTTTAGCTTACACCATTTAATAACACCAAACTTATTAAACTCAAATGTAAGTAAAGTAGACAAGCCAATTACACAACCAAATGGCACCAACCAATTGGACTCAAGTGTAACTTTCGGATCAGTGAGTTTGGACACTACATGCCCCCTCGTGCATTTTTAATATGCACTACTCTACCAAGCCTCTAGTTGTACTTATCAACCCTTCGCGAAGGCGAATCTAGCAAAGTATGCCTAGTTAAGTCATAACCCATCACCATCAAGGAAAAACTCCAATGATGATTAACCTCCCAAAGGTAGAAGTGGCTCCTCGCGGGGGCAAGTGAGACCACGACGAACTGTGGTTTGTTTATATTTTATATTATCATTTTGGGTTAAAATTCATGAAAAAGTTTATTTTATTTTCTGATATAAGATCGTGAATATTATTAATATTAAAATTATTAGTCTATACAATGTTATTAATAAATATAATATCATATTTAAATAATTTATACAAATTTAAAAATAATAACAATATAAAAATATTTTAGTTAATATTTTAAACCTATAATTTTATTTCACTAAATTTTTCTTGATTTAATTTTATTATTAAAATTACAAAATATTATATGGAACAATAACAAATATTCTTATTTATATCATCAAAGTAATTATTTAAAATTCAAAAAAAAAAATTATTTAATTAACATGTTAATAATTAAAATATTTCTCATTCAAATTATTAAAATTAATTAATTAATTATACAAATATCAATATATATTATTGATATAATTAATATTGAATTAAGATCAAATTTAAAATATAAAATATATATTGTAAATATTTTTAATTGTGTAATATATTTTATTTAGTATAAATATAATTAATTATTTAGTGTATAAATTTATTTACCTATTTAATATTTTAATTAGAATATTATAGTTTAATAGTTTAAAAATAATTATTAGATTATATTCAATGTTTTTAAATTAATTTTTAATTTATATATAGTTCTCTAGACTTATGTATCACCAAACACATGACAACATGAAATAAAGGTGATTTGGATGGCTAAAAAAAAAAAAAAAAAATTCCCTCCCAATTAGTAGATGTAAGCGCTTACTAGATGACAATAAAAATAGGCTAACAACCCTCTCTCACAACCTTTCTGTTAAACCCAAAATATGGCTAGATAATCATAGAGAGGGGTGAATAGGATTCAATAAAAATATTCGCGGAATAAAACTTGTCAATAAAAGATAAGGCAAATAATGATTGACTCTTAACAAGTTTAATAACTATACTCAACAACCAAGCGATGAGGAAGTTATGAACCCTAAGTGAGTTTGAGAAATAGCAATAAATGCACCAAACATGTAGACAATAAATATGAGCTATAAATGCATGAACATGTGAGGTTAATGATGTTCAACTCAACAAACAAACAATGAATAATAAAGAGTTGAGAGAGAGAGAGAGAGAGAGAGAGAGAGAGAGAGAGAAATGCTCAGCAATTCATACTGGTTCGAAGCTATATCCACAAGCCTCCTACATCCACTTCTTCAAGGCAACCTCCTTGAAGTTCCACTAGAATCGGATTTCGCCATTACAATAGTTTTCATAAGGATTTTTGCCTCACACACATAGATTTACAAGACCGCACCTAGTTTTACAGGATTTCGCCACCAAGGAAAAGATTTAAAGATGTTTGTGACTGATTGCTCTTTCAAGTAGGCTTATACATTATAGGAACAAATGTTCTCCCAAAGGTTTACAAGATGAGTTCAAGTGAAAGTATTGATTTGGATTTTGGACTCTAGGGATTATAGTATGATGTTTTTCTTATCTCTTCTATATGAAATAAGCTAGAAGCATCGAACTTTTATAACCCAAAAAGAATTAGTTGTTGCAGCATTTAATGCAACTCTGATAAAGCCTGTAGAACCCTGAGGAACGGTCATTCTATAATTGCTAACGGTTGTTCCTAACACAACAGTCATATTTTTCAGATCTAGGTCAACTGCAACGGTCATTCCACCATGCCTTATGATCGTGCAAGACCACTATGATAATCGAAGGATTATACTGTTTTATAGAGGCTTTTTGGCTGGATTTTGGATACTTCTTATGTCGTTTTTGCCTGAATTGCAACTTAATTTCATATATTTTATGTTTCATGCCAAAACATGCACTTTGAACAAATAATGAGCGGAATTGAGTTTTTGGACCCAGAAGTGAGCGAATCTTAGAATTCGGGGAAATTCTGAAGTGGATTTAAAGCACTATGAAGCTTGTTCCCATTGGAGAACATCGAAGATTGAAGATTCGAGCAAGCAAGCAAGCGGAGGGCAATTCCGTTAATTCAGAATTGTTCAGGAAGGTGCGCCGCGGCAAAATTCTTTCTTTGCCGCGGCGATAAACTCTCGGGAATTTGTTGCCGCGACGAAGTTTATTCTTCACTATGGCGAAGTCTGCGATTTTCAGTTTTTATTAAAATGCACAGTTTTTATTTTAGGAAAGTTTTTTGGTTTTTGGACCAACTATATAAGAAAAACTTGGACATTTTGAGAGGGGTTCGTCACTTTTAGAGTAAGTTTAACATTTTGGGAAAGGAGGAGAGAAGATTGAGGTTGAACTTTGTGGATTCATCAACAGGGAAGATCTTTATTCTCTTTTCTTAGTTTCAATATGTTGAATACATTGCTCACTGTTTTTACTTCGAATTGTGTAAATTTCAGTATGAACTAACTCATTTTGGGTTAGAGTTTTGATGTAATTTGGGATTTCTATGTTTAATCAATGAATTAGTGTTATTTCTACATTCTATTGCATGGATTTTGTGATTTCTCTTGTTTTTCTTGAAAGTCTTTGTTGAACATGATGAGATTGAGAAATGAATCATGTATGAGCTTCTTAGGGAAATCACCATTGTTGTATTCAACGCTAGAGATAGGTTTGAGAATCAATGAAACCAATCTAGAATTCCATTAGCTTAATGAACTTGGACCTATTAATCTTCAAATTGTTGGGTGCAGAAGCTTAATAGGGAAAAGTAGGAATTCATAGCTTGAGAAGGTATGTTTTACACATTAGGAAGTTCGATTTACAATCCGTGCATGTGGTGTAGAAGTAGCATAATTCGTAGAATTAATTCATAGAATCCTAATGAAGTCAAAGCCCTAACCGTTTATTTTACTTGATATTACTCTTGCTTTAATTGTGCTTTCATTAATTAGCCTTTTAAATACTTAGTAATTTTTATTTTCATTTAAGTTTTAAATTCTCCCATAAATCCAAACACTTTTCGATTTCTCCAACTTGAGAACAATTAGGAAAATTAGTGCTTAACTACCAATCCTTGTGGGAACGATACTTTACTCATCACTTTATTACTTTATGCGACTAGTGCACTTGCTATACATTGCATGTTGTAGTTACAATGCATCAAGTTTTTGGCGCTGTTGCCGGGGATTGATTTTTGTATTAGCATTGAATTTTTCTTGAGTTAGCTAGATTGGAGTTTTATTTTTGTTTTAATTGTTTATTGTTTAAATTTTGTTGTTCTTTTTTGTTAGATTGTGATCACGTTTTCTCTCGTTCTGTGTAGTTTATGCGAAGAGCGAGACGTCAACCAGTGGTTCCTGTTGATCCAGAGATTGAAAGAACCACAAGAAGACTTAACAGAGAGAGAAGAGAACGAGAGGCGGTAGTGGTTGAGATTGCAGAGAATAGAACATTAAGGGAATTTTCAGTTCCCACGGTTGATGGCAGTGGGTCAAGTATAACTAGACCAGCAATCCAAGCCAACACTTTCGAAATAAAGCAGGCAATCATCCAGATGATCCAACAGTTAGTATAGTTTAAGGGAGATTTGAAGGAAGATCCAAATCTGCACATTGCAAACTTTTTAGAGATTTGTGATACCTTCAAGTCAAATGGAGTGTCAGATGACGCCATCAGATTGAGATTGTTCCCTTTTTCATTAAGGGATAAGGCAAAGGGATGGTTATTGGCACTACCACCAAGAACAGTAACAACATGGAATGAATTAGCATAGAAGTTCCTGACCAAATTCTTTCCTCCAGCTAAATCTGTGAAGATGAGAAATGATATCACATCGTTTCTACAGACAGAGTCTGAATCATTATATGAGGTGTGGGAAAGATACAAAGAACTACTGAGGAGGTGTCCACACCATGGTTTGCCAATTTGGATGCAAGTCCAAACGTTTTATAATGGATTGATGGTTAATATGCAAACAATGGTAGATGGTAGATGTAGCATCAGGAGGAGCATTACAAAACAAGACACCTGAAAAAGCTCATGAGTTGCTTGAAGTTCTGGCAAGTAACAACTATCAAAGATCGAATGAGAGGATACAATCAAAGAAATCTATGGGTCTTCATGAAGTTGATGCATACACGGCTATTTCAGCCCAACTTACCGCACTTCAGAAGCAGTTGGGAAGTATGCAGGTAAATTATATTCAAGCACCCCAACTAACTTGTGATTTTTGTGTAGGTAATCATGTGAGCAGTGAATGTCAAGTGGGGAACACTTTCGCTTCAGCCTCATCATCATCAGCACAAGTTAACTACTTGGCAGGAAATCTGAGGCAACAGAACAATCCGTTGTCCGACACGTATAATCCTGGTTGGAGGAATCATCCGAACTTGTCTTGGGGAAATCAAAATCAACAGAATCAGCAGAACAACCAATGGAACCAAAGAGCGATGCCAAACAACCAAGCGAGGGTGAACAATCAATCGGGGGAGCAAAGATTGACAAAACTGGAGGATATGTTTGAAAAATTCATGCAAGAGACCAGAAGTTTTATGAATGAGACGAGGCCAATTTTTAGAAACCAAGGCATGTCCATTCGAAACTTGGAGGTATAGGTGGTCAATTAGCCGATAAGCTAAATGAGAGACCACAAGGTTCCCTACCAAGCAACATAGTAACAAACCCACGTGAACAAGCAAACGTAATAACTCTGCGGAATGGGACAGTCTTAGAAGGGGTGGAGCAATCAAGGAAAGAAGCAAGCCCACCAAAAGAAAATGAAGATTCGGATGAGGAAGTTGATGAAGAAATCATTGCTGAAAAGAACCCAACTAGTTCTAGGGAAGATGAACAAAAGCGAGAAGAGTGGCAAAGGCAAAAGAAAGAGAAACTGCCATTTCCTGAGATACCACCTGAGTTTGCACATCACACCCTCCTGTGCCTTTTCCTGAGAGACTTAGAAAGAAAAATTAGGATAAGCAGTTTACCAAATTCATTGAAATATTTAAAAAACTGCATATTAACATTCCTTTTACAGATGCATTGCAACAGATGCTGAGCTACACAAAATTTCTCAAGGAGATTTTATCAAACAAAAGGAAGTTAGAAGATGAGGAAACAGTGATGCTCACGGAGGAGCGCAACGCCATTCTACAGAAGAAGCTGCCACCGAAACTCAAAGATCCAGGGACTTTTACTATTCCTTGTGTTATAGGAGACATTACTTT
Source organism: Pistacia integerrima (assembly GCA_026225825.1). Classification (NCBI taxonomy): domain Eukaryota; kingdom Viridiplantae; phylum Streptophyta; class Magnoliopsida; order Sapindales; family Anacardiaceae; genus Pistacia; species Pistacia integerrima. The sequence continues at coordinate 1,947,501 of CM047749.1, read as the reverse complement.
TGATAGAGTTTTATGTGATTTTGGTGCAAGCATAAATCTAATGCCTTTTTCTGTTTTCAAGAGATTAGGGATTGGTGAAGTGAAGCCAACGACCGTATCTTTGCAGCTTGTAGATAGATCCATCAAGCATCCGAGGGGAATAGTTGAAGATGTTTTGGTGAAGGTGGACAAAGTTATCTTTCCTGTGGACTTTGTTGTGTTAGACATGGAAGAGGACAAGGAAATTCCTCTCATTTTGGGACGACCATTTCTGGCCACAGGATGTGCAAGAAGGAAAGTTCCTGTTAAGGGTCCAAGATGAAACAGTAACGTTCAACGTTTTTGAAGCCATGAATTTCCATCAGAGTCGGATTCGTGTTTTAGTGTAGACGTGGTGGATAGAGTAGTAGCAGAGGCTATTGAAGAAAACACCCCTCAACTACCTCTAGAAGCATGCATTGCCTAATTAAAAATAATAGGGGTAGATAAGCCAGTGAAGAATGAGTGTGCTAGATTTTTGGAAGCACTTCAGCCGATAAATGCAAGCCAAGATCCAGAATTTGAAGAGTTTGATATTGAGAAAGAGAAGGAAAAGGCAAGAACTAAGGAACCTCTAAAACTTGAACTGAAGCCTTTACCTTCTCACCTCAAATATGTGTATCTTGGTGAAGCAGAAACCTTCCCAATGATTATCAATTCAAGGTTGAGTAATTTGGAAGAAAAGCGGTTGATTCAGGTGTTAAAGTAGGATAGATCAGCAATTGGATGGACTATATCAGACATTAGAGGCCTATCTCCATCTTTTTGTATGAATAAGATACTCATGAAAGATGATGTCAAGCCTAGGGTACAACCACAACGAAGATTGAATCCTTTGATGAAGGAAGTGGTGAGAAAGAAGGTGGTGAAACTTTTAGATGTGGGCATAATTTATCCTATTTCAGATAGTCCATGGGTGAGCCTGGTGCAAGTGGTTTCAAAGAAATGAGGTATCACAGTGGTACAGAATGAAAGCAATGAATTGATAACAATGAGGACAATCATGGGTTGGAGAGTGTGCATTGACTACCGAAAATTGAATGAAGCGACAAGGAAGGATCATTTCCCACTTCCTTTCATCGATCAAATGTTGGAGAGATTGGCAGGGCATGCTTACTATTGTTCTTGGATGGTTTTTCAAGTTATAATCAGATTGCCATTGCTCCTAAAGATCAAGAGAAAATGACATTCACTTGTCCCTATGACACCTTTGCTTACAGAAAGATGCCTTTCGGGTTGTGCAATGCACCAGCCACATTTCAGCGATGCATGATATCGATCTTTGGTGACATGGTGGAGCAATTTATAGAAGTCTTCATGGATGACTTCTCTGTTTTTGGTTCTTCTTTTGACAATTATTTATCTAATCTTTCATTTGTTTTGCAGCGATATCAGGAGACGAACTTGGTGCTCAACTGGAAGAAATGCCACTTCATGGTACAGGAAGGAATAGTACTCGGCCACAGAATTTCAAAGGACGGCATCGAAGTGGATCGGGCAAAAACAGAAGTGATTGAGAAGCTGCCACCACCTACAAATGTTAAGGCAGTCTAGAGTTTCTTGGGGCTGCGGGGTTCTATAGATGGTTTATCAAGGATTTTTCTAAAATCTCTAAACCCGTTTGCAATTTATTGACTAAAGATGTTCCTTTTGATTTTAATGATGAATGCATGCATGCTTTTCAAACTCTTAAGAAATTGTTAGTGTCTGCACCTATTATTGTAGTTCCCGATTGGGGACTACCATTTGAATTGATGTGTGACGTTATTGATTTTGCACTAGGAGTAGTTTTAGGACAAAGAAAGAACAAAGTTGTGCATGTAATTCAGCATGCTAGCAAGACACTCACTGATGCACAGTTGAATTACACCACTACTGAAAAAGAGTTGTTAGCCGTGGTTTTTGCATTTGACAAATTTTGTTCTTATTTGCTAGGTGCTAAGGTGATAGTCTACATGGATCATTCGGCACTCTAGCATCTGTTGGCAAAGAAGAAGCAAAACCTTGGCTGATAAGATGGATCCTATTACTACAAGAGTTAGAGTTAGAGATCCAAGATAAAAAAAGGTCAGAAAATATGGTGGCGGATCATTTGTCAAGGATTGAACGACCAACCCAGGGAAGTGAAAAGGAAACCCAAATCAAGGAAACCTTCTCGGATGAGAAATTGATGAGAATTGAAGAAGCGCCTTGGTATGCAGATATTGCAAACTACTTGTCATCGAGAGTGCTTCCAAATGGCATGACCTTCCAGCAAAAGAGGAAGTTTTTCTCTGACTTGAAGTATTATTTCTGGGAAGAACCATTTTTGTATAGTCACTGTGCTGATAAGATGATACGTAGGTGTGTACTGGAAGAGGAGATGGAGAGTATTCTACGACATTGCCATGAGAGGGAAGTGGGTGGTCATTTTGGAGGAACTATGATGAGAATGCAACATGTCATATTTTTCCCCCTTAATGTCTAGTCTTTTATACTTATTTGGTGCCTAAATGTACTCATTATTATTTTATTTTGATTTAGGATACAAATGGAGGCGTTAAATGCAAAACAAAACTAATTAGGTGATTTCGGACAGTTTCAACATTGCTTCGTAATATGGGCATAACTCTCTCATCCGAGCTTTGATTGAGATGATTCAAAAGGCTATGGAACCCTAAGCAATATATCTACAACTTTAATGTTTGAGTTTGGAGAGATACTTGCTGCATCAAGGTTGGAATTGGGCTTCAAGTTGATGTACCTGCACTACTAACGTTCTGGAACATTCTACCTTATCATGCAATTCAAATATGCAGTTTATTATTGGAAGTTTTGAAGATCTGGTGCACGAAAGTTACAGCTGGAAGCACCACTTTCCTAGTTATATTAGGACTTTATTTTTTTTTTAATTAATCAGATTTGGATAAATGTTATTTTAGGATAAAGCTTAGAATATTTTTGGGAGATTGAGTAGAATTCAAAGAATTGAATTGGATATTTTTAAGAGGAGGAGAGAGATCAGATTGGAAGAGACTACACACGCCTCTCTTTTCTCTTCTTCTTCTTCTCCTTTTAAGTTTTCATGATGGCCATGAGTAGCTAAATTTTCATAACTTGGTCGAAGGAAACGGAGGCCTCAGAATCAATAAAACTATGAGATCTAATCTGTTTTTAGTGTTCAATATATGCTTTGAGTATTGGATGTTCTTCTATGCCTATTTTCATGATTGTCTCATTTAATTACTAGGAGGCCTAGTAGTTTATTATTTGTTGCAATCTATCGCTAAATTAGATATCAAATCCGTAATTGTTTGATCCCTCTAATTTGTGAGTAACTAAGAGTTAAGAATTTGCTGCGTCAGGAATTATTAAATCTTAAGAAGAACATTCAACTAAATTAAATACAACCGCTTGTGTTTGTGTTGTTCAGCTTCATCGATCTCTCTATTTCTTAAGGCTACCACTAGATTAAACCTTTAGCGCTTGTCTTGGGTTGTTTAGTAGTAAGATTAATTAGATCGCTTGTTTCCTAATTAACTGCAACTAAGGAGAGATAGGAAAATAGTTCCAACGGTGAATATTCAAAGTATGAATTGATATATACTTGCATCGATGATCAGTTGTAAAATTTCGATGGTGGATGTTGACTTAGACCAACATTGTTCTTTTGATTGATTTCGATAATTTGATTTGAATTGTCCTTTAGTTATTTTTTTCCTGAAATTGTTTTCGTTATACTCAAATCCCCCTTATCCTTGTTCACGTAGCATAAAACTATTCTAGACACTCTCCGTGGGAATGATCCTTACTCGCACTACTACGTGTATTCTTAGATTTTAATTCTAGTTGCCTGTGACAGCACACCAAACTATGACAGTAGCTAAGGTCCTGCAATCTGGATTTTATTGGCCAACCCTATTCAAGGATGCCTTCTGGGTAGTTCAGGAATGCGACCAATGTCAACGGAGTGGAAATATTTCAAGGAGAGATGAGATATCGTTGAATAACATCCTAGTTGTTGAGCTGTTCAATGTGTGGGGAATTGACTTCATGGGTCCTTTCCCAAATTCTTTTGGAAATATGTACATTTTGGTAACGGTGGATTATGTTTCGAAATGGGTGGAAGCAGTTGCATTGCCATCCAATGATGCCAGGGTGGTGGTTAACTTTGTGAGAAAGAATATTTTCTCAAGATTTGGGGTACCACGGGCAATCATCAGTGATGCGAGGTCTCATTTTTGCAATAGGCAATTAGATGCCTTGTTAGGAAAATATGGAGTGAAACATAAAGTGGTCATACCATACCATCCTCAGACCAGCAGGCAAGTGGAACTGTCGAACAGAGAGCTGAAAAGAATTCTAGAGAAGACGGTTAATGCGTCCAAGAAGGATTGGTCATGGAAATTAGATGATGCATTATGGGCATACCGCATTGCATTCAAGACTCCAATTGGTATGTCTCCATTTAGGTTAGTATATGGGAAGGCTTGTCACTTGCCGGTGGAACTCGAGCATAAGGCATATTGGGCCTTCAAGTAGCTAAACATGGATTTACGAGCTGCTGGGGAGGGCAGGATGCTAAAATTGAATGAACTTGATGAGTTTCGTCATGAAGCGTATGAGAATGCACGGATATATAAGGAAAAGACCAAGAAGTGGCATGACAAGCATATCAAGATGAAGAACTTTGAAGTGGGTCAGAAAGTTTTGTTGTATAATTATAGACTTAGGCTCTTCCCTGGAAAACTTAAGTCTAGATGGTCCGGACCCTTCATAGTCACAAAAGTTTACCCATATGGAGCGGTGGAGGTTTCACATGAAGAAAAGGGCACATTTAAGGTCAATGGATAGAGATTGACGCCATACAGTGATGGGGTGATGAGTTGCAAGTCACTTCCCATCCAACTTGACATCTTGACATGATGAATTGAGGAAGTCGAACTTTCGACTATAAACAAGTGCTTCTTGGGAGGCAACCCAAGTGTTTTCATTTGTTGTTTGTTTGTTTATTGTTTTGAATTTGTTTGGTTGTTGTATGATTTAGAATAATTTTAATTTCATGTATTTTTGGGTGTTTCGGGTGAATGATCGAATTAGAGCGAGAAGCGGAAATTTCCAGTTTTTGCCGCTGCGAAGTTTATTCTTCGCTGCGGCGATGTACAATTTGCACAAATTGGAATTTGAAAAGTCCCAGACTTCACCGCGGCATTGTTTTCTCTGGAATTTTTCACAGCAGCATAGAAGGTATTGCGGAATTGTGCTAAGGAAATTTCCCCGTGGTGAAGTTGTTTTTTGCCACCGCGACGTTTTCTTTGGAATTTTTCGCTGTGGCGAGAATTTTTCTTTGCTGCGGCATCGACTGGATTTGCAAATGAATGAAGAACTTCGAAAAACTGTTTCATATAAAAACCCAATGCGACTCTTCATTTTCGCAAAAGGTTTCAAACTACACCAAGAGCTAAACACTTCCACCTTCAATCCAGAGTTTCTCCAATGAATTTCCATCCCTATACCTCACTCCTTAACCCTCACAAACACTAAATCAACTCATTTTAGCAAAGATTTTCATGAAAATTTGAAGAAAATTTTGGAAACCCTTGGTTTTCAAAAATTGGGGATCTTGCAATCTGGGCCAAAATTGTTGAGATTGGTGGTGCATTCATCTTGGGATTGGTAAGATTTCGAGTTCTCCAACCTTTAAATTGATTAATTTCGATTGTAGTGCTTAAATTTTGAGATATTGATTGAATGAATTGAGTTGTGGATTTTTGGTGAAGTTTGTGGTTTGATATTGATTAAAGGAGTGTTGATTTTGCTTTCTATGGTGTTGAAGAAGTTGGGTTTTCGATTGGGGAGTGTTTTGTTTGAGTTTGGAAGAATAGTTAGTTTGGGGGTGTAGGTGGAAAATTTTGAAATTTTGGTGTTTATTCAGGAGTGCTTGTGGTCAGTAGTAAGGGCAATTAGCGTTGAATTGTCTGGTTGAATTTTTAGTTTGGGGGTACATTTGAGTATTCACAGTGAAACCAAACATGCCGATCAAAATAGCTTCCAAGGGTAAAGGAAAAGGGAAACAAGTAGACAGTAGGTTTGTTAGTGAAAACGCTCGGCAACAATATAAAGGTGCAATCAAAAGAAAAGATAAGGGGTTTATTGCCGAGCGTGGATTGACCACTATCCATGTAAAAGAGTGAAGTCGAGGGAGAAAGCGGGACAGCTTCATGAGTGAACCCGAGCATTTAGCCATAGAGCTGATAGTTAGGGAGTTTTATGCTAACTTCCCTGAGTGTAATCCCGGGCATGTATTTGTGAGGGGTATTGATGTGCCAATCGATGCGAAGGTTATCAATGATTTTTTACAAACTGCCTCAAATTGACTGTGATGAGTATCAGGAATTTAGGAAGAGACAGTTTAAGGAGGACAATATTCTTAAGGTCGTAACAAAGTCAGATACCCCTTGGGAGATTTCAAAGAAGGGAAGAAAGAGCATTAAGGGAACGAATTTGATTCCTATGGCTAGATTGTGGCAGTACTTTTTGTTTGCAAAGATGGTTCCAGAGACGCATTATAGTACAGTGACTTTTGAGAAGGCATTGGTTCTTTTTTCCATTGCCATTGGAAAGAAAATGGATGTGGGGAATATTATCATGATGAGTATACAGCATGCAACCAAACCATGGCAAGGGAGCTTCGCCTTCCCACATTTCATCACTGAGCTATGCACTCGAGCGGGAGTTGAGAAGGCAGATGATGAACCACTTATCCATCCCGCCCCAATCCTCGACACCAACTACTTTAACAAGCATCTTGAGCATCCGCCCAGCGAAGGACCCAAATCCGGAACGAAAATACAAAGAACCACAAAAGCTACCGCAACATCTAGTTCAACATCCATAACAAAGGAGCTGCTACAACAGATTTTGGGTAAGATGAAACGGATGGAACAACGTCAAAATTGGATGGCAGAGCAGACCTAAATGCTGTATGATATGCAAGGCAGTTGTTGCACCAGTCTAAGCGTTGATGTTTCAAACTTCCAATGGGCAGACTGGGATTCCGAGGAATGGGATGTTTCCAAAGAAGAAGAAGATGACACGGAAGGCGAGGAGGAGGAAGAAGAATGAGACCTGAGCACCTGTTTTTGTAGTTTATATTTTCAATTGTTATTTTCTTTTGTTTTGAACATTGAAACTAATTTTCTTTTCGTTTTCGATTGTTAATTTTTGTTTGAACTTCCTAGTAGTTGTAAGGGCGAGATTAGGTTGTAATATTTTCATATTAGTCAGTGAAAACACCACAGAATTTTAATTGTTTTACAGATTTTGGTGATGAGAAAGCAAAGGAATGGGTGTGCATGTTGTTGAACGAAACTCAGACTTCACGGATTAATTAGGGAACTATCTCGTACCTTTGTAAATACTGTTTTTCTATTCCTAAATTGTGCATAATGTGACATTGGGGACAATGTCATCTTTAGTTTGGGGGTAGGAAAATTTGAAATTTTGATTTGTGTTTAGTTGTTTTCATGTTTTGTTTTGTTGTGCCAAGGATGAATTGCATAAGTCTATGATGAGCATAAATTGTTGGGATTTTATTTTTGAAAAATGTTAAGCATTGCTTCAAGTTTAGGTTGGTTGACTTGATTTAGCTTGAGGTTTGTTGAGTGGTTCAACCATCATTTTCATTATTTCGGCATGCTTAGATTCATTTTATGTGGTTAGGTGAAGTCTTGATAATGTTGGTGGACTCTAGAACCTGGTTGAGAAGTGCTTGAGGCAAAATTCTAGGAATAGACATTATTGAGGAAGTGATTTAGGCAGTTTTTCAAAACGTTTGAGCCTTTCCAACCAACCATGAAAATTTATCCCTAGTCACCCATTTGAGCCTTATGAAATCATCATTGTCCTATGTTTCTTGTGAAACCAATAATGCCCTAACCTTTCACCCTAAACACATTTCACAACCCTTAAGAGAATTCTGAACCTAATGCAAGCACAAAGAGCTTGGAGAGTTGTGTGAAAACTAAAAGAATAGTTTGGGGGTCGTGAGAAGGGCAGGCAAGAAAAAAAAAAAATAGAATTTGAGAGTTGCATTTCAGAATCAAAAATAAGAAGTGCACATGTTTAAGGATTATAAAATGGTTGACACCTTGAGCGGTGGTTGAGAAAGAAAGTGGAAGTTGATGTAGTTCTTAGTGTTTGCTTAAAGGAAACCGAATTCTTTGTTTTGTCTATCTTTTCCTTTTCTTTGGAGCCCACTAATCGAGCCTAACTTTACAAGCCTGTAAAGACCTTTTGATCCTTAGTGAAGTCTAATCCTCATTAGTGGAGAGTAGTTCGATACTTAGGCTTATGGAGTCTGCCACCATTTGATAAACTTCGCATTTCTGCATAAAATAATCTGGGAAGTTGGATTGTGGACTGAAGTGGGGATTACTTACTCAGGGGACCAATAGAGAAAGATAGTCAATTCAACTTATAACTTCTTGGGGTGTTGAGCATTTTCCAGTTATAATTTTTCAACAATTTTTTAGACTTGGATAAATTCTAGGCAGTTCGTTGTGTTTGAGTCTGAGTCTAATTTTTCTCATTTCATTTTCAATTTTGTTGTTTTGTGTCTTTGTTTGTTAGTTGTTTTTCTTTTAGTCGTGTTTTGTACCTGATGCTCGGGGACGAGCATGTCTTCAGTTTGGGGGTATTTGATAATCCGAGGATTATACTGTTTTATTAAGGCTTTTTGGCCGAATTTTGGATACTTCTTACGTCATTTTTGCCTAAATTGCAACTTAATTTCATATGTTTTATGTTTCAGGCCAAAACATGGACTTTGAGCAAATAATGAGCGAAATCGAGTTTCTAGACCCAGAAGCGAGCGAATCTCAGAATTCGGGGAAATTCCAAAGCGGATTTGAAGCACTATGAAGCTTGTTCCCATTGGAGAACATCGAAGATTGAAGATTCGAGCAAGGAAGCAAGCGGAGGGCAATTCCATAAATTAAGAATTGTTCAGGAAGGTTCGCCGCAGCGATAAACTCTCCAGAATTCGTTGCCACGGTGAAGTTTATTCTTCGCCGCGGCGAAGTCTGCAATTTTCAGTTTTTTATTAAAACGCATAATTTTTATTTTAGGAAAGTTTTTCGGTTTTTGGACCAACTATATAAGAAAAACTTGGACATTTTGAGAGGGGTTCGTCACTTTTAGAGTAAGTTTAACATTTTGGGAAAGGAGGAGAGAAGATTGAGGTTGAACTTTGTGGATTCATCAATAGGGAAGATCTTTATTCTCTTTTCTTAGTTTCAATATGTTGAATACATTGCTCACTGTTTTTACTTCGAATTGTGTTAATTTCAGTATGAGCTAACTCATTTTGGGTTAGGGTTTTGACGTAATTTGGGATTTCTATGTTTAATCAATGAATTAGTGTTATATCTACATTCTATTGCATGGATTTTGTGATTTCTCTTGTTTTTCTTGAACGTATTTGTTGAACATGATGAGATTGAGAAATGAATCATGTATGAGCTTCTTATGGAAATCACCATTGTTGTATTCAACGCTGGAGATAGGTTTGAGAATCAATGAAATCAATCTAGGATTCCATTAGCTTAATGAACTTGGACCTATTAATCTTCAAATTGTTGGGTGCGAAAGCTTAATAGGGAAAAGTAGGAATTCATAGCCTGAGAAGTTATGTTTTACACATTAGGGAGTTCGATTTACAATCCGTGCATGTGGGTGTAGAAGTAGCATAATTCATAGAATCCTAATGAAGTCAAAACCCTAACCGTTTGTTTTACTTGATATTACTCTCGCTTTAATCTTGCTTTCATTAATTAGCCTTTTAAATACTTAGTAATTTTTATTTTCATTTAAGTTTTAAATTCTCCCATAAATCAAAACACTTTTCGATTACTCCAACTGGAGAACAATTAGGAAAATAAGTGCTTAACTACCAATCCTCATGGGAACGATACTTCACTCATCACTTTATTACTTTATGCGACTAGTGCACTTGCTATACATTGCATGTTGTAGTTACAACGCATCAACAATCATTCTACCATGAGGAATGATCACATCCAAATGTTCTTGCAAATCTTCTTAAAATTCCAAAGGAGTGAAAAACCTCATGGAACGATATCGTGCAAAACTTCTTCAGATACGAACGGTCATTCCACCACAAGGAGCAATCATTCCAATGTTGAACTTTGAGTTTTAACTTTGACATTTGAGATGAAGTCAAGAGCGCAAAGTGTTCTGGATTTGAATTTCTTGACTTTTGTTCTTGAGTGCACGGTCATGCAACATGGTCATGCGAGTGCCACTTCAAATTGGCAGTGTGACTAATGACCAAGAGGAACGATGTCTTGCGATATTGCATGACAATTTTCTCTTAAGGAACAATCATTCCTTGATCATGCATGGTTGTACCTAAGTAGAAATTTGCTTATGCACTGTTCAACCACCTGTTAGACCTGTTTTGGTTTGATTATGACTTGAGTCATACCTTAGCATGTTATGGTTAGTGATCAATCAACTTTTTGGTTAGTTTTGGCACATCAAAACACATATGAGAGGTCAACACTTTCTCTCACAAACCTAACGTGATAGCTGATTCTTTTTGAATTTTTTCGCCTGCTAAGGTTGCCTAGGGGTGTGCTAGGAGCTATCACGTTGGGGTTGTGAGAGAAAGTTTTTGAGATTATGCTGTCAGTGTAGTATTGCTCATTAGATTAAAGGGGTAAAATAATTTTGTGATAATTTTTAATCTATCAAACTTTTGATCACTTTATAAAATTTTAGGTGCCTCTATAACTTTATTATTATTTTTTATTAAAATCACCCAATAACCTTTTTGTAATAAATACTCAAATTGGTTAAGAGCGTTTTTCAAACTTTATTTGTATTAAACTAAAAAGTAATGCTTGAAAAATAAAAAATACATTCACAAATGAAAGCTACAAACTTTTGGTTATGAAGTTGAGTAAAGAGAATATGTACCGAAATGTATAATTAAACTGTTAAGTATCCCAATGATCTTTTCCTGGGTTACTAGTGTATCTGCTCAATTTTCCAATTGCAAAGGCTATATCAAGCCTTGTATAATTCATAGCATATATGAGGCTACCGATTATTTGAGAGTATTCATATTGAGCTATACATTCACCTTTATTTATCATCAATTTTTTGCTTAAGTCATATGGAGTGGCTGTTGGTTTCGTTGTGAGCTGATTAAATTTCGCAAGGATTTTGTGAATGTAAGTAGCTTGAGAAAGACAAATTACTACTACTTTCTTCCTTAATTATTTTTACTCCTAAAATAATATCAGCTTCATGTAAATCCTTTGTGTCAAATATTGAAGATAAAAACCTTTTAGTGTTACAAACACTTTCAAGATTTGTCCCAAAAATCAGAATATTGTCTATATAAAGGCAGATAATAAGCACATCAGATCTCCTGAAAACTTGCTATAAACACATATATCACGTGGTTGATTCTATAGCCGTCTTCTAGGGGAGTTTTCCTGAATTTATCGTGCCACTGTCTAGGTGCCTACTTCAACCCATAAAGGGATTTTCTTAATTTGCATATCTTTTCATTACTTCTAGGAAGAATAAATATTAACAAAATTTATATGTTTTAATAGTTGTTGAATACCCAATAAAAACACAATCAGTCCCATGTGGACCAACTTTTGGAGTAGAATGCACTTTAACTTGAGCAAAAATCTCCAAACTCTAAGATAATTAAGATTTGGATTTCTTCCCTTCCACACCTCATATGGAACTTTATTCAGAGTCTTATGAGGTACTACATTATGCACATGACATGTTGTAAAAAGTGCTTCACCCTATAAGCTAGGAGGAGGCACCTAAGCTATAAAGCATAGAATTTACTACCTTAGCAAGAGTTATATTTTTTCTCTCAGATATCCCATTCTGCTCAAGAGTTCTAGGTGCTAAGTTTTGATGATAAATGCCTACTTCTTTACAAAAATTTAAAAATGCTTAGAACCTATTTCAGAATTTTTCTCTTCATGAAAACCTAGTGCAGACATTGTAATATATTTTATTTATTTATAATATAATTAATTATTTAATGTATACATTTTTTTACCTATTTAATATTTAATTTAGAATATTATAGTTTAATAGTTTATAAATAATTATTAGATTATATTCAAGGTTTTAAATTAATTTTTAATTTATATATAGTTATCTAGACTTATGTTTCACCAAACACATGACCCAATTATATATTTGTTGGATATGGTGTATAGTTCTCTGAGACTTAAGCCCAATGTCTAATTGGGTTTAGAATTAGTTTATTAATATTTGGGTTGGGTTGAGTTAGATTCAAGTAAGCCCAAATAAGGTTAGGGTTTTTATTATAAGCATTTTGTAATAGTGAGAAACCTAGTGTGAAAAAGAATAGAGAGTGAAAGTGAGTTGTCATTGTAATTGCATCAAGTTCTAATACTTAATAAAACTCTCTGTTTGAATGTTGGACATAGTTCCTTGATTGGAACGAACCAGGGTAAATCATTGTATTATATTATTATTTTATACTTTACTTGTGACGTGTTTGTCTTTTGGTTTCAATATTTCATATCATAGCCAGGTTCGTGGCTGGGATTTGTTCCTTGATTGAAGATAAATTCATCGTTTTTTGGAGGGATGTCGATTAGTCAAGGGCATTGGAAGTTGAGAAGTTTAATGGATAGAATTTTGAGTTATGGGAATTGAAGATGGAGGATTTTCTTGTTGATAGAGATATGCGGCATGTTATTGAAGATCCAAAACCAACGGTGGAGGAAACCAATGATTTGAAACCCTGACTGGACCGGCCGGTCAAACCAGGTTTCACCCTTCACTCTAGTCTAATAATACTTAAAACCCGATTATGGTTAATGGACCGCTATTGGATCGGCAAAATAGTGTCAAGCCATTGGTCCAACAAGCCCGGATTGGAAAAACGGTCCACTAAACATTGAAAGTCAAAATCCCTTGATAGAGAGAAAAATCAAGGTTTTAAGGACAAACAATGGTAGAGAATTTTGCTTAGAGAAGTTTGAGAGATTTTGTGTTAATAATGGTATTGCACAATAGAAGACAATTCCATACATCCCACAGCAGAATGGAATGGCTGAACGTCTGAATAGGTCACTCATGGAAAAGGCAAGGAGTATGCTGAGTGGTGCTAGTTTATTAGTTGATTTCTGGCTGAAGTAGTTGCGATTGCCTGTTATTTAAAGAATAAGTCTCCTTCATTAGTGTTACAAAATCAAACACCTTTTAAGGCTTTGTTTGGAAGAAAACCAAGTTTGTCTCATGTGAGGTTTTTGGATGTGATGCATATGTCCACGTACCAAAAGAAAAGAAAAGCAAGCTTGGTAGTAAAACTACAAAGTGTGTCTTCATCGAGTATAAGGATGGAGTGAAAGGGTACAAGTTGTGGAATCTAGAAACCAAGACAGTTCTATATAGCAAAAATGTGGTATTTAGTGGAATCCAGAAACCAAGACAGTTCTATATAGCAAAAAGGTGGTATTTAAAGAATTCAGTCAAGAGAAGGAAGTTCATGAGCCTGGTCAACCAAAGAAAATTCAGTTTGAGTTGTCAAAGCCTATTCAGAATGCAACAGAGTCAGATTTTGATTCTGACAATGATAAAGTTGAAACTCAGCAATGTGATGAAGATCTTGAGGATTCAGAGCAAGACTTTGATTCTGAAGATGATATCCCACCTGAGCCAATTTTGGGGAGATCCACCAAAACTAAGAGGCCACATGAGAGATACACTCTTGCTGCATGTTCTAAAAATTCAGTAAGTGATGATCCTAGTACCATTAATAAGGCTAAAAATTGGGATGGTGCAATTGAGTGGAAGAAAGCACTAAAGGAGGAAATGAATTCTCTATGTCGAAATAAAACATGGGATCTGGTAAAGTTGCCTAAGGATAGAAAGGAAATTGGTTGCAAATGGATATTGAAGAAGAAATTTAATGTCAATGGAGAAGTGGAGAAATATAGGGAACAGTTGGTTGTGACGCGGTACTCATAGATAAAGGGGGTTCACTATGGTGAGGTTTTTTCTTCTATTGCTAAATTAAATTCCATCAGATGTGTGTGGTCTATTGTTGTTGCCTATGATTTAGAAATTGATTAACTAGATGTAAAGACAACCTTTCTACATGGAGATTTAGAGGAAGAAATATTTATGAAGCAACCTAAGGGGTTTGAAGCCAAAGGTAAGGAAGATTGTGTTTGAAAACTAAAGAAACCATTACATGGTCTAAAATAGTCTCCGCATATGTGGTATCAGAAGTTTGACACGTATGCTCTTCAGATTGGATTTCAATGCTACAATCCTGATCACTATGTTTACATAAAAAAGTTAGGAGATGAATTTATTTTTCTGACTTTATATGTTGATGATACAAAGAGAATATATTGAGAAAATTCAATATGTCTAATTGTAAGCCTGTAAAAGTTCCTTTAGCTCTCGATCCTAAGTTGTCAGCTGATCAATGTCCCAAAGGAGAATAGGAAGTTGAAGAGATGAAACGTGTGCCTTATGCAAGTGTAGTGGGAAGTCTTATGTATGCAATGGTATGCAGCAGACCTAGTATTTCTCAAGCAGTGGGAGTCCTGAGTAGGTATATGTCTAATCCTGGGAAAGAGCATTGGACAACAACCAAATGAGAACCACGTTACTTGTGTGGTACTTTATATTTTCAGTTTTGCTATGGGGGAAAAGAGGACTTTGAAAGTAATAACATTCTTGATTTTAAAGGTGTAGTAGATGCTAATTGGACTGGAGACATTGAAAATAGGAGATCCACAACTGGATTTGTCTATTCTTTGTTTGGTGGTGCTGTGAGTTGGATGAGTAAGTGTCAGAGTACAATTGCTATATCATCTATGGAAGTATAGTATATAGCTCTCACACATGCAACAACGGAAGAAATTTGGCTTTAAAGATTGTACAAAGAGCTTGGTTTTGTGCAGGGAGCAACGTTAAGATGTGATAGTCAAAGCGCCATATTTTTGGCTAAAAATCTGACATTTCATTCATGTACCAAGTACATTGACATTTAATTTCACTTCATTAGGGAGAAGATTGATAAAAAGGTTGTTTACTTGGAAAAAAGTTGACACAACAACCAATAGTGCAGATTTATTAACCACGGCGGTAAATACAACAAAGTTCGAGTGGTGTACAACCGAGGTGGTTTGATGAAGAATGAAGGTAACAAGGCTAGTGCATTGATTTCTAAGTATTCACCAAGTGGGAGATTGTTGGATATGGTGTATATTTCTCTTAGCCTTAAACCCAATGTTTAATTGGGTTTAGAATAAGTTTATTAATATTTGGGCCTGGGTTGGTGGTGTACTGTCACAGGCAACCAAAAATAAAATCTATACTCCTAAAAAAAATATATGTAGTAGTGCAAGTAAGGATCATTCCCACGGAGAGCCTCTAGCCTAGTTTTATGCTACGTGAACAAGGATGGGAGGGGTTTGAGTATAACAAAAACAATTTAAAAAAAAACAACTAAGGAACAATTCAAATTAAATTATCGAAATCAATCAAAAGAACAAACCTTGGTCTAAGTCGACATCCACCATCGGAATTTTACAACTGATCATCGATGCAAGTATATATCAATTCATACTCTGAATATTCACCATTGGAACTATTTTCCTATCTCTCCTTAGTCGCAGTTAATTAGAAAACAAGCGATCTAATTAATCTTACTACTAAACAACCCAAGACAAGCGCTAAAGGTTTAATCTAGTAGCAGCATTAAGAACTAGAGAGATCGATGAAGCTGAACAACACAAACACAAGTGGTTGTATTTAATTTAGTGGAGCGTTCTTCTAAAGATTTAATAATTCCTGATGCAGTAAATTCTTAAATCTTAGTTACTTACAAATTAGAGGGATCAAACAATTACGGATTTGATATCTAATTTGGCAATAGATTGCAATGAATAATAAACTAGTAGGCCTCCTAGTAATTAAATGAGACAACCATGACAATGGGCATAGAGGAACATCCAATACTCAAAGCATAAATTGGACACTAAAAACAAATTAGATCTCACAATTTTATTGATTCCAAGGCCTCCATTTCCTTCGACCAAGTTATGAAAATTTAGCCGCTCATGGCCATCATGAAAACTCAAAGGAGAAGTTGGGGAAGAGGGGAAGGAGAGGTGTGTGTAGTGTAGTCAAGTCTGATCTCTCTTCCTCCCCCCTAAAATGTCCAATTCAAATCTTTGAATTCTACTCAATCTCCTAAAAATATTCTAAGTTTTATCCTAAAATAACATGTATCCAAATCTAATTAATTAAAAATAAATAAAGTCCTAGTATAACTAGGCAAGTGGTGTTTCTATTTGTAACTTTCATGCACCAGATCTTCAAAACTTCCAATAATAAACCGCATATTTGAATTGCATGATGCATCAAGTATCTCTCAAAACTCAAAACTGTAGATCCCTTTCTTGGGGTTCCATAGCATTTTGAATCATCTCAATCGGAGCTCAGGTGAGAGAGTTATGCCCAGATTACAAAGCAATGTCAAAACTGTCCGAAATCGCCCAATTAGTTTCATTTTGCATTTGACGCCTCCATTTGCATCATAAATCAAAATAAAATTATAATGAGTACATTTAGGCACCAAATAAGTATAAAAGACTAGACATTAAGGGGGAAAATATGACATTTTGCATTTTCATCAATCGGGTTAGATTCGGGTAAGCCCAAATGGCGTTAGGGTTTCCTATAATAAGCATTTGGTAATAGTGAGAAACCTAGTGTGAAAAAGAATAGAGAGTGAAAGTGAGTTTCTGTTGTAATTGCATCAAGTTCTGATACTCAATAAAATTCTCTATTTGAATGATGGACGTAGTTCCTTGATTGGAACGAACAAAGGTAAATCATTGTGTTATAGTATTATGTTATATTTTACTTGTGACGTGTTTGTCTTTCGGTTTCAACAATATTTACCTATTTAATATTTGATTTAGAATATTATAGTTTAATAGTTTAAAAATAATTATTAGATTATATTCAGTGTTTGAAATTAATTTTTAATTTATTGTATATTTATACAATAAAGATTGGCTCACAACCCAATCTCACAAACTCTCTCTCACAATCCCTACGTGGCAGCTCCCAATTTTTTACTGATGAATTTTGAATTTTGGGAAATTTATTAGCCAAAAACTGGAAGCTGCCACATAGGGGCTGTGAGAGAGAGTTTGTGAGATTGAGTTGTAAGTGTAGTATTGTTCATATTTATATATCTAATCCAAATCTTTTTTTATTATCTCAATGATTGGGGTAAAGAACTCCTTGTAGGATTCCTTATTTTTTAGTTGGACTGGGAGTTGGGCCTAAACCTTTTTTCTTATTGTATTAAAAATTATAGTTATGAAATTTATTTATAATCTAATATAAATATTAAAATTTATTATTCTATACAATGTTATTAATAAATATAATATGATATATTTTAAATAATTTATATATATTTAATAACAATATAAAAATATTTTAGTTAATATTTTAAACCAGTAATTTTATTTCATTAAATTGTTCTTAACTTAATTTTATTATCTAAAATTACAAATTATTATATGGAATAATAACAAATATTCTTATTTATATCATCAAAGTAATTATTTATAA
Organism: Pistacia integerrima; assembly: GCA_026225825.1. Lineage (NCBI taxonomy): Eukaryota > Viridiplantae > Streptophyta > Magnoliopsida > Sapindales > Anacardiaceae > Pistacia > Pistacia integerrima. The sequence continues at coordinate 1,929,801 of CM047749.1, read as the reverse complement.
TTTAAAAAAATTTATTAAATTAACATGTTAATAATTAAAATATTTCTCATTCAAGTTATTAAAATTAATTAATTATATAAATATCATTACTATTAATATATAATATAATTAATATTGAATTAAGATCAAATTTAAAATTTAAAATATATATTGTAAATATTTTTAATTGTGTAATATATTTTATTTGATATAAATATAATTAATTATTTAATGTATAAATTTATTTAACTATTTAATATTTAATTTAGAATATTATAGTTTAGTAGTTTAAAAGTAATTATTAGATTATATTCAATGTTTTTAAATTAATTTTTAATTTATATATAGTTATCTAGACTTATGTTTCACCAAACACATGACAACATGAAATAAAGGTGATTTGGGTGGCTTAATATTGGTAGAAACAAAAAAAAGGGTTCCCTCCCAATTACTAGATGTAAGCGCTTATTAGATCACAATAAAAATAAGCTGACAATCCTCTCTCACAACCTTTCTGTCACAAACCTAACGTGGAAGCTGATTCTTTTATCTGATGAATTTTTCCACCTGCTGAGGTTGCCTAGGGGTGTGCTAGGAGTTGTCACGTTGAGGTTGTGAGAGAAAGTTTATAAGATTGCGCTGTCAGTGTAGACTCATTAGATTAAGGGGATAAAATAATTTTTTGATAATTTTTAATCTATCAAACTTTTGATCACTTTATGAAATTTTAGTGCCTCTATAACTTTATTATTATTATTTATTAAAATCACCCAACAACTTTTTTGTAATAAATACTCAAATTGGTTAAGAGTGTTTTTCAAACTTTATTTGTATTAAATTAAAAAGTAATGTTTGAAAAATAAAAAATACATAAACAAATGAAAGCTAGAAACTTTTGGTTATGAAGTTGAGTAAAGAGAATATGTACCGAAATGTATAATTAAACTGTTTAGTATCCCAATGTTCTTTTCCTGGGTTACTAGTGTATCTGCTCAATTTTCTAATTGTAAAGGCTATATCAAGCCTTGTATAATTCATAGCATATATGAGGCTACCGATTATTTGAGAGTATTCATATTGAGCTATACATTCACCTTTATTTATCGTCAATTTTTTGCTTAAGTCATATGGAATGGCCGCTGGTTTCGTTGTGAGTTGATTAAATTTCTCCAGGAAACTTGCTATAAACAAATATATCATGCGGTTGATTCTATAGTCATCTTCTATGAGAATTTTCCTGAATTTATCGTGCCATTGTCTAGGTGCCTGCTTCAACCCATAAAGAGAGATTTTCTTAATTTGCACATCTTTCCATTACTTCTAGGAAGAATAAATATTAACAAAATTTATATGTTTTAATGGCTGTTGTATACCCAATAAAAACACAATCAATCCCATGTAGACCATGTTGTGCAACGGAAACATAAACTCTAACGCTAGCTATTGAATATAATAATAACAACTAGTAAAGCAGAAATAAATGGCTAAAATAAATGCAAAAATAAAGAATACCATGAATTAACGAGGTTCAGTATTGTAACCTACGTCCTTGGGTGCTGCAAAAGAAAACTTCACTATCTCCAAAGAATATTACAAACTTTTGGGCAATACAACAAATACCCAAATTATATGGGCATAAAAATAATTACCCAAAACAAAGGGGAGATACAACAAAACTTTTCAACTAAAGGGTCCTTAATGAAAGCACCCTATACAAGAGGGGTGTAATGGAAATACAATTTTGGGACACTAATAACAATGGCTTGGGTCCTTATATGTAGGCCCCAAAAGTTTCCCCACTTTCATTCCTAAGCAATGTGGGACAAACTAACCTTAGGCTTATTTTATATAAGTCCCTAAACCTTTCTCCATTTTCACTTCTACCCCATGTAATTTTGCTAAATAAGCCATTTTTCCAACAAATCTCCACCTTGCGAATTAGCAAACCTTCAAAGTTTTATATTCTTCTAATAAATTTTTCAACACCTTCAAATGCGCCAAATGGCACAGTCAAGTTCGCAGGATGTTGATCAAGTTTAAACGGTGATTGAACTTGATCGTTGTCACTACTTTCGTTAAAATATCTGTAGGATTCTCAGTAATCTCAATCTTCTCTAATGAGATTCTTCCTTCATTAATGATTTCCCGCACAAAGTGCTAACAAACATCTATATGCTTGGTACGAAAGTGGAATACTGGATTCTTTGCTAAGTGAATAGCACTCTGACTGTCAGAATAGACAGTTATCTTCTTCTAACTAATTTTCAATTCATCCAATAGCCCTTGTAACCAAATAGCTTCCTTTACAGCCTCTGTAACTGCCATATATTCTGCCTCTATAGTAGACAAAGCAACTATAAACTGCAAAGAAGATTTCCAACTTACTGGAGCTCTAGTAAGAGTAAATACATATCCAGTAGTTGATTGACGTTTGTCCAAATCACCAACATAATCAGAATCAACATAGCCAACAGCAAATTGACTAAGATTTTCATCCCGTTCAAAAACCAAACCAATGTTTACAGTACCTATAATATACCGTAAAATCCACTTCACAACTTGCCAATGTCCTTTACCAGGATCGTGCATGTACCTGCTCACAATTCCAACTGCATGTGAAATGTCGGGCCTAGTACACACCATTGAATATAGCAAGCTACCTACCACATTTGAATACGGAACCCTTGACATATACTCTTGCTCTTCATATGAGGAGCAAGTGGAGTACTTATAGTTTTGTCCTTTCAGTAATTTCAAAACGTTGTAAGACCTTCTTTAGATACTACTTTCGTGTCAAACAAACCTTGCCATTTCCTTTGTCTATAATTATCTCCATACCGAGAATCTTCTTGGCTTCTCCTACATCCTTCATCTCAAATTCTTGATTTAGTTGAACCTTTAACTTCTCAATTTCTTCTACGTTCTTTGAAGCAATCAACATATAAGTAGATAAATGAGAGTATCACCTTGTAGCCTTTGAAAATATACATAGTTGCAAATTTGCTTCTTGTGTACTTCTGACTAATCATAAACCTATCAAATCGGTTGTACCACTGCCTTGGAGATTGTTTCAAACCGTAAAGCGATCTTTTCAATTTACAAACACAATCTTCCTTCCCAATAATCCTAAATCTTTTGGTTGAGTCATATAGATTTCCTCTTCCAAATCACCGCGTAGAAACATGGTTTTCACATCAAGTTGAACTAGTTCAAGATTCATCTGAGCTACCAATGCCAACAAAATTCTAATGGAAGAATGCTTTACAACTGGAGAAAATACCTCACTGAAATCTATTCCTTCCTTCTAAGCGTAGCCTTTCGCCACCAACCTTGCCTTATATCGGATGTCTTTCAAATTCAGAAATCCTTCTTTCTTTGCATATACCTATTTGCATCCAATTGCCTTCTTATTCTTTGGTAATTGAACTACCTCCCAAGTTTCATTCTTATGGAGAGACTGCATCTCTTCTTTCATGGCTTTCTTCCACTTACCATTTTCGGAACTGCTAGCTACTTCATTATAAGTGGAAGGAACTTCACCATCTTCAATTGGGAGTGCATAGGTCACCGTATCAACAAAACGAGCAGGCTTGCGAATTTCTCATCTTGGCCTATTAACGACACTAGATTCTTGTTGAGGTTCTTGGGAAGAATCCTCTTCTTCATCTCCAATAAACTCCTCTATCATAGGAGTCTCATTTCTAGCTGGGCTAACTAATGTTGTTTCAAACTCCACCTGTTGCTGAGTATGCTCCACCTGCCGCGGAGTACTATTAACCTTTATCTGGCTTCCTGTTTCTTTTCTAACATAGAAGACTCATCAAATGTCACATCCCTACTAAATAGTATTTTCTTCAAACTTGGACACCAAAGACGGTATCCTTTCACATTTGAGGTAATCCCCATGAATACTGCTTTCTTTGCTCTAGGATCTAACTTAGACTCTTTCGCATGATAATAAGCAGTGGAACCAAAAACATGTAAAGAGTCATAATCAAAAACAGGTTTTCCAAACCATACGTCAACTGGCGTCTTGCCTTCAATTGCAGCTAACGGTAGATGATTAATGAGATGACACGCATATATAACTGCCTCAGCCCACAACTCTTTGCCCAGCCCAAAATTGGACAACATACATTGAACTTTCTCCAGTATAGTTTGAATCATGCATTCTGCCACCCCATTCTGCTGTGGTGTATTTCTTACTGTAAAGTGACGTACAATACCTTCATCTTGGCAAACTTTTAGAAATGGATCACTACGATACTCCCCACCATTATCTGTACATAGTTGCTTGATCTTTCTACCAGTTTGAGTCTTAATCATCTTTTTCCATTTAAGGAAAACACCAAGTACATCATCTTTAGTTTTTATCACACACACCCAAACTCTTCGGGAAAAATCATCTACAAAAGTGACAAAATAGTGCATACCTCCCAAAGATGTTGTTTTGATAAGTCCCCACACATAAGAATGAACATAATCTAAAATACCCTTAGTATTATGGATTACGGTGCCGAATTTCACTCTTGTATGTTTTCCCAGAACACAATGCTCACAGAAATCCAACTTACAAGTCTTTGCACCTTTCAATAAGCCTTGATTCACCAAACTAAGTAAGGTTTTTTCACCTGTATGCCCCAAACGCATATGCCACAGATTGAGCATTTCTGAATTTGCATCATTCTGTACGACTGCAGTTGTCATTTCAATAACCGTACTACCATTATAGTAACACAAGTTGTTTCTCCTTGTGCCTTTCATTACCATAAGAGTGCCTAAAGAAACCTTTAGAATTCCATCTCAAATATTCACCGTGAAGCCTTTAGATTCCAAGGCTCCCAAAGAGATGAGATTCTTTTTCAACTTTGGTACATATTGAACAACTGTTAGCGTTCTAGTTGAGCCATCATGATTCTTCAACTGAATTAAACCTATCCCAGTTGTTTTACAAGAATCATCATTGCCCAAATAAACAACTCCACCATCAAGTTCTTCAAAATTAAAGAACCACTCCTTGTGAGGACACATATGATAGGTACAACCTGAATCCATAATCCACTCATTTGATCCAGAGGTGGGTAGTAGGCTAACTAGAGAGAAATCTGACTCATCTTCTTCACGCTCAACAACATATGCATCAGAAATAGCTTTGCCCTCTTTCTTTTGCAACTTTGGACAATCTTTATTCTAATGCCCTTTCTCATGACAAAATGCACATTGATCCCTATTGAGTTTTCCTTTCGAATGAGATCTTCCCCTTCTCTCCTTCTTAGTACTCTGACTCTGACTCCGCCCTCTTGCTACAAGTGCTTCTGCTGAGTCATCTCTATTCTTCTTTTGATATTTTTTTCGAATTTCATGATTGGACAAAGCATAACAAACTTCTTCAAAAGACAATTTTTTTTTTCCCATGAAGAAGTGTAATACTAAGATAATCCAACTCATTTGGAAGAGATCCAATCAACAACATAGCTTTATGTTCATCTTTGAATGTTTCATCCAAATTTAACAAATCAGCAATTAATTTGTTAAATGCATCAATATGGCTATTGATATTCATACCTGGTTTCAACTAAAGACGAAACAATCTGTTCATCAAATAGAGCTGATTCTCATTACTTCTTTTCGTGTATTTGTTTTCCAACACCTTCCATAACTTACTGGCAGACGCCTCTTTCATGAATGGATATTTTTGCTCTCTACAAAGACATGAGCGAATCATCCCACAAGCTTTTACATTCAACCTCACCCAGTCTTTTTCATAGATATCTTCTTGTTTTTCCTCCTCCAGAACGATATCTAGATCCTACTGATACAAGCTATCCATTGCCTCACTCTGCCACAAGCCAAAATTATTTTGACCATCAAATTTTTCAAAATCAATTTTTGCATTTATAACCGTTATCATCCTTACTGGCGTGGATGGTGGTGCCGCGAACAGTGATGCCTCAGACGATGATGCCATTGATGCCTTACTCAATTGGCTTGGTAAACAAAGTTCCCAATAACCAAGCTCCACAAATTATTATATTCAATAGCTAACAAACAAATCAACTATAGCCCAAGGTAGTAATAAGTGCTGAAATGATTAAATATGCACCAGGAAAATTCCTAGGAGACAATGGAGGGGTCACAAAAGGTCCCACTTAAAATCTAGTCTCCCTAGAATTTTATCGTCTTGTTGACAGAATTTTCCTAGACATGCATATAACCATACAAATAACTACTCACTATCCTAAACCTAGGCTTTGATACCATTTGTTATGCAACAAAAACATAAACTCTAACGCTAGCTATTGAATATAATAATAACAACTAGTAAAGCATAAATAAATGGCTAAAATAAAGAATACCATGAATTAACGAGGTTCGGTATTATAACCTACGTCCTCGGGCGCTGCAAAAGAAAACTCCACTATCTCCAAAGAATATTACAAACTTTTGGGTAATACAACAAATACCCAAATTATATGGGTATAAAAATAATTACCCAAAACAAAGGGGAGATACAACAAAACTTTTCAACTAAAGGGTCTTTAATGAAAGAACCCTATACAAGAAGGGTGTAATGGAAATACAATTTTGGGTTACTAATAACAATGGCTTGGGTCCTTCTATATAGGCCCCAAAAGTTTCCCCATTTTCATTCCTAAGCAATGTGGGACAAACTAACCTTTGGCCTATTTCATATAAGTTCCTAAACCTTTCTCCATTTTCACTTCTACCCCATGTGATATTGCTAAATGAGCCACTTTTCCAACATACCAACTTTTGGAGTAGAATGCATTTTAACTTGAGCAAAATATCCACAAACTCCAAGATAATTAAGATTTGGATTTCTTCCCTTCTACACTTCATAAGGAACTTTATTCATAGTCTTATGAGGAACTATATTATACACATGACATGCTGTAGAAAGTGCTTCACCCCATAAGCTAGGAGCAGGCACCTAAGGTATAAAGCATTGATTTTACTACCATAGCAAGAGTTCTATTTTTTCTCTCAAATATCCCATTCTGCTTAAGAGTTCTAAGTGCTAAGTTTTGATGATGAATGCCTACTTCTTTACAATAATTTGAAATTGCTTGGGACCCATTTCAGAAATTTTCTCTTTATGAAAAACCTAGTGCCAAACATTGTAATATTTAGGATCTTGATCAGTGGGTTTTGTAAAAATGGACAGCTAGAAAAGGAAAATGAGTTGTTGTCACATATGGAGGAAAAATGTGCATTGGAGAAATAATGGTTTTCATTTACCAAATGGATCATTCAGTCGAGTTGCTCTTATAGCTTTCATCCTCTGACGGAAAGCATACATTCTAGAAATAACTAATAGTACTAGAAAGTTAAATCCACCAACTATTGCTCCAATGATGATCCCAATATTTGGTGAATTTTTCACTATATAACATTTGGAAATGAATGAGACACTATCAATTTCCCCTATAAGTTCTGAGAAATGTAGATGAATTCCTAAGATAATGGTATAGGACGCAACAAAATTTGTTCTCACCTTGATAATAGTTAATGTTGTAGTTATAATAGAAGGGTCCAAAAATTGGTCTGAGAGTGACAAAACTTATGTTGTTGAGCCAAGATATGATAAGAGAGAAATTTGTTCTGTCAAGAAGATCATTAACAGATGGAAAGACTACAACCTGTAGTTGTAGGTAATCATTCATAGACATAGCCTGGAAGGTCACTGACATTGAGTGTACAGGAAGATTTGATGCTTTAAAAGAGTTCATGAACCGGTCTCTAACAATATTATAGTAACTAGTGTTGTTCGAGTGTGAGAAGGTAGAAGATCTAAATATAAGTGATGTAGGGAAAATATTGTTAAATTAGGATTTAATTAAAATTTAATTTTGTTTCCCTTTCTTTATTTGATTTTCTTATTTATTTAGGTTTATTAGGAATTAAAGTAGTTTTTTATTTTAATTAGGAGTTTAGTTGATTTAGGAAGTTTTAATTTAGTTAAATTTTATTTGCTTATTTTATTATTAGTCAACATGGGAAATCTTATTTTAATTAGTTTTCGTGTTTAAGTAGGATTTTATTTCCTTTTTTAATTAGAGTCTTGTTAGGGTTAGCTGTAACCACCCTATGTAAACATGTTATTTGTTTCTTTTAAAGATATAGAATATTCAATAAATTATTCAGATTTGACTTCATCTTTTAAGGTTTAAGTTTATGGATTGAGACTTGTGTTATCAATTCTAAAGGCGTAGTCAAGTGCTAGCCTTATTTTTTCACGCTACTCGCTGCATCGATTGGCATCAGAGTAAGCAAAATTTGTCTGATCTAATGGCAGGTGATGAAGTTGTACGTGGCGGCAGTTCTAACGACGATGATCAGGGAGCTGAGACCTCACAAGGTGTGGCGTTGAGTGCTTTGGAGCAACAAATCGATCTCAGATTCTAGCGTTTGGAATGATGGTCTGAAGAAATTGCAAATTGACTTGATGCTTTGAGCGTAGATGCCAACAGAAATAGGAATGACAAAAGGCAATGTATCGAGGATGATGCCCCTCATGGGCGACCTATTGGTAGACTTATTTTTACAAATCGACATAGACATCCAGTTTACATGGAAGAGTCAGACGAAAAAGATGGTTATTATGAAGAACCTAAAAGGAATATGGGGTATGGCAGAAATTAGCGTAGTGACAGAGAATCCAACAAATTCAGATTAAAGGTAGATATCCTTTACTTTAGAGGAAATTTAGATATTGAAGAATTTTTGGATTGGATTGCAAAAGTAGATAGGTTTTTTGAATATATGGATATCCCAGAGGGGAGAAGGGTGAAACTGGTCACATGTAGATTGAAGGGAGGAGCTTCTCCATGGTGGGAAAGATTACAATCCATAAGATTTCGTGAGGGGAAAGCACTAGTTAGAACCTGGTACAGGATGAAACAGTTGTTACAAAGGGATTTTCTTCCTCATGATTATGAGCAGATCTTGTTCCAACAGTACCGAAGATGCCATCAGGGTTAGAGATATATCCACAAATATTTTGCTAAATATCAACGACTATTACTCCACCTTGACTATAATGAACATCCATATAGAGTAGCTTTAAGATTCTTTAATGGGCTGAATGTAAACATCTGAGCTCAAATTGATTTACGACTTGACCATACATTGCTTGATGTTCTTCAATTAGCCTTTGATGTAGAATCACAATTAAGAATTAAAAAAAGAATTCTTCTTCAAAGAATACATGCCTCACCAATTATGGAAGAAGACAAGATGCATAAAACACTTCCTAAAGAAATTCTTACAGCTAACAAAGATCATGAGATGTTACAAATTGAGGATCACACATCAAAGGAGGTTGAGCATGAAGTAGACATAGAAGCTAGATGAGTTCTCCAAGAAGAGAAGATTGAACAAGAGCAAAAGCAAGTCATCCTAATGGAGAAGCTTGAGCAAAAGCAAGTTGTCCTAAAGGAGAAGCTTGAGCAAGAAGAACACATTCAAGTTAAGGATCAAAAGGATGAAACATTGACGACATTCGATTGCGACTTGAAGGCTATATAGTGCATTACAATGCTCCTAGGAAGATCAATGACAAAGGATATTTATTTGCTCCAAAGGAGGACTTATTACTCTACTTCAAGTATCACCCACCAAATTGAAACTCGAGGATGAGTTTATTTTTAAGAGGACGAGTATGATATAGGGAAAATAGTGTTAAATTAGGATTTAATTAGAATTTAATTTTGTTTCCTTTCTTTATTTGATTTTCTTGTTTATTTAGGTTTATTAGGAATTCAAGTAGTTTTCTATTTTAATTAGGAGTTTAGTTGATTTAGGAAGTTTTAATTTAGTTAAATTTTATTTGCTTATTTTATAATTAGTCAACATGGGAAGTCTTATTTTAATTAGTTTTTGTGTTTAAGTAGGAATTTATTTCCTTGTTTAATTAGAATCTTGTTAGGGTTGGATGTAACCACCCTATATAAACATATTATTTGTTTCTTTTGAAGATATATAATATTCAATAAATTATTTAGATTTGACTTCAAGTTTTAAGGTTTAAGTTTCTGGATTGAGACTTGTGTTATCAGTTCTAAAGGCATAGTCAAGTGCTAGCATTGTTTTATCATGCTACTCATTGCGTTAATAAGGTTCCAATGATTGGTAGAGATGAACAAGTCTCGTGACTGTTCGTTGGTGTGGAAGGTGAAGAACTTGGAACTTGCGGTGCTGAGCAGTTGTTTTCTTCTGAATTCTCACATATTATGAAGACTGGAAAAAATAGGTAAGAAAAAGTTACACCTTTTAGGTAACATAAAGTGCCAAACAAGCAAGGGAAGAACAATGTCAAAGAGTGTAACTTACCATAATGTGTTATATTGTATCTTGTTGCTTCTAGAGAATCTATTGAATTGTTCTTCAAATCAATGAGCTGCAGCTTGCTTCCATAGCTTGAACCAATATCTAAAGTTCCACTAAGTTGGTTGTTCCTAATGAGGTCGAAAACAAGGAGTCATCGAAAAACATCCAACATGCAAAAGTCCAGCGAGCTCAAACCTATACCCTAGGATCAACTAAAATGAGTTGTGAGAACGTTTGTTACCTTCCAATTGAAGTTTCAACACCAATGGACCTTCCTAAGGTATTTCCGAAGCTTCCTGGACATAACGAGTGGGCGTTGACCTTCCAGAACACTTTCCGAGCTTGTATGTGAGAACCCTTTATTAATTTGTGTTTGAAACTAAATTTCAACACAAAAATTCAAAAGGAACTGGAGGAGGAAGGTTCGGCCATGTGAGGAGAGAGTTTGAGATCAAATTTTTGATCAAAAATGAATTCTTGCATGTAATAGTGTTTAGGCTTGTTTATATAGTAAGTGGAGTTTGGACAATATCAATTTAGTCCAAAAGTTCACATGACATACTACAAGTATTCCTCCACTAGCCATATCATGTTTTAGCCCACTATTACTAAATATTTGACATGACAATCATGTTAGGAAACGATCATACATGGCAGCGGAAAACAAAAATTATTTACATCATAGATCGTTCCTTAGAACCAAGATCAGGGCACAAATTTACAGTTTATACATTATATTAGAATATGCAGAAAAATCAGTTTAGAGTTTAAGAAATCATACGCACGTTTGGAGGCTCCTCCAACTTGTCTCTGAACGGGTTTCTCTACCAACCCAAGAGTAGGATCGAACCAATGTAGTCTACATGAAGATAACCCCAAGGAACTAAAGAGGGATTTGCTAGATCCTCTTTAGCCTTAAGAACCAAGAAGCAATCAAAAGAGATTTGATTCAAGCAAAAACCAAACTGGTGTGGGAAGAGAAAATGGGGCTGGAATTGTAGTCTAAATGATTGAATGAATTAATTCTTTTAATTCACAAAGTGTTGCACTTATATAGTGCACACTTTGCCTGATTCCATCATGGAATAGGCTTGGGCACCAACCCAAATGACAGCCCCTATGTCCAAACAGCCCCATATTATATATTATATATTTTAATTTTAATTATCATTATTTCAATTAAATTAATATATATATATATATATATATATATATATATATATATATATATATATATATATATATATATATATATATATATATATCAACATTTAACAATAACGATAATTCATTTAAATATATGCGAACACATATTTAAATATAATCTCACTTATTTAATTTGAATATCAAATGAAATAAAGGCTACAACCTCAGCAAATTTAATTGCACTGTGAGATTACCAAAATACACTTTTGCCTAAAAAGACGAAGATGCCCTTCTTATACACTGGTTCTTAAATTATCTTCTATGTGTGTGATCCGTAGGCTCCTCATCATACCGGAAATGTGTAGTATCATGATTAACACCAATTAATTGTCTCACAACACACAGACCAAGATTGGCCCCTAGCAAGGCATCATGGCAACCCGATAGATCGGATTTATCAAAGCAGCTACCTGTCAACGATATGGTTACCGTACAATCTAATCCTTTCATCATCTGCTATCTCAAAGAGACCGAGGCATAGAAATAGTACCAACCTCAGTTACTCTCAATATGTATGTATTCAGTTACTGGACCAATGGCCGGAATTATAAACTGATAGAGCAACAACTCAATCCCACTGTGGCCATAGTTTTAGTGTCATTGCCATTTACTGAATTGCACCGCGAGATAACTTCCCCCGTACTCAGGAGTGATGAATCCTCTGTTGATCCACCATAGTCTTGATACACTCCTTGATGCAGCCAATCACCACCATATTGATAACTCTGAATAGAACTGAGTTGGGCTAGTGTCAAACCACACCAATTGGTGCACAAGACGCTCTGGTGATCTCAAGTCTAAGGATCACATGCACCACCATTCGTTAGAGGATTTGTTCCATAGACACTGGGGTTACCATCCATATGGAATTCTCTAGTGGATCACTTCAGTGAACTTGCCTATAGCAAGCACCCATGTGTTGCACCAGGTTGTCACCAAACAACCTTGACAAGTGAGATCAGTCACTGCCTTTCGACAGGGTCATTCAACACTATGATAGCCTTATCGTATTATCTGTGCCTTTACTGCAGAATAATACTTGGGCTACGGACGTTTCTAGAATGGCCACCATATGTGCTCATAGGGTTCTCACTATCAAGATTTGAAACACTTGATACCCTCGTCACAGTTCTACCATTCTAAGGACATATATCAATACATACAATAATGATTTACGCGATATAGAATAAAATGTCTTTTATTGATCAATGAACACTATTACAAAGAGTCAATTCTACAATAATTGATTGGCTCTAGGGCACCTACTCTAACAGCTTCAACATATTCGGTTTCGTACCCCTTTATCTTATAAACGTAAGGTATCAAATGCGTTACCATAATCCGAATCCATTATTAGGACAACACTACACTCTTGAACTAAACATTATGTTTATCAGAAACTTCAATAATTTAATCCAATTAAATTATCTCATTAAAGCCTTTTCATTTAGCAACAACTACATATATACCCTCATGGAACACCGATAACTAGAACTAGGTCATCTTCCCCTCCATAAACCAAGAACGTATCCTTAGTCCTCTTTAGGTACTTAAGAATGTTCTTGACTGCCATCCAGTGAAGCTCACCTGGATCCAATTGATATCTACTACAAGTGCTCAAAGCACATGAGACATCAATCCGAGTATATAGCATGGCATACATGATGGATCCAATCGCTGATGCATATGGAATTGTTTTCATCCTATCTCTCTCATCTTCTATTATAGGACACATTTCCTTAGAGAGATTAACACCATGTGACATCGGCAGAAATCCCTTCTTGGATTCTTCCATACTAAATCTTTTTAGTACTTTGTCAATATATGCACTCTGACTTAGGCCAAGCAACCTAAGCGATCTATCACGATAGATCTTTATTCCAAGGATGTAGGCTGCTTCTTCTAAGTCCTTCATGGAGAAGCACTTGGATAACCAAGTCTTCACCGACTGCAAGTTCGGTATATCATTCCCAATCAGAAGTATGTCATCGACATACAACACTAGGAATGCCACTGCGCTCCCACTCACTTTCTTATAAACACAAGGCTCATCTTCATTCTTGATAAAACCGAATTCTTTTACGGCTTCATCAAAAGAATGTTCCGACTCCTTGAAGCTTGCTTGAGTCCATAAATGAATCTCTACAACTTGCATACCCTATCAGCTTGCCCATCAAGCACAAAACCATCAACTTGTGTCATATACACATCCTCCTCAAGGTTTCCATTCAGGAAAGCTATTTTGACATCTATTTGCCAAATCTCATAGTCTTGATATGCAACAATCGCAAGCATAATCCGGATGGATTTAATCATGGCAACCGACAAAAAGGTTTCTTCATAGCCAATACCATGAATTTGTTTGAAACCTTTGGCAACCAGTCGTGCCTTATAAGTTTGCACCTTGCCATCCATGTCAGTCTTCTTCTTGAAGACTAATTTACACCCTGTGGGTTTTACCCTGTCAGGTGGTTCCACTAGAGACCATACTTGGTTCTCGTACATGGAGTCTATCTCATATTTCATGGCTTCAAGCCATTTAACGGAATCTAGATCCGATATAGCGTCTTCATAGGTTATGGGTTCATCATTTTGGTAGACTATTACGTCACCATGTTGAGTCATGAGATAACCGTATCTCTCGGGCACATGGTGTACTCTCTCATATCTACGTAGCTCCTATGCTACTTGAGGCAGTTTACTTTCATCCACAAGTTGTGGAGTAACCTCCTCATAATGTTCAACCACTTCCTATTGCACATCATCTCGTCTTTCGTCTAGTATAATTTGTGGTTCTAGAACTTCTTTGAGTTCTACTTTTCTCCCACTTGTACTTCTTAGAAAAAATTCCTTTTCTAGGAAGACACCAGAATGAGCAACAAAAATTTTGTGCTCTTCTAGGTGGTAGAAATAGTATCATTTGGTCTCCTTTGGATACCCCACAAATATACATTTACAGGATTTTGGGCCCAGCTTGTTCGAAGTCAATTTCTTAACATAAGCTTCACAACCCCAAATCCTTAAATAAGACAAGTTGGGCTTTCACCTACTCCATAGTCCATATGGAGTGTTATCTGCAGATTTTGACGGCACACGGTTCAAAACGTGAGTCGCAGTCTGTAGGGCATAACCCTAGAATGATGTAGTAGATCACTAAAACTCATCATGGACCTAACCATGTCAAGTAAGGTTTTATTCCTCATTTCGGATACTCTATTGTGTTGGGGTGTATACGGAGGGGTGAGTTGTGATACTATCCCATATTCCTTCAGGTATTCAAAAAACCCTGAGCTTAAGTATTCACCTCCTCGATTTGACCGAAGAGCTTTAATACTTTTGCCCAACATATTCTGTACTTCATTCCTAAATTCTTTGAATTTATCAAAGGCGTTAGATTTATGTCTCACAAGGTAGACATAACCATATCTACTGAAATCATCAGTAAATGTGATGAAGTGTGAATATCCACCTTTGGCTTCAACTGTTAGTGGACCACATACATCACTATGGATGATGCCTAACAGTTCAGTAGCCATTCAACTTATCCTATGAAAGGAGACTTGGTCATCTTGCCTAATAGGCATGACTCGCATACCTCAAATGACTGAAAGTCAAAAGGATCCAAAACTTCATCCTTTTGAAGTTTTGCAATGCGGGTCTTATTAACATGACCCAATCTACAGTGTCAGAGATATGTCTGGTTTTGATCACTATGTTTAGCTTTCTTGGTTTCAGCATTGAGAATATCTTTATTGTTTAAATCAAGAACATATAACCCGTTATATAACCTAGCAATTCCAAATAGAATACCATTCAAACTAAAGGACAACAATCCATTAGATATCTCAAAATGATACCTTATATTATCCAAAGCGGATACTGAAATAATATTTCTAGAAATAGAAGGTACGTAATAATAGTTATGTAGTTCCAACAACAAGCCTGTAGGAAAAGATAAACAGTAAGTCCCTACAGCCAATGCAACCACATGTTCTCCATTTCCAACTCGTAGGTCCACCTCTCCTTTGGCGAGCACTTTACTCTACCTTAGTCCTTACACATCAGTACAAATGTGAGTACCACATCCCGCGTCAATGACCCAAGATGTTGAGGGAGGGAAGTTAATCTCAATTATAAATATACCTAAAGTCGAACCATATGACTTCTTCTTGCTTGCGAGGAAAGCGTTGCAGTGTTTCCTCCAGTGGCCAAGCTTACCACAATAGAAACAGACTACTTTGCCCTTCCTTATGCCACTCTCAAGCCCAAGAGCACTCTGTCCTTTGGGCTTGGGCTTGGGCTTGGGTATGGCATTGGCCTTACCCTTGCCGTTACCTTTTCCTTTACTGGCAGCAACCAGTAAAACAGGCTTGGACTTCTTCAAGTCCTTCTCTGCAATACCTCAGCATGTTCAAAAGCTTCGACAAGGTTTTCACCATTGTGTTCATATTAAAGTTCATTATGAACGGTGCATAAGAGTCAGGCAAGGATTGCAGAATTAAATCCATTTGTAATTCTACATCCAACTCAAATCCCAAAGTCTCAAGCCTCTCTATGTGCTCGATCATCTAGAGCACATGAGGACCAACTTGGGCTCCCTCAGTCAGACGGCTTCCAAACAGTGCTTTTGACACCTTGTACCTCTCATGTTAAGCATTCATTTTGAAAAGCTCCTTGAGGTGTAGAATAATGGCAGCAGCATCCATATTCTCATGCTGCTTTTGCTGCACAGGTGTCATCGATGCTAAAATCAAGCATTGAATGCCATCGGCATCATCAAGGAACTTTTGATAAGTGTCCTTTACTTCCTGAGTGGCATCAGGATCAGGCTCAGCCATGTATGGCTTTTCAAGGATATACAATTTCTTTTCCAACTTGAGTATAATCCAAAGATTACAATACCATCCAACCTATTTTCTTTCTCAATTATCGGTCGCAGGTTCATAATGCTCATTTTGGTGAATCTACAGTTACACAAAAAGAAAAAGTCATTATAAAGTTCATTATTATTTAATATGGTCTTTTACTAAACGACGCTCCCACTATTTTTCTCAAGTCAATAGCCCTCACTATTAACTTGGGAAAGCCCGTTGGCTTTCCTAGTGGACTGAGATCCCATATGGCCCATTTCAAACCTTCGCTTTGGCAAGCAAGCCAAAATGTGTTGATTAGGTATGCCAACAAACTTAATCCACACCAGTTGATAGCTCTTATTATCAACCTCAAATGTGAATAAGCCAACGAGCCAATCACACAATCCAATGGCCGCAACCATTGTCCTCAAGTGTGATTCTCAGTATCAGTAGAGTGGACACTACATGCCACCACGTACACACAATATGTGTACTTCTCTACTATGCCTATGACGCATTTATCAACCTTCGCTTCGGCAAACAAGTAAAACTGTCATTTTAAGTCGACCCATCACCATTAAGGAAAACTCCAATGAATTTTAACCTCCCACTGGTAGAAGTGTACCATTCACTTTGGTGAACAAGGTTCTGACGAACAGTGGTTTGATTAAACCATGGTGATGGAAGGTATACGTGACTTAATATACTTTAATTGAGGGGATTTTATTTAAAGTCTCACTAGATTATTATCTTTGTTAGAATGACAATGTTTGGCATCTTATTGAACATTCAACCTTAGCATGCATTCTAAACAAAATATTAAACGTGCTGGTACATGGCCCAACTAAAACCGATTTCCTCTAGCCTAGCGGAATCAGTAGGTCACCTAGGGGTCCTATAATAAATATCTTGAGTCTTCAAGTACGATTGCCACATCCTTTGCTCCGTCTCAATTACATTACAAAAACATCATACTAAATTTACAATAAAATTAATCTCAAACTAATTTTACATTAAGAAATTTAGAAACCTCGATTTACATACGACGAAATGAGATGAGAAGAGAATGTACACCGAGAAGGGGAAGAAAAGTAGGACACGTAGGTTCTATTTTTAAATTTACAACCATACATACCCAAAAATAATTTAGAACATTCACCATAGGTCATAAGGCTCATGTACCGGGCACCATGCAATATACAAACAAGAACATGGCATACATTTCAAAAACAATCAATTTTTGAATTGGGTGGATTAATTATTAATTAAGTACTCTCTTATATGTGCAGAATGGTTATTGGCTTTATAGGTTATAAAAACTGTAGTTTGGTCCCTTCTCGAAAGACACAAAATTGGGACAAAAACTTTGTTGATTTCACCATGGCGAAACTGAAAATTCTGAAAAGTTCCAGTAAGATTGTTGTCGCGACGAAGTTTTTATTTCGCCGTGGCAAATTCTGCAAATCAATGAATTGCACAGTTCGCGTTTTTGCAGTTTTTCGCGTAACAACATGTATCCAAATCAAATCGAATGCACAAGCATTCGACCAGGACACCAACCATCCAATATAACATCCATCAAAACATTATTAAACCAATTGATCAATCGAATCACTCATTCAAAAGCAAATTTTGCAGATTTAACAAAATAACATGTTATCAATCTAATACATGTTTTAAATCAGACATTAAACTGTAAAATTTGGTACCCAAGGCTCTGATACCACTGTTAGGAAACGATCAAGTCATAGCAGCGGAAAACAAAAATTATATATAATAGGTCGTTCCCTTAGAACCAAGATTAGGGCACAAATTTTAACAATTTATACATTAAATCAAAATCTGCAGAAAAATCAGTTTAGAGTTAAGAAATCATACGCACATTTGAAGGCTCCTCCAACTTGTCTCTAAATGGGTTTTGCTACCGATCCAAGGGTAGGATCGAACCAATGGTAGTCCACATGAAGATAACCCCAAGGAACTAAAGAGGGATTTGCTAGATCCTTATTAGCCTTAAGAACCAAGAACAAGAATCAAGTGATATTTGATTCAACCCAAAAAGCAAAACTGGCGTGGAAGAAAGAAAAGGGGGCTAGAGTTTTTAATTAAATGTGAATGAATGAATTCTCTCTTTTTAATTCACAAAAGCTTGCACTTATATAGTGCACACACACAATGCCTTATTCCATCATGGAATAGGCTTGGGCACCAACCCAAACAGCCCCTATGTCCAAACAGCCCCATTTAGATATTTTAATTTTAATTATCATTATTTCAATTAAATTCAATTAAAATATATATAGAGCCAATCAATTATTGTAGAATTGACTCTTTGTAATAATGTTTGTAATAGCCACTACTACTCAAAAGATTATAATGAAATACATATAAAATAACATAAAGAAATTGGGCCCAAATTTTTCTTTTATTAAACATATATACATACTCTTTACAAACATATACATTTTTACACAAAATGTATATCATAAACAAAAGTCATCAAAAACATCAGGGACAGTGTAACCACTCCTCCTCGCATGCCGACATCCATCCGACAGTGTCCTCACCTAGGTCCTGCAAAACATGGGAAAACAACGGGGTGAGCACTAAAATAATGCTCAGTAAGCAAATCCTCTACTCATACTAGCCCCGTAACTCTCTATCTCTAATTCTTTCCTTACAACTCCCCGTTCAGTAACTCTTTGGGTACGCCTTTCTTTTCCTTTCTTTCTTTCTCTTAGAAACTCTTTTCTCATAACTCTTTCATAAATCACGACCCCGTCTCACCGGGGGCACGGCCGGGACTCACTCCCGCTCTACGTGATCTCTATTCACTCTAGTCGATCGGACTCGGTTATGCATGGATTCGGAACCCTTGGCCATGTGAGTATATAATCTCTCTCTCTCGGGTACTCGGGTATAGCCCTCATCCGCATGCGCTCTCACGGGCTACACCACTTCTCTATCTGATACTCATGCCGCGCTCTCAATGCGGATTACATGCGGGAATACTCTACCCATTACTCACGGGTTCCCCATCGCACAACCTACTCTATTCTCTTAACTCTTAAAGAACTTATACTCACATTCTATACTAAATCTCAAGCTACTTCTCAAGTGTATAAACAAAGGTGTAGAGCTATCTCATGCTCCCTAATGCACTAATGAAATGCCAACTACAAGATTTCCTCAAAACAGTCATTCTGCACCAGTCACACTAAAACGGCCATAACTTATGCTATACACCTCGGATTACTACGGTTCTGGTCTCGTTTCAAATCTTAGAAACAGGGCTACAACTTCTCTGTTTTGGTCTCAGCCCAGTTCGAACCGTAAGATACTAAAAATTTACTCAGAAAGTTACGGCAGTGACAGGGCAGATTTCACTTAGGCATTTCCTCAAACATCTCATGTGCATATAAACACCCTACGAAAATTACTACTAAAATTCATTTCTCTAGCCATCCAAATTGGGGAAAAACTCCCTCAATTACTCATAATCCCTGTCAAGAAAAGCACTCCCAAAAAGGATTACACAACATCTCTCAAACTTCATCTCAAACTCCATTCTCAATACACATATCAACAACACTTCTCATATTTAATCATTCCCAAATACTAAGACTAAGCACACATCTCATCTCAATTTTCAGTAGGTATACCATGTACATACATAATTAAAATAAGTCTCTACTCAAAGCTTAGTCATAACTCAACTTGGTTGGATTTACTTACCTTGTGCAAAGATGGGTTCCTTAGCACTTTTCCTTCCCTTTGTGCACTTGTCTCTTCTCTACAACTCAAAACAACCACAAGGACAGCAATAACACAATAAGACTTCACTATAAATACAAGAAAACTCACATCTAAAGCATGAATTCTTACCTTAGAAAGCTTTAGATGAAATCTTTACTCAAAACCCCTCTTAAAAACCTTAGAAATCTTGGAAAATTGGGTGGAGAAATTGAGAGAATATGGGCAATGGAAGAGGTGGTGGAATGAAGATGAATAAGGGCTTTCTCTACACTTTACTCTTTTTAGTTCATATTATAAGCTTCATTTCCCATTTTGCCCTTGTCCTTTCTTGAAAATTTCATCTATATCCTTTGATTCTTTACAACTACACCCCCATACAAACCCAATCTCTACTAAAATTCCTTTCACTTTACTCCCCACTTTTCCTACTAATTAGGGGTAGAATGGTCATTGTGTCCCAAAAGAAGAATTCTCTAGAAAACTCAAGAAACTTTGTTTTAGGCTCTTCGCCGCGGCGAAGCATTTTTCGTCGCCTCGGCGAAATAGGGCAGAACCTACCCGTAATGCCACTTCTCCTCCTCGCCGCGGCGAAGCTTCTTCTTCGCCTCGGCGAAGATTGAATTTCCAACTTCACCAAAACTCAACCCATTTCAAGGCAACAATTCAACCAACTCAACACACAAACTCAATTTAAGTTAAAACAATAAACTTTTAACTCAAACAACAAATCTTAAATACGTACCTCAAGTGGGATATTACAATGTTCATTAATTAATAAAAGGCATTTTATTCTATATCGCGTAAATCATTATTATTGCAATATGTATTGATATATGCCCTTAGAATGGTAGAACCATGATGAGGGTATCAAGTGTTTCAAATCTTGATAGTGAGAACCATATAAGCACATATCGTGGCCATTCTAGAAACGTCTGTAGCCCCAGTATTATTCTGAAGTAAGGGCACAGATAATATGGTAAGGCTATCATAGTGTTGAACGACCCTGTCGAAAGGCAGTGACTGATCTCACTTGTTGAGGTTGTTTGGTGACAACCTGGTGCAACACATGGGTGCTTGCTGTAGGAGAATACACCGCAGCAAGTTCACTGGACTGACCCACTAGAGGATTCCATATAGATGGTAACCCTAGTGTCTATGGAACAAATCCTCTAACGAGTGGTGGTGCATGTGATCCTTAGACTTGAGATCACTAGAGCGCCTTGTGCACCGATTGGTGCAGTTTGACACTAGCCTAACGCAGTTCTATTCAGAACTGTCAATACGGTGGTGATCGACTGCATTAAGAAGTGTATCAAGACTATGGTGGATAGACAGAGGATTCATCACTCCTGGGTACGGGAGAAGTTATCTCATGGCACTATTCAGTATATGGCAATGACACTAAAACTGTGGCCACAGTGGGATTGAGTTGTTGCTCTATCCAGATTATAATAGAGGTCATTGGTCCAGAAACTAAATACATAATATCGAGAGTAACCAAAGGTTGACACTGTTTCTATGCTTTTGTCTCGTCGAGATAACATATGATGAAAGGATCGAATTGTACGATAACCATATCGTTGACAGGTAGCTACTTTGCTGAGTCCGAATCTATCAGGTGGCCATGATGCCTTGCTAGAGGCCAATCTTGGTTTGTGTATTAGTGAGACGATTAATTGGTGTTAATCGCGATACTATACACTACCGGTATGATGAGGGGCCTATGGGTCACACACATAGAAGATAATTTAAGACTCAGAAAGTAAGAAGGGCGTTTTCATCTTTTTAGGTGAAAGGGTATTTTGGTAATTTCACTGTGCAATTAAATTTGCTGAGGTTGTAACCTTTATTTAATTTATTGAAAAAAATTAAATAAGTGAAATTATGTTTAAATATGTGTTCGCATATATTTAGTTAAATCATCATAATTGTTAAATGTTAATATATAGATTAAATATATATTAATTGATTTTTTATTGAAATAATGATGAATTAAAATAAATATCTAATTGGGAGTGTTTGGTAATATGGGGTGTTTGGGTTGGAGCCCAAGCCTATTCCATATGGGAATAGGGCAATTAAAAACATCACTATAAAAGAAAAGTGTTAATTGAAAGAAAATAAGTCATTCATTATTTTCAATTCATTGAAAAGAAAAAAGTTACAGCCCCTAAACTCTCTCACGCCAGAATTGATTTTTGCCTAAAATCAAACACTCTTCATTTCTTCTTGATTCTTAAAGCTTAGGAGGATCTAGCAAATCCCTCCTTAGTTCTTTGTGATTGTCTTTGTGTGGACTACGTCGATTTGATCCTACACTTGGGTCGGTAGCAAAAACGTTCAAAGATAAATTTGGAGGAGCCTCCAAACGTGCGTATGTTTTTCTAAACTTATGATTAATTTTTGCAGATTTTTACTTCAATATAAACTATAAAATTATACCTTTGATCTTAGCTCTTTGGAACGATCCTTGTATTATGATTTTGTTTTTCGCTGCGTATATGGATCGTTTCCTAACAGTGGTATCAGAGCCTAGGGTACCAAAATTTAAAGTTTTATTTGGATGGTTGATAACATGTATTTGATGATATTATGTTTCCTTATAGAATCTTCCTAAAATCTGCCTTAAAAGCATGTTTTAAGAAATCTATTAATCAATTAATTTTAATTTGTTGATGATCTGCAAGTTTGGAATAATGGTTGATGGATTTTTTGTTGAAATCAGTGTGTATGATTGATTGAAAATCCGTTTAGAGTGTATATAGTTCCCGTATGAAGCAGTTGATTCGCTACGTCGTGTGCGCTCAGCTGCGCGATATAACCCATCATCGTAGCGAGCGTTGTTCATGCTCACGTTGGTGACGAAACCAGCGCTCGCCGCGGTGATCATCCTTTGGATGAGCGCTGTATGAAAACAGCACTCGTCGAGGCGATCTAACCCATCGTCGCGGCGATCGTCCTCAGAGCGTGGACGTCAGCATAACCAACGCACGCCGCGGCGATCTAACTCATCACCGCAGTGAGCGCACTTCCGAGTGTGTAGGGGCTAAAATATAAAGTTTCAAACTTTTGGACCAAATGTAGATCTACAAATTGTCAGGGGGTAAATGGAATTAACCCACAAATTTCAAAAATTGACTGTTTTTGAAATGTATGCTTTGTGCTTGTTTGTATATTGCATGGTGCCCGGTACGTGAGCCTAAGGGTTTATGTTTTAAAAAATTTTGGGTATGTATGGTTGTAAATTTATTAAATAATACCTGCGTGTCCTACCTTTTTCCTCTTCTCAAGGCACATTCTCTTCTCATCTCATTCCCCTCGAATGTAAATCGAGGTTTCTAAATTTATTGATGTAAAGAATTTGTACAATTATTTTATTGTAAATTTAGAATGATATTTTTGTAATGTACTTAAAGAGGGAGCAAAGGACGAGGCAACCATACTTAAAGACTCAAGATCTTTATTACAGGACCACTAGGTGACCCACCGATTCCTTTAGGCTCAAGAAAATCGGTTTTAGTTGGGCCATGTAACGGCACGTTTTATATTGTGTTTAGAATGCATGCTAAGGTTGAATGTTGAATAACATGCCAAACAATGTCATTCTAACAAAGATAATAATCTGATGAGAC
The DNA here is from genome assembly GCA_026225825.1 of Pistacia integerrima. Lineage (NCBI taxonomy): Eukaryota > Viridiplantae > Streptophyta > Magnoliopsida > Sapindales > Anacardiaceae > Pistacia > Pistacia integerrima. The sequence continues at coordinate 1,906,025 of CM047749.1, read as the reverse complement.
ATTAAATAACAAACCCTCAATTAAAGTATATTAGGTCACGTATGCCTTCCATCACCATGGTTTTAATCAAACCACTATTCGTCGAAACCTTGTTCGCCAAAGCGAAGGGTACACTTCTACCAGTGGGAGGTTAAAATGCATTGGAGTTTTCCTTAGCAGTGATAGGTTGACTTAAAATGACGGTTTTTCTTGTTCGCCAAAGCGAAGGTTGATAAATGCATCATAGGCATAGTGGAGCAATACACATATACTGTGTACATGGGGACAAGTAGTGTCCACTCTACTGATACTGAGAATCATACTTGAGGACAATGGTTGGAGCCATTGGATTGTGTGATAGGCTTGTTGGTTTTTTCACATTTGAGGTTGATAGTAGGAGTTATCAACTGGTGTGGATTAAGTTTGTTGGCCTACCTAATCAACTCATTTTGGCTTGTTCGCCAAAGCGAAGGTTTGAAATAGGCCGGATGGGATCTCAGTCCACTAGGAAAGTCAACGGACTTTCCCGAGTTAATAGTGAGGACTATTGACTTGAGTAAAATAGTGGGAGCATCGTTTAATAAAAGGCCATATTAAATAATAATGAACTTCATAATAACTTTATTTTTCTGCAATTGTAGATTCACCAAAAATGAGCATTATTAACTTTCGACCGATAATCGAGAAAGAAAACAGGTTGGATGGATCCAATTTCTTAGACTGGTATCGTAATCTTCGGATTATACTAAAGTCAAAAAAGAAATTGTATATCCTTGAAAAGCCATACATGGCTGAGCCTGATCCTGATCCTGATCCCACTCAAGATGTAAAGGATACTTATCAAAAGTTCCTTGATGATGCTGATAACGTTCAATACTTGATGTTAGCATCGATGACACCTATGCTACAAAAGCAGCATGAGAATATGGATGCTTCTTCCATTATTCTACACCTCAATGAGCTTTTTGAAACAAATGCTCGACATGAGAGGTACAAGGTGTCAAAAGCACTATTTGGGAGTAGTCTGACTGAGGGAGCCCAAGTTGGTCCTCGTGTGCTCAAGATGATCCAGCACATAGAGAGACTTGAGACTTTGGGATGTGGTTTGGATGAAGAATTACAAATGGATTTAATTTTGCAATCTTTGCCTGACTCTTATGCTCTGTTCATAATGAATTTCAATATGAACACGATGGAGAAAACCCTGTCAAAACTTTTGAACATGTTGAGGACTACAGAGTAGGACTTGAAAAAGTCCAAGCCTGTTTCACTAGTTACTGCCAGTAAAGCAAAGGGTAACGACAAGGGTAAGGCCAAGGCCAAACCCAAGCCCAATGGACATGTTGCTCTTGGGCCTGAGAGTGGCATAGGGAAGGGTAAGGTAGTCTGCTTCTTTTGTGGCAAGCCTAGCCACTAGAGGAAACACTGCAAGGATTTCCTCGCAAGCAAGAAGAAGTCGGATGCTACGACTTCAGGTATTTTTTTGATTAAGATTAATTTCTCCCCCTCAACATCTTGGGTCATTGACATAGGATGTGGTACTCACATTTGTACTGATGTGTAGGGACTAAGGCAGAGTAGAGTGCTTACCAAGGGAGAGGTGGACCTACGAGTTGGAAATAGAGCACATGTGGCTGCATTGACTATAGGGACTTACTGTTTATCTTCGATCGGATCGAGGAGGTGAATATTTAAGCTCAGGGTTTTCAGAATACCTGAAGGAATGTGGGATAGTATCACAACTCACCCCTTCTTATACACCCCAATATAATGGAGTGTCAGAAAGGAGGAACAGGACTTTACTTGACATGGTTAGGTCCATGATGAGTTTTAGTGATGTACCTGCATCGTTCTGGGGTTATGCCCTAGAAACTGCAACTCACGTTTTGAACCGTGTGCCATCAAAGTCTGTAGATAAGACTCCATATGAGCTATGGAGTGGGCGAAAACTCAACTTGTCTTATCTAAGGATTTGGGGTTGCGAAGCTTATGTTAAGAAATTGACTTCGAAAAAGCTGGGCCCAAAATCCTGTAAATGTTTGTGGGGTATCCAAAGGAGACCAAAGGATACTACTTCTACCACCCAGAAGAGCACAAAATTTTTGTTGCTCGATCTGGTGTCTTCCTAGAAAATGAATATTTTCTAAGAAGTACTAGTGGGAGAAAAGTAGAACTCGATGAAGTTCTAGAACCATAAGATATACTAGACGAATGATGGGATGATGTGCAACAGGAAGTGGTTGAGCATCATGAGGAGGTTACTCCATAACCTGTGCATCAAAGTGAACCACCTTAGGTAGCATAAGAGCTACGTAGATCTGGGAAAGTACGCCATATGCCCAAGAGATACGGTTATCTCGTGACTCAACATGGTGACATACTAGTGTACCAAGACGATGAACCCAGAACCTATGAAAACGCTATATTGGATCCAGATTCCGTTAAATGGCTTAAAGCCATGAAATCTGAGATGGACTCCATGTACCAGAACCAAGTGTGGTCTTTGGTGGAACCACCTAAAGGGGTAAAACCCATAGGGTGTAAATGGGTCTTCAAGAAGAAGACCGACATGGATGGCAAGGTGCATACTTATAAAGCACGACTAGTTTCCAAAGGTTTCAAACAAATTCATGGCATTGACTATGAAGAAACCTTTTCGCCGGTTGCCATGATTAAATCCATCCGGATTATGATTGCAATTACAGCATATCATGACTGAGATTTGGCAAATGGATGTTAAAACTGCTTTCCTGAATGGAAACCTTGAGGAGGATGTGTATATGCACAACCTGATGGTTTCGTTCTTGATAGTCAAGCTAATAAGGTATGCAAGTTGCAGAGATCCATTTATGGACTCAAGCAAGCTTCAAGGAGCTGGAACATTCATTTTGCTGAAGCCGTAAAAGAATTCGGTTTTATCAAGAACGAAGATAAGCCCTGTGTTTACAAGAAGGTGAGTGGGAGCGCAGTAGTATTTCTAGTGTTGTATGTCGATGACATACTTCTGATTGGGAATGATATACTGAACTTGCAGTCGGTAAAGACTTGGTTATCCAAGTGCTTCTGCATGAAGGACTTAGGAGAAGCAGCCTACATCCTTGGTATAAAGATCTATCGTGATAGATCGCGTAGGTTGCTTGGCCTAAGTCAGAGTGCATATATTGACAAAGTACTGAAAAGATTCAGAATGGAAGAATCCAAGAAGGGATTTCTTCCGATGTCACATAGTGTTTATCTCTCTAAAGAATCATGTCCTAAAACATAAGATGAGAGAGATAAGATGAATAGGATCCCATATGCATCAGCAATTGGATCCATCATGTATGTCATGCTATGTACTCGGATTGATGTCTTATGTGCTTTGAGCACTTGTAGTAGATATCAATCGGATCCAGGTGAGCATCACTGGATCGCTATCAAGAATATTCTTAAGTACCTGAAGAGGACTAAGGATATGTTCTTGGTTTATGGAGGGGAAGATGAGCTCACTGTAAGAGGATATAGTGATGCTAGTTTCCAAATGGACAAAGATGATTATCGATCGCAATCAGGGTTTGTATTTTGTCTCAATAGCGGTGCAGTGAGCTGGAAGAGCTCCAGGCAAAGCAGCTATGTGACTCTACAATGGAGGCTGAGTATATTGCATTATCAAATGCGGCCAAGGAGGCAGTCTGGATTAAGAAGTTCATTACTGAACTTGGTATGGTTCCCACGATTGTTGATCCTATAGACATCTATTGTGACAACAATGGAGCAATTGCTCAAGCTAGGGAACCACGGCCTCATCAGAAGTCCAGACGCATACTCAGACAATTCCATCTCATCAGAGAGATAGTTGAGAGGAAAGATGTGGAAATTAGTAAAGTGCATACTGACGACAATCTCGTAGATCCACTAACAAAGCCTCTGTCCCAGTAGAAGCATGATAGGCACTTGAGATCATTTGGTATTAAATACATGAATGATTGGCTATAGTGCAAGTGGGAGATTGTTAGAGTAGATGCCCTAGAGCCAATCAATTATTGTAGAATTGACTCTTTATAATAATGTTTATCAATCAATAAAAGGCATTTTATTCTATATTGCGTAAATTATTATTATTGCAATATGTATTGATATATGTCCTTAGAATGGTAGAACCGTGACGAGGGTATCAAGTGTTTCAAATCTTGATAATGAGAACCCTATGAGCACATATGGTGACCATTCTAGAAACCTCCGTAGCCCCAGTATTATTATAAAGTAAGGGCACAGATAATACGGTAAGGCTATCATAGTGTTGAATGACCCTGTCGAAAGGCAGTGAGTGATCTCACATGTCGAGGTTGTTTGGTGACAACCTGGTACAACACATGGGTGCTTACTGTAGGCGAATACATTGCAGCAAGTTAACTAGACTAGCCCACAAGAGGATTCCATATGGATGGTAACCCTAGTGTCTATGGAACAAATCCTCTAACGAGTGGTGGTGCATGTGATCCTTAGACTTGAGATCACCGGAGCGCCTTGTGCACCGATTGGTGCAGTTTGATACTAGCCTAACGTAGTTCTATTCAGAGCTATCAATACGGTGGTGATTGGTTGCATCAAGGAGTGTATCAAGACTATGGTGGATAGACAGAGGATTCATCACTTCCGGGTACGGGAGAAGTTATCTCACAATGCAATTTAGTATATGGCAATGACACTAAAACTGTGGCCATAGTGGGATTGAGTTGTTGCCTTATCCAGATTATAATACAGGTAATTGGTCCAGAAACTGAATACATAATATCGAGAGTAACCGAAGGTTGACACTATTTCTATGCCTTCGTCTCGTCGAGATAACGTATGATGAAAGGATCGAATTGTACGATAACCATATCGTTGACAGGTAGCTACTTTGCTGAATCTGAATTTGAATCTATCGGGTGGCCATGATGCCTTGCTAGGGGCCAATCTTGGTCTGTGTATTAGTGAGACGATTAATTGGTGTTAATCACGATACTATACAGTACCGGTATGATGAAGAGCCTATGGGTCACACACATAGGAGATAATTTAAGAGCCAGGAAGAAAGAAGAGCATTTTCGTCTTTTTGGGCGAAAGGGTATTTTGGTAATTTCACAGTGCAATTAAATTTGCTGAGGTTGTAGCCTTTATTTAATTTATTAGAAAAATTAAATAAGTGAAATTACGTTTAAATATGTGTTCGCATATATTTAAATAAATTATCATTATTGTTAAATGTCAATGTATATATATTAAATATATATTAATTGATTTTAATTGAAGATAATGATAAATTAAAATAAATATCTAATTTGGAGTGTTTGGAAACATGGGGTGTTTGGGTTGGAGCCCAAGCTTATTCTATAAGGGAATATGGCAACTAAAATATGACTATAAAAGAAAAAGGTGTGTGTGATTTTTTTGATTGATTCATTCTTTGATTGAGAAAGAAAACACACAACCCCAAAAACACTCTCTCCCACCCCACATTGCTATTTTGCTTTGAAATCAAATTCTTTTATTTTTTCTTCTTGTTTCTTAAAGCTAAGAAGAATCGTGCAAATCCCTCTTTAGTTCTTTGTGATTGTCTTTGTATGGACTACGTGGGTTCGATCCTACACTTGGGTCGATAGCAAAATACGTTCAGAGACAACTTGGAGGAGCCTCCAAACGTGCGTATGTTTCTTAAACCTTGAACTGATTTTTCTATAGATTTGATTATTTTTGTATAAACTGTGATTTTTGTACTCGGATCTTGGTTCTAAGGAACGATCCATGTAGTTTATGTTTTTGTTTTCCGCTGCGTAACTGGGTCGTTCACTAACAAACAATTCATTAGATATCTCAAAATGATACCCTATATTATCCAAAGCGGATACTGAAATAATATTTCTAGAAATAAAAGGCACGTGATAATAGTTATGTAGTTCCAACAACAAGCCTGTAGGCAAAGATAAACAGTAAGTCCCTACAGCCAATGCAACCACATGTGCTCCATTTCCAACTCGTAGGTCCACCTCTCCCTTGGCGAGCACTCTACTCCACCTTAGTCCCTGCACATCAGTACAAATGTGAGTACCACATCCTGTGTCAATGACCCAAGATGTTGAGGGAGAGTAATTAATCTCAATCATAAAAAATACCTGAAGTCGTAGCCTCTGACTTCTTCTTGCTTGCGAGGAAAACCTTGCAATGTTTCCTCCAGTGGCCAGGCTTGCCACAAAAGAAGCAGACTACCTTGCCCTTCCCTATGCCACTCTCAGGCCCAAGAGTAACCTGTCCTTTGGGCTTCGGCTTGGGTTTGGCCTTGGCCTTACCCTTACCGTTACCCTTTGCTTTACTGAAAGTAACCAATAAAACAAGCTTGGACTTTTTCAAGTCCTGCTCTATGGTCCTCAACATGTTCAAAAGTTCTGACAGTGTTTTCTCCATCGTGTTCATATTGAAATTCATTATGAACGGAGCATAAGAGTCAGACAAGGATTGCAGAATTAAATCCATTTGAAATTCTGCATCCAAGCCACATCCCAAACTCTCAAGCCTCTCTATGTGCTCGATCATCTTGAGCACATGAGGACCAACTTGGGCTCCCTCAGTCAGACGACTCCCAAATAGTGCTTTCAACACCTTGTACCTCTCATGTCGAGCATTTGTTTCGAAAAGCTCCTTGAGATGTAGAATAATGGAAGAAGCATCCATATTCTCATGCTGCTTTTGTAGCATAGGTGTCATCGATGCTAACATCAAGCGTTGAACGCTATCATCATCATCAAGGAACTTTTGATAAGTATCCTTAACATCCTGAGTGGCGTCAGGGTCAGGCTCAACCATGTATGGCTTTTCAAGGATATACAATTTCTTTTTTGACTTGAGTATAATCCGAAGATTACGATACCAGTCTGAGAAATTGGATCCATCCAACCTGTTTTCTTTCTCAATTATCGGTCGCAGGTTCATAAAGCTCATTTTGGTGAATCTACAATTGCAGAAAAATAAAGTCATTATAAAGTTCATTATTATTTAATATGGTCTTTTATTAAACGATGCTCCCACTATTTAACTCAAGTCAGTAGCCCTCGCTATTAACTCGGGAAAGCCTGTTGACTTTCCTAGTGGACTGAGATCCCATCCGGCCCATTTTAAACCTTCGCTTTGGCGAACAAGCCAAAATGAGTTGATTAGGTAGGCCAACAAACTTAATCCACACCAGTTGATAGCTCATACTATCAACCTCAAATGCAAAAAAGCTAACAAGCCAATCACACAATCCAATGGCTCTAACCATTGTCCTCAAGTGTGATTCTCAATATTAGCAGAGTGGACACTGCATGTCACCTCGTACACATAATATGTGTACTGCTCTACTATGCCTATGACGTGTTTATCAACCTTCGCTTTGGCGAACAAGCAAAACCGTCATTTTAAGTCAACCCATCACCATTAAGGAAAACTCCAATGAATTTTAACCTCCCACTAGTAGAAGGGTATCGTTCGCTTTGGCGAACAAGGTTTCGACGAGTAGTGGTTTGATTAAAACCATGGTGATGGAAGGCTTATGTGACTTAATATACTTTAATTGAGGTGTGTTATTTAATGTCTCACCAGATTATTATCTTTGTTAGAATGACATTGTTTGGCATGTTATTCAACATTTAACCTTAGCATGCATTCTAGACATAATATAATACGTGCCGGTACATGGCCGAACTAAAACCGATTTCCTCGAGCCTAGAGGAATCGATGGGTCACCTAGGGGTCCTGTAATAAACATCTTGAGTCTTCAAGTATGGTTGCCTCATCCTTTGCTCCGTCTTCAAGTACATTGCAAAAATATCATTCTAAATTTACTATAAAATAATTATACAAATTCTTTACATCCATATCGAATCCTCTGGTGGGTCTGTCCAGTGAACTTGCTGCGGTGTATTCGCCTACAGCAAGCACCCATGTGTTGTACCAGGTTGTCACCAAACAACCTTGACAAATGAGATCAGTCACTGCCTTTCGACAGGGTCGTTGGCATGCTGTCGTAGGCACCCAGAATTAAAACCCTAAAAAAATACACGTAGTAGTGTGAGTAGGGATCGTTCCCACGAAGAGTGTCTAGCCGAGTTTAATGTTACGTGAACCAGTATGGGGGGGTTTTGAGTAAAACAGAAATAATTTCAGGAAAAACAATTCAAATTAAACTATCGAAATCAATCAAATAACGAAACTTGTTCTAGGTCAACATCCACCATCGGAATCATACAACTGATCATCGATACAAAAATAAATCAATTCATACTCTGAATATTTACCGTTGGAACTATTTTCCTATCTCTCCTTAGTTGTAATTAATTAAGAAACAAGCGATCTAATTAACCTTACTACTAAACAACCCTAGACAAGCACTAAAGATTTAATCTAGTGGCAGCCTTAAGACCTAGAGAGATCGATGAAGCTAAACAACACAAACTCAAGCAGTTGCATTTAATTCAGTCAAATGTTCTTCTTAAGACTTAATAATTCCTAACGCAACAAATTCTTAAACCCTAATTACTTCACAAGTTAGAGGGATCAAACAATTACGGATTTGATATCTAACTTAGCAGTAGATTGCAACAATTAATAAACTAGTAGGCCTCCTAGTAATTAAACGCAACAATCATGAAAATAAGCACAGAAGAACATTCAATACTCAAACATAAATTGAACACTTAAAGAAAAAAAACCAGATTGATCTCACAGTTTATTGATTCCGAGGTCTTGTTTCCTTCGACCAAGTTATAAAAATTAGCCACTCATGGCCATCATGAAAATTCAAAGGAAAAAACGAAAATCCACTAGAGAGAGAAGAGAGAGGCATCTGTGATATATCCCAATCTGATCTCCCTTTGAAAATATCTAATTCGAATTCGAATTCTACTAAATCTAAATCTCCTAAAAATATTCTAAAATCCCAAAATAACCTTTATCCTAATTTGAGTAATTGAAAATAAAATAAAGTCTTAATACAAAATAGGAAAGTGGTGTTTCCAGCTGTAATTTCCGTGCAATAGGTCTTCAAAACTTCTTGTAATAATCTGCCTATTTGAATTGCATGACAAGGCAGAATGTTCCAGAACGTCGGCAATGTAGGTGCGTCAACTTCAAGCCCGATTATAACCCTAAATGATGCTCTTTGTGTATAAAAGACGTATTACTTATAATAAAAAGAAAAGTTTTGGGCCCATTTTCTATTGTCATTATGCATGCATTGTACTAGTTTACAGCTGTTGTTACAAGACTGTATTCCATGGACATTGGGGTTACCATCTATATGGAATTCTCTGATGGGCCAGGCCGGTGAACTTGTGAATAACAAGCACCCATGCGTCACACAAGTTGTCAACAAACAACCTTGACATGTGAGATTTGTCATCACCTTCTAGTAGGGTCGTTCAACACTATGATAGCCTTATTGTATTATCTGTGCCTAGGTCAGGATAATATGGGGGCTACAGATGTTTTTGGAATGGCCATAATGAGTGATCATAAGGATCTCACAATCAAGTCATTACTTGATTCCCTCGACACGGTTCAACCACTCTAAGGGCATATATTAATACATACATATGAGATATGCTTTACATAATATAAACGATGTCGTTCATAGACTGAATAATCATGATCCATAGAGTCAACATACAACAGTATGATTAGCTTAAGGGAACCTACTCTAACAAAAACACATAGTGCATGTCAAGGCCATGTGTTTGTAAGTAATTGATCTACCATACACAACGGAAAACAAAAATTCAATCGGAAAATCAATTACCTTTCTTTGCCTAGATCCGAGTATAGATTATACCATTTACATGTTTATAAACAAAAATCTGTATAAAGTAAATCCATTCAAGGATTAGAATACTTACATATGTTTGGAGGCTCCTTCGAATATCTATGATTTCAGACAGGAACACTGTTCATGGTTACTGTTCAATGCCTATTGTCACGGTTATTGTTCACCGTCTACTGTTCATGTGATTTTTCGCCAATCAATCCGAAGTAGGATCGCACTCACAGAAGTCCACATGAAGATAATCTGCAGAACTCTTGATTATTTTGCTAGAACAATCAAGGGCTTCAAGAATCAAGAAAGAAGAACAAGAAAAGTTTTCTTCTTGAGAGAGAGAGAGATAGGGTGGCTAGGGTTTTAATTGAAAGAATAATTCTATTATGTTTTAATTTTAAGTTGCACTTATATAGTGCAACAATTAAAACCCTATTCCACTTAGGAATAGCCATGGACTCCAACCCTAGTTTACCCTTGCAACCAAACACACCCTTTATGGTATTTTAATTAATTAATTATTATTATAATTAAAATCAATTAATTTATAATAATATAATAATATTTAATTAATAATAATAATTCATTTAAATATATACAAAGATATATTTAAATATAATCTCACTAATTTAATTTTAATATTAAAATTAAATGCAGGCAACAACCTGAGCAAATTTAATTGCACTGTGAAATTACCAAAATAACTTTTCATTCTAAAAGACGAAAATACCCTTCTCACAAATTGATTCTTAAATTATCTTCTAAGTGCGTGACCCGTAAGCTCCTTATCATATCGGTAGTGAGTAGTATTGCGATTAACACCAATTAATCGTCTCACTACACATAGACCAAGATTGGCCCTAGTAAGGCATCATGGCCACCCGATAATTCGGATTCAACGAAACCGTAGCCTGTTAACGATTTGGTTACCATGTAATCAAATCCTTTCATCAACTGTTATCTTATTGAGACTGAGGTACAGAAATAGTGTTAACCTCAGATATCCTCGACATGTTTGTATTCAGTTACTAGACCAATGATAGGAATATTAAATTGGATTAAGCTGTGGCCACAGATTTAGCGTCATTGCCATTTACTGAATTACCCAATGAGATAACTTCTCCCATACCCAAGAGTGATGAATCCTTTGTCGATCCACCATAGTCTCGATACACTTCTCAGTGTAGCTAATCACTACCGTATTGATAGCTCTGAATAGAATTACATTGGGCTAGTGTCAAACTACACCAATTGGTGCACAAGGCGCTCCAATGATCTCAAGTCTAAGGATCACATGCACCATAATTCGTTAGAGGATTTATTCCATAGACACTAGGGTTACCATCCATATGGAATCCTTTGGTGGGTCTGTCCGGTGAACTTGCCTCTAGCAAGCACTCATGCGTTGCACCAGGTGGTCGGTAAACAACCTTGACAATTGAGATCAGTCACTGCCTTTTGATAGGGTCATTCAACACTATGATAGCCTTCATCATATATTCGTGTCCTTGGTCGACAATAATCACTGGGGCCAGATGCAGGGCTGAGAATGGCCACCATATGTGATCATAGGGTTCTCAGTATCAAGATTTAAAATACTTGATACCCTCGTCACGGTTCTACCATCCTAAGGACATATATCAATACATATAATATGATTTACGTGATATAGTAGAATATGCCTTTTATTGATAAATAAACATTTATTACAGAGTCAATTTTACAATAATTGAGTGGCTCTAGGACACCTACTCTAACAGTGTGGAAGCACACGGCCAGTAGAGTTTGGTCGTGTATGACAATGCACGACCCATGGCAGCCACCACATGTGGTGATGGTTCATAGAAGGGTAGTAGCAGTTGCACAGCTGCTCCTGCAGTGGTTGTGTGCTATCGCACACACCCACTAGATGTCGTTTGCAGCGGTGTCATCCAAGGTCACATGCTCACTATCCCTATCGTGCATAAAACACACAATTGTTAAGTTGTTGCATGCAGTGACATGCGACTGTTGTGTTGCTATGTGCAACAATGTGCAGCAGTTATGCACTATCGCACACGACTTTGAGCAGTAGCAGCATGCTCATGCGTTACTGTTGTTAACTATTGCTGCTGTGCGCAACCATGCACAATAGCAGTGCACCACCACGTGTAGTGGTGCTTCTAAGGTTCCAATTTTTTTTTATTTTTAATTAAAATAAAATAAAACAAATGCAATTTATTCCAACACAACAAAATATAGTTTTTAATCCAATTAATCATGCAACTCATTTAAACCAAAAACCCTAATCAAGCCATCAACTAATAACACCATTCAAACATTTAATTAAATAACGCAATTAGATATAAGAGGCTCTATTACCACTGTTGGGTTTCTAATTGAGTTATACGCATCGAAAAATTAAAATTTTTGACTAAAAACCCTTAATGCCCATAAATCCTTATATTGATTTGCGTTATTTACATGTTCAATTGTATAAAATAAATGCTGAATGTAACGCCCCGCTTGAGGTACGTACTTAAGATTTGTTGTATTACTTAAAAGTTCATTGATTCAGTTTCAATTGAGTTGGTATGTTGTATTGGTTAAGTGTTTGTCTTGGTTTTGGTTGAGATTTGGTGAATTTTGGAAATCCAATCTTCGCCACGGCGATGAGGTGCTGCACCCACGGGTAGGTTCTGCCGTGTTTCGCTGGGGCGACGGAATGTTCTTCGCCGCGGTGAAGAGCCTAACAAAAAGTTTCTTGAGTTTTCTACCCCTAATTAGTAGGAATAGTGGAGAGTAAAATGTAAGGAAATTTTGGAAATAAAATGTAAGGAAATTAAGTAGAGAATGTGTTGGTAATAAGGGTGTATTTGCAAAGAATCAAAGGATATGGATGGAATTTCCAAGGAAGAGCAAGGGCAAAATGGGAAATGATGGATATTATATGAGCTAAAAAGGATTAAGTGTAGAGAAAACCTTCATTTCATCCATTCCACCGCCTCTTCCATTCTCTATTTTCCTCTCAAATTTCCTTCAATCTTCCAAGGATTTCTATGGACTTTTTGAGTAGTTTTTAGTAGATTTTTAATCTAAAGCATCCTAAGGTAAGGATTCTTGCTTTAGATGAGAGTTTTAGTATGTTTTGGTTAAAGTCTTATGTTGTTGTTGTTTAAAGTTGTAGAGAGAAATCAAGCTACCAAAGGAAAGGAAAAGTGTTAGAGAAGTTATTTCCTCACAAGGTAAGTAAATCCAAACTAAATTGAGATTTAAGAATTTATTTGAGTAGAGATTGTGTATGTATATGTATGTATTATGCTTGCTGAGAAATTGAGATGTTATGATTATTTATCTATGTTGATATGAATTTAATTGAGTTATGAGAAGTGTCGTGATTGCATGATGATGAGTTGAGTTTGATTGAAGTTGGAGGGAGTTTTGAGCAAACCCTATGGGAGTGTTTTGCCTTGACAGGAAATTAGAGTGTATGAGGGAGTTTTCCTCCCATTTTGGATGATTAAAGAGAAGAGTAGAGTTATAGATAAGTAGAGCTTTGGTATGCACATGAGTTGTTTGAGGAAATGCCTAAGTGAAATCTGCCCTGTCACAGCTGTGACTGTCTAGGTGCATTTTGGACATCTTACGGATTGAACTGGGCTGAGACCAAAACATAAAAGTTTTAGCCCTATTTTTAAGCGTTAAAACAAGACCAAAACCGTAGCAATCCGATGTGTATAACGAAAGTTATGCCCTTTTTAGTGCGACCTATGCAGAATGACTGTTTTGATGCAATATTGCATTTGGCATTTCATAAGTGCATTAGTGAGCATGAGCTGTCCATATGCATTTTTCTTATGCACTTAAGAAGTAGCTTGAGACATAGTAGAGAATTTGAGTATAAGCTACCTTAAGAGTAAAGAGAAAGAGAGAATGAGCACTAGAGAACAAAGAGAAAAGAGAATAGAGTAGGTTGTGCGATGAGGAACCCGTGAGTAAGGGGTAGAGTTTCCCGCATGTACGCCGCATTGAGAGAGCGGCATGAGTATGAGAGAGAGAGAAGTGGTGTAGCCCGTGAGAGTGCATGCGGATGAGGGCTATACCCGAGAGTACCCTGAGAGAGAGAGAATATACACTCACATGGCCAAGGGTTCCGAATCCATGCATAACCGAGTCCGATCGGCTAGTATGAGTAGAAGTCACGTAGAGTGGGAGCGAGTCCCAGCCGTGCCTCCGGTAAGATGAGGCCGTGACTACTAAAGAGAGTTGGTAGAAAAGAGTTATGAGAAGGAGAAAGTTGAGAGGGAAGTATAAATAGAGAGTAAATGAGAATTGTAAGGAAAGAATTAGAGAGAGAGAGTTACGGGGATAGATGAGTAGAGGATTTACTTACTGAGCATTAGTTGTGCTCACCCCACTGTTTTCTATGTTTTGCAGGACCTAGGTGAGGATACAGTCGGAAGGACGTCGGCAAGCAAAGAGATATGGCTATACTGTCCACCTTGTTTTGATATTTTGTACATGATACAACTTTTTGTATAAAGAATGTATATATTTAATAAAAGAAAAATTTGGGCCCAACTTTTTATACTACTTTATATGTATTTTATTATGTACAGGTTTTATGAGTATTTGAGTAGAAAGCGGCTATTACACTGAGATTATTTTATACCTGTGTTGATGGCTCCTTCTCTTTATAAAACTCAAATCACTATCACTCCAAGATTAGGAATGCACGAACGGTGATCCACACGAAGACAACAGGAAGTCCAATTGATTTGTTTGCTAGAACAATGTCAATTGGTTCAAGAATTAAAAGTGCAAAATTTTTCCAAGAGAAAACTTCTTCTTCACATTTTTGGAGAGTGAGAGAGGGCGGCTAGGGTTTATTTCGCTCACTAGTGTGTTAATGAAAAATCACTTCTTGTTATTTTTAAAGTTGCACTTATAAGTGCAACAAATAAAAACCCTATTCCTAATTGGAATAGCATTAACCCTTTTTCATATTAGAATATATTTATTCCAATATCCACTCATTGCCTATTTGGTATTTTATTTTAATTATTATTATTTTCCATAAATATTAATATATATATATATACATATATAATATATTAATATTTAATTATAATAATGCATTTATATATATGTAAATATGTAATCTCACTTATTTTAATTCTAATATGAAATTAAATATATGTAACAACCTCAACGAATTTAATTGTACTGTGAAATTACCAAAATACCCTTTCATCCTAAAAGATGAAATTACCCCTTTTACTTATTAATTTTTAAACTGTCTCCTAAGTGTGTGACCCGTAGGCTCCTTATCATATCGGCAGTGGGTAATATCGTGATTAACACCCCATTAATCGTCCCACTACACACAAACCAAGATTGGCCTCTAGCGAGGCATTATGGCCACTCGATAGATTCGAATTCAGCGACGTAGCTACCTATCAGTGATATAGTTACCGTGCAATTCAATCCTTTCATCATCTATTATATCATCAAGGTTTGAAGCACAGAAATAGTGTTAGCTTTAAGTATGAACCACCTTGACATATTCATATTCGGTTTATTGGACTAACGACTAAACAAGCAACAACTCGATTTCACTATGGCCACAGATTTAAGGTCATTGCCTTTTATTGAATATCTCAACCAAATAATCTCTCTTATACCCAAGAGTGATGAATCCTTTGTCGACCCACCATAGCAATAGTGTACTTCTCAATGTAGCCAATCATTACCATACTGATAACCCTAAATAGGATTACATTTGGCTAGCATCAAACTACACCAATATTTATAGATGACGCTCTGGTGATCTCAAGTCTAAGGATCACATACACCACCACCCGTTAGAGGATTTAGTCCATAGACACTAGGTTTACCATCTATATGGAATCCTTTATATGGGTTAGTCTAGTGAACTCATGAATAACAAGCACCCATGCGTCCTACCAAGTTGTCACCAAACAACTTTAACATGTGAGATCTATCACTACCTTTTAATAAGTTCGTTCAATGCTATGACAGCTTTACCATATTATATGTGCCCTAGGTTAGAACAATATTGGGGCTACGGACGTTTCTAGTATGGTTACCATATGTGCTCATAGGGATCTCACAATCAAGACTTATAACTAGTTGATTCCCTCATCATGGTCCCACCACTCTAAGGACTTATATTATTACATATAGAGTATGATTTACATAATATAAACAATGCCTTTTATTAATAGAATAACATAATACATAGAGTCAATTTACAATATACGATTGGCTCTAGGGCACCTTCTCTAACAGATGCATGTTCTTTACTTGCTGTTTGACTTCTTGATGAGCACAGCGTTGGCAAGCTACTCTAGGTATTTGACTTCTCTGATAAATTTTATTTGGAAGAGTCTGTCGACCTCCTTCTTGAGCGTTTGGGATCATTCTACGTCAATCGACCGTCTCTTTTGACATATTAGACAAGATTCAAGATCAATGTTAAGGCGGTGACACATGGCTTTGAGATCTATCCCAGCCATGTTGGCATGTTCTTAAGCAAAAATGTCTAGGTTTCATTGTAGAAGGCGATCAATTGACTACACGTCTCCCCCTTGAGATTGCTCCTAATTTTGAGAGCTCGATAGGGAAACTGCCCATCCATAGGGATCTCACGTGACTCCTCGATTGGGCTAGTGGAAGGCCCATCCTTGTGCATGCATGGGTCGAAGGTGTCCCCGGTCGATTCGGGTTGCAATATAGAGCTGGTAGCCATTGCGATCAAGAGTTGCTTACTATTGCTGGTGGGAAAACGGTCGACCACAGGAGTGGCTAGTATTGAAACAGGCTTAGATTAGAACATTCAAGGGCGAGGGCCCTCCTTCTAGTGCCAAGATGTTGATGTGAGATTTTGCACCAACTAGAATGTTAATACGAAATTCCATACCAACCAGAGATACTCGATTGACCCAAGAAGAAACCAAGAAGATGGGTGCATGATTCCAAGGAATCTACAAAGGTGACTTGATCCACACATGGTGGTGATCAAGGCAATGGTATGCCTCCCGAAAAACGGTACAAGAAATGAGCGTTTTTTAAGTGGCCCGACTGGAGAATGAATAAGGCTGATGTCCATTGATATATTATTCACGTGTCTGATATTTGGTTACAAAGAATGGATTTCCCCCCAATGGGTAAGGGAGATATTTCTTTCTTCTTCAACTCTTGGAACTAGAGCTTGGGCCAGAAATAACTAGATTAGCCCCCTTCCTCCTTTGCTGTTGGCTCTATTTATACGAGGACTTAGGAATGTCATGATGATAAATGCATCACCAGGGTTATCCTATGACACCTGAAGGCCATAGGCTTACGTGCACTACTCCATAGAGAAAGATGGTGTTCCCTCTAATGGTAGGTGCCTTTATAGGTCTCCTCTCGACTTGGCTACATGGAGAGCACATGGAGTTTGCATGGCCACATGTCGTTGATCAGGGTAGGTAGCTTATACATGATAAGGTGATCCGTCTAAGTGAAAATATATTTTCATGTGGTGGGCCCCTTTTCTTGTTTAGTCACATGTCGTGCTCACACACATGTGCTGATCGTTTGTTCTCTTTGTTATTCATCTTTGGTTCTTGACTTGATGTTCACTCTAAACAGAGGCATATCCTGGGTATCCCTACTGATCTGAGGCTAGAGATTTTTACTGCATGACACTTCCAATGGCCAGGTTTGCCATAGTGGAAACAAACCACCTTCCCATCCTTGCTAACACCACCAAAGGCATCAAGGCATCTTGAGGTTTGGGCTTAGGCTTGGGTTTGGCCTTAGCCTTTCCCTTGCCTTTACCCTTGTCTCTCCCAAGGGTAGTAGCAACTAGAAACACTAGTTTAGATTTCTTTATATCTTGCTTTGCTATCTTAAGCATACTCAGGAGCTCGAAGAGGGTTTTCTCCATTGCATTCATATTGAAGTTGAATATGAACTAAGAGAATGAATTAGGCAAGGATTGTAGAACAAGGTCCACAGATAGTTCTACATCCATGATAAAACCTAGAGTCTCAAGCCTTTGAATGTAACCAATCATGCATTTTTATTACATGTGGGCCAACTTGGGCTCCCTCAGCCATTTGACATCTAAATAATGCCTTAGACGCCTCATATCGCTTGTGTCTAGCAAGACTCTAAAAGAGCTCCTTGAGATACATAATGATAGATAGATCATCCAAGTGTTCATGTTACTCTTGCAATTCAGATGTCATCGATGCTAACATTAGTACACTATCAGTGTCGTCAATATACTTTGCATAAGCATCTCTTCCCTTCTAAGTAGGATCAAGACTAGGCGCAGTCTGAATAGGCTCATTGAGGATTTACAACTTTTTTTTGAACTTCAGTACAATCCATAGATTTAGACAACAATCCTTAAAGTTTGAACCGTCCAGCATGTTTTCCTTTTCAATAATCGATCGCAACGATAGGGTATTGGTAGTCATTTTGTAAGTGAGTCTACAAGTGCAAAACAAACATAGTTAATATCATATTATATGAATTTAATTAATAAGCTCTTTAATCAATTAAACGCTCCCACTATTTTACTCAAGATTTAATAGCCCTCACTATTAAACTCGAGAAGGCCCGTTGGTTTTCCTAGTTAGCCAGGATCTTATCAATTCCATTTTAAACCTTTGCTGATGCAAACAAGCCAAAATGGGTTGATTTAGGTAGGTCAACAAACTCAATTTATATTATCTAATGCCACCAACCATTAATACTCAAATATAAATTGGGCCAACAAACCAATTATGCAATACAATGGCACCGACCATTGTTCTCAAGTGTAACTCTTGGATCAATAGAGTTGACACAACGTGTCAAACCATGCATCATGTGATTGCACTTCTCTACTATGCCTCTAGTATGTTTTTTCAACATTCACTGATGCGAACAAGCAAAACTACTAGTTAAGTCTTATCCCAACACTATTAAGGAATAACTTCAATTTGACTTAGCCTCCCACTAGTAGAAGTGTACCCTTCGCTGATGCGAACAAGATCATGACAAACAATGGTTTGGCTAAGCCCATAGTGTTGGAAGGCGTAAAATAGACTTAATATCTTTAACAAGGGTTTTGTTTTTGGTCTCATCATTTTATTACCTTTATTAACATGTTATAGTCATAACATCCACCCTTAGCAAGAATACTAAGCGATAAAATAAATGTGTCGGTGCATTGCCTTAACTAAAACCAATTTCCTTGAGCTAAAGGAATCGGTAGGTCAACCTAGGTAAAAGAAAAATAAGGAGTCTTCAATGTAATTCGCCTCCTTCAATCCAATGCTTCTTCTTCTCCTTCATTACAAATATTCAAAATAAAATCCTAATCTAATTTTACATAGTTGAAAAGAAACCTCGAGTTACATTCCAGGGGAGTAGATGAGAGGAAGAAATTAAAATAAAGAATGGGAAGAACGGCAGGGCACACAAGCCCTATTTTAAAATAAAATTACAAACCCAAAAAATATTTCAATTTCAGGTTCAAAAGGCTAATGCACCGAACACCATGCATATATAAAGAAATCAAAACAAAATTTTGATCAGGTTTGGATAATGTTAAGACCCAACAGGTTTTAAAATTTGTAGTTTAGTTCCTACTGTCGGATTTCATTCAGTTTGGGCCCTCCTGAATAAATTAAACATGCACCAACATATCTAATATATTTTGGACACACAATTATGCATGAAAACGCAAAATCCAGCCCAAAATTTGAATCCAATGTACCATTACGCATGTTGTCTCGATAAAAACCTCGTGCGCGTCGATACACATGGGCAGCAGTGACTTTAGACTCCTTGGACATGCACCAAAATGTCAGTTATCTCTGTGAGATAATGATAGAATTGAGAGAGTAGTTGAAAGAAGCAAAAACGAAATTGTATTCTCAACTGAACTGAATTCTGTTAGGGAAGATTCTTCCGTTCATACAACTGTTTTTACTTGAACAAAAATACAAGCTGAATCATAGAACACATAAAACGACAGTGCTTTAGCACACCATATCTAACATTAAAACGTCACCGTTTCTGGCACTTTGTATTCCTATAACCAACAATCTCATGGTATGATTCGTGAGTCATTTGACTCACTACAGCTCCTGAAAACTTTAGTTTATGAGCACGCAGCGATTTCACACACAACAACGTGCAGAAAAACTGCATGTTCAAAAACTGACCAAAACCCCTTGCTACACCAGTCAAAAGACTTATTTAGGTATACCATCGCAACCCTCACGTGTGCAGCAACACATGGAGTTTTGTCTCGCTCTAAAATACGCATTGTAGTGCGATCAAGAGCAATTTTCGGAGGAGTACAGTAGGCTGCCAAAAAGTGATCTGTTGTGCGTAAAAACGCACAACCGATCACGCACTTGTGTGAAAACACAACATGTAGGTCAAGGCCATGCGTGGAAGCACAACGCCAGTGGACTTTGGTCGTGTGTGACAACGCATGGCCACAGCAGCCACTGCACAAGGCAGCGATGGGCGAAGAGATAGCAATAATGAGCGCATCAATGCTCAGCTGTTGGATCAATGGTCAAGTCTATTTGCGACGATGTTTGTCAAGGCCGTGTACTTTAGCACACAGCCAATGCCTTCTCGCGCACAGCTGCACGCAACAATGCACAGAAGTTGCGCACGACTCATGCAATAGCAGCACGTGCAAGCATTCGGTGCCGTTGCACCTGTTGCACGTAGTTGCGTACGACTACAAGTAGCAGCAACATGCAGTTGCACACTACTGTTGCATCTACTGCCGCCATGCACAACCCCGCATGGCAACAATGCACTGTCGCGCATGACAGTGCAGTTAGGGTTTTTTGATTTTTTTAATTTTAATTAAATAAAATAAAAAACTAGATCAGAAGCAATATATTTTCAACAGAAAAACAGTTAATATTAATCCAATTCATCAATTTCAAATTAAAACCTAATCATGCAATCTACAAATCACAAAATCAAAACAAATATTTAAACAATGTAATTAGATATAAGAGACTTGATACCATTGTTAGTGTTTAATCGAATGGTTAATGCAATAGAATATAATTTTTTTCGATTAACACCAATATCACATAAATCATTATATTGATTACATTGTTTACATGTTTAAAATCAAATCAAAATATATCAGATTTAATTTCTTACCAACGTTTGATGGCTCCTTCTCTGTATTCATTTATCTCACTTTCAATCCAAGAATAGGATTGCACGTATTGGATATGGGTGGGACACCCATGATGGAACCCACCCAAATGACGTTTCAAGTGGAAACTACCAAAGGCAGTTTTCGCCTAAAAATACAGCTTGGCAACTACCGCCCATATATAAGTGAAGAAATTTCTTTTAGAAGGATTTTTTCACTCTCTCTCTAAAAAAAATTTGCTGCAAAGAAAAATACACTACGGTGGTTTTCTCTCAAGATTCAATTTTTTGCTCTACAGTTAAGGAGAAGAGGTATTTATGCTGTGAACTTCATTGTAATTCGTTTATGTAAAATGTGATTGCAATGGGTGACTATTAACATGATCTTGGGATTAATCCGAATATTTGTTATTCTGACTTTTTCCAACATTGGTATCAGAGCAAGGTTTACATTTTTTTTAATTTCGTACTATTGTGTTAAAGCATTCTGCATGTTACTTAAATGCAATGCAGTTATGAAATTTCATTTTTTTCATGCTTGTAGAGTTGTCTTTCTGGTAATAATAATTAGATTATTAGATTCCTTATGAAATTATGAAGAAAATGGATTTTGAATCACAAAAACGGAGTTAAAATGGCTTAGTTATGCCTCTTTAAAGATTCGGGTTTGTATGGGTTGTTTTTCGGGTCGGGTACCAAGTTACAGACTTGGACAGAGGTAGATGATGACCATAGACCGACAAGTCATTTTAATTTCAGCCTTAGAAGCGACTTGTCATTTGTTTTTACTCACTTTTAATAAAAAAAAAAAAAGAATACACAGAAAGCATTGAGACTTGAACCCGGGCTTGTCAAGGTTATAACTGACCATGAACCGTTTGGGTAGATTTTTGGATTATAGTATAACTTCAACCACATTTGTTTTATTTGTTTAAGGCTATTGCATTTTCTTTATACCATAAGTGAAAAGATAATGTGGGTGCTAAGACTTGGGTTCAAGTCTCTACGTAGAAGGTAGATAAACTTAACCACTAGGCTACAATTTCGTTTGTGTTAGCCATTCTTACAAATCCTATATATATTCATCTCAGGCCCAACCCAAAAACAAAATAAAATGGGTCAAGTTGACCCGCTTATTCGACCCAGGACCTCAAACGGGTTAGTCAAACCCGATAATGGTCAACCGACCCTGTAAACCCAACCCACATGACCAAACAGGTTAGTCAGATCCAGTCAACGCCCGACCCATATGGTCAAACAAAGTCAACAAGTCAACTTAGGTCAAATTGACCCGGTTAAAGGTGAAACGGGTCAAACCGACCTGAAGTTTATGTGAGGCATGTGGCTGCACGTGGAGGACCCTGGCCAGCACGTGGCTACACGTGGGGACTTCTGGGTGGTGTGTGGAGTGTTCTAAAATTGTTCTTTTCTTTGCTTTAAAGAATAAAATGCATACTTGGTATGTTATTGGGAGTCTATTTTAGTTATTAAGCCATAAACACGTATATAATATTTATCAAATATGGTCAACCTTTATTTGATAAATAAATAGTTCTTTTTTTTTGTATTTGTTACATAAAAATGTTACGTTATAGACGTGCAATGGCTGCTAGAACACCCGCTCAAAAGGAAAGGGTTATGAACATGATTAGAACTCTACAAACTCACGCCTTAATATTAAGAGACATAGAGGATGAGTTGGTGCAACTCGTAAATCATTTCATTCATGTGAATGAAAAGATTCAGGAAATTATCTGGAAAGGGGGATTAAAGGAAGATGAGTTGAAATAGAAAGTCCTTAGAGAGACTCTTAATTACACTAGTCCCGTTGGTCTCCTTAATCTGGTTTGGAACAAGCTGAAAGTTCAAAACCTTAAAGATGACAATAAAGATTATAGACGTTTAGTCAACAACTACATCAAGGAGTACATAGATTGGGGTGCAAAAAAGACAGCTGGTGCATCTATAAGAGTCTCCACTCGTAAAGGACATCACAAGAAAATGGGAGTTCCCTTGCCCAGGGTTACTTACAAGTTAGATAAAAACCTTAGGATAAGGATTATCAAATCCTTCCCAGTTTATGGAATGTGGCAGTACACTTAGTTTTTTTTTTTTTTTTTTTGAAATTGTTTGTTTTAATGTCACTACATGTTGAATTCTATTTACATAATGGAATTAGTTTTATTTATTTATTCATTTTTCATTAAAATTTAAATTTTATGTGAATTTATGTTGAATTATAATTATATGATTGTGTCTTAATATTATTTTAGAATTGCAATTAATTATATCTATGATAATTGGAGATTAGAATTTTGGATGGTGATTGTTGACATAGTTAACTTTTGATTCCAAATCTAATATACAATTATTATTAATATAATTAATTAAATATATGTATGTTCCAAGCATTGAATAACATGCATTATCCAATGTGTGATTTTTTTTAGAAATGGCATCTACATCTAAGAACATTGTCGCCGAACTTAATAAAGGAGAAAAATTTAACAGCGAAAATTATGAGATATGGAGCATGAAAATCCAATATGTCTTGGAAGAACAAGAGGTTCTTGAAGCTCTTACCATGACCATGGAAGAGCCTGAAGAAGGAGTCACGGCTCAACATAGAAGAGACCGTGCAGCTTATGACATGTGGAAGAAGAAGAATTCCACTGCTCGCATCACTTTGTTGAACAGCATGGACAATTATCTAATGAAAAAGTACTGGGATTACGAATTAGCAAAGGACGTGTGGTCCGCCCTGGCTACAAAGTTTGGCGGTATGTCCATTACCAAACTCCGGTCATTTACAATCAAGTTTGACACATATAAGAAAAAGCCTGAACATACTATGAGAGTACACTTAAGGCACTTGTCAAACATGAATAGTGAGTTGAGAGATGTAGGTCATGTCCTAACTGATGAACAACAGGTTCAAGCTGTCATAAGATCATTGCCTCAAAATTGGGAACACATGAAGATACACCTTACCCACAATGAAGGTATCAAAAATTTAGAAGATGCCACACGACATCTGGAATTGGAAGAAGATCACCTTAATGTGAGTAAGGCAAGTACTGATGTGTATATGACTGGTTCCGTTCACATGGTGGGAAGGGATTTAAACATAAATTCCAAGATGGATCCCAAAGAAAAGGCAATACTGATAAGGCTCAAGGGAAGAAAAGAATGTTTTATAAACACGGAAAATGAAAACATCCTGCTAGGAAGAGAAACATGGCAAAGGTGAAATGCTATAACTGTGGCAACAAAGGACATTTTACTCGCAATTGTAGCGCGCCAAAGAAGTAAATTACTTGTTTGCACAAGTAAGTTCTATAAATGTTTCCAGTTCTGTTTTTCTAACTGAATCTCATCCTTTGTGGACTATAGATTCAGCAGTAACATACCACATAGCAAAAGACAAGAGTGCTTTTGTGGAATTTCGACGAATACCACGGGAAACAAAATGGATATATGTAGGTAACAATTCAAAAGTGGAAGTTAAACGGATCGGCACATGAAAATTGATCATGCGTGGAGGTTGAATCCTATACCTACATAACGTGTTATATGCACCCGATATTCATCGAAATTTGATTTTCGTGTTAGAACTTATTTAACTAGGTTTTGATTTAAACTTTTCCAACACTGGTGTCCATTTATTTTTGGACACAACATACTATGGTTGTGGTTATATTTCTGATGGTTTTATCGTACTTGACATTGCTCATAATTATAGTAATGCTTGTTTTTCCTTCATTACATCTTCCAATAATGATGATGTGAATGTATGGCATGCACGACTTGGCCATATTGGCCAACAACGAATGAATATACTAGCAAGAGAATGTTAGAGTAGATGCCCTAGAGCCAATCAATTATTGTAGAATTGACTCTTTGTAATAATGTTCATTAATCAATAAAAGGGCATTTTATTCTATATCGCGTAAATCATTATTATTGCAATATGTATTGATATATGTCCTTAGAATGGTAGAGCCGTGACGAGGGTATCAAGTGTTTCAAATCTTGATAGTGAGAACCCTATGAGCACATATGGTGGCCATTCTAGAAAGCGTCAGCCCCAGTATTATTCAGAACTAAGGGCACAGATAATACAGTAAGGCTATCATAGTGTTGAACGACCCCTGTCGAAAGGCGGTGCTGATCTCACTTGTCAAGGTTGTTTGGTGACAACCTGGTGCAACACATGGGTGTTTGTTGTAGGCGATTACACCACAGCAAGTTCACTGGACTGACCCACCAGAGGATTCCATATGGATGGTAACCCCAGTGTCTATGGAACAAATCCTCTAACGAATGGTGGTGCATGTGATCCTTAGACTTGAGATCACCAGAGTGCCTTGTGCACCGATTGGTGTAATTTGACACTAGCCTAACGCAGTTCTTTTCAGAGCTGTCAATACGGTGGTGATTGGCTGCATCAAGGAGTGTATCAAGACTATGGGTGGATTGACAGAGGATTTATCACTCCCGGGTACGGGAGAAAGTTATCTCACGGCGCAATTCAGTATATGGCAATGACACTAAAAGCGTGCCAGTGGGATTGAGTTGTTGCTTTATCCGGCTTATAATACGGGTCATTGGCCCGTAAACGAATAAATAATATCGAGAGTAACCGAAGGTTGACACTATTTCTATGCCTTCGTCTCGTCGAGATAACGTATGATGAAAGGATCGAATTGCACGGTAACCATATCGTTGACAGGTAGCTACTTTGCTGAATCCGAATCTATCGGGTGGCCATGATGCCTTGCTAGGGGGCCAATCTTGGTCTACGTGTATTAGTGAGACGATTAATTGGTGTTAATCGCAATACTATACACTGCCGATATGATGAGGAGCCTAAGGGTCACACACATAGAAGACAATTTAAGATGCAAGAAGAAAGAAGGGTGTTTTCGTCTTTTAAGGCGAAATGGTATTTTGGTAATTTCACAGTGCAATTGAATTTGCTGAGGTCGTAGCCTTTATTTAATTTGTTAGAAAAATTAAATAAGTGAAATTACGTTTAAATGTGTGTTCGCACATATTTAAATATATTATCATTATTGTTAAATGTTAATATATATTTAAATATATATATTAATTGATTTTAATTGAGATAATGATGGAAATTAAAATAAATCAAATTGGGAGTGTTTGGCAACATGGGGCGTTTGGGTTGGAGCCCAAACCTATTCCGTATTGGATTAGGGCAAATTGTTTTTAAGTATAAAAGGAAAAGTGTGTGTGATTTTAATAGATAGATTTTTCTTTGAAAAACAAAGATACAGAGCAGCCCCCTTTTGAATACACTCCCACGACAGATTGATTTGGCTTTGGAATCAATTTCATTGATTCTTCTTTTCTTCTTAATCTTGAAGCCAAACAGGATCTAGCAAATCCCTCTTTGGTTCTTTTAAGATTGTCTTCGTGTGGACTACGAGTTCGATCCTACACTTGGATCGGTAGCAAAACGTTCGACGACAAATTTGGAGGAGCCTTCAACGTGCGTTTGTTTCTCTTAACTCATGTTGTATATTTATGCAGATTTTATTTAATATAAATTGTTAAAATCATACCCTTGATCTTGGCTCATGTAAACGATCCAGTTATTTTATTTTTCGTTTCCGCTGCGTATACGGGACCGTTTACTAATAAGGGTATCAGAGCCTAGGGTACTGAATTTTACAATTTTTATGTGTATGGTTGATAACATGTATTTGATGATAATATGTTGCCATATTGAATCTTTGTAAATCTGTCTTGAAATATGTTTTTAAGAAACCGATTAATCGATTAATTTAATTTGTTGATGATCTCTTTGGTTTGGTTTAATGCATGATGGATTTTTGTTGAGATCAATGTGTTTGATTGATTGCAAAATCCGGTTATAGTGTTTTTGGTTCTTTGTATGAACAGATCCGGAGCTACAGATCTGTATCGCCACGCGGCGATATAATCCATCGCCGCAGCCGATCGTTGCCGCTGCGGGGATCGCCCTTTGGGACGAGCCGTATGAAAATAGGCCGCCGCGATATAACCCATCGCCGCGCGATCGCCCCTGACGTGCGCTGTACCAAAACCAATGCACGTCGCGGCGATCTAACTCATCGCTGCAGCGAGCGCACTTCCAAGTGTGTAGGGGGTAAAATGCAAAGTTTCAAAACTTTTGGACCAAACAAAATCTACAAATTGTCAGGGGGTAAATTGTAATTAACCCACAAATTTCAGAAATTGATTGTTTTTGAAATGTATGCTTTGTACTTGTTTGTATATTGCATGGTGCCCGTACATGAGCCTTAGACCTAAGGGTGAATGTTTTAATTATTTTTTGGTATGTATGGTTGTATTTATTAAATAGGGCCTGCGTGTCCTGCCTTTCTCCTCTTCTCGATGTACATTCTCTTCTCATCTAATTCCCCTCGAATGGGGTAAATCGAGGTTTCTAAATTTATTGATGTAAAGAATTTGTATAATTATTTATTGTAAATTTAGAAAGATATTTTTTGTAATGTACTTGAAGTCGGAGCAAAGGACGAGGCAACCATACTTGAAGACTCAAGATTTTTATTACAGGACCCCTAGGTGACCCACCGATTCCTCTAGGCTCGAGGAAATCGGTTTTAGTTCAGGGCCATGTACCGGCACGTTTAATTTTGTTTAGAATGCATGCTAAGGTTGAATGTTTGATAACATGCCAAACAATGCCATTCTAACAAAGATAATAATTTGGTGAGACATTAAATAACAAAACCCTCAATTAAAGTATATTAAGTCACGAAAGCCTTCCATCACCATGGTTTTAATCAAACCACTGTTCGTCGAAACCTTGTTCGCCAAAGCGAAGGGTACACTTCTACCAAAGGTGGGAGGTTAAAATGCATTGGAGTTTTCCTTAATGGTGATGGGTCGGACTTAAAATGACGGTTTTGCTTGTTCGCCAAAGCGAAGGTTGATAAACACGCGTCATAGGCATAGTAGCAAGACACATATTGTGTGTACGTGGTGACATGTAGTGTCCACTCAATTGATATTGAGAATCACACTTGAGGACGATGGCATGTACTGTCCATTGGATTGTGTGATTGGCTTGTTGGCTTTCTCACATTTGAGGTTGATAGTGGGAGCTATCAACTGGTGTGGATTAAGTTTGTTGGCCTACCTAATCAACTCATTTTTGGCTTGTTCGCCAAAGCGAAGGTTTGAAATGAGCAGGGATGGGATCTCGGTCCACTAGGAAAGTCAACGGGCTTTCCCGGAGTTAATAGTGAGGGCTATTGGACTTGAGTAAAATAGTGGGAGCTTTGTTTAATAAAAGACCATATTAAACAATAATAATGAACATGGTAATAACGGTTACTTTTTCTGCACTTGTAGATTCACTTAAATTTGAGCAAAATGATCCCAACATCACTACGACAAATCATCGAATCGGGAGAGAAATGGAATGGTGAAAATTTCGTTGGATCGGGTATAGAAGTATAAATAATATACTTCATCCAAGCGATAGATTATACACCATTGAGCAAGCTCTATCACCAGAGCCTGCTGATAGTTCTATCCATGAGACTGGGTATGTATATGTGAAGCATACACATGATGCAAAAGCAGAAATGACTAGATACATTGTGCTTGCATCAATGGCACCATTACTGTGACAGCAGCGATAAAATGGATTTAGCTTCTATTCTTCATTTTCTTCGAAGAAATGAGAAGCATATGGTGTCTCGGTCGTTATTCAGATGTAGGATGGAAGAAGGTACCAAAATTGGCGATCATATACTCAAGTGGATCGAGTATATGAACAAGCTTGAGATTTTGGGATGTGGACTTAGAGAAGGTTTAGCAATAAACCTAATATTACAGTCATTACCGGATTCTTATTCTCAATTTGTCTATGACTTTATTGAGGAAGATAAGAAGAATACCCTTTCCGAGCTTCTGGATTTGTTGAAGAATACTGAGTCAGGCATGAAAATGTCAGAAACATTGACGTTGGTTGAAGCCAACTCAAGTGAAAAGGAAAGGGCTCAGAAGTCGATGGAAAGAACTGTTGCAGAAAGGAAAGGCGTTTGTCCTCACTGTGGGAATCCCAGTCACTGGAGGAAACATTGCAAGGCCTTCCTAGCAAAAAGGAAGAAGAATGTTACTTCTTCGTCAGGTACGTTATTGAGATTAACTTCTCCCGTAAACATCTAGTTGGCACAAGATTTGGTACTCACATTTGATTGATGTGTAGGAACTATGGTAGAGTAGATTGCTCACCGAGGGAGGTGGACCTACCAGTTGGAAATGAAGCATGTGCTGCTACATTTGCTGTAGGATCTTATCGTTTGATTTAGCCGATGGACTTGTTTCTTGGAACTTGTGGATTATTATGGTTTTTCTTCAGTTTCTAGAAATTATATTTCTGTGTCCACATAGGACAAATGAGAATATTAGTTTACTAATGGATTATTGTCCTTGAGTATAAATAATATTCTTTATGGAACTGTTTCATAATAATATGTTCTTAAGAAAAACAACAAGGATAATCTCAAAATGACTACTATGCCAACTTTGGCAAGTTGAGCTAAACATACCTGAAGGAATGTGGGATAGTATCACAACTCACTCCTCCTTATACACCCCAACACAAAGGAGTGTCGGAAAGGAGGAACAAGACCTTACTTGACATGGTTAGGTCCATGATGAGTTTTAGTGATTTACCTGCATCGTTCTGGGGTTATGCCCTAGAGACTACGACTCACGTTTTGAACCGTGTGCCGTCCAAAGTCGTAGATAAGACTCCATATGAGCTATGGAGTGGGCGAAAGCCCAACTTGTCTTATCTAAGGATTTGGGGTTGCGAAGCTTATGTTAAGAAATTGACTTTGAACAAGCTGGGCCCAAAATCCTGTAAATGTATATTTGTGGGGTATCCAAAGGAGACCCAAGGATACTATTTCTACCACCCAGAAGAGCGCAAGATTTTTATTGCTCGATCTGGTGTCTTCCTAGAAAATGAATATTTTCTAAGAAGTACTAGTGGGAGAAAAGTAGAACTTGATGAAGTTCTAGGACCACAGGATATACTAGACGAAGGACGGGATGATGTGCCATAGGAAGTGGTTGAGCATCATGAGGAGGTTACTCCACAACTTGTGGATCAAAGTGAACCACCTTAGGTAGCACAGGAGCTACGTAGATCTGGGAGAGTACGCCATGAGCCCGAGAGATACGGTTATCTCGTGACTCAACATGGTGACGTACTGGTCTACCAAGACGATCGAAGACGCTATATCAGATCCAGATTCCGTTAAATGGCTTGAAGCCATGAAATCTGAGATGGACTCCATGTACCAGAACCAAGTGTGGTCTCTGGTGGAACCACCTGAAGAGGGTAAAACCCATAGGGTGTAAATGGGTCTTCAAGAAGAAGGCGACATGGATGGCAACGCATACTTATAAAGCACAATCGGTTGCCAAAGGTTTCAAACAAATTCATGGCATTGACTATGAAGAAACCTTTTCGCCGGTTGCCATGATTAAATCCATCCGGATTATGCTTGTAATTGCTGCATATCATGACAATGAGATTTGGCAAATGGATGTCAAAACTGTTTTCCTGAACGGAAACCTTGAGGAGGATGTGTATATGACACAACCTGATGGTTTCGTTCTTGATAGTCAAGCTAATAAGGTATGCAAGTTACAGAGATCCATTTATGGACTCAAGCAAGCTTCAAGGAGAATTTGGAACATTCGTTTTGATGAAGCCATAAAAGAATTCGGTTTTATCAAGAACGAAGATGAACCCTGTGTTTACAAGAAAGTGAGTGGGAGCGCAGTAGCATTCCTAGTGTTGTATGTCGATGACATACAATAGATCGGGAATGATATACCGAACTTGCAATGGTAAAGACTTGGTTATCCAAGTGCTTCTTCCATGAAGGACTTAGGGGAAACAGCCTACATCCTTGGAATAAAGATCTATCGTGATAGATCGTGTAGGTTGCTCAAACTAAGTCAAAGCACATAGACAAGGTACTGAACACATTCAGTATAGAAAAATCCAAGAAGGGATTTCTTCTGATGGCATATGGTGTCTATCTCTGTAAGGATATGTGTCTTTAACCACACAATGAGAGAGATAGAATGAAGAGGATCCCACATGCTTTAGCAAGTGGATCCATCTTATATGTTCAGATTGATATCTAATGTGCATTCAGCATTTGTAGTGGATGTCAATCAGGCTCAAGTGAGCAATATGTTATGTACTTAAATTGATGTCTTATGTGCATTCAGCACTAGTAGAAGATATCAACTAAATCCAAGTGAATGACACTGGGTGAGTGTCAATGGACATTCTTAAGTGCTTGAAAAGGGCTTAAGAATATATATTCTTGGATTATGGAAGAAAGATGAGCTCACTGTAAGAGAATACAGTGACGCTATTTCCAAACAGGAAAAGGATGATTATAGTTCGCAATTTGGGATTACACATTTTGTCTCAATATAACTGCAGTGAGCTGCAAGAGCTCAAATTGGTGTACTGCAGTGGATTCTACAATTGATGCTAAGTGTACCGCATTTTTAATGCAGCCGTGTAAGCGGTTTGGATCAAGAAGTTCATTACTGAACTTGATGTGATTTCAAGCATTGCTAATCCAGTATAGTTGTACTGCGATAACAATGGAGCCATTGTTGTGGCTGAGGAATCACGGTCTCACCAGTAATCCAAACACTTACTTAGTTGATTCAATCTGATCTGAAGGATCGATATGAAAGGAATGTGCGATTTGCGAATACCTACCAACCCACTATTAAAGTTTCTATTGTAGCGAAGCATGATGGGCACTTGGGTCATTCAATGTTGAGTGCATGAATGACTGGCTATAGTGCAGGCACTTGGGTCATTCAGTGTTGAGGGCATGAATGATTGGCTATAGTGCAAGTGGGAGATTGTTAGAGTAGATGCCCTAGAGCCAATCAATTATTGTAGAATTGACTCTTTGTAATAATGTTCATTAATCAATAAAAGGGCATTTTATTCTATATCGCGTAAATCATTATTATTGCAATATGTATTGATATATGTCCTTAGAATGGTAGAGCCGTGACGAGGGTATCAAGTGTTTCAAATCTTGATAGTGAGAACCCTATGAGCACATATGGTGGCCATTCTAGAAACGTCCATAGCCCCAGTATTATTCTGAACTAAGGGCACGATAATACAAGAAGGCTATCATAGTGTTGAACGACCACGTCCGAAAGGCGTGGCCAGATCTCACTTGTCAAGGTTGTTTGGTGACAACACGGGTGCAACACATAGGTGTTTGTTGTAGGCGATTACACCACAGCAAGTTCACTGGACTGACCCACCAGAGGATTCCATATGGATGGTAACCCTAGTGTCTATGGAACAAATCCTCTAACGAATGGTGGTGCATGTGATCCTTAGACTTGAGATCACCAGAGTGCCTCGTGCACCGATTGGTGTAGTTTGACACTAGCCTAACGCAGTTCTTTTGAGCCGTCCAATACAAAGGTGATTGGCTGCATCAAGGAGTGTATCAAGACTATGGGTGGATTGACAGAGGATTTATCACTCCCGGGTACAGGAGAAAGTTATCTCACGGCGCAATTCAGTATATGGCAATGACACTAAAACTGTGGCCACAGTGGGATTGAGTTGTTGCTTTATCCAGTTTATAATACGGGTCATTGGTCCGGCCCGAATAAATAATATCGAGTAACCGAAGGTTGACACTATTTCTATGCCTTCGCCTCGCGAGATAACGTATGATGAAAGGATCGAATTGCACGGTAACCATATCGTGACGTAGCTACTTTGTTGAATCCGATCTATCGGGTGGCCATGATGCCTTGCTAGGGGCCTAATCTTGGTCGTGTATTAGTGAGACGATTAATTGGTGTTAATCGCAATACTATACACTGCCGATATGATGAGGAGCCTAAGGGTCACACACATAGAAGACAATTTAAGATGCAAGAAGAAAGAAGGGCGTTTTTGTCTTTTAAGGCAAAAGGGTATTTTGGTAATTTCACAAAGGCAATTAAATTTGTTTGAGGTCGTAGCCTTTATTTAATTTGTTAGAAAAAATTAAATAAGTGAAATTACGTTTAAATGTGTGTTCGCACATATTTAAATATATTATCATTATTGTTAAATGTTAATATATATTTAAATATATATATTAATTGATTTTAATTGAGATAATGATGGAAATTAAAATAAATCAAATTGGGAGTGTTTGGCAACATGGGGCGTTTGGGTTGGAGCCCAAACCTATTCCGTATGGGATTAGGGCAAATTGTTTTTAAGTATAAAAGGAAAAGTGTGTGTGATTTTAATAGATAGATTTTTCTTTGAAAAACAAAGATATAGAGCAGCCCCCTTTTGAATACACTCCCACGACTGATTGATTTGGCTTTGGAATCAATTTCATTGATTCTTCTTTTCTTCTTAATCTTGAAGCCAAACAGGATCTAGCAAATCCCTCTTTGGTTCTTTTAAGATTGTCTTCGTGTGGACTACGCAGGTTCGATCCTACACTTGGATCGGTAGCAAAACGTTCGACGACAAATTTGGAGGAGCCTTCAACGTGCGTTTGTTTCTCTTAACTCATGTTGTATATTTATGCAGATTTTATTTAATATAAATTGTTAAAATCATACCCTTGATCTTGGCTCATGTAAACGATCCAGTTATTTTATTTTTCGTTTCCGCTGCGTATACGGGACCGTTTACTAACAGAGAAGGCTTGTTAGGAACCTTAACAAAAGTAGACTTGACTACTTGTGAACATTGCCTAGCTGGAAAAACAGCAAGAAAACCATTTGGAAAAGTGATAAGAGCTGAAGTTCCATTGCAACTAATTCATTCTGACATATGTGGTCCAATGAATGTGGGGGCTATTAGTGAACGACCCACTTACGCAGTGGAAAACAAAAACATAAATGACATGGATCGTTCCATAGAACCAAGATCCGGGTATAATATCACAGTTTATACAATATATAAATTAAATCTGCAAAAATCAGATTCAAGGTTCAATAATCTTACGCACGTTTGGAGGCTCCACCAACTTTGTCGTTGAACGTTTTTGCTACCGACCCAAGTGTAGGATCGAACCGACGTAGTCCACACGAAGACAATCGCAAGGAACTAAGGAGGGATTTGCTAGATTTTCCTTAGCCTTAAGAAACAAGAAGAAAAATCAAAGAAGAACTTTGATTCTTTGCAAAACAAAAGTGGCGTGAGAGTGAGAGTGTTTTGGGGCTATGTATTTTCCTTTTTCAATGAAAGAATGAATGAATAAAAAGTTCTCACATTTTTCAATTAACACTTTTCTTTTATAGTGTTATTTTACTTGCCCTATTCCCATATGGAATGGGCTTGGGCTCCAACCCAAACACTCCATGTTTCCAAACACCCCCTAATTAGATATTTATTTTAATTCATCATTATCTTCAATTAAAATCAATTAATATATATATTAACATTTAACAATAATGATAATTTATTTAAATATATGCGAACACATATTTAAACGTAATTTCACTAATTTAATTTTTCTAATAAATTAAATAAAGGCTACGACCTCAGCAAATTTAATTGCACTGTAAAATTACCAAAATACCCTTTTACCTAAAAAGACGAAAACGCCCTTCTTTCTTCTTGGCTCTTAAATTATCTTCTATGTGTGTGACCCATAGGCTCCTCATCATACCGACAGTGTATAGTATCGCGATTAACACCAATTAATCGTCTCACTTATACACAGACCAAGATTGGCCCTTAGCAAGGCATCATGGCCACCCGATAGATTCGGATTCAGCAAAGTAGCTACCTGTCAACGATATGGTTACCGTACAATTCGATCCTTTCATCATACTGTATCTCGACGAGACGAGGGCATAGAAATAGTGTCAACCTTCGGTTACTCTTGATATTATGTATTCAGTTGCTGGACAAATGACCTATATTATAATCCAGATAGAGCAACAACTCAATCCCACTGTGGCCACAGTTTTAGTGTCGTTGCCATATAGTGAATTGCGCCATGAGAAAACTTCTCTCATACCTGGGAGTGATGAATCCTCTGTCAATCCACCATAGTCTTGATACACTCCGTAATGCAGCCAATCACCACCATATTGACAGCTCTTAATAAAACTGTGTTAGGCTAGTGTCAAACTGCACCAATCGGTGCACAAGGCACTCCGGTGATCTCAAGTCTAAGGATCACATGTACCACCATTCGTTAGAGGATTTATTCCATAGACACTAGGGTTACCATCCATATGGAATCCTCTGGTGGGTTAGTCCAGAGAACTTGCTGCAGTGTATTCGCCTACAGCAAGCATCCATGTGTTGCACCAGGTTGTCACCAAACAACCTTGACAAGTGAGATCAGTCATTGCCTTTCGACAGGGTCGTTCAACACTATGATAGTCTTGTCGTATTATCTGTGCCCTTACTTCAGAATAATACTGGGGCTACGAACGTTTCTAGAATGGCCACCATATGTGCTCATAGGGTTCTCACTATCAAGATTTGAAACACTTGATACCCTCATCACGGTTCTGCCATTCTAAGGACATATATCAATACATATTGCAATAATGATGATTTACGCGATATAGAATAAAATGCCTTTTATTATTGATTATTGAACATTATTACAAAGAGTCAATTCTACAATAATTGATTGGCTCTAGGGCATCTACTCTAACAAGGGCTAGACATGGAGCTATTTATTTCATCACATTTATAGATGATTTCACTCGATATGGTTGTGTTTTTTTTATTTCTCAAAAATCAAAAGCTTTAGAATGCTTTCAGAAGTTTAAAAACTTAGTTGAGAATCAATTAGATAAAAAGATAAAAGTTCTACAAACCTATCGAGGTCGTGAATATTTATATGATTAGTTCAAAAAAATTGTGATGAAATGGGAATAAAACATCAATTAACTATTCCAAGAACTCCCCAACAAAATTGTGTTGCAGAACGAAGAAACAGAACCCTACTTGAGATGGTGAGGTCTATGATGGCATAAGCAAACTTGCCCATCACCTTTTGGGGTGATGCCTTATTGACTGCCATATATATCCTCAATCGAGTACCCTCCAAATCTATTACTACTGCACCATATGAGTTGTGGACAAATCAAAAACCTGATTTGAGTCTCCCGAAGCCATGGGGATGTGCTGCCTATGTTCATGATCCTTCCCATAAATATGGAAAATTAGGTCCAAATGGGAAGAAATGTATCTTCATAAGATACTCAGAACATTCAAAGGGATACGTCTTCATAGGAGAACAAGAAAGTGGTAGCATCACTGAGTTTGAATCATGAGATGTTACATTCTTAGAAACCGATTTTCCTAAGAAGGGCGAGATAGGTCAAGACTTGTTTCTATATGAAACACAAGACCAAGCCAATTCTATTGCCGAAAACTAGTTGGTTATACTACATCCTAGTGGGACCGATATGGAAGTTGATGAATCATTTCCAGATCCTCCATCATTCCTCACTGACGATCCAACTATGATAGCTGGTCCAAGTGAGAGTAAAACCAATCAATCTCCAATACGTCAATCAAACAAGAAACAAGTTCCACATCGACAATTTGAGATTGAGGGGAAAATTTTTCTAGTTACTCCATAAGATGAAGAAGAGCCAAGGAATGTAAATGAGGCTCTCAATTGCCCTTCTAAGGAAAAATGGATGAAAGCAATGGAAGAAGAATTGGAGTCTATAAAATCAAACCAAGTATGGGAATTGGTTGATTTACCGAAAGGACGCAAAGCCATTAGGAACAAGTGGGTTCTCAAAATCAAGCGTAAAGCTGATGGCAGTATTGAAAGATACAAACCTTGCTTAGTCGCGAAGGGGTATACACAACAAGAAGGAATAGATTATGAAGAAACTTTTTCGCCTGTTGTGTGGTTTACCTCAATCCGACTTATCCTAGCTATAGTTGCTAGCATGGATCTTGAATTGCATCAAATGGATGTAAAGACTGCTTTTCTCAGTGGAGAATTACAAGAAGAAATCTATATGGAAAAACCAATAGGTTTTATTAGAGAAGGTCAAAAACACAAAGTGTGTAGACTTTTAAAGTCAATTTATGGCCTTAAGCAGTCCTCAAGACAGTGGTACATTCGATTTCATAATGCGATAATGTCGTATGATTTCAAAATGATAGATGAAGATCACTGTGTATATACAAAGAGATCCAATAACAAATTTTTATATTATCATTATATATTGATGATATACTTATAGCTAGAAATGATAAGGGATTTGTCAATGAAATCAAAGGATGGTTATCATCTCATTTTGAGATGAAAGATATGGGTGAAGCTGCATATATTCTTGGAGTCAAGATTTCAAGAGATTGCTCAAGAAAATTAGTATCTCTTTCACAAGAACCATTCATCAAGAAAATTCTTGAACAATTTCATATGCAAGATTGTAAACCCATAAACAACCCTATCACGAAAGGTGAGACTTTGAGTCGTAAAATGTGTCCGAAGACTCCACAAGAAAAGGAAAAAATGAAGAATGTTCCTTATACAAGTGTTGTTGGAAGTCTCATGTACGCCATGATGTGCACTAGATCCGACATCTGTTATGCCGTTTGGTTGGTAAGCAGATATCAATCCAACCTAGGACAAGCACATTGGAAAGCAGTGAAGAGAATCTTAAGATATCTAAAAGGAATAGCTGATTAGTCATTATGTTATCAAGGAAATGATTTACACTTGAGAGGCTACATCGATGATGATTAGGGAGGAGATTTAGATGAAAGGAAATCTACTTCCGGATATGTTTTCTTACTAAATGGTGGGGCCATATCTTGGAGCAGTAAGAAACAATCACGTATAGCCTTATCTACAATAGAGGCTGAGTTTGTAGCATTTTCAGCTGCAGTGCAAGAAGCCGTTTGGTTGAGAAGGTTCATGAATCATTTGGGAATAATTAATGTTGTTATTGAACCAGTGAGAGTAAACTGTGATAGTCAAGCAGCAATAACATACACTAAGGATCCCAAATATCATGGTAAAACGAAACCCATAGATATCAAATATCATTTTGTGCGAGATTTGGTGGCACAAAAAGAGGTGAACATGAAGTACATATCTATGCATGACATGGTTGCGGATCCATTTACAAAGCCTATACCAAGAGATACTTTCAATAGACATGTTAGATCTCTAGGCTTACGTAGGTGTTGAATGTACTCATACTTTGAGATTTCCCAAAATTGTTCACTTTTGTCTTATCAATATTAAATAACAATATTGTCAATGCTCGATTTCGATTATTATGGAACACATATGAAGGAGTATATATATATATACACACATATTTGTTATGTAAATATTATATATGTTTATTTTGAAAAGCATGTCAGACAATTAAAAGATTGGCCTTCTCACACAGGCAATCGCCTCCATTACTTTGTAGGAATGGAGATGAGACGATTTTAAGCTTATTATCTAGGTGATAATAGAGAGCCAAGCTTAAAATATTTAACGTCGCCTAA
Source organism: Pistacia integerrima (assembly GCA_026225825.1). Lineage (NCBI taxonomy): Eukaryota > Viridiplantae > Streptophyta > Magnoliopsida > Sapindales > Anacardiaceae > Pistacia > Pistacia integerrima. The sequence continues at coordinate 1,867,491 of CM047749.1, read as the reverse complement.
AAAGTAGAATTAAAATAATGTCATAACGAAATATGACCAGAAGTGATAAATGATAACTTTATCTGTCTAATTGCCAAAATAGAGTTCTGATGAATTAAAAGTATGTAAAGTGAACTCAAGTTAGACATTAGGTATGTCTGAACTGAAATCTGTATGGCATTTACAAGAAAAGAGACATGCACTTCATGGGAAAGGAGGAAATGTTGTAGCATGTGATTCATACCACATGTGCAAAATATTGACCAAAGGGGTAATGAAAGTCAAAATCTTAACTTTAACATTGTGTGAGACCCTGAGATTTTAGGAATAAAATCTCATAGAACACCCTTATTACTCTATTCTGTTTCTTGAAAACCTCATTTAATGATCGCTATCATAGAGTGTTGCCAAAAGATTAAGATAAATTCAATCTACTGGGACATTTCTAGAAAAGCAAGTTAAATGAAAGTTGCAAGAATCGAGAAAAGAGGAAGATTACAATTTTAGATTATCACACTATAATCATGTGTATTCATTGGTTGACCAATTATGTTTTACTTTTATGTAAAGACAAAACATAATTATGAATACAATTGATGTTTATTATAAATGAGATTGTTAGAAAAAAGATGTGATAAGTAATCTAGGGTATTGCATACAACATACAACCCAAGTTTCACAATTTGAGAAGTTCCTAACAGATATATGACTAATGTGCTCTCGAAGTATGCATGGTCACACGGTATATTTACTAAAGTATGAACCTTGAAGAAGCACAGAGAGAAATAGTCCCATCATGTGTGAATGGGAGATATTGGATATAGGTGGGACACCCATGATGGAACCCACCCAAACGACGTTTCAAGTGGAAACTGCCAAAGGCAGTTTTCGGCTAAAAAAACTGTTTGGCAACTGCCGCCCATATATAAGTGAAGAAATTTCTTTTAGAATGATTTTTTCACTCTCTCTCTGGAAAAAAAATTTGTTGTAAAGAAAAATAGACTACAGTGGTTTTCTCTCAAGATTCAATATTTTGCTTTAGAGTTAAGGAGAAGAGGTATTTATGCTGTAAACTTCATTGTAATTCGTTTATGTAAAATGTGATTGCAATGGGTGACTATTAACATGATCTTGGGATTAATCAGAATATTTGTTATTCTGACTTTTTCCAACAACACGTATAGTATCCACACAGAGACAAAATTGCTCACTTCAATGTGATTTGCTAGAATCAAAACGGAGCTCTAAGGAATAAGAGAAAATAAACTCTCTATTTTTCTCTTTGTGAAAACGTGAGGCTAGGTTTGGAATGTGTGTGAAATAAAATTTTTAATTTCCCTTTTATACATGGCAATTAAAACCACAATCCAACTTGGAATAAAATCCAAGTGGAATAGTATACACACTTTTCCCAAATGGAATAGATTTGGTAATTTATTATTATTAATTAATTAATTAATATATGTATATGTATATGTATATGTATATATATTAATTAATTAATAATAATAATAATAATTTATTTAAATATATATATATAAATATGTAATCTCACAAATAATATTCCAATATAAAATTGGACATAAGCTACAACCTCAGCTAATTTAATCGCACTGTGAGATTACCAAAATACCCTTTCATCTTGAAAAGATGAAATCGCCCCTTTACATTATAATCCTCAAATTGTCTTCTAAGTGTATGACCTATAGGCTCCCCATCATATTGGTAGTGGAGAATATCGTGATTAACACCCTATTAATCATCTCATTACACATAGACAAAGATTGACCTCTAGCAACGCATCATGGCCACCCAATGGATGGAGACACAGTGAAATAGCTACCTATCAACGGTATGGTTGTTGTGCAATCCAATTCTTCATCATTTATTATCTCATCAAGGTTTGAAATATAGAAATAGTGTCAAATTTAAATATAAATCACCTTGACATATTCGTATTCAATTATCGGACCAATGACCAAACAAAATTGGATTTGAGCAACAATTCAATTCCACTGTGGCCACAGATTTTTGGTCATTGCCATTTACCGAATAACTTAGCGAGATAATTTCTCTTGTACCGAAGAGTGACGAATCCTCTGTCAACCCACCATAGCTTCTCAATGTAGCCGACTACTACCATACTAATAACCTTAAATAGGATTACGTTAGGCTAGTGTCAAACTACACCAATATTTACAAACGACGCTCTGGTGATCTCAAGTCTAAGGATCACATGCATCACCATCTGTTAGAGGATGTATTCCATAGACACTAGGGTTACCATCTATATGGAATCCTTTATGGGCCAGTCAAGTGAACTTGCAAACAACATGCACTCATGCATTGCACCAAATTGTCACCAAACAATTTTGACATGTGAAACCTGTCACTGCCTTTTGACAAGGTCCTTCAACGCTATGATAGTCTTACCATATTATTTGTGCCCTTGATTAGAATAACACTTCCAATTTTAATTTGGTCGTTGATCCGATAACCAAATACTAACACATCAAGATAACATCTGAGGTTGACACTATTTCTATGCCTTAGCTTGATGGATGAAAATTATGAAAGGATTTGACTGCACGGTAATCATATTGTTGATAGGTATCAGTTCTTCGCTGATCTATACTTGTTGGATGGCCATGATTGCTTATTAGAGGCCAATCTTGGTATGTGTGTAGTGAGAAGATTAATTTGTGGTTAATTGTGATATTACTCACTGCCAACATGATAGGGAGCCTACGAGTCACACACATAAAGGGAATCAAGTCAAGAACGTGTATTGATCAAAGAAATGGTTAAAGGGTAAAAAGGTAGTTTGGTATTTTCACAAAGATAGGGTAATTTGGTAATTCTATATTGGTTGTTTCCTATGTCTATTTCTTAATGGAATAGAATAAAGAAGATTACCTAATTAATATTATGTAACACCTGCTCTCTACTACTATTCATATAATGCATACTATGCAAATTATAGATATACATAGCGTATGGAAGATAGTGGGCTCAAACTTTTCTTTACTCATAAAATATAATTCTTTACATATACAAAATACTATGCATTAAAAACTTTCTCCTTAATACAAAATATCATAACTGGTGGACAGTAGTGCCAATACTCTCTGCTTCTCGACGTCTATTCGACCGCTGCTCCAAATTCCTGCAAAACAAGGAAGAACAATGGGGTGAGCACAACAATGCTCAGTAAGTAAATCCTCTACTACCTGTCCCCACAACTCACTCTTTGGTTCTTTCCTTACTCTACCGTTCTTCTATTTCTAATTCTCACTGTTTTTCTCTTTCTTGCTAATACTTTTATTCTCCTTTAACTCTGTTCTGCTCTTTTTTATTCTTTCTTTCTCTCTGTTCTCATTCTCTTTTCTTCTTCTCTTATGCTTACTCACCATGAAGGAAAATCATGCTCATCATACTCACCATGAAGGAAAATCATGGTTCTCTCTTACGCTCATCATACTCTCACTAACCATGGAAGAAATCATGGTGTATGTATGTATGAGATGTATATGCAATTAATGCAAAAGAACTGCATGTTTCTTTCTTCTACTCTCTATTCTTACTAGCTCAAAACCTCTCATTCCATCTCATTCTTTCTCAAGCTTTCTCATCCTTTAATTCTCTCTATTATCTCTTTCTCATTTCTCATAATTCTTTTCTACTAGCTCTTTCTTTAAATGTCACGGCCCCATCTTACCGAGGATACGCTGAACCTCATATTCCACTTCATGAGGCAGTCACGGCCCCACGTCTTACCGGAGGCACGGCTGGGACTTCTCCCGCTCTACGTGACTTCTACTGATTCTCTTTCTGTCTCTCTTTCTCATGCTCTTTGCTATACACTCTCTGCTCTGGTGTATGTCACGGCCTCATCTTACCGGAGGCATGGCTGGGGACTCATCCCACTCTTCGTGACTCTACTCATTTTCTCTTTCTATTCTTTCTATTTCTTTGTTTTCTCATTCTTACTCATTTGAATGTCACGGCCTCGTCTGACCGGAGGCACGGCTGGGCGCTACCACTCTACGTGACTTTTACTCATTTCTTTACCGATCGGACTCGGTTATGCATGGATTCGGAACCCTTGGCCATGTGAGTGTATATTCTTTCTCTCTATCTCTCGAATGTCACGGCCCCTTCTTACCGAAGGCACGTCTGGGGATCACAAAGCACCTACTCTCGTGATTTTACTCATTACTCACGGGTTCCCCATCGCACAAACTACTCTATTCTCTTCTTTTGTTTTTCTCTTTACTTTTAGAGTAGTTCATTCACAAAGTTCCCTACTCTTTCTCAAGCTATACTCTTAGAGTATTTTATTCACAAAGTTCTCCACTCTATCTCAAGTTATTACTCATAATGTGGCTCATACTCAACATTCTCTACTCTTTCTCAAGCTACTTCTCAATGCACAATTAATGCATATGGATGGTTCATGCTCATTAATGCACTTATGAAATGCCAAATGCAATATTGCATCAAAACAGTCATTCTGCACAAATCACACTCAAGAAGGCATAACTTGAGTTATAAACCTCGGATTGCTACAGTTTTGGTCTCGTTTTAAAGGTTAGAGACAGGATACAACTTTGATGTTTTGGTCTAAACCCAGTTCAATCGTAGAATGCCCAAAAATCACTCGAAGGTTACGGCTATGACAGGGCAGTTTCTCACTTAGGCATTTCCTCAAACAACTCATGTGCATACCAAAGCTCTACTTATCTATAACTCTACTCTTCTCTTTAACCATCCAAAATGGGAGGAAAACTCCCTCATATAGTCATAATTCCTGCCAAGGAAAACACTCCCAAAAATATTCATACAAAACTCCTCCAACTTCAACTCAATTTCAATCTCTCTTCACACATCAAACACTTCTCATAATTAAAGTATATCCAACAACACCAGAATAAATTCTCATCTCAACTCAATTTCTTAGCAAGCATAACATACTCATGCATATATAAATCTCTACTAAACCTCTACTCAAAAGATTTCTCAAATCTCAACTTGGTTGGATTTACTTACCTTGTGCTTGAGTAGTCTCTCCTAAGTTGTCTACTCTTGTTGGATTCCAATCTTCTCTTAACCCTAATCATAAACTTCATAAGAACTCAACCTTTACACAAATAAATCATAGATAAAGAGCTTGAATCCTTACCTTTTGATGCCTTGAATCAAAACCCTATGAAAATCTACTCAAAAGCCCTTAAATTCCTTGGAGAAGTGAATGAAAATTTGAGAGAAAAAAGGAGGAGGAGTGTGGGGGGTGGAATGAACGAAAATAAGGGTTTCAAACCCTTAATACTTTAATTTATAACCACACTTTCCCATTTTGCCCTTGCACTTTCGCTAAAATTCTATCTATGTCCCTTAATCAATTACCATAATGCCTTCATTTTTATTGTATTCTCCATGAAATTCTATCTCTTTTCACTCCCCACAATTTCAACTAATTTTGAGTGAAAAGACCATTTTACCCTTAATGCAAGTTTAAGGGATTTTCTTCACATTTTTCTCAAAATAACTTCAACAAAATTCAACTAAGGGCCAACCAACCAATATTAACAATATACAAGCTCAATTGAGAATAAATCAATAAACATTCAAGCAATGCAACAATAATTTAACTACGTACCTCAAGTGGGGCGTTACATAATGAATTAAAATTACCTTAATTAATATTTAATATATATCACTATTAAATGAAATAAACTACCCAATTAATATTTAGTATATTAATATATTAATTGGAAACCTATTTAATTCTATCCTAAATTGGATTTAGCATAAACCCAATTAGGAATAGAATTGTGTCCTATTCCAAGATGGAATAAGACTTTAAGTTTAATAAATAACCAAACTTAAAATTAGGTTTCAATAAGCTTTTAACACAACTCTCTAAAAGTGGCGTGAGTTATTTTAGAGAGAGAAAACCTTAGCCATTTTTACCAATCTAAGAATTGGGTGATTTATTCTTTGGTTGTTCTTGTTGATTCTCTATGTGGATATTGAAGCGCGATTCTACACTTGAATCGGGTAGCGAAGAATTTATAAAACCTCTCTCCAGCCAAGTATTCTCTGAATATCCCTCAATGAGAATCAAGGGGATACGTGTCTGGAGAACGAGTTGTATTTAGAAAAACCTGTGTAAGGATAATAATAATATCCAAAACATTCATATAAGATGTCACGCATGATCTAAACTTATAATTTCAAAAACTTTAAGATTTTATCTGGAAATTACACAATCAAAACATATTTATAGGATGGAAGCTTTCAAAGGTGTTTCACAAACATTTATCATTTACATTATTTACATCAAGATAAATACATCAAGATGACAATAAATCATCACCCTTCACGTGTAGCCTCGCTGTCTCTAGCATCTTTTGCTTCTGGTTTACCTGCAAAGCAATCAACAATGAAAGGGTGAGCGCTAATCAATCAATAAGGAATAATCCACTTCATTCTAAATGTGTTATTTGACCTTCATTTAAACATATTTATTAACACACCACTTATCTTTTACATCTAGACATGCTTCCCTTTTCTTGCTAATTCATATGCTTTTCATCATTTTATCCCATGGCTATATAAACATCAATGTGTACACATACAAATAAGTATGTAAACGTAGTATACACACATCACATGTCATGACATAACATCTAAATATCATCTAACATGAGTATAAATCATCTTATGATGTAAATAACAGCATAACTCATGTAATGCAACTAAATGCGTATGAATCATTTAACGTCTAGCCAATTGGACTTTTCTTAGCGTCTTAAGCACTTCATATCATCTAGCCCCAAATTCATCTAGAGCTCATATCATCGGGAGGCATGCTTACGCAATATTTAGCATCTAAAGCTTATATTCATCTTTCTTCAACCGGTATACAAGGATATGCTTACGCATTTTCCATCATATCTATATGCATCTCTAACATCTTATGGCATGTAAATACATATTTTAGTGAGCTTAATACTTTTGATTCATCTATGGATTATCAATCCATTTACATTACCTCTTGCTCACATTCATCATCTTAAAACATGTATTTCATTGCATCTTCATGCCATTTTATAACATTAATCATGCATTCACATCATGACCATGTATATCTTTCAAAGATCATCTAACTAATGGGTAAACATTGGTAAATGGCTTAATCACAAAAATATATAATCAATTCATAACCATAAGAATTAATTATGTTAAATCTTAAACTTTAATAACTAGAAGCTTATTCTTCAGGCCATTTTCTATCCGTTTCCTAAATGAATTGGCTTTGGCCTAAACATAAAAGTTATAGGGCTATGTCTTAAATATCTAGTTCTTCAAGAATCATCTCATCTCGATTTTTATAACTCAAGTTATGGTCAAAATACTGAAATATATTTAACATAACCATTAAACTTACCAAACCTGATTTTTTCATATTAAACTATGTAACATCAATTTCAATTTACAATTAACAAATAGATCAACTTATGGATCAAATAAACCTCCCCTTAATAGTCTTTAACATCTTAAAGGAAATGTAAAACCTCATTCCCATAATTAGCCATCATTGCTATAACATTGTAAGTTAATGCAAACAACACATCAACACTTCTAATAGCAACCATTCAACACCATGCGGCCTCCAATACTACAAGTTTTGCCACAATCAACATCAATACTTCATTTTCTTCAATTAAACATAACAACTCATAAAACATAAATGGCAATAACTTCATGTATAATGAATTCAAGGCAATAAATAAAATTAATGAGTTCAACTACACTTGCCATCAACTAATTCTATGTCTTAAAGCCTTAATTTAAGGTTTCATTAAAATCTACAAACCCTATCATAATCCCTAAATTCATGGGAGGTTCTTCCTTACCATTTTAAAGAATTCCCCGACCAAATCCTTTGCCTTTATCTTCTTTTACACCTTAATCCTACATATATAACATTATACCTCAACATCTACCTCAAATCTTCAAATCACATCAAAACTAGGGTTTTTAATCCTCGCCTTAAACCCTTCAATTTCGGTAACAACTGCTTACAATGCATGCATAATAACAATAGAAAATAGGCCCAAAAACTTTCTTTTTATTATAAGTCATACATCTTTTATACACAAAGAACGTCATTTACAAAAATGCCATTTTAAAAGACAAAACGGGGGAAACAGTGTAGCTATTGCTCCTCGCTTGCCGACGCCCCTCCGACTGCATCACCTAGATCCTGCATCCACAAAGAAAAATAACGGGGTGAGCACAAAATAATGCTCAGTAAGTAAAACCCTCTATCTGTCTGTCCCTCGTATGTATTACTCTTAATTCTTTCCTTACAGTATTTCTGTTTCTACTAAACGTCATGACCTCATCTTACCGGAGGTACGGCCGGATGGCGTTCACACAGCACCATCTCACTCTTCATGACTATCGGGTGGAATTCACACAGCACCAACCCGTTCTTAGTGGCCACCGAGTAGGGATCACGAAGCACCTACCCGGTTTTCGTAACTATCGGGTGGAGACCACATAGCACCTACCCGTTCCTCATGACTTTCGGGTAACGATCACCAAGTATTAACCCGTTCCTAATCACTGTCGGGTGATGATCACAAAGCATCAACCCACTTCTAATAAATGTCGGGTGATGATCACAAAGCATCCACCCTGTTTTCATAACTAACCGGGTGATGATCACAAAGCATCCACCCGTTTCTACTAACTATCGGGTGATGATCACAAAGCATCAACCCATTTCTAATGGCTATTCGGGTGGTGATCACAAAGCATCAACCCGATTCTCATAACTGTCGGGTGATGATCACAAAGCATGCACCCTTTTCTAATACTCTTCTCATTCACTCTATTCTAGTACTTCTCATTCTCTCTACCCTTAGAGTAGTTGCATCCACAAAGTTCTCTACTCATAGAGCAAGTGCATACACAAAGTTTCCTACTCTTCCTTAGGTCACTTCTCAATGCACAATTAATGCCTATGGATGGTTCATCTCCACTAATGCACTTATGAAATGCCAACATGCAATGTTGCAAGAATTAAGGTTCACTACTCATACTCAAACCTTTATTAGGCATTTCATCAAACAACTCAAGTGCATAATAAAACTCTACTATAACAATAATTCTAAATCTTTCTCTAACCATCCAAAATGGGGAGAAACCCCCTCACATAGCCACAATTCTTGCCAAAGAAAGACACTTCCAAAAAAGGATTTCTCAATATCCTTTAATTCAATCTCAAACTACCTTTCCAACCCACATGTCACTTCTTATATTTGCAATGTATAAACAACCACAAAGCACTAGAAATCTCTATTCAAGCCTCAATAACATGGCATATAACATGTATATAACATACATACATAAGTGCTATCAAAACCCTAATCAAGAAAATTCCCAAATCTCAACTTGGGTTGGGGTTTACTTACCTTGTTATGGAGAGATTTCACTAACTCTTCCTTTCACTTGCTCTTAGACAAAAGAACAAAAACCCTCAATATTCAATATATACAAAAACTCACAAAGTTTCACAACCAAAGCAAGAATCCTTACCTTAGGATGCCTTAGGTTGATTTTCTACCCCAAAACTCCAAAAGCCCTTTAAAACTCCTTGATCAAAAGAAAGAGAATTTGAGAGGAAGCAAGAGAGGAGAGTGGCGATGGAGAAGAAGAATGAAGGGTTTGTAATGTCTTAATTCCTTTTAATGAAATTTATACACGAGCATTCCCATTTTGCCCTTACTCTTCTTTGGGAATTCTATCTATATCCTTTGATTCATTACAAACACACCCCCATAGCAACATATTTTCATGAAAATTCCTTACATTTTACTCCCCACTTTTCCTGCTAATTAGGGGTAGAATGGTCAAATTGCCCTTAGGGAAGAAAATATCTAAAACTTAACAAACATTTTGGTCGGCCTGTCGCCACGGCGAGGAAACTTCCGTCGCCGAGGCGAAACTGTCCAGCAGCTTCCCCGTGGCTTCAACACCTCTTTGCCGAGGCGAAGATTATTCTTCGCCCCGGCGAAGCATGGAATACTGAACTTCTTCTATTTTCAACCAATTTCAGGGCAAGTATTCAACATAACACTCAATCAAAGGTCAACCAAACAATATTACCATGAAACCAACTCAAATAAGAGCAAAAGAAGAAACAATAACTACGTACCTCAAGTGGGGCGTTACAATTCTTCCCCCTTTAAAAGAATTTCGTCCCCGAAATTCATACAAATAACTCTGGGAAACGATTCTGCATGTCCCGTTCTACTTCCCAAGTGGCCTCTTCCACTTTGTGATTCCTCCAAAGGATCTTCACTAGCGGAACACTCTTGTTCCGAAGCTCTTTAACCCTTCGATCTAAAATCTGAACTAGACGTTCTTCATATACTAGATTCTCTGTTACTTCAATGTCCTCTACACTCAGGATGTGGAGGGGATCACTTACATATTTCCGTAGCATAGAGACATGGAAGACATCATGCACCCTGTCCATGCTAGGTGGTAGTGCCAATCTGTAGGCCACCTTTCCCACTTGTTGCAAGACCTCAAATGGACCTATATATCTCGGTGCTAACTTCCCTTTGCTTCCGAAGCGCATCACTCGCTTGTAAGGGGAAACTTTCAAAAACACTTTATCGCCCACTTGGAATTCCACCTCTTTCCTCTTCAAGTCGGCATAGCTCTTCTGTCGATCTTGGGCTTGTTTCATTCTATTTCTGATTAATTTCACATCTTCTACTAGTTTATGAGTCATCTCCAGCCCAAGAGCGGTACTCAACTCATCTTTTTCGCCTACTTCATCCCAATGGAGCGGAGACCTACACCGTTGACCATATAGAGCCTCGTAAGGCGCCATTCTAATTGTAGACTGATAATTGTTGTTGTAGGCAAATTCCACTAAGGGTAACATCTCATGCCAGGATACTCTATAATCCATGCAACAGGCTTTCAACATATCCTCGAGCACCTGGTTCGTTCTCTCGGTCTAGCCATCCGTCTGAGGATGATAGGCAGTACTGAATACTAAACGGGTACCCAAACTCCTCTATAAACTCGTCTAGAAGGCTGAAACAAATCTAGAATCTCTATCTGACACTATAGTCTTAGGCACACCATGCAATCTGACTATCTCCTTGAGGTAAATCTGAGCCAACTGATCTACATTGGTGTTCTCCTTTACGGGGAGGAAATGGGCTGATTTGGTTAATCTATCCACAATCACCCATATGGCATTACACCCTTTCTGTACTCTGGGGAGACCCGTGATAAAATCCATTAAAATGCTCTCCCATTTCCACTCTGGAATACTCAATGGTTGAAGCAACCTTGACAGCCATTGGTGTTCCGCTTTCACTTGCTGACAAGTTAGACATCTAGCCACAAACTCAGCAATGTCTTTCTTCATACCTGACCACCAATAGCCTTTCTTTACATCTTGATACATCTTGGTTGTTCCCGAATGAGCGGTGTACGGTGTGTCATGAGCCTCCACAAGAATTTTCTGTTTCAACTCCTTATTTGGAGGAATGCACAACCGATGCTTAAAATAGAGGACACCATCTCTTACAAAGAACTCGGATGTCTTGCCCTTAATCACTTGTTGAACTGTTTTCTGACACCACTCATTGGCCACTTGCTTTTCTCTGATTTCCTTCAGTAAAGAAAACTGTACCGCTAGAGGCAATTCTTCCCGGAACCACTTCAATCTGTTCTTTAGACAATTCTTCCATTAACTCTTTCTGCTTGGTAAGCCGGAATAAATAGGCTTTTCTACTCAAGGCATCGGCTACTACATTGGCTTTTCCCGGTTGATACTTGATCTCACAATCATAATCCTTAACCAGTTCTAACCACCTTCTCTGCCTCATATTCAACTCCTTTTGAGTGAAGAAGTACTTTAAACTCTTATGATCGGTGTAGATATTACTCTTCACACCATAAAGGTAATGCCTCCAAATCTTTAAGGCAAAGACCACGGCTGCTAATTCTAAGTCATGCGTAGGGTATCTGGTCTCGTACTCTTTCAATTGATGAGAAGCATAAGCTATAACCCTACCTAACTGCATCAGCACGGCGCCAAGTCCCTGCAGAGAGGCGTCTGTAAAAATATCATAATCTACACCCTCTTGTGGTAACACTAATACAAGAGCTGTTGTTAACCTCTTCTTCAACTCTTGGAAGCTTTCTTCACAGCTGCTGACCAGATAAAAGGAGTTTTCTATTTGGTAAGAGCTGTCAACGGTTTAGCCAACTGGGCGAATCCCGTTACAAATCGCCGGTAGTAACTCTAAGCCTAAGAAACTCCCCGATTTCTTTCACTGTTCTTGGCTTCTGCCATTCCAGGATTGCCTGCACTTTACTTGGATCTACCAAAATTCCTTCCTTCGATACAGTATGACCCAGGAATATCACTTGATTAAGCTAAAACTCACACTTAGAAAATTTAGCACACAACTTCTTTTCTCTCAGCCGTTGCAATACTAATCTCAAGTGTTTCTCATGTTCTTCTCTTGACTTTGAGTAAATCAGAATGTCGTCAATGAAGACAACAATAAACTGATCCAAATACTCATGGAATACCCTGTTCATCAAGTCCATAAAAACTGCTGGGGCATTAGTCAAGCCAAAAGGCATCACTACAAATTCATAATGCCCATATCTTGTACGAAAGGCAGTTTTAGCCACATCTTGCTCAACCACTCTTACCTGATGATACCCGGACCTCAAATCGATTTTGGAGAACACTGTCGCTCCTTTCAACTGATCAAAAAGGTCATCTATCCGGGGTAGCGGGTACTTATTCTTCACTGTAACTTTATTCAGCTCCCTATAATCAATACACATCCTTAGTGACCCATCTTTCTTTTTCACAAACAGGATTGGAGCTCCCCAAGGAGAATGACTTGGTCGGATAAAGCCTTTATCTAAAAGCTCTTGGAGTTGCTTCTTTAATTCTTGAAGCTCAGCTGGGGCCATTCGATAAGAGGCTTTAGATATTGGTGCTGTCCTTGGTGCTAGTTCGATACTAAATTCTACCTCCCTCTCTGGAGGCAAACCCAATAACTCTTCCAAAAACACATCTAGAAAGTCTCGAACTACCGGCACCCTCTGAATCTCTAGCTGTGGAACATCACCACTCTGCACTACATGGGTAATATATCCCGAACACCCCTTTCTCAACATCTTCCTAGCTTTCACACTACTAATCAGCATGCTCAACTGATGGCCCTCTCCAAAACTAAACTTATCTCCATTATCGAGATTAAATCTACTTCTTTTCGCAGTCCAATCTCTACTCCATATCTCCCTAGGAAATCCATACCCAATATCACATCAAAGTCGGGCATATCAAAAACTATTAAGTCAACTGTTAACTCTCTACCCTGGATCACCAAGGACTCTCTTAACAAAATCTCTTGAGTCGAACGCTAACCCCAATCGGGTAACTCTATCTTAATGGGTTGAGTCACTCTAATAGGTTTCAAACCTAATCTCTCAATCATCCCATAAGATATAAATGAATGAGTGGCGCCTGAATCAATTAAAGCATATAAGGGAACTGAATGAAATAATAACTGACTAGTAACGGTTGATGGACTGGCCTCTGCTTCCCCCTGTGCCACAGTAAACACTCTGGCATTCGCAGTACCTCCTGAACTTTGAGTGGTTGGTGGAAGAAGAGCTTTACAATCTCTCATCATGTGCCCTAGCTGTCGGCACCTATAACACACTCTCTGGTCCCTCAGACATTCTCTTGGGTGATTCCTCCTACATTTAGGGCAAAGAGGAAACCCTTCCGTCCGGGGTCGCTTATTCTTCCACTCTTTTCTATTCTGTCTATACTGAAGCTTCTTCTGATTCTTCATGTCTTTACCTTTTACACCCTCATGTTTCTCTCTGGGGGCGGGAGGGTGGCTCCTTTGGTCCTCCTGTCGAGGATCCTACGGGGAAGATTTTATTCTCAAAAATCTCCGCCTTCATTGCCCGCCTCAAAGCCTCACTATAATTTCGAGGAAGGTTGGAACTTGTCATTATATCCCGGGCTATCTCCGGCTTCAACCCGTGCACAAACTTATCCCTTCTCAAGGCCGGAGTACTAACTATTTCGGGTGCAAACCTTGCAAGAGAATTGAATTTCACCAAGTACTCTTTCACGGCGCTAGTCCCTTGTTGTAAACTGATAAATTCTTGGACCTTCTCATGAACTTGGTCCTCTGTTCTATACTTGGCCTCAAACTCTTGCCTGAACTCTTTCGAAGTCATTACTGTCACATCATGAGTTTCTTCCATTAATTCCCACCAAATTCGGGCATCACCCCGAAACAAGAAACTCGCATACCGGATCTTCTCTTGATCTAACATGGGAAATAAACCCGTGGCTCGTTCTACGGACCCAAGCCACTCTTCTGCTATTACTGGATCTGTAGTACCCTTAAACTCTAAGGGTTAATGTTAACTGGAAAGACCGTAAATCGGTTCAACTCTGCTCTGTACTAGGGGAGGTACCAGTTGTCCTCTTTCGACATGCACAACTGGCGGTACATGCGGGGTTTCAACTTCTCCCACAGGGTTTACGCCATAACTCTTTGTATAATTCCCCGAATTCTAGCTTCATCCAAGGGAGGGGGCGTAGACTCTGCAGGGTTAGAAGGTTCTCCTTCATTCACCATACCCTTACCACGATTTCAATAACTACGCCTCATCTACAAAATAATCACACCAATGAACTCGAGAAACAATTACTGTAAGGAAAGAATTAACTCACACAGTCGGTTATAGGACGTCGTGGCGATGAGAATAGTACACTATTCAATCCCAAAATTTTTGCTCTGATACCAAAAATGTAACAACTGCTTACAATGCATGCATAATAACAATAGAAAATGGGCCCATAAACTTTCTTTTTATTATAAGTCATACGTCTTTTATACACAAAGAACGTCATTTACAAAAATGCCATTTTAAAAGACAAAACGGGGGAAACAGTGTAGCTATTGCTCCTCGCTTGCCGACGCCCCTCCGATTGCATCACCTAGATCCTGCATCCACAAAGGAAAATAACGGGGTGAGCACAAAATAATGCTCAGTAAGTAAAACCCTCTATCTGTCTGTCCCCGTATGTATTACTCTTAATTCTTTCCTTACAGTATTTCTGTTTCTATTTCTGTTTCTACTAAACGTCATGGCCTCATCTTACCAGAGGTATGGTCGGATGGCGTTCACACAGCACCATCTCACTCTTCATGACTATTGGGTGGAATTCATACAGCACCAACCCGTTCTTAGTGGCCACCGAGTGGGGATCACGAAGCACCTACCTGGTTTTCGTAACTATCGGGTGGAGACCACATAGCACCTACCCGTTCCTCATGACTTTCGGGTAACGATCACCAAGCATTAACCCATTCCTAATCACTGTCGGGTGATGATTACAAAGTATCAACCCACTTCTAATAAATGTCGGGTGATGATCACAAAGCATCCACCCTGTTTTCATAACTAACCGGGTGATGATCACAAAGCATCCACCCTGTTTTCATAACTAACCGGGTGATGATCACAAAGCATCCACCCGTTTCTACTAACTATCGGGTGATGATCACAAAGCATCAACCCATTTCTAATGGCTATTCGGGTGGTGATCACAAAGCATCAACCCGATTCTCATAACTATCGGGTGATGATCACAAAGCATGCACCCTTTTCTAATACTCTTCTCATTCACTCTATTCTAGTACTTCTCATTCTCTCTACCCTTAGAGTAGTTGCATCCACAAAGTTCTCTACTCATAGAGCAAGTGCATACACAAAGTTTCCTACTCTTTCTTAGGTCACTTCTCAATGCACAATTAATGCCTATGGATGGTTCATCTCCACTAATGCACTTATGAAATGCCAACATGCAATGTTGCAAGAATTAAGGTTCACTACTCATACTCAAACCTTTATTAGGCATTTCATCAAACAACTCAAGTGCATAATAAAACTCTACTATAACAATAATTCTAAATCTTTCTCTAACCATCCAAAATGGGGAGAAACCCCCTCACATAGCCACAATTCGCCAAAGAAAGACACTTCCAAAAAAGGATTTCTCAATATCCTTTAATTCAATCTCAAACTACCTTTCCAACCCACATGTCACTTCTTATATTTGCAATGTATAAACAACCACAAAGCACTAGAAATCTCTATTCAAGCCTGAATAACATGGCATATAACATGTATATAACATACATACATAAGTGCTATCAAAACCCTAATCAAGAAAATTCCCAAATCTCAACTTGGGTTGGGGTTTACTTACCTTGTTATGGAGAGATTTCACTAACTCTTCCTTTCACTTGGTTGATTGACTCTTTCTCTACTCTTGGACAAAAGAACAAAAACCCTCAATATTCAATATATACAAAAACTCACAAAGTTTCACAACCAAAGCAAGAATCCTTACCTTAGGATGCCTTAGGTTGATTTTCTACCCCAAAACTCCAAAAGCCCTTTAAAACTCCTTGATCAAAAGAAAGAGAATTTGAGAGGAAGCAAGAGAGGAGAGTGGCGATGGAGAAGAAGAATGAAGGGTTTGTAATGTCTTAATTCCTTTTAATGAAATTTATACCCAAGCATTCCCATTTTGCCCTTACTCTTCTTTGGGAATTCTATCTATATCCTTTGATTCATTACAAACACACCCCCATAGCAACATATTCTCCATGAAAATTCCTTACATTTTACTCCCCACTTTTCCTGCTAATTAGGGGTAGAATGGTCAAATTGCCCTTAGGGAAGAAAATATCTAAAACTTAACAAATATTTTGGTCGCCGCGGCGAAACTGTCCAGCAGCTTCCCCGTGGCTTCAACACCTCTTTGCCGCGGCGAAGCATGGAATACTGAACTTCTTCTATTTTCAACCAATTTCAGGGCAAGTATTCAACATAACACTCAATCAAAGGTCAACCAAACAATATTACCAAGAAACCAACTCAAATAAGAGCAAAAGAAGAAACAATAACTACGTACCTCAAGTGGGGCGTTACAATTTCAAGCTCCAAGGCTTCTATCTTGTTCTCCTCGAAAAAATTATTCAAAACTCCTTTGAAACTTAGAGAGAGAAAGCTTGTTTCATGGAGGATTTGAGAGAAAATGGAAGAAAGGTTGAAGAAATGATGTCTCCTCTTGGCTGGAACGAACTGTCCTCTCTTTTATAGGAAAATATTTCATTAGTTTTTCAAAATTATGCTATTGAAAGGATTTTGAAGCATGAAAATTGTAAAATCAATACCAGAATCCTAGGCTTTAAGGTTTAATCAAATTTTTAATTTTTAAATCTGCTGCATATGTTCTAATTAAACCTTTCAATCACCACACTTCGATGTAAGATTCAAGCAACTAAGTAATGAAGTGAATGAAAAGTTTCTCATCCTAAGTAATCAGATGTTAGAGGTGGTACATTAGCTTCCCAACCTCCGACCCTTTATGTCAGACCAGCCTTCACACCCTCCTGAGCCTTACATTTTATAGTTTTACATTTCTTTTTTACTCTTGCATATGGGGAAACATTTTACAATTTTATTTTGCTTATCGTTTTATGTTTCTCATCTTTTGAACTCTTATTATCATCTCTATATATGGATTTCTTTTCATCATACTTGTGCTTTATGTGAATGATTATGATGTGTTTGACTATGATGGTTTTATCACTTTTTTATCCATGACCGAAAGGGGGAGAAGAATTGAGTTGATGATTGATATGTGTGTGTTTATGCTTATGCAGAGATAAAGTTAATTGAGTTGTTGACTATATTTGCATTATGATGAGTTGCGGATGATTGATAAGAGATGTGGATAAGTTGTGCTTATTGAGAAGTGTTGTGTTGTTTGTGTTGCTTGTGTGTATTGTGTATGGAATGCTTAATGTGAGGGGGAACTTTTGCTCTCAATTTTTTACTTAATTTTGGTTGAAAGGATATGCTTATTGCAAGGGGGAGGGTTCTGAATTTTTCTTAACTTATGGAACTCAATTTTGCTTAGTTTTGTCATCAATCAAAAAGGGGGAGATTTTTGAGATATTATGTATTTTGATGTGCCAAAACTAATAAAAAAAGAGTGATTAATCAACAAACAAGGGCAGAGTTTTGCATTTTTCTTAACTTATTATTTTAGTTTGACACTAGCATAACGTAGTCCTATTTATGGTTATCAGTATGATAGTGATTGGCTACATTGAGAAGTATACAATGGCTATGGTGGAAAGACAGGGGTTTTATCACTCCTAGGTATAGGAGAAATTATCTCAATGAGTTATTCGATAAATGGCAATGACCGCAAATCTGTGGCTACATTGGAATTGAGTCGTTGCTCAAATCCAATTTTAATTTGGCCATTGGTCTAGTGACCGAATACGAATATGTCAAGGTAATTTATTTGAAGTTGATCTATTTATGTACTTCAAACCCTGATGAGATAATAAATGATGAAAGGATTGGATTGCGTAGTAACCATACAGTTGATAGGTAGCTATTTCGTTGAGTTCTCATCTATCGGATGGCCATGATGCCTTGCTAGAGGCCAATCTTGGTCTATGTGTAGTGAGATGATTAATTGGGTGTTAATCATGATACTACCTACTATCGATATGATAAGAAGCCTACAAGTCACACACTTAGGAGACAATTTTAGGATTATTAAGTGGAAGCGGCAATTTCGTCTTTTAAGATGAAAGGGTATTTTGGTAATCTCACAGTGTGATTAAATTTGTTGAAGTCGTTGCATGTATTCAATTTTATATGGAAATTAAAATTAGTGAGATTACTTATATATATATATATATATATATATATATGTGTGTGTGTGTGTGTGTGTGTGTGTGTGTGTGTGTGTGTGTGTGTGTGTGTTAAAATTAAAATACCATATCAACCATGTTTGGTTATTGGGTTAGTGCTATTCTTGTTATGGAATAGAGTTTTATTTGTTGCACTATGTAAGTGCAATTAAAAAATAATAATAATAATTGAAACCCTAGCCTTCTACCCAAAAACGTTTTCATCAAAGAAAAGAGAATTTTTCTTTGAAAAATTATGCACCTTTTAATCCTTATACAATTGATTTATTCTAGCAATTAGATCAATTGAAGACCATCCTAACTTCGTGTGGATTTTCGTTCGTGTATTCCTTTTCTTGGAGTGATAGAGAAATCAATTGAATCCAAAAGAGGAGCTATAAAACGCTGGTGAAGAATCAAATTTATGTTGTTAACTGATTTAATTAAACATGTTAAACAAAGAAATCAGTATAATGATTTGTTGGGTTTGTGTGTTAACCTTAAAATTTTTAATTTTTGCTAATTTAACATTTGATTAACACTTAATAGAACGATTGTCCATGCAGATGGAATGTCCATTCCATTCAGTTTTTCTAGAAAATAATCTCCAGTCAAGCTATTCCATTTTGGAACGACATCGTTTTTGATCTCCTTTCACAGCCTTATCCAAAATGAAGCAAACATCCACTCGAGTTGAAACTCAAGTTAGAAAAGGAACAACCAAATTGAACAACCATTCCAACAAGCCATTCCAAACACCTGAAGACTTATCCAAAAGGGCTAACACACATCTACAAGCTAAACATCGTTTCCAGTGTAAGAAGAATGATGTTCCTCCAATTCGTTCCACATGACGATGTTGTTCCATCACCTCGTTCATAGCTCTGGAATCTTGACACCTTTTGTGATCTAAAGAGGAACACTCGTTCCATGAGAGGAATGCTCGTTCCAAGCTGAAGTCAAGATTTCAAACTTAGAATTTTTGAGCTCAAGTCAAGGTTGTGGAACTTCAAGTCAAACAAGAATGACCTCGACAAATGCCCATTCCTAGAATTCTTGAAGCAGGTCCAAGAAGGAACGACACCATTCTAGGAAGTCGTTTAAAGTTCTGGAATATTTTGACATCAAGAGATTCAAGTTGGAACGCTCGTTCAAAATAAGGGAACGACCATTTGCGATAGGGGAATGACCATTCCATGTAGGGGAACGATCATTCCAAACCCTAGATTTCAAAGAAAAGTGACTGTTGGTGTCCAAAACGTTCATTCCCAATGGTAGAATGCTTGTTCCTTTGGGTTCTGCAGCTTTGCTGAAATGCATTAAATGCAACAAAGACTCTAATTTACTAAGGATTGGTGAAGACTTTAAAAGGGTGATTCATTGCAAGAAAATAAGAGAGAGCACAGTGGATTATCTAGCATTCAATCTTGCAAACTCCAAAGCTCACACTTGATTAAAAAAAAAAAAAAAACAATCTCTCAATTGTACTAAAACTAATATCTTTAGAGAGGAACTTTGAACCCATTATGTATTAGCCTAGCTTAGAGGCAATCATTTAGAAAAACATTTATCTCACATTATTGGGTGAAATCCTCTAAATCTAGCGGCGGAATCCTATCAAACTATTATAGAGGCAAAATCTTGTGAAAACTATTGTATTGGTGAAATCCAATTCTAGTGGAACTTCAAGGAGGTTGCCTTGAAGAAATGGATGTAGAGGGCTCATGATCAAAGCTTTGAACGACTATAAAATTTCCAAGCATTTCTCTTCTCTCTACTGATTTATTATTTGTTGTTTACTTATTGTACATTTATTGCTTATCATTGAAGTTATTTATTATTTATAGCATTTAGGTAGTTGGAGGTTTTACAATTTCTTTTCCCAAGTTCATTTAACTCTGCAGTTCTTCTTCGATCTCCACCTTTGTTTTGTCATCCCTACATTGTTCATGGGCTTGTAGGGATGCCATTGATTCATCCAATGCGATGGTATTGAGATCTTTTGACTCTTCAATGGTTGTCACCTTGTATTCAAATTGTGTTGTCAAAGTGCGAAGGATTTTTTCTAAAACCTCAACATCTGGGACATCTTCACAATCAGCTTTCATTTGATTGACAATAGCTAATGATCTTGAGAAACAATTGGAAATTCTTTTTGTTTTCTCCATCTGAAGTAGTTCAAATTACCTCCACAAAGTCTATAATCAAACTTTTTTGACCTTTTCATTCTCTTTTTAAAATATTTATCAACATATCCTAGACCATTTTGGCAATGGGAGCAAATTTTTCATAAAGATGATATGTTTATAGGTCCTAATTAAAACACTTGTAAACTTGAGTGGAAAAGGAATTGCAAGTCACAACACACTTGTAAATTCGGTTGAATTAGAAAAAGTCATTCCAAGTCCTAAAACACTTGGTACATGGCATGTGGATCTTAAGGATGGTAACTCGGTCCAAGCCCAAGGAAAGGAACCAGGCCAAGTTGTGCAAGAAGACAATTCAGATCTAGCCCAAGCTCAAGGAGAGGAACTAGCCCAAATTGTGCAAGGAAAAGGAGACATCTTGGCCCAAGCCCACTCAAGCACTAATTCATCAAGTGAAGTCCAAGTCCAATAAAGAAAACGCCCAAGCATTCAAGAAGTCCAAAATAGCCCATTATCCAAGCCCAAAGAGCATTCCCATACTATTTCATTTTGGGCTTATTTCAATGAATTCCAAAGCCCAAACTCATGGGCTCTTATTAGTAGGATGTAACTACTTTTGTTATGTTTTAGTTGGTCATCCTAGGTGGCATGTTTTCTTTTGTTATGTTTTAGTTAATCATCCTAGGTGGCACGTTTACTTTACTTAACCTAGTTAATTTCTTTGTAATGCCACTATATAAACAAACTCTCTCTCGTTTTGTAAGGTTGAACAATGAAATAGAAATTAAACACTTGAGAGTAATGATTTTCTTTTTGTTTTGAAATCTATATCCAAGTCCTGACAAGGGATTTGGTGGTGATTCAACTTCAAGTTGGTGGAGAAATCCTTTATGCTTGAAGGCCTTTCTTGTCTCTATCCTCTACATTCAAATAAGTTGTTTTGTGTTCTTTTCTACATCGGTTGAAATCCTTGTAGTTGTTTTTAGCCTTTTCCGAATCTGGTTGTTGTGTCTTGTGTTGTGTTTTGTATGATTTGGAGTTGAAATCCCTTTGTTTGGTGAAATCGTGCATGAAAGTTGTGAACGCTCTTGTTTGGTCGAATCTATGCATGTGAGTTCTTAGTTGTTTGTTGAGTTTTCATAGAGATTTTGGATCAAGGTTTTTCAATCATATTATTGATTACCATACATGTTCTCAAATCTTTCTTTTTGTTATTAGCTATAACTCATTTCTTTGATAATGGGTTAACATCGCTTGATCTGCTGGTACAATAAGACCCCAATCTAGCTATGATCTGCCACAAATCATCATATTCAAAGAAGATTTGCATTTGACTTCACCAAAACTCAAACTTACTAGATCCATCAATGTTTAGAAATTGGAGAAGAATTGAATAATTACTCGTCACCATCAATCTTTAATAATTTGGCTCTGATACTAATTGTAAGACAAAAAATATCCTAGCACAAAGAACACAAAATTAAAGAAAAACACACACACCCACAAAGATAATAGAAAAACTAATAATTGCTCTGTTAACCACTTTGTCTATATTAAAAAAGAAATTGATAAACACGCTCCTTTATCTAGGAACCAAACTCTAATTCGACTCAAATTATGAATCCTAATATTAACACTTGTGACAAACTATGACAAGTTCTACCTTAACAAGACTAATAAAAGTAGACTCCTACTAATAACCTACATTTATCATATTTATCTTATTATTATTATTACATTTAATTTACAATGTTGTTATTGTTTGTTTGAAGAATTGGGTTTTCAATTCATTTATTTACACTCATGATTATAGGTTTTTATAGGTAGAATACACTCTATGTAATCTCCTAATTATGTTAATACAATATACCGACATAATTAGGAGAATATAGGATATAAATACATTATGAATATCCTAAGACTAACATAATTAGGAGATTACAATATAGTCCTGAAATATTCAGTAAATCTCAACACTCCCCGTCAAGTTGGTACGTAGATGTCAAACATGCCCAACTTGTCTAACACTTGTGAGAAAATACGTTTGGAGACAACCTTGGTAAGAATATCGACCAACTGATCCTCTGATCGAATCTTGGGTAATTCAATAATCTTTTTATCCAGTTTTTCTTTGATGAAAAATCTATCTACCTCAACGTGCTTCATACGATCATGTTGAACTCGATTGTGAGCAATATCACATGCTGCTTTATTATCACAATATAATTGGATTGGTTGATTAGGTTGATAGCCCAAATCTTGCAGGAGAAATCTTAGCCACAAAGCTTCACAAATCCCAAGTGCCATTCCTCTAAATTATGCTTCGGTGCTTGAGTGTGCCACAACATTCTGTTTTTTGCTTCTCCACGTGACTAGATTACCACCTACAAAAGTAAAATAACCAGAAGTAGATCGCCTGTCATCCTTTGCTCCAGCCCAATCGACATCACTATATGCATTCACATATTGGTAGTCCCTAGTTTTTAGTAAATAGATTCCCTTTCTAGGAGCATGTTTTAAATACCTCAAGATACGTGTGACTACATTCATATGTTGTTCTCCAGGATTGTGCATGAACTAACTAACTACACTCAATGCATAAGCAAGTACTCTTCCCACAAGTCGTTGGTATCTCCCTTTGTCAACTGGTACTTGATCAACTTCGACTCCCAATTTCAAACCTTCTTCAATTGGAGTATCAGCTGGTTGACATGCTGACATACCAATTTCCTGCATTACATCCAAAGTATACTTTCTTTGTGATAGAAATATATGTTAGAGTAAATGCCCTAGAGCCAATCAATTATTGTAGAATTGACTCTTTGTAATAATGTTCATTGATCAATAAAAGGCATTTTATTCTATATCGCATAAATCATCATTGTATGTATTGATATATGTCCTTAGAATGGTAGAACCGTGTGATAATCCAAGGATTATACTGTTTTATTTAGGCTTTTAGGCCGGATTTTAGATACTTCTTAGTTCATTTATGCTTGAATTGCTACTTAATTCTTTACATTTTGTGTTTCAGGCCAAAATGGACATTTTGAGCAAATAATGAGCGAATTGGAGTTTTTGGACTCAGAAGTAAGCAGATCTTAGAAGTTGGGAGAGTTTTGAAGCAGAGTAAAGCACTATGAAGCTTGTTCCCATGGGAGTGCATCGAAGATCGAACATTCAAGCAAAGAAGCAAGCGGAGGGCAATTCTGTAATTTCAGAATTCTTCATGAAGATTTGCCGCAACGAAATGAGTTACGCACAAGAATTAATTTTACTTCATCGCCGTGGTGAAGTTTGCAAATTTCAATTTCTTTAAAATGCACAGTTTCATTTTTAGGCAAAGTCTTAGGTTTTTGGGCTAGGTATAAAAGAAAAACTTTGCCATTTTGAGAAGAAGGTTGTTTCTTAGTTAGGGCAGCTTATTTTCATCTTCCTTAGTTAAGATTTGACGAATTTTGGGTTGAAAAGTGAGAAGATTTGGGATTGAATCTGGTGGATTCTTCAACTAGGGGAGATCTCTTGTCTTTTCTCTCATTTCAATATGTTGAACCTTGAGTTTATTGTTTTTCTTGCTTGTTATGTTGATTTAGCTATGAACTAACCCATTTTGGGCTAGGGTTTTGATGTAATTCGGATTTCCATGGATTGAGTAATTGATTTTTGTTATTTTCATAGGCTATTGCATGGTTTGTGTGGTTATTTTGATTTTTATTGCTTTTATTTGATGAACATGATGAGATTGAGAAATGAGTCATGTTAAGCTTCTTGGGTAATCACCATTATAGTATTGAATGCTAGAGATAGATTCAAGAATCAATGAAATCAATCTAGGATTCCATGTGCTTAATGAGCTTAGAACTATTAATCTTCAAATTGTTGGGTGCGGAAGTTTAATAGGGAAAAATAAGGAAAACATAGCCTGAGAAGGTATGTTTTACAATTTAGAGAATTCGATTTACAATCAATGCATGTGAATATGGAAATAGCATAATTCGTAGATTTAATCCATAAAGTCCGAATGTAGTCAAAACTCTACCCGTTTGTTTAAATTGATATTACCTTGTTTTTAATCTTGCTTTCATAATTTAGCTTTGAATATTAGCAATTTTTGTTTTAGTTTTAAGTTTAATTTTCTCCCATTAATCCAAACAAATTCGATTGCTCCAACTTGAAATCAGTAGAAAACTTAGTGCTTAGCAACCAATCCTCGTGGGAACGATACTCACTCATCACTTTATTACTTTGTGCAACTAGTGCACTTGCTATTTATGCATGTTGTAGTAACAGCGCATTACCGTGACGAGGGTATCAAGTGTTTCAAATCTTGATAGTGAGAACCTTATGTGCACATATGGTGGCCATTCTAGAAGCGTACGTAGCCCTAGTATTATTCTAAAGTAAGGGCACAGATAATACGGTAAGGCTAACATAGTGTTGAATGACCTTGTTGAAAGGCAGTGGCTGATCTCACTTGTCAAGGTTGTTTGGTGACAACCTGGTGCAACACATGGGTGTTTGCTATAGGCAAGTTCACTAGACCGACCCACTTGTAACACCCCACTTGAGGTACGTAGTTAAGATCTGATGAATGGTACGAATGGTTACCGATTTATCTTTAGCTGAGTCTGTATATTGTTTTTATTGTTTGATTTATCCTTGGATGAAAAGGTGTATTGATTTAGCAAAATTTTAGGGTTATGGTCTTCGCCGGGGCGAAGAAGTTTTGTCGCCGCGGCGAAGAGGGAGTGCTTCAACCCGAGTGGCCTCTGTGAGTTTTCGCCGAGGCGAAGAAAATAGTTTCGCCACGGCGAAGACTCGGCTGAATTTTCCCCTTGAGTTTTTGAGATTTCTTTCTTTTGAGACACAATGACCATTCTACCCCTTTTTAGCAAGAAAAGTGGGGAGTGAAATTGTAAGGAAAATTCATGGAGAATACTTTGATTGGGGTTGTGTTTGCAAAGAATGAAAGGTCTTAAATGGAATTTCAAAGAGTGAGTAAGGGTATTTTTGGGAAAGAGTGGAGAAAAATATGTGATATTAAGGGTTAGCTTTAGAAACCCCTTCATTTTGTTTGTCACCACCGCCTCTTTCATCCCCTATTTCTCTCAATTTTTCATTCAAGATTCCAAGGATTCTTGAAGAGCTTTTTGACTAGAATTTGTTACAAATTGATCCTAAGTACTAAAAGGTAAGATTCCTTACTCTAGAAGCAAATTTTCATTTGTTGAAAGAAGGGGATCCTTATTTAAGTTTTGTATTGAAGGCTAAGAGAAAGTGTCAAGCCATCAAGAGTGGAGAGTTTAAGTGGGTTCTACTTGTGTCCAAGGTAAGTAAAATCATCTAAGTTGTGATTTACTTGATTGAATGATGTGTAGAGAGTTTTAGATCTATGATTAATGCTTGAATTGTTTATGTTGAAATAAGTTGATGAATTCATGAATGGGTTCAATGTTGTTATATGAAGGATTTTTCCACCATGAGGAGGGTGGATTGTGTTGTTGTGAAATTTTGGTAGAAGTATGGGTAGAATTAGAAGTAATTGGGAGGAATTTTTGAAGTGTGTTTCTCTTTGCAGGATGTGTGATGATTCAAAGGAGTTGAACTCCAATTTTGGATGGTTAAGAAAGAAATATGATTAAAGTTAGAATAGAGTTTATGTATGCACACATATTGTTTGATGAAATGCCTAAAAGAAGCATAAGTAGAATTAGAGAACTTTACCTTATGCAATGTAGCATATTTGCATGTCATGAATGCATATAGGGAAGATTTTAGGCATGGGTCATCCATATGCATATGTTTAATTGAGTAATGACATAAGAAAGAAATATGAGAAATGAGAAAGAAACTCTCTATGAATAGAGATAAAGAAAAGAACAAATTCTCTTAGAGTAAAGAGAAAGAAAGAACTAGCACTAGAAGATAAAAGGATTCTTAAGTGCTATAGAAAAGAAAAGAAACTAGATTGTGCGATGGGGAACTCGTGAGTATAGAGTTACCCTCATGTAAACCGTTATGAGAAAGAACGGTCTCCGCCATGAGAGAGCAGCGTGTAAATCGCTATGATAAGGAGCGATCTCCGCCATGAGAGCGGAATGCATGTGATCCGTTATGAGAAAGACGGACTCCGCCATGAGAGAGCGGAATACACGTAAACCGCTATGAGAGAGAGGAGCGGTTTCGCCATGAGAAAGGCGGATATGAGATTGAGAAAAAGAAAAGAATAGAAAAGAAAAGGAAAGAAAGAAAAACTAGAATTTGAATTAGAAATTTGATAAAAATACAAAGAGAATTGATGAGTAATGCACGGGGACGATAGAGTAAGAGCCTGTTTTACTTACTGAGCATCTTTGTGCTCACTCCGTTGTTTTCTTTGTTGTATAGGAAATAGGTGAGGACTTGGTCGGATGGACGTCGGCAAGCGTGGAGATTTGGCTGCATTGTCCCTTGTTTCGTTTTGTTTTGAAAGTCCTTGTACATATGATGTTTTTGTTTTGTAACGAATGTGATTACTAAGTAAAGAAAATTTTTGGGCCCAACTTGTTTTGATAAATATGCTATCTTTTTTATTAATCGATATTACGAATCTGGTAGAAGAAAGGAGTTGTTACATTTTTGGTATCGAGCACTGGGGTTTTGGGATGGGACAGTGAGTCATTCTCGCCGCTACGACGGGTCTTATCCGACCACTGTAAGTTAAATCCTTTTCCTATTAATGAATTATTTGAAGTTGATGTGAAAATGGTTATTTTGTAGATGAGACGTAGTAATAGAAAGAAGGGTAAGGGTGTGATGAATGAGGGAGAACCCTCCAACCGCCGGAACAAACTCCCCTCGCCCTTGATGCGACAATGATTCGAACCATTGTACGGAGGGTGTTAGCGAAAGTCGAGGGGAGAGTTAGAGAGAAATGAGACCCTTAGAAGTGTACGCCCGTAAGGCAAGAGCCGAGAAGGGCGGTACCTCAGATATGTCAGAGAATCGAGTGGATGGTCGAGGGGGCTTGCAAGCCCTCGGCCATCGGCCACGAGTCAGGGGGTACTAGAGACCCGTTAGAAGTCAAGAGTGGTTTAAGTCTCTAGTGGAGCGGATGGCCTGTTTCCCATGAATGATAGAGAGGATCACTATGCCGAGTTTTTATTTCGGGCCGATGCCCGAATTTGGTGGGAATTGATGGAAGAGACTCACGACACGGCAACCATGACTTGGGGAGATTTTAGAAGAGTGTTTGAGACCGAGTATCGAACGGTTGACCGGGTCCATGAGAAAATACAAGAGTTTATTAATCTGAGGCAAGGAATGAGCACAAAGGAAGGAGTATTCGGATTCGGTTCAACTCTCTCGCGAGGTTTGCACTGGGATAGTGAGTACACCCGAATTGAGAAGAGAAATTTGTCCTCGGGTTGAGGTTAGAAATAGCCCGCGATGTTATGATAGGAGCAGAGCCCCCGCATACCTATATGGAGGCATTAGATCGGGCTTTGAGGGCCGAAATTTATGTGAACAAGATGAGTTCAGAAGGGCCATCCATGATAGTACAGAATGAACCGCCCCTACTCCGCAAAAAAGAAAGAGTGGAGATCGGAAGAGGTAGAGACATGAGAAACAAGAAGAGATTCCGGCAAAGAAGAACAGGGCGATTGGCGAGTAAACGGCCTAGAAGCAGTGGAGTCACAGTGCCCTAAGTGTGGGAAAAATCATTCGGGGGAGTGTCTAAAAGAGTTCGGTCCGAATATCGCTATAGGTGTCGTCGCAGGGGCACCTAATGAGAGATTGTAAAGCTCCCCTCCACTAGCAAGACAGGCCCCTCCCCCAGAGGCACGAATGCCGGGGTGGTGTTTACCGTGGCACGGGGGTGGTGAGGCGAGGCCAATCCATCAGTGAATCGGTCGGCTTATTCTTTCATACGCTTCCTCTTATGCTTTAATAGATTCGAGGCCACACATTCCTTTATGTCTCATGGGATGATAGAAAGATTGGGTGTGAAGGCCCTTTGTAGTGGTAGATCAACCCATTAGGATAGAGTTGCGATGGGATTAGTGTTTTGACTCGTGAGATGCTCCCGAGAGTCTGTAATGATTCATGGAAGAGAACGATAGTCGATCTAATAGTGTTTGACATGCCCTGATTTTGATGTGATATTGGGGATGGAATTTTCTAGGGAAGTATGGAGTAGAAATTGGTCTCGGAAGAAGAAAGCAAGGTTTAATCTTGATAGTGGAGATAAGTTTAGCTTCGGTGAGGGCCATCAATTAAGTATGTTGATCAGCTTGAAAGCTAGGAAGATCTTGAGAAAGGGTGCATTCGGGATATATTGCACATGTAGTGCAGTGGTGATGTTTCTCGGCCGAGGGTTCGAGAGTGCCTATAGTTCGAGAGTTTCCGGATGTATTTCCCAAAGAGTTACCTGAATCTACTTCCGAGAGAGAGGTTGAGTTTAGTATTGAACTAGCACTGGGACAAGACCAATATCAAGAGCCCCTTATCGAATGGCCCCAACCGAGCTTCAAGAATTGAAGAAGCAACTCCAAGAGCTTTTAGATAAAGGTTTTATCCGACCAAGTCATTCCCCTGGGGAGGGGCTCCAATTCTTTTTGTGAAGAAGAAAGATGGATCGTTACGGATGTGTATAGACTACAAAGAGTGAATAAGGTGACAAGGTGAAGAATAAATACCCACTACCTCGGATAGATGATTTATTTGATCAATTAAAGGGAGCGCGGTTGTTCTCGAAAATTGATTTAAGGTCGTGGTACCATCAAGTGAGAGTGGTTGAGCAAGATATAGCTAAGACCGCCTTCCGTACAAGGTATGGGCATTATGAGTTTGTAGTGATGCCTTTTGGGTTGCGAACGCCCCCTATCGGTTGTTTATGGGCTTGATGAACCGAGGGTCTTTCATGATTACTTGGATCAATTCATTGTGGTTTTCATTGATGATATCCTAGTTTACTCTAGGTCGAGAGAAGAGCATGAGGAGCATTTAAGACTTGCATTACAACCAATTGAGAGAAAAGAAGTTGTATGCTAAGTTTTCCAAGTGTGAATTCTGGTTGAATCAAGTATTGTTTCTAGGCCATACTGTTTCTAGTGAAGGGATTTCAGTGGACCCTAGTAAGGTAGAGGCAATCCTTGAGTGGCAAAGGCCGAAATCGGTAAAAGAAGTGAGAAGTTTCTTGGGGAGGGGCTAGCGAGGTTACTACCGGCGATTTCGTAGCGAGGTTTGCCCAGGTTGGCTAAGCCATTGCGCTCTTACCAAGCGAGAATTCCTTTTATATGGTCAACGGCTTGTGAAAGGAGTTTTCACGAGTTAAAGAAAAAGTTGACATCGCTCCCGTGTTAGTGTTGCCTCGGGGAGGGGGTAGATTATGATATTTTTACGAGATGCCTCACCGCAAGGAGGCAGGGTCTTTGTATTGATGCGATTAGGTAGGGTGATAGCTTATGCTTCCCGCCAATTGAAAGAGTACGAGACAAGATACCCTACGCATGATTTAGAGTTGGCGGCGGTAGTCTTTGCTTTGAAAACTGGAGGCATTATCTGTATGGTGCGAAGAGTCATATCTACACCGACCATAAGAGCTTGAAATATTTCTTTACTCAGAAGGAGCTGAATATGAGGCAGAGGAGGTGGCTAGAGCTAGTTAAAGACTATGAATGTGAGATTAAATATCAGCCGGGGAAAGCTAATGTCGTAGCCGATGCGTTGAGTAGAAAGGCTCATTTATCCCGACTCACTAGTCAGAGAGAGCTAATAGATGAGTTGTGTAAAGAACAAATTGAAGTGGTTCAAGGAGGGGTTGCCAGGTTAGAAATTCAGTCCACCCTATTGGACGAAATTAGAGAAAAGCAAATGGTTGATAAGTGGTGTCAGGAGTTATCGCAAAGAGTGCATAAGAATGAGAGACCAGAGTTCCACCTGGCAGAGGGTGTCCTCCGTTTTAAGGATCGGTTATGCATCCCTCAGGATAAGGAGTTGAGGAGGAGAATTCTTATGGAAGCTCATGACACACCCTACACTGCTCATCCAGGAGCAACCAAGATGTATCAAGATCTAAAGAAAGGCTACTGGTGGCGTATGAAGAATGATATTACGGAGTTTGTAGCTAAATGCCTGGTTTGTCAACAAGTAAAAGCAGAACATCAACGCCCATCAGGATTGCTTCAACCACTTAGTATTCCTGAGTGGAAATGGGAGAGTATCTCAATGGATTTTATTGTAGGTCTCCCTAGAGTTCAGAGAGGTTTTAATGCCATTTGGGTGATTGTGGATAGATTGACAAAATCAGCCCATTTCCTTCCAGTGAAAGAAAGCACTACTTCAGATCAGCTAGCCCAGATTTATATCAGAGAGATAGTGAAACTTCATGGGGTACCCAAGACGATAATCTCAGACAGAGATTCTAGATTTGTCTCCGCTTTCTGGCTGAGCTTACAGAGGAATCTGGGTACTAGATTGGCTTTTAGCACCGCTTACCATCCTCAAATGGATGGACAAACAGAGAGAACAAATCAAGTGCTTGAGGATATGTTGCGAGTTTGCTGTATGGATTATAGAGTATCCTGGCATGAGATGCTGCCCTTAGTGGAGTTTGCTTACAATAACAGTTATCAGTCGACGATTAAGATGGCACCGTATGAGGCCTTGTATGGTAGACGATGTAGGTCTCCACTACATTGGGATGAGATAGGTGAGAAGGATGAGCTGAAATTAGCCATTGGGCCAAAGATGACTCAGAAATTGATTGAAGATGTGAAGCTGATTAGAAGTGTAATGCAATGCCTCCCAAGATAGACGCAAAAGTTATGCCGATTTGAAGGGTAAGGTGATTAGAAGCGAGAATGCAACAAGCCCAAGATAGACAGAAAAGTTATGCCGGATTTGAAGAGAAAGGAAGTTGAATTCAAGGTGGGTGATAAAGTTTTCTTGAAAGTTTCCCCTTTAAGCGGGTAATGCGGTTTGGAAATAAAGGGAAGCTAGCACCGAGATTTGTTGGTCCATTTGAAGTGTTGCAACGAGTGGGGAAGGTAGCCTACAGATTGGCACTACCACCTAGCATGGACAAAGTGCATGATGTTTTCCATATCTCGATGTTACGGAAATATGTAAGTGATCCCTCCCATGTGTTGAATACAGAGAATGTAATTGTGGAAGGGAATCTTGTGTACGAAGAGCGTCCAGTCAGATTTTGGACCGGAAGGTTAAAGAGCTCCGGAATAAGAGTATTCCTTTAGTGAAAGTCCTTTGGAGAAACCATAAGGTCGAAGAAGCTACTTGGGAGACAGAGCAAGACATGCAAAGCCGTTACCCGGAGTTGTTTGTCTGAATTTCGGGGACGAAATTCTTTTAAGGAGGGGAGAATTGTAACACCCCACTTGAGGTACGTAGTTAAGATCTGATGAATGGTACGAATGGTTACCGATTTATCTTTAGCTGAGTCTGTATATTGTTTTTATTGTTTGATTTATCCTTGGATGAAAAGGTGTATTGATTTAGCAAAATTTTAGGGTTATGGTCTTGGCGGGCGAAGAAGTTTTGTCGCCGCGGCGAGGGAGTGCTTCAACCCGAGTGGCCTCTGTGAGTTTTCGCCGAGGCAAAGAAAATAGCTTTCCCCTTGAGTTTTTGAGATTTCTTTCTTTTGAGACACAATGACCATTCTACCCCTTTTTAGCAAGAAAAGTGGGGAGTGAATTGTAAGGAAAATTCATGGAGAATACTTTGATTGGGGTTGTGTTTGCAAAGAATGAAAGGTCTTAAATGGAATTTCAAAGAGTGAGTAAGGGTATTTTTGGGAAAGAGTGGAGAAAAATATGTGATATTAAGGGTTAGCTTTAGAAACCCCTTCATTTTGTTTGTCACCACCGCCTCTTTCATCCCTTATTTCTCTCAATTTTTCATTCAAGATTCCAAGGATTCTTGAAGAGCTTTTTGACTAGAATTTGTTACAAATTGATCCTAAGTACTAAAAGGTAAGATTCCTTACTCTAGAAGCAAATTTTCATTTGTTGAAAGAAGGGGATCCTTATTTAAGTTTTGTATTGAAGGCTAAGAGAAAGTGTCAAGCCATCAAGAGTGGAGAGTTTAAGTGGGTTCTACTTGTGTCCAAGGTAAGTAAAATCATCTAAGTTGTGATTTACTTGATTGAATGATGTGTAGAGAGTTTTAGATCTATGATTAATGCTTGAATTGTTTATGTTGAAATAAGTTGATGAATTCATGAATGGGTTCAATGTTGTTATATGAAGGATTTTTCCACCATGAGGAGGGTGGATTGTGTTGTGAAATTTTGGTAGAAGTATGGGTAGAATTAGAAGTAATTGGGAGGAATTTTTGAAGTGTGTTTCTCTTTGCAGGGATGTGTGATGATTCAAAGGAGTTGAACTCCAATTTTGGATGGTTAAGAAAGAAATATGATTAAAGTTAGAATAGAGTTTATGTATGCACACATATTGTTTGATGAAATGCCTAAAAAGAAGCATAAGTAGAATTAGAGAACTTTACCTTATGCAATGTAGCATATTTGCATGTCATGAATGCATATAAGGAAGATTTTAGGCATGGGTCATCCATATGCATATGTTTAATTGAGTAATGACATAAGAAAGAAATATGAGAAATGAGAAAGAAACTCTATGAATAGAGATAAAGAAAAGAACAAATTCTCTTAGAGTAAAGAGAAAGAAAGAACTAGCACTAGAAGATAAAAGGATTCTTAAGTGCTATAGAAAAGAAAAGAAACTAGATTGTGCGATGGGGAACTCGTGAGTATAGAGTTACCCTCATGTAAACCGTTATAGAAAGAACGGTCTCCCGCCATGAGAGAGCGGCGTGTAAATCGCTATGATAAGGAGCGATCTCCGCCATGAGAGAAGCGGAATGCATGTGATCCGTTATGAGAAAGACGGACTCCGCCATGAGAGAGCGGAATACACGTAAACCGCTATGAGAGAGGAGGCGGTTTCCGCCATGAGAAAGGCGGTATGAGATTGAGAAAAAGAAAAGAATAGAAAGAAAAGAAAAGAAAGAAAAACTAGAATTTGAATTAGAAATTTGATAAAAATACAAAGAGAATTGATGAGTAATGCACGGGGACGATAGCGTAAGAGCTGCTTTTACTTACGAGCATCTTTGTGCTCACTCCGTTGTTTTCTTTGTTGTACAGGAAATAGGTGAGGACTTGGTCGGATGGGACGCCGGCAAGCGTGGAGATTTGGCTGCACTGTCCCTTGTTTCGTTTTGTTTTGAAAGTCCTTGTACATATGATGTTTTGTTTTGTAACGAATGTGATTACTAAGTAAAGAAAATTTTTGGGCCCAACTTGTTTTGATAAATATGCTATCTTTTTATTAATCGATATTACGAATCTGGTAGAAAGAAAGTAGTTGTTACACCACTAGAGGATTCCATATGGATGGTAACCCTAGTGTCTATGGAACAAATCCTCTAACGAATGGTGGTGCGTGTGATCCTTAGAGTTGAGATCACCAGAGCGCCTTGTGCACCGGTTCTATTCAGAGCTGTCAATACGGTAGTGATTGGCTGCATCAAGGAGTGTATCAAGACTATGGTGGATTGACAGAGGATTCATCACTCCCAGGTATGGGAAAAGTTATCTCACAACACAATTCAGTAAATGGCAATGACACTAAAACTTTGGCCATAGTGGGATTGAGTTGTTGCTATTAGTCTAGTAACTAAATACATAATATCGAGAGTAATTGAGGTAGACACTATTTCTATGCCTCGGTCTCGTCGAGATAACAAATGGTGAAAGGTTGGATTGTACGGTAACCATATTGTTGACAGGTTGCTACTTCGCTGAATCCGAATCTATAAGGTGGCCATGATGCCTTGCTAGGGGCCAATCTTGGGCTGTGTGTAGTGAGACAATTAATTGGTGTTAATCGCGATACTACACACTACCGGTATGATGAGGAGCCTACGGGTCACACACATAGAAGATAATTTAAGAACCAGTTTATAAGAAGGGCGTTTTCGTCTTTTTAGGTGAAAGGGTATTTTTTGTAATTTCATAGTGCAATTAAATTTACTGAGGTCGTAGCATTTATTTAATTTGATATTAAAATTAAATAAGCGAGATTATATTT
Source organism: Pistacia integerrima (assembly GCA_026225825.1). Lineage (NCBI taxonomy): Eukaryota > Viridiplantae > Streptophyta > Magnoliopsida > Sapindales > Anacardiaceae > Pistacia > Pistacia integerrima. The sequence goes on along the minus strand of CM047749.1, from coordinate 1,832,373 downwards.
AAATATGTGTTCGCATATATTTAAATGAATTATCGTTATTGTTAAATGTTAATATATTAAATATATATTAATTGAAATAATGATAATTAAAATTAAAAATATCTAAATGGGGCTGTTTGGACATAGCAGTTGTTTGGGTTGGTGCCCAAGCTCATTCCATGATGGAATAGGGCAAAGTGTGCACTATATAAGTGCAACACTTTGTGAAATTAAAAATTAATTCATTTTTCACAAAGTTAAAAGTTCCAGCCCCTTTTCTCTCTTCCCAAACCAAATTGGTTTGGTTGTTGAATCAAAATACTTTTGATTTTTGTTCTTGGTTCTTAAGGCTAAAGAGGATCTAGCAAATCCCTCTTTAGTTCCTTGGGGTTATCTTTGTGTGGACTAACGGTGGTTCAACCCTACCTTTGGATCGGTAGCGAAACCCATTCGGTGATAAAGTTGGAGGAGCCTCCAAACGTGGATATGGTTTCTTAACTTTAAATTGATTTTCTGCAGATTCTAATATGTTGTATAAACTGTAAATTTGCGCCCTGATCTTGGTTCTAAGGAACGATCCATTTGTTTATGTTTTTGTTTCCGTTGCCATACCTTGATCATTTCCTAACAGTGGTATCAGAGCCATGGGTACCAAATTTTACAGTTTATTGTATGATTATAACATGTATTTGATTGATAACATGTTATTTGTGTTAAATCTGCAAAATCTGCTTTTGAATGAGTGATTCAGTTGATCAATTGGTTTAATAATGTGTTGATGGATGTTATATTGGTTGGTTGGTATCCTGGTCGAATGCTTGGGTGTTCAAATTGATTTGGATACGTGTTATTACATGAAAAGTTGCAAAAATGCGAACTGTAGGATTCTGGGATTTGCAGACTTCGCCGCGGCGAAATAACAAATTCGTCGCGGCAACGGTCTTACTGGAATTTTCAGGGTTACCTGTTTCGCCGCGGCGACAAAGTTGCTGTCCCAATTGTGTGTTTTTCGTGAAGGGACCAAACTGTAGTTTTTAATAACCTATAAAGCCAATAACCATTCTGCACATATAAGAGGGTAATTAATAATAAACCCACTCAATTCAAAAATTGATTGTTATTGAAATGTATGCCTTGTACTTATTTGTATATTGCATGGTGCATGGTACATGAGCCTAATGACCTATGGTGGATATTTTAAATTATTTTGGGTATCTATGGTTGTAAGTTTTAAAATAGGGCCTGCGTGTCCTGCCTTCCTTCCCCTTCTCGATGTACATTCTTTTCTCATCTCATTCCCCTAGAATGTAAATCGAGGTTTCTAAATTTATTGATGTAAAATTACTTTAAGATTAATTTTACTGTAAATTTAGTATGATGCTTTTGTAATGTACTTGAGGCGGAGCAAAGGAAGAGGCAATCATACTTGAAGACTCAAGATATTCATTACAGGACCCCTAGGTGACCTACTGATTCCTCTAGGCTCGAGGAAATCGGTTTTAGTTGGGCCATGTACTGGCACGTTTAAATATTATGTTTAGAATGCATGCTAAGGTTGAATGTTCAACAACATGCCAAACAATGTCACTCTAACAAAGATAATAATCTGGTGAGACATTAAATAATAAACCCTCAATTAAAGTATATTAAGTCACGTATGCCTTCCATCACCATGGTTTAAGTCAAACCACTGGTCATCAGAACCTTGTTCGCCAAAGCAAAAGGGACACTTCTACCAGTGGGAGGTTAAAATTCATTGGAGTTTTCCTTAATTGTGATGGGTCGACTTAAAATGACGGTTTTGCTTGTTCGCCAAAGCGAAGGTTGATAAATACGTCACAGGGAATAGAGAAGTACACATATTGTGAGTACGTGGTGGCATGTAGTGTCTACTCTACTGATACTAAGAATCACACTTGAGAACGATGGTTAGGGCCATTGGATTGTGTGATTGGCTTGTTGGCTTCTTCACATTTGAGGTTGATAGTAGGAGCTATCAACTAGTGTGGATTAAGTTTGTTGGCCTACCTAATCAACTCATTTTGGCTTGTTTTCCAAAACGAAGGTTTGAAATGGGCCAAATGGGATCTTAGTCCACTAGGAAAGCCAACGGGCTTTCCCGATTTAATAGTGAGGGCTATTGACTTGAGGAAAATAGTGGGAGCGTCGTTTAATAAAAAGACCATATTAAATAATAATGAACTTTATAATGACTTTATCTTTTCTACAATTGTAGATTCACCAAAATGAGCATTATGAACCTACGACCGATAATTGAGAAAGAAAACAGGTTGGATGGATCCAATTTCTCATACTGGTATCATAATCTTCGGATTATACTCAAGTCAAAAAAGAAATTGTATATCCTTGAAAAGCCATACATGGTTGAGCCTGATCTTGATGCCACTCAAGAAGTAAAGGATAATTATCAAAAGTTCCTTGATGATGCTGATGGCGTTCAATGCTTGATGTTAGCATCGAGGACACCAGTGCTACAAAAGCAGCATGAGAATATGGACGCTACTGCCATTATTCTACACCTCAAGGAGCTTTTCGAAGGGAATGCTCGACATGAGAGGTACAAGGTGTCAAAAGCACAGTTTGGAAGTCGTTTGACTGAGGGAGCCTAAGTTGGTCCTCATGTGCTCAAAATAATCGAGCACATAGAGAGGCTTGAGACTTTGGGATTTGAGTTGGGTGCAGAATTACAAATGGATTTAATTCTGCAATCCTTGCCTGACACTTATGCACCATTCATAATGAACTTCAATATGAACACAATGGTGAAAACCTTGTCAGAGTTTTTGAACATGCTGAGGACTGTAGAGCAGGACTTGAAAAAGTCCAAGCCTGTTTTACTGGTTGTTGTCAATAAAGGAAAGGGTAACGGCAAGGGTAAGGCCAAGCCAAACCTAAACCCAAGCCTAAAGGACAGGTTGCTCTTGGGCCTGAGAGTGGCATAGGGAAGGGCAAAGTAGTCTGCTTCTCTTGTGGCAAGTCTGGCCACTGGAGGAAACATTGCAAGGCTTTCCTCGCAAGCAAGAAGAAGTCAGATGCTACGACTTCAGGTATATTTATGATTGAAATTAACTTCTCTCCCTTAACATCTTGGGTCATTCACACTGGATGTGGTACTCACATTTGTACTGATGTGCAGGGACTAAGGCAAAGTAGAGTGCTCGCCAAGGGAGAGGTGGACCTACGAGTTGGAAATGGAACACATGTGGCTGCATTGGCTGTAGAGACTTACCGTTTATCTTTGCCTATGGGCTTGTTGTTGGAACTACATAACTATTATCACGTACCTTCTATTTCTAGAAATATTATTTCAGTATCCGCTTTGGATAATATAGGGTATCATTTTGAGATATCTAATGGATTGTTATCCTTTAGTTTGAATGGTATTCTATTTAGAATTGCAAGGTTATATAATGGGTAATATGTTCTTGATTTAAACAATAAAGATAATTCTCAATGTTGAAGCCAAGAAAGCTAAATATAGCGATCAAAACCTGACACACCTACACTGTAAATTGGGTCATGTTAATAAGACCCGCATTGCAAAACTTCAAAGGGATGGATTTTTGGACCCTTTTGATTTTCAGTCATTTGAGGTATGCGAGTCATGTCTGTTAAGCAAGATGACCAAGTCTCCTTTCACAAGACAAGGTGAAAGGGCTACTGAACTATTAGGCATCATTCATAGTGATATATGTGGTCCACTAACAGTTGAAGCCAGAGGTGGATATTCATACTTCATCACATTTACTGATGATTTCAGTAGATACGATTATGTCTATCTTATGAGACATAAATCTGAAGCCTTTGATAAGTTCAAAGAATTCAAGAATGAAGTATAGAATATGTTGGGCAAAAGTATTAAAGCTCTTCAGTTGGATCGAGGAGGTGAATACTTAATCTCAGGGTTTTCTGAATACCTAAAGGAATGTGGGATAATATCACAACTGACCCCTCCATATACACCCCAACACAATGGAGTGTCTGAAAGAAGGAATAGGACCTTACTTGACATAGTTAGGTCCATGATGAGTTTTAGTGATTTACCTGCGTCATTCAGGGGTTATGCCCTAGAGACTACGACTCACGTTTTGAATCATGTGCCGTCAAAGTCTGTAGATAAGACTCCATATGAACTATGGAGTGGGCGAAAGCCCAACTTGTCTTATCTAAGGATTTGGGGTTTAAGAACCAGTTTATTAGAAGGGCGTTTTCATCTTTTTAGGCAAAAATGGTATTTTGGTAATCTCACAGTGCAATTAAATTTGCTGAGGTCGTAGCCTATATTTAATTTGATATTAAAATTAAATAAGCGAGATTACGTTTAAATATGTGTTCGCATATATTTAAATAAATTATCATTATTGTTAAATGTTAATATTATATATATATATATATATATATATATATTAATTGAATTGAATTGAGATAATGATAATTAAAATTAAAATATCTAAATGGGGCTGTTTGGATACAAGGGGTGTTCCGGTTGGTGCCCAAGTCTATTCCATGATGGAATAGGGCAAAGTCTGTACTATATAAGTGCAACACTTTGTGAATTAATAAATTCATTCATTCAATCTGTAAACCCCGCGTTATTATTCCGATGCCCTAAGGTATGAAATTTACCTTTCAAGTAATATTTTTTTTTTTTTTTTTGAATGGAAGGGTAAAATGGTCAATTTACATGTATTTCGAGATGTGGCCATTATAAAGTGTAAGGGGTGATGTCATTGAAGAGAAATGAGGGTAGAATGGTCATAAAGTTGATTGATATGATTAAATGGCGTAAACGGTAACCAAGGGTATAATGGTCTTTTCATACGAATCCATATGTAATAAGTATCCATAAAAGTGCACCAAGGGTAAGTTAGTCATTTACCTAATGGGATTTCTTAATTGTTAAGTGTTTTAAAGAAGTCAAATGGCATTAAATGAGTGCTAATCTTTATGTTGTGGTGGAAATGACCAAAACGCCCTTATATGAAAAATTTATGCCAAATGACCCTTATATCTAACTTTTATTGACCAATCACATTAGGGCAACAAGGGAATAAATATTTACAAGGTTTAAAGAGAGAGTAGTCGGCCTTGTACACCCCAAACATATCATCTTCTTCTTCATCTCTCAAATCCACCATAAAAGCCACTAATCCAAGCATTTTATTCTCAAATTTTCATAGGATTTCAAGTTGATTTTCAAAGGAGATCACCATCCACACTTAAAGACCTTCAATTTCAGGGTTTAAGGTGAGTTTCAAAACCCTAGTTTTTCTGATCTTTTAGTTAAAAGAGAAATTCATAAGTGGTTATGTGTGTAAGGTAGAAAGGGGGAACCTTTGGAGCTAAGGAGGAGTGTCCTTGTGCTTTGAATACTAAGGTAAGAAAAAAATCTCCCTTATGACTACAATTGATAACACCTAGGGCTTATGGAACTTACATTTATTTATGTTAATATGAGTGTGATGCTATGTTTTGGTTATGGAGTGTTTAAATGGGTGTGTTGATTGGTGTATGTGTGCATATGGAGGATGATTATACCAATTAAGAGATTTGTAGTTGGACGATGTTTTGGCACTTTTTGGTTCTGTAAAAAGGGAGGTTTTTATGGCCTTTTATACCTATACTGACATGGCAAATGATGTGAATGTGCAAATGAAGGTGACATGGTTAAAATGAATAGAATTCAGATTTGGCTTTTTAGGACTTATACTGTACATGCTTCACTGAATCGGTCATAACTGAAGTTATAGAAGTCCGATTGAGTTGATTCTTGAAGTGTTAAAAATTTGAGAACCATACCTAAAACTTTTATGTTTTAGCCAAAAATCAATTCGAATTGGAAGATAAGGGAAAAATTGCTTGAAAAGTGACAAACTATACGGCATCCACCTTCTTCATGGAAATTCCCATTTGTTTCTAATTCTAATAAACCCTTGAATAATCTTACTACTGAAATTCCTTGTATTGTATCAGAAATTGAATGAATTAAGTTAAGAAGTTTAGTAGGAGAATATAGTATGATTGAGCATGGGAGATGTCAGTCCATATGTTTGCATTCATAATGGTAATGCATATAGCTTATGTAGTTGTCTTATGAAAAATTGATGAAATGTTAAAGAATGAATTCCATGAGTCTCTTAAGGTATAAACCAAGATCAGAGGAATGGAATTCTTATGGAAACCATGAGTCCTTTGAGGTGACGACCAAGAACAAGGTAATGGTTCAAATGAATCCGATCGGATAACAAAGATTAATGAAACCATCAAGTATAAAGACAAAAGAAATAAGCATGCCATGTACATGAATTTTTCATAAGTCATATATGTTTTATGTTATATTATGTATGGTTATATTATGACTTATGTTTATGAGAAAAGTCCAAAGTGTATGATATGTTTTATGAACTTGTTATGTCAAAGAATGAAGGTTATGTTTTGTAGGTAGGGAAGGTCCTAAGTAATATACTTGTATAATGAACCTTAATAGTTTTTAAATGGCCATATTCCTTACTGAGCGATTAGCGCTCACCCCACGAAATGTTTTAAAATGTTTTGCACGTAAGGATTAAGGCATGAAGCTAGGAGAGGATTCCGAGGGACGCTATGAGAATGAAGGGATGTTTTAATGATGACTATTGAATAGTTTTGCTAATAGTTAGTGTAGTAATTATGTTCATATTTCATAATGTAGTAAATATGTCCATGTTCTATAATGGAGTAAATATGTTGTACTAATAAAGGAAATCAAATTACTAGTAAATTTTGTAAAAGTATATATGTTCTACTAAGTATTACTATGGATTTCATAATTTACTCCCAGAAAGGAAACTATATTTCTTTTTTTGACTTATACAATGAACTTATTATAGTTTAGAAATTGAATTAATAAATAAATATAAATAAATATGTTTATAAACTACTAGTTTATTCTTTAAATAGGATTTTAAAATAAACTTCTTTTCTAGGTGTGCGCTTTCTAGGTTCTCAATGGCCAAGGGATACTTAGGAAATACCCAGCTAGGGAGGGGTTTTACATTTGGTATCAGAGCGCGATTTTGCGTGTTCGAAATGATGTTTTGATTGAATTGTTATAGTTGTTTTATATTTAATTAATGATGAAAATGGTGTTTGTAAGTAATGGAAATATCATTCCTCATGCGTCCCCAAGATACTCTCTCCAGTCGATTGTTGTAAGTATTTTCTTTACTTGCTTAGTGAATAGAATTAGCTAATGTTGATTGAAATTTGTGTGAGTAAAGGGTATGGCTACGAGGCGTTCACGAAAGGTTAATAGGAGGGGCGAGGAGAATATTAATGAAGGAGGCACTAGTGAGCCAGTACCACCGACTACCAATGCGCCTTTTAATAGTGGACCAGCTACGTCTACCCAAAATGTTTCTGTTTTGGATGAGGCTGCAATTAACAGATGATTGACGGCGATGCGAGGCCTTTAGGAGGGTTATCCCGGAGAGTATAAGTAACCAAGTGAACACAAATCCCTCAGCTCTAGTAGTTCAGCCTCAGCTTCAAATACCAGTGCCACCTCCAGTGACCAGACCAGTTATGCCGATGGGTGCTACACCTTCTGGACAAGTGGAACCAATCTATAATCTTTCTCAAAAGCACCAACCTCCGGAGTTCAATGGTTCAAATGATCCGGCAGTGACAGAGAAGTGGTTAGAGACTGTCGAAGGGGCAATGGCCTTGTTTCCCATGAGTGACCAGGAAAAAGTCTGCTATGCTTCCTATTTGTTGAGAGGAGATGCCCGGGTATGGTGGAAGCTAATTGAGCATACCTATGTGACGAGTGCTCTTTCCTGGAATGAATTCAAAATGCTATTTGAAACAGAATATCATTCGGCGGATATGTTATCCGTAAAGACTCAAGAGTTCACGGAATTAAAGCAAGGTAATATGACTGTTAGAGAATATGCTACAATGTTCAACTCCTTAGCCCGTTTTGCTCCTACTATGGTGAGTACTCAACAGTGCTGAGTAGAGAGATTTATTAATGGACTACATCCAAAAATTGCCCAGATTGTTATAGCAGATGGTCAGCCTCCCCAGACTTATAGTGAGGCCCCACAGCAGCATTTAGCAGAGATTTATGTGAATAAGGAGAGGCGGATGGAGAACCCCAAGTTGGTGATTGGTAGTTCTAGTTCAGGCCAGACAACAGTTCAAAAAGCTAAAGCGGGGAATTCCACTCAAGCCCCGGAGGATAAAGGTAAAAGAAAGTTTCAGCAAGGATTTCAAAAGAAGGGTGGCAAGAATAAGAGGACTCCACAGCAACAACAAAGAAGGAATAATCTTCCCCATTGTCAAAAATGTGGGAGGCAGCATAAAGGGAATTGTCTATTAGGGACCAATGTGTGTTTCAAATGTAAACAGCCGGGACACATGGCAAAGGATCAGAAAGTTACTCAGCACTTCCTTCTGACCGCTTGGAGGTTCGACTGCCAAAGTTTACTCAGTGGCTCAGAAAGAAGCCGAAGCCAATCCATCTGCAGTTACTGGTCAGTTACGATTCCACTCTACCTTTTTATATGTACTGATTGATTCAGGGGCTACCCACTCTTTTATCTCTTATGGTATTATAAAAAGATTAGGTTTAGAGCCTTGTAAAGTGGAACATGCTGTTAAAATTGAGATGCCTAATGGAGAGAATTATTTTGCTGATAAGTTGTTGATGGGGGAAACTATAGTGATTGATGGGCATGAGTTGAATGTTGATTTGATTGTTTTTGATATGCCTGATTTTGATATGATTTTGGGAATGAACTTCTTGAGCAAATATGGAGTATTGATAGATTGTCGGAAGAAGAAGGCCAGGTTTAACTTAGATGCTGGAGACAGTTTCACCTTTGGGGAAGGTCATCTACGGCGATGATAAGTGCAGTGAAGGCAATGAAGATGATAAGGAAGGGTTGTACAGGGTACATAGCTAATGTGGTGAATAAAGAAAAGTTTCCAGACTTCAATGTTCGGGATGTACCCATAGTACGAGAATTCGAAGATGTATTTCCAGAAGATTGGCCAGGACTTCCTCCAGAAAGGGAAATAGAGTTTTGTATAGAATTAGCTCCTGGTACGGCACCAATATCTAAAGCCCCATATAGAATGGCTCCACGAGTTACAAGAGTTAAAGAAGCGGCAGGAGTTGTTAGATAAAGGTTTCATTCGACCCAGTCATTCTCCATGGGGAGCTCCTATTTTATTTGTCAAGAAAAAAGATGGTTCGATGGGAATGTGTATTGATTACAGGGAGCTCAATAAGGTGACAGTGAAAAACAAGTATCCATTGCCAAGAATTGATGACTTGTTTGATCAGTTAAAGGGAGCTTCAGTGTTTTCCAAGATTGATCTTCGGTCAAGCTACCATCAAGTGAGGGTCGCTGACAAGGATATTCCCAAGACTGCATTTCGAACCAGATATGGGCATTATGAATTTATAGTGATGCCATTTGGATTGACTAATGCACCAGCGGTGTTCATGGATTTGATGAATAGGATTTTCCATGATTGTTTGGATAAATTTCTAGTAATTTTTATAGATGATATCCTGGTCTATTCCAAAACAAAGGAAGATCATGAAGAGCATTTGAGATTTGTGTTACAAAGACTAAGGGAGAAAAAGTTATATGCTAAATTCTCCAAATGTGAGTTTTGGTTAGATCAAGTAGCATTCTTGGGACATGTTGTTTCACAAAAAGGTATTTTAGTGGACCCCAGTAAGATTGAAGCAGTGATTGAAGCACTTGCAACAGGAGATAATGAAGGAGGGGATAGAGTTAGAGATTGGGAAATTGTCCAAAATTGAAGTTCGGTCTAAGTTGTTAGTGGAAATTAGAGAAAAATAAGCGGATGATGGGTTTATTAAAGGAATTGAGCAGCAGTTGAAAGATGGCAGAGAATCAGAATTCAATTGGGTGAATGGAATCCTGAAATTTAGAGATAGAGTGTATGTTCCTCAAGATATTGAATTAAGAAAGAAGATTTTAGAGGAAGCACATAGTACTGTAGAATGCTTGCTCATCCGGGGGAGTGTAAAGATGTATCAGGATTTAAGGAAGAGCTATTGGTGGCCAGGGTTAAAGAAAGATGTAACTGAGTATGTTACGGATGCAGGTGTGCCAGAGTTAAAGTAGAACATCGCCGCCTTCGGGATTATTGTTGCACCCTTCCCTTAGTATTCCTTCCTGGAAATGGGAAGATATTTCTATGGATTTCATTTTAGGTCTTCCTAGAGTGCAAAGGGGTTATAATGCCATTTGGGTGGTTGTAGATAGATTGACTAAATCTGCTCATTTCATTCCAGTTATAGACAAGATATCCTCTAATCAGCTAGGCCGATTATATGTCAAAGAAATAGTGAGATTACATGGAGTACCTAGTAGTATTGTCTCAGATAGGGATGTGAAATTTATGTCAGTATTCTGGAGTAGCATGCAGAAGGCATTGGGTACTAGGCTTAATTTCAAGACACCTATCATCCTCGGAGCAGGATGGACGAGCAGAAAGAACAAATCAAATATTGGAGGATATGTTACGGGCATGCTGTATTGATCACAAGTTGAATTTGTGTGACATTCTCCCTCTCGTTGAATTTGCTTATAACAATAGTTATCAAGCAATCATTAAAATGGCACCATATGAAGCTTTGTATGGAAGAAAATGTAGATCTCCGTTACATTGGGACGAAATAGGAGAAAAGAATGCATTAGCTAAAGCTCTTGGTCCAGAAATGACACAAAAAATGATAGAAGATGTAAAGTTAATCCGAGAGAGAATAAAGCAGGCCCAAGAGACGAGAAGAGCTATGCAGACCCAAAAAGAAAGGATATAGAGTTCCAAGTAGGAGACAAAGTGTTTGTGAAAATCTCTCCTTATAAGAGGGTGATGAGGTTTGGAAGAAAAAGGAAGCTTGCCCTTAGATATATCGGTCCATATGAGGTATTAGAGAAAGTGGGCAAAGTAGCTTATAGACTTGCCTTACCAGCTAGTATGGACCGGATCCATAATGTTTTCCATGTTTCCCACATTACGAAAGTATGTTACGATCCTTCGCATATATTACAAGCAAATGAAGTGGAGTTAAAAGATGAACTAATTTATGAAGAACGTCCGGGTTGATTATCGATAGAAGAATAAAAGAGCTCGAAATAAGAAAGTACCGCTTGTTAAAATACTGTGGAGGAATCATAATGTAGAAGAAGCGACATGGGAAGTTGAGCAAGATATGAAGGAAAGATATCCAGACCTCTTCAATTGAATTTCGAGGACGAAATTCTTATAAGGGGGGATGATTGTAAACCCCGCGTTATTATTCCTATGCCCTAAGGTATGAAATTTACCTTTCAAGTAATTTTTTTTTTTTTTTGAATGGAAGGGTAAAATGGTCAATTTACATGTATTTCGAGATGTGGCCATTATAAAGTGTAAGGGGTGATGTCATTGAAGAGAAATGAGGGTAGAATGGTCATAAAGTTGATTGATATGGTTAAATGGCGTAAACGGTAACCAAGGGTATAATGGTCTTTTCATACGAATCCATATGTAATAAGTATCCATAAAAGTGCACCAAGGGTAAGTTAGTCATTTACCTAATGGGATTTCTTAATTGTTAAGCGTTTTAAAGAAGTCAAATGGCATTAAATGAGTGCTAATCTTTATGTTGTGGTGGAAATGACCAAAACGCCCTTATATGAAAAATTTATGCCAAATGACCCTTATATCTAACTTTTATTGACCAATCACATTAGGGCAACAAGGGAATAAATATTTACAAGGTTTAAAGAGAGAGTAGTCTGCCTTGTACACCCCAAACATATCATCTTCTTCTTCATCTCTCAAATCTACCATAAAAGCCACTAATCCAAGCATTTTATTCTCAAATTTTCATAGGATTTCAAGTTGATTTTCAAAGGAGATCACCATCCACACTTAAAGACCTTCAATTTCAGGGTTTAAGGTGAGTTTCAAAACCCTAGTTTTTCTGATCTTTTAGTTAAAAGAGAAATTCATAAGTGGTTATGTGTGTAAGGTAGAAAGGGGGAACCTTTGGAGCTAAGGAGGAGTGTCCTTGTGCTTTGAATACTAAGGTAAGAAAAAAATCTCCCTTATGACTACAATTGATAACACCTAGGGCTTATGGAACTTACATTTATTTATGTTAATATGAGTGTGATGCTATGTTTTGGTTATGGATTGTTTAAATGGGTGTGTTGATTGGTGTATGTGTGTGGAGGATGATTATGCCAATTAAGAGATTTGTAGTTGGACGATGTTTTGGCACTTTTTGGTTCTGTAAAAAGGGAGGTTTTTATGGCCTTTTATACCTATAATGACATGGCAAATGATGTGAATGTGCAAATGAAGGTGACATGGTTAAAATGAATAGAATTCGGATTTGGCTTTTTAGGACTTATACTGTACATGCTTCACTGAATCGGTCATAAATGAAGTTATAGATGTCCGATTGAGTTGATTCTTGAAGTTTTAAAATGTGAAGAAATATACCTAAAACTTTTATGTTTTAGCCAAAAATCAATTCGAATTGGAAGATAAGGTAAAAATTGCTTGAAAAGTGACAAACTATATGGCATCCACCTTCTTCATGGAAATTCCCATTTGTTTCTAATTCTAATAAACCCCTGAATAATCTTACTACTGAAATTCCTTGTATTGTATCAGAAATTGAATGAATTAAGTTAAGAAGTTTAGTAGGAGAATATAGTATGATTGAGCATGGGAGATGTTAGTCCATATGTTTGCATTCATAATGATAATGCATATAGCTTATGTAGTTGTCTTATGAAAAATTGATGAAATGTTAAAGAATGAATTCCATGAGTCTCTTGAGGTATAAACCAAGATCAGAGGAATGGAATTCTTATGGAAACCATGAGTCCTTTGAGGTGACGACCAAGAACAAGGTAATGGTTCAAATGAATCCGATCGGATAACAAAGACTAATGAAACCATCAAGTATAAAGACAAAAGAAATAAGCATGCCATGTACATGAATTTTTCATAAGTCATATATGTTCTATGTTATATTATGTATGGTTATGTTATGACTTATGTTTATGAGAAAAGTCCAAAGTGTATGATATGTTTTATGAACTTGTTATGTCAAAGAATGAAGGTTATGTTTTGTAGGTAGGGAAGGTCCTAAGTAATATACTTGTATAATGAACCTTAATAGTTTTTAAATGGCCATATTCCTTACTGAGCGATTAGCGCTCACCTGAAATGTTTTAAAATGTTTTGCAGGTGAGGATTAAGGCATGAAGCTGGGAGAGGATTCCGAGGGACGCTATGAGCATGAAGGGATGTTTTAATGATGACTATTGAATAGTTTTGCTAATAGTTAGTGTAGTAATTATGTTCATATTTCATAATGTAGTAAATATGTCCATGTTCTATAATGGAGTAAATATGTTGTACTAATAAAGGAAATCAAATTACTAGTAAATTTTGTAAAAGTATATATGTTCTAGTAAGTATTACTATGGATTTCATAATTTACTCCAAGAAAGGAAACTATATTTCTTTTTTTGACTTATACAATGAACTTATTATAGTTTAGAAATTGAATTAATAAATAAATATGTTTATAAACTACAAGTTTATTCTTTAAATAGGATTTTAAAATAAACTTCTTTTCTAGGCGTGCGTTTTCTAGGTTCTCAATGGCCAAAGGATACTTAGGAAATACCAAGCTAGGGAGGGGTTTTACACAATCATTACGATTAAAATATTCCAGCCCCCTTTCTCTTATTCCCACACCAGTTTGCCTTTTTGCTTGAATCAAATATTATTTGATTCTTCTTGGTTCTTAAGGCTAAAGAGGATCTAGCAAATCCCTCTTTAGTTCCTTGGGGTTATCTTTGTGTGGACTACAGTTGGTTCGATCCTACCCTTGGGTTGATAGCGAAACCCATCTAGAGATAAGTTGGAGGAGCCTCCAAACGTGCATATGATTTCTTAACTCTAGACTGTATTTTCTGTAGATTCTAATTTATTATATAAACTGTAAATTTGTGCCCTGATCTTGGTTCTAAGGACGATCCATGTTGTAAATAATTTTTGTTTTCCGCTGCCATGACACCATCGTTTCCTAACAGGTAAACCACCAAAAACTTCTTCCTGATATCAAGCTCATCTTAAAAAGTTTGGAACTCTTCATTGTCGAATTGTCTCCCATTGTTCATGATAATTGTCTGTGGTATACTGAAATGATAGATAATATTGTTATGCACAAAGTTTTTTATCTTACCGGTGGTAATCGTTGCCAATGATTTGGCCTCTTCCCATTTGGTGAAGTAGTCTATGACGATCACTACAAACTTGACTCCTTCTTTCCCTTGGGACAAGGGTCCGATCAGGTTAATTCCCACTGCAAAAAGCCATGGGCTCGATAGCATAACGAGCTCCTATGATAGGGCTCAAGGTATTGTGACAAGCCGTTGCCACTTGTCGCATTTGCGCATAAAGTTTGTAACATCTTTGCAAACAGTTGGCCAGTAATACCCCTGGTCGCAAATTATATAGGCCACAGATCGTCCTTCAATGTGATTTCCACACACACCTTCTTGGATTTCCATCATGATGTAATCTTCTTCGTCCCTATCTATGCATCGTAGTAGAGGGTGTTGTATCCTCGCTTGTATAACTTGTTGTCAGTATAAACCTCCATCATTTTTTTGATGAGGTCGGTGAACATTTTGTTTAATAGCTGCTGGTGAGTTGCCTCCATGTTCTTCAAACCGAAAGGCATGACTTTATAGTAATAAAGGCCTCGATCTATAATGAACGAGGTGTATGGCTCGTCAGGTTGGTATATTTGGACTTGATTGTATCCCAAGTAGGCATCCATGAAACTGAGTAAGGCATCCCCTGCGGTGCCGTCCACCAATTGATTGATTTGTGGGAGAGGAAAGTTGTCCTTGGGACAAGCTTTGTTCAGATCCGTGAAGTTGATGCATGTTCTCCATTTGTCGCTTAGCTTTTTGACGAGAATAGGATTGGCGAGCCAGGCTGGGTGTTTGACTTCTCTAATGAACTTGATGTCAAGGAGTCGATCAACCTCCTCTTTGAGCACTTGAGACTGTTCCACATCTATAGCTCGTCTCTTCTAGTAGATTAGATAGGAGTTGAGGTCAATATTGAGGCGATAACACATGATCTCCAGATCTATCTTGACCATGTCAACATGCTCCTAGGCAAAAACGTCTAGGTTTCCTTTTAGGAAGGCGACCAATCAATCTCGTGCCCTTCCTTTGAGGTTGTTCCCTATTCTGAAGGCATGTGAGGGGAAGCATGGATCCATGAGGGTCTCACACAGTTCCTCAACTAGGTCGGTAGGTGGCTCATCCTTATGCATGTAGAGGTTGAGAGTGTCTCCGATCAGATTGGGTTGTTGTGTAGAGTTAGTAGCCATTGCGGTATCAAGACAATTACTATCGCTAAAAGGACAAAACATCGATAACGGTGGCGATCAACACTAGAACAAGATTATATTAAGACATTCAAGGGTGAAAACCCCCTCCTTCTAGTGCCAAGATATTGATACGAATTTTCGTAATAGCTAAATCGTGAAGATGTTAACACACACCAACCAGAGGCATTCGGTTGACTCCCTAGAGAACCGAGTAAGATGGGTGTGTGATTCCTGGGAATCAATGTTAGAGACCTGTGTTGCATGCGACAGAGCTCAAGGTGGTGAATGCGTTACTCCATGTTGCATGGTGGCTTGAAGGTCACATACCCTACGCTGTAGCTAATGATGAATATCCCCTCTAACAGTAGGTGCCTTTATAGGTATCCTCTTAGCAGGGCTACTTAGAAAGCACGTAAAGCTTATATGGTCGCATACCGTTCAATCGGAGTATGCATCCTATACGTGGTGAGCTGATCTATCCAGGGGGACAGATATTTTCTTGGAGTGGGTCCCTTTCTTGAGCTTGTCACACCTTACATCCGTACTCTCCTGTTAAGAGCTCGTGTTCCTTTCTCGGCTAGTCCTTCTTCCCGAGCTTGATGCTTACTCCGTGCTAAGAGGTGTCTCGGGCTCTTTTACTTAGTTTGGGCTGGGGATTTTCTTATACAACAATTAGAATAATACTAGGGCGCATAATACTACACCAACAACCCTCTCTCACAAACTTTCTTTCACAACCCTGACATGGCAACTCGTAATTAGTCAGTTCACAATGGGTCCCATTTATTAATTGCAAGCTGACCAATTGTGAGCTGCCACGTCAGGGTTGTGAGGAAAATTTTGTGAGAAAGGGTTGTTGGTGTAGTATTACTCTATTGGGGCTATGGATGTTTCTAGAATGGTTACCATACGTGCTCATAGGGATCTGACAATCAAGTCTTATAATCGCTTGATTCCCTCGTCACAATTCCACCACTCTAAGGACATATATTATTACATATAGAATATGATTTACATAATATGAATAATGCCTTTTATTAATAGAATAACATAATACATAAGAGTCAATTTACAATATACGATTGGCTCTAGGACACCTACTCTAATAATCTCCCACTTGCACTGTAGCCAATCATTCATGTATTTAATACCAAATGAAGATAGGTTCTTATCATGCTTTTGCTACGACAGAGCTTTCGTAAGTAGGTCTTCTACGTTATCGTTAGTAGTTACTCTGCTTATTTGCATATCTCCTCTCTGAATGATTTTTCTAATCAAATGGAATCATCTGAGTATGTTTTTGGATCTTTGATGAGACCATAGTTCTTTAGCTTAAGCAATGGCCCCATTGTTGTCATAGAATAACTCTACTAGTTCAACAATGCTAGGAACCACACCTAGTTTAGTAATGGACTTCTTCATCTAAACCGTCTTTTTGGTTGCATCTGAAGCCTCTATTATAGAATCAGCTATAGTACTCTGCTTTAAACTCTTCCAGCTCACTGCAGCTCTATTGAGACAAAAGACAAAGCCTAATTGTGATCCATAATTATCTTTGTCAATTTGAAAACTGGCATCACTGTATCCTTTTACAGTGAATTCATCTTCTCTTCCATAAACCAAGAACATATTCTTAGTCCTCTTCAAGTACTTAAGAATGTTCTTGACTATTATCTAGTGATATTCACTTGGATCCGATTGATATCTACTACAAATGCTTAATGCATAAGAGACATCAATTTGATTATATAACATTTTGGATCTTATAGTAGGTGTCGTATTCATCTTATCTCTCTCTTCGAGTGTTTTAGGACACATGTCTTTTGAGAGATAAATGACATGTGACATTGGAAGAAAACCTTTCTTGATTCTTCCATACTAAATCTCTTTAGTACCTTGTCAACGTATGTACTCTGACTTAGGCCAAACTACCTACTATCGATAGATTTTTATACCAACGATGTAGCGTTACTTCTCCTAAGTCCTTCATGGAGAAGCACTTGGATAACCAAGTCTTTATCATCAGCAAGTTTGGTATATCATTCCCAATTAGTAATATGTCATCAACATACAATACTAGGAATGCCACTACACTTCCACTGAACATCTTATAGACACATCTCATCTTCATTTTTGATGAAACCAAATTCCTTAACGGCTTCCTCAAAATGAATGTTCCAGCTCCTTGAAGCTTGATTAAGTCCATAAATGGACCTTTACAACTTGCATGCCTTTTCTACTTGTCCTTCAAGAACAAAACCATTAGGTTGTGTCATATAGACATCCTCTACAAGGTTTCCATTCAAGAAAGCAGTTTTGACATCCGTTTGCCAAATCTTGTAATCGTGGTATGCAACTATTGCAAGAATCATCCGAATGGACTTTAACAGTGCTGCTAGTGAAAAGTTATAATCTATGCCATGCTTTTGTTTGAAACCTTTGTAACTAGCCTTGCTTTATGTGTATGAACATTACCTTCCATGTTAGTCTTCTTTTTGAAGACACATTTATAGCCTATGGGTTTAACCCCTTTGGGTAAATCCACTAGAGTCCATACTTGGTTTTGGTATATGGAGTTGGAGTTCATTTTAGATTTAATAGCTTCTAGCCATTTAGCAAAATCTGGATCTGATACAACATCATCGTAGGTTTCAGGTTCACGTCCTCATAAACCAGTATGTCACTATGTTGAGTCACAAGGAAACCATACACTGGAGCTCGCGACGTACTCTCTTAGACCTACGCAGCTTATGTGTTGTATGAGGTGGTTCACTTTGTTCCACATTTTGTGAAGTAACCTCTTTCCCTCATCTATTGTATCCCATGGAGTCTAAACTTCATTGAGTTTGACCTTCCCCCCACCAGTGCTTCTTTGAAGAAATTCTTTCTCTAGGAAGACCCTAGTTCGAGCTACAAAAACTTATCGCTCTTCTGGATGGTAGAAATAGTATCCCATGGTTTCACTTGGATATCCCACAAATATACATTTGTCAGATTTTGGGGCAAGTTTATTTGATATCAATTTCTGGACATAAGTGTTACAACCCCAAATTCTCAAATAAGACAATTCGGGCTTTCGCCCATTCCATAGTTCATATGGAGTCTTATTCATAGACTTGGACGACACACGGTTCAGTGAGTGAATTGTAGTCTCTAGGGCATAATGCCAAAATGATGCAGGTAGATAAAAAAGACTCATCATCGATCGAACCATGTCAAGTAAGGTTCGATTCCTCCTTTCAAATACACCATTATGCCGAGGTGTGTATGGAAGTGTGAGTTGTGAACTATTCCACATTCCTTAAGGTATTCTCCAAACTCCAAGCTTAAGTATTCACCTCCTCGATTTGACCAAAGAGCTTTGATGTGTGATTTCATAAACATGCATATTTAGCAAGTACATTAGTCACGAAAAGTAATAAAGTGATAAGTAGAGTATCGTTCCCACGAGGGTAGTGTTACTAACTACCGATTTCTCTAGTTTAAGTCCTAATTGAAACAACAATAAATTGGATTGATGGAAAATTAACAAACTAAATACAAATTAACAAAATAAAAATAAATGATAATGAAATTAAAGCAAAACCCAACAACTTAACTAATTAAACAATTCTAAAAAATGCTAGGGTGTTGATTTCACCTAGATTCGCTAACCCAAATCACAGAATCTATTACCGAAGTTCTAATTCCTTGAATGAAAATAGAATTCCCTAAGTTTTTTGGTACTCCTTCTCAGGTTATACCACCCCACCTATTCCTACTAACCTTCTGAACCCAAAAATTGAAGTTTAATAGTTCAAGGTCTCTTAAGCTTTGTGGAATTCTATCTAGTTTTCATAGATCGCATTTATCTATCTCTAGTTTTTGCTCAATCTATGGTATTTACCCCTAAGAGGCACATATCACAAATCACTTCTCTATCTCATTGTGAACAACATACATTTGAATGGTAATCAAGTATCCAAAATTCATTAAGCAAAGAGATAAACACTCAATCATGAAATTAAAACTCAAAGTAAATCAATTCGTATAAATATGAATCAGTGTATCAAGGTTACATCAAACCCTAGCTAAACAACTCAGTTCATGCTCAAAAACAAAACAAAATAACAAAAACAAGTTGAATCAAGGTTCATCATTGAAAAACAAGCAAAAGATTGAGAAATCTTCTCTAATTTGAAGCCCAAATTTTCAATAATCTTCTCCTTCCAAGAGCTACCTCCCAAATGACGAACCAAGAATATTTTTCCTTCCTTTTCATGCAAATTTATACCTCTCTCACTTAAGGATGAAGCCCTAGCAAGCCGAAATGCATCATTTTATTTTTTCACAATTGACGTAGTTTCGCTGCGGCTAAACGTTTTCTTTGCCGTAGCAAGGATATTTCGGGCCAAGTTTGAATATGATAAAATCTTAATCTGTAAAAGTGGTAAGCATATTAATTCCTTTCAATTATATTTCTACTCGTTCAATAATCAGCCTAATCCGAGGTCTACAGCTTAAGTTATGGCCAAAATACTGAAGCACATCCAAAGACGTTTTTCTTTAGTTCCCAACGTGCTGTTCACGACTTCAAGACAAGTTTTTACCCTCTTCCAGTAAGAATTAGAAACCACCCAAAACATTAAAGTTGTAGCTCTATTTCTTAGCTTTCCATAACTTCCAAATTCAGGTCATTCCGAGTTTCCAAGCTCAAGTTATGCAATCTAAGCTCAAAACTGTCATTTATGCTCAAAATCATCGTTTAGGCCTACAAAGAAAAATTAATAAAATTAAGTAGCAATTATGGCCCAAATTGTATGAGAAGTATCCTAAGTCCTATTGAAATTCAATGCAAAATCAAAGGGAAAAATAGGATTATCAAGCTTTAATACTTTTGCCCAGTTTATTCTATACTTCATTTCTAAATTCCTTGAACTTGTCAAATAATTCTGATTTATGTCTCATTAAATAGACATATCCATATCTATTGAAGTCATCAGTAAATATGATGAAGTAAGAATATCCTCTTTTAGCTTGAACTATTAATTGTCCACATACATCGCTATGGATGATGCCTAACAGTTTTGTAGATCTTTCACTGTTTCCAGTGAAAGGTGTTTTGGTCATTTTGCCTAAAAGAGATGACTCGCATACCTCATAAGATTGGAAATCAAACTGGTCCAAAAACCCGTCTCTGTGAAGTTTTGCAATGTGAGCTGATTAACATGACCTAGCCTACAATGCTAGAGAAATGTTTGGTTTAGATCACCATGCTTGGCTTTCTTATTTTCAAGATTGAATATTTCTTTATTATCCATATCTAGAACATATAAACCATTATGTAATCTAGCATTTCCATAATGAATATCATTTAAACTAAAAGACAACAATCCATTAGATATTATAAAATAATATCCATAATTGTCCAAAGCGAACATGGAAATGATAATGTTCGAAATCGAAGGTACATAATAGCAATCCATGAGTTCTAAAATAAGGCAGGAAGGTAACTATTAATGATAAACTCCTATGACTAATGTAGCAACTCTAGCTCCATTCCCAACGTATATGTCCACATCCTCTCAACCAAGCGATCTATTATGTCGTAGTCCCTACACATTAGTACAAATGTGAGATCCACATCCAATGTCAATAACCCAAGATGTAATAAGAGATAGGTTGATTTCAATCATGAACATACCTTTAGAAAAAGATCCAATAGTCTCCTTCTTACTTGCTAGGAAGGCCTTGCAGTTTTTCTTCCAGTGGCCATGTTTGCCACAATGAAAGAAAACCACCTTCTCATCTTTGCTTATGCCACCAGCAGGTTTCAAGGCATCTTGAGGCTTGTACTTAGGCTTGGGTTTGGTTTTACCATTTCCTTTGCCTTTGCCTTCGCCTCTTCTAGGGGCAGCCTCAACTAGCAACATTGGCTTTAACTTCTTCATGTCTTACTTTCCTATCTTGAGCATACTCAGAAGTTTGTAGATATTATTCATAAGTATTTCTTTCCTCTTATGTAGCCTCAGAACCAAGTGCATCCTGAACAGGCTCATTAAGGATGTACAACTTCTTCTCAGATTTTAGTACAATCCAAAGATTTCTAGACCAATCCATAAAGTTAGTACCATTGAGCTTGTTTTATTTTCGGCAATCGATCACAATAATAGTGTGTTGGTAGTAATTTTGTAAGTCTACAAGTGTAAAATAAATAGAGTTAATATCATGTTATAAATTTTAGGAATCAAGTTCTTTCAATTAATTAAACACTCCCACTATTTTACTCAAGTTCTAATAGCCCTCACTATTAAACTTGGAAAGGCTCGTTGGTCTTCCTAGTGGGCCAAGATCCCATCAATTCCATTTTAAACATTCGTTGATCGAACAAGCCAAAATGGGTTGAATTAGGTAGGTCAAACAAACTCAATTTATACCAGCTAATGGCACCAACCATTAATCCTCCAATATAAATTGGGTCACAATTCAGTGGCACCAACCATTGACCTTAAGTGTAATTGTTGGATAGTAGAGTAGACACTACATGTCAACTCATGCATCTTTAGATTACATTTCTCTACTATGCCTCTAGTACGTTTTTAACCTTCATTGATATAACAAGTCAAAACTTACTAGTTAAGTCTTTACCCAACACCATTAAGGAAAAACTCCAATGTGACTTAGCCTCCCACTGGTAGAAGTGTACCCTTCATAAATCTAATAAGGTTATGACGAATAGTGGTTTGACTAGGCCATGGTGTTGGAAGGTGTGAATTAGACTTAATATCTTTTAGAGGATTTTGTATTTGGTCTCATCATTTTATTGTCTTGGTTAACATGTTATAGTCATAACATACACCCTTAGCATGCTACTAAGCAATAAGGCAAACATGTTGGTGCATTGCCTTAACTAAAACCGATTTCCTCGAGCCTAAAGGAATCGGTGGGTCAACCTAGCTAAAATTAAATTGGGTCTTAAATTGAAAAACACCTTTTCTTCAATCCAATGCTCCTTCTTGCTCGATCATCACAAAAACAAAATTATAATATAATATTACATCATTGAAAAGAAATCTCGAGTTACATTTGAGGGGAGTAAGATGAGAAGAGAATTTACAATAGAGTGAGAAAGAATGCAAGACTCACAGGCCCTATTTAAATTGAAAAGTACAAAATCCCAAAAATAAATTACACTAGGTCTAAAGGAAAATGCACCAAACACATGCAAATTCAAGCACAAGAATATGCGTATAATCAATCAAAACAGAATTTTGATCATGTTGGAAAATTATCATTACCCCTTGAATTCTAAAATTGTTGTGTTTAAACCCAACAAGTTTTAAACTTTGTAGTTTAGTCCCTTGTTATTGGGTTTTAGTGTATTGGACCTCCAGAATGTTTATAATATGTAGCAACATATTATAGAATTCTTTTGGCCCATTGTTGAAGCGCGACAACGCGAAAACAGCCTAAAAATAAAACCCGTTGCACCATTATGTAGTCTTCGAAGGCTTGTTGAACATGTACCAACAAGTCAGCTAGCTAATGGTGCAAATCATGAATCATTTGAATCATTGTAGCATCTGTTATGTTCAGTTGTTGAGCATGAAGTAAAATCTCATGCGACAACGTGCAAAAAAACTGCTTGCTCAAAAAATGATTGAAACCCCTCGTTGCACTTGTCAAAAGACTTGTACAACCATACCAATGCGATCCTCACATGTGTAGTAACATGTAGAATTTTGTTTCGCTCCAAAATATGCTTTGTAGAGCGATCGGGAGATATTTCCACAAAGAGTATAGTGGGCTGCCCAAAACGGATCTACTGTGCATAAAAATGTATAACAAATTGAGCACTTGTGTGAAAACACATAGTGTAAGTCAAGGCCATGCCTTGAAGCACATGGCCAGTAGGGTTTGGCCATGTGCAGCAATGCATGGTCATGGCAGCCATCGCATGCGGCAATGCTTTGCAAGAGGGGCAATAGCAGTTGTGCGTGGCAACACACAACTTCTGGTGCAGTGGTCGTGTGTTGCTCAGATGGCCACTGGACGCCATTTGTGGTGGTGTCATTCAAGGCCGCATGCGTGACCACACGACCACCGCCCCATCGCACGTAGCAGTGCGCGATTACTGTGCTGCTGCCACCATGCACAACCACGCATGACAACAGTTCACCACCCCACGTGGTGGTGATCCTAGGTTTCTAGCCAATTCCAATTTAAAATAAAACTAAAAATCATATTTAGATGCACTTTATTCCAACACGACAAAATCCCGTTTTTAATCCAATTAATCATGCAAATTAATTAAACTAAAAACCCTAATCATGCCATCAACTAATAATACAATTCAAACATTTAATTAAATAATGCAATCAGATATAAGAGGCTCTGATGCCACTGTTGGGTTCTAATCGAGTTATACACAATGGAAAATTAAAAATTTTCGATTAAAACCTTGAATGCCCATAAATCCTTATATTGATTTGCATTATTTACATGTTAAATTACATAAAATAAATACTAAGATTATTTTATACCCACGTTGATGGCTTTTTCTCTTTGTAAAAGTTAAATCGCTTTCGCTTCAAGGTTAGGAATGCTCAAACGATGATCCACACGAAGATTGGAGGAAGTCCAATTGATTTGTTTACTAGAACAATGTCAATTGGTTCAAGAATTAAAAGTGCAGAATTTTTCAAGAGAAAATTTATTCTTCATGTTTTGCGAGAGTGAGAGAGGGCGGCTAAGGTTTATTTTGCTCACTAGTGTTCTAATGAAAAATCACCCCTGTCTTTATCTTAAAGTTGCACTTATATAGTGCAACAAATAAAAACCCTATTCCTAATTGGAATAGCATTAACTCTTTTTCCTTTATTGGAATATATTTATTCTAATATCCACTCATTGCTTATTTGGTGTTTCATTTTAATTATTATTATTTTCCATAAATGTTAATATATATAAATACATTAATATTTAATAATAATAATAATAATACATTTAAATATATATTTATATTTAAATATGTAATTTCACTTATTTTAATTCTAATATGAAATTAAATATAAGCAACGACCTCAATGAATTTAATTGTACTGTGAGATTGCCAAAATATCCTTTCATCCTAAAAGATGAAATTACCCTTTTCACTTATTAATTCTTAATCTGTCTTCGAAGTGTGTGACCCCTAGGCTCATTATCATATAGACAGAGGGTAATATTACGATTAACACCCCATTAATCGTCTCAGTACACATAGATCAAGATTGCCCTACAAGGCATCATGGCCACCCGATAGATTCAAATTCAGCAAAATAGCTACCTATCAACGGTATGGTTACCGTGTGTAACAACTGCTGAAAACTAGTACAATGCATGCATAATAACAATAGAAAATTGGGCCCAAAGTTTTCTTTTCATTATTAGTCATATGTCTTTTATACACAAAGAGTGTGGTTTACAAAAAATTCACTTTAAAAAGACAAAATAGGGGAAACATGTAGCTATTGCTCCTCGCTTGCCAACGCCCTCCGACTGCATCATCACCTAGATCCTGCATCCACAAAGGAAAATAACGGGGTGAGCACAAAATAATGCTCAGTAAGTAAAACCCTCTATTTGTCTGTCCCCGTAAGTATAACTCTTAATTCTTTCCTTATACTACTTCTGTTTCTATTTCTGTTTCTACTAAACAAAGATGGCCTCATCTTACCGGAGGTACGGCCGGATGGCGTTCACATAGCACCATCTCACTCTTCATGACTATCGGGTGGAATTCACACAGTACCAACCCGTTCTCAGTGACTACCGTGTGGGGATCACAAAGCACCAGCTCGGTTTTTCCTAATTATTGGGAGGAGACCACCTAGCACCTGCTCGTTTCTCCTGACTTTTGGGTAACGATCACCAAGCATTAACCCGTCTCTAGTCACTGTCGGGTGATGGTCACAAAGCATCAGCCCACTTCTACTGAATGTTGGATGATGATCACAAAGCATCAACCCACTTCTAACAACTAACCGGGTGGTGGTCACAAAGCATCCACTCGTTTCTACTACTCATCGGGTGACGATCACAAAGCATCGACCCGTCTCTAAGGGCTATTCGGGTGGTGATCACAAAGCATCAACCCAATTCCCATAACTATCGGGTGATGATCACAAAGCATCAACCCATCTATTCTACTCTTCTAATTCACTCTATTCTAGCATTTGTCATTCTCTTTACTCTTAGAGTAGTTGCATGCATCCACCAAGCTCTATACTCATAAGGTAATTGCATACACAAGTTTCCTACACTTTCTTAGGTCACTTTCCAATGCACAATTAGTGCCTATGGATGGTTCATCTCCACTAATGCACTTATGAAATGCCAACATGCAATGTTGCAAGAATTAAGGTTCACTACTCATACTCAAACCTCTATTAGGCATTTCATCAAACAACTCATGTGCACTATAAAACTCTAATATAGCCATGATTCTAAAACTTTTTCTAACCATCCAAAATGGGGAGAAACCCCTTCACATAGCCACAAAACCTGTCAAAGAAAGCACTTCCAAAAAGGGATTCACAATACCCCTTCAATTCCATGTCAAACTACCTTTCCAACCCAACAACTCATTTCTCATATTTGCAAGGTCTAAACATTCACAAAGCATAGAAATCTCTATTTAAACCTCCATACATGGCATATCACATGTATATCACATACATACATCATTTCTACCAAAACCCTAATCAAGAGAATTCTTAAATCTCAACTTGAGTTGGGGTTTACTTACCTTGTTATGGAGAGACTTCACCAACTCTTCCTTTCCCTTGTTTTGCTTGACTTTTTCTCTACTCTTAACCAAAAGAACAAAAACCCTCAAATTTCAAAATAACTTAAAACTCACAAATCACACAACTTAAGTAGAAATCCTTACCTTAGAAAGCCTTAGGTTGCTTTTCTACCCCAAATCACTTCAAAAATCCCTTGGAACTCCTTGATCAAAAGAAAAGAGAAGTTGAGAGGAAACAAGAGAAGAAAGTGGCGATGAAGAAGAAGAATGAGGGGTTTGCTTACTCTTAATTCCTTTTAATGAAATTTATACCCAAGCATTCCCATTATGCCCTTACTCTTCTTTGGGAATTCCATCTATATCCTTTGATTCATTACAAACTCACCCCCATATCAACATATTCTCCATGAAAAATCCTTACAATTAACTCCCCACTTTTCCTACTAATTAGGGGTAGAATGGTCAAATTGCCCTTAGGGAAGAAAATATCTAAAACTTAACAAACAATTTAATCGGCCTGTCGCCGCGGCGAAGCAACTCGCCGCGGCGAAACTGTCCAGCCTTCCCCGTGGCTTCAACACCTCTTCGCCGTGGCGAAGATTCTTCTTCGCCTCGGCGAAGCACGGCAAACTGAACTTCTTCTGTTTTCAATCAATTTCAGGGCAAGTATTCAACACTACACTCAATATTACCAAAAACCAACTTAAATAAGAGCAAAGGAAGAAACAACAACTACGTACCTCAAGTGGGGCGTTACACCGTGTAATTCAATCCTTTCATCATCTATTATCTTGTCAAGCTTTGAAGCACAGAAATAGTGTTAGCTTCAAGTATGAATCACCTTGATATATTTGTATTTGGTTTATCGGACTAACGACCAAACGAGTAACAACTCAATTTCACTATGGCCACAGATTTAAGGTTGTTACCTTTTATTAAATATCTCACCAAGATAATTTCTCTTATACCCAGGAGTGATGAATCCTTTGTTGACCCACCATAGCCATAGTGTACATCTCAATGTAGCCAATCACTACCATACTGATAGCCCTAAATAGGATTAAGATTGGCTAGTGTCAAACTACACCAATATTTACAAACGATGCCCTGGTGATCTTAGGTCTAAGGATCACATGCACCACTATCCGTTAGAGGATGTATTCCATAGATACTGGGGTTACCATCTATATGGAATCCTTTATATGGGACAGTCTAGTGAACTCGTGAATAACAAGCACCCATGCGTCGCACCAAGTTGTCACCAATCAACTTTGACATGCGAGATCTGTCACTACCTTTCGGTAGGGTCGTTCAACTCTATGATAGCATTACCATATTGTATGTGCCCTAGGACAGAATAATACTAGGGTTATGGACGTTTCTAAAATGGTTACCGTATGTGCTCTTAGGGATCTCACAATCAAGAGTCATGCCCGCTTGATTCCCTTGTCATGGTTCCACCACTCTAAGGATATATATTATTACTTATAAAATAGATTTAGATAATATAAATAATTCCTTTTATTAATAGAATAACATATTACATAGAGTCAATTTACAATATACAATTGGCTCTGGGGCACCTACTCTAACACATATTAATCTTAAATTTTTCAATGTGTGTTGTATACAAATTTTGCTTTGTTTTGTCATCAATAAAAAAGTGGGAGATTGTTGGACCCTTGTGTGTTTTGATGTGCCCAACCAAGCAAAATAATTATATAAGGACTAACAAAACACTAAGGCATGACATAAGTCATGACCAAAAATGAAAATGTAGGTTTTAATCTCAAACTGGAACACTCTTCGATATTTTGAAGATATCTTTGGCTAGAGAAATCCAAATCAGATGAAAGCTAACACAACGATCTAAAATGTTTATGTACACAGATTCACCCAGCTCAGTCAGTATCGAGAAGAAAATCAAGATACAAGCTTACAGGTTGGCAGAATCAACATTTAGAACCATCGTTTGGTATTTTAGAGATAACTTTGTCTAAAGAGATTAGAATGGTGTGATTTTGGTGAAGACGGAAAGTTAATTCATAGGGCCAAAACTTTTATGTTTAGAAGCCTACTAGATTAGCTAGGATCGAGAAGGAAATCATGACACAAGTTGACAGTCTTGCAGAATTAAGATCCATAACATCTCTTCGGTATTTCAAGGACAACTTTTGCTACAGATATCATAATTATGTGATTCTTGTGGTGTCAGAAAGATAATTCAAAGCGCCAAAATTTTATGTTTATCACTTTGCTCAAATCATCCAGAATCATGATCGAACGCCCATTCCAGCAAGTTGTTCTATATCACGAAAAACTCTTTGGACTTTGAAGATTCGTGTTCAAGTCAAAGATTTGAAAATCAAAATGTCCAGCCAACATGACCAAGCAGTACGCCTGTCCCATACAAGTCAAAATTCAAAGTTCTTAGAATTTAAACTCTTTGTGCCTTTGACTCTTCTTGGAAAATGAGCCTTGAAGATCAAGTTAAAGTTCATATGTTTGAAGTGGTACAACCCTTCCCCATGGTGGAATGATCGTGCACATTCAAAGATCATTCATGACTGAACATCATCATCCAGAAAGCCAGGCATGTTTCTAGAATTTTTATGGACTTTGAGGAGCCAAATGGAATAACCATTCCATATGGTGGAACAACCATACGTGATGGTGAAATGACCGTTCCATAACCCTAAAGCTGAGAAATATGACTGTTGGTGTCAGGAATGACCGTTCGTGATGGTGGAATGACTATTCCTCTAAGTACTGTAACTTTTCATAAAGTTTCAAAGGTGCATTAAATGAAGCAACGACTATAAATGGCTATATCTTTAAATCAAAGTATAAAAGATCACTTTGAAGAGGAAAGAAGCAGGGGAGAAGAACACAAAAAATCTATTGCGGTACTCATATGTAGTTCAACATTGATCTTCCCTTATTCTCTTTGAACTAAATCTTCTATCTTTAGAGAGAGAAACCTTGTAAAGCATTGAGTGAATAAACCTAGCTTAGAGGCAATCATTCACAAAACACTTTGCTATTAATCTTTGGGTGAAATCTTGTAAAACTAGGGGCGAAATCATGTAAAACTATAGGCAAAGTCCTGTCAAACTTTTGTGTGGCAAAATTCTGTAAAACCAGTGTATTTAGCGAAATCCGAGTCTAGCGGAACTTCAAGGAGGTTGCCTTGAAGATTGTGGATACAACTTTGAACCACTATAAATCTCTGAGCATTTCTCTTCTCTCAACTCATGTATTATTCCTTGCATATTTATTGCTTGCTTACCATTATTGTTCATCATTATAACTCAAACTTGATGCGACTAAATCAACCCTAGCAAGTGCACTAGTCGTGTTCAAGTAATAAAGTGAAGAGTTTGAGTATTGTCCCATAGAAATCAAAGCGAATATTTGTAATTACCTAAAGCTACCTACACCTTATTTGAGAAAACAAAATCTTAGAGTGTAAAGAATATTAATGAAGTTAGGGTACATATTTCCCCCTAATTATGCTTGGCAACTACTCTTAATACTTGTTTGTGCTATGAATTGGTAGGATTCTTCTAAGGCCAATTATCCTTATTCAGGCATAATATTCAACTTAATACAGATCCCTATTCGGTTACTCTGAAATTAAGAAGGATAAATTCATCAATCCTTTATGACTAATTCGCCCTATTCGGTTATGAATTAGACGGACCACAAATTAATCCTAGAATCTCTATTCGATTACTTCTAGTTTTAATATGTTGTGCAATGTTATCCCCATAAAACAATTATGAATATGAATTAAGCAATAAACCCTAACTTCTGTATTCGAAGCATCATCAAGGTAATTGAATCAATCCAACATTCATAAAGCATTAAACCTAAACTTTTGCACAAATTCATAAACATAAATCTGGTATTCAGAATAAAAATTGTTCAAAACATAATTAGGGTTCCATCCTCCCCTAACAAAAGAGATTTACTCCATCCTAAGAACAAAGGAATAAGTAGAGAAGAAGGAAAACTTATTCAAACTTGAAAAGAAACAAAAATCAAGCTCTTAAATTTGATCTTCAGTCTTCAAGCCTCAAGAATGCGCCTTCTCCTCTCAAAAATATACAAAATTCATCCCATGACAATTGATCTCAGTTATACTTAAATACCCAAAAGAGTCCTAAGTGAAAAAGGAAAGAAAAACTGATAAAAATGCCCTAATAGTTTCTGCCACAACCCTGGCCGTGGCCAAATTTAAGTCACCATAGCCTAGGCCGTGGTGCTTCTTGGTCTCTTTGTTTTCTCTTTGTTCCACCACCATGGCCATGGTGAACTACCAAGGCATGGCCGTGGCCTTCAAGAATGTTAGGTAATCTCAACTTCTTAAAGCTTTAAGTCCTAATTTCATTGCAATACTCCAATCTACTCAATCAAAGCCTAAAAAACACAAAAGTTATCCAAATCAATAAGTAACCATTCATATCTCAAACTTAACAAAAACAAACATCAAAACAAAGGAAACAAATGAGAAGTTAACTAAATTAACATCAAAACAACCCTAAAAACACTCAAATTATGCAACTTATCAACTCCCCCAAACTTTATCCTTTGCTCGTCCCCGAGTAAAGAAAATATCAGAAAAATAAACTCAACAATCATCAAGGATTCGCAACATTCCCAAAATCAAAGAAAAGAAAGCAATCTTGCTTTAAATAATATTCATGCTACCAAACATACAAACCAGCTAATTTTGCAACTCTAATCTTTCCTCAACCTGATCATGCCTCACCAAGACTTTATACTTAACTCCCAACTTATTTTTTTATTATTTTTTTTTTCAATTGCTTCCTCAGATTGTCACATCACCTTTTCACGTGAATGCACACATTTGTGATGAGTGCCCCCGGTTACTCAACAATGTCACAACACATAAAATGCTTTGCATACTCATACTTCAAGCCACGATTTGATGCAAAA
Organism: Pistacia integerrima; assembly: GCA_026225825.1. Taxonomy (NCBI): domain Eukaryota; kingdom Viridiplantae; phylum Streptophyta; class Magnoliopsida; order Sapindales; family Anacardiaceae; genus Pistacia; species Pistacia integerrima. Next base: position 1,801,198 of record CM047749.1, on the reverse strand, counting down.
GTAAACATGGGGCTCATGAATACTCTTGGTTACTAAGCAGATCGAAACAGTGGAGTAGGTCATTCAAAAAAAAAACAAATAAGCATAGTTAATTTATTTCAAGACTGTATATATAGTTTTTTTTTTTTTTTTTTTTTTTTTTTTTGTAGGGAGTGAAGACAAAGCTCAGCTAGTACACAACAAAGTCAAGTAATAAACCAAATTTGTACAACCATCTAGAATTGCATACTCTTTAGCATTTCTAAAGATATAAGCATGTTTGAATCTTTTCAATGACTTGATACTACCACTACTCCAATTGATTACAAAGTTCATCACAAAAAGCAATTTTTTTTTTCTTTAGAGATATCACAAAGTTTCGTTCGGGATTGTATCAAAAGCACAAGCATAATAACCACCATGTAACAAATACAAAATACAAACCAAAAACACACAAATAAACTAAACACTTCCTAAAAACAAACCTACCAAACAAAAGAAACAGACTATCAACAATGCAACACAAATCAAACTACCCACTCCCCCAAACTTAATGAATGCAATGTCCTCAATGCATGAAAAAAAAACAAAACAGAAAATATGGAGAATAAAAGATAGAAACTTCCCTGAAAAAGAAGAGATTTTTTTTGTTTTTTTTTTTTTGGCACATGGCCATGGCTGTGTAAAATGACACGGGGTACCCCATGGTGAAGGCTAGAATTTGCAAACTTTTATCTTTTAACATGGCCATGGCTATGTAAAATAATAAAGGGTAGCCTACGTTTTATTCTACTCAAAATTGTCTTCTTCTTCTATCACCTAAGCTTCCCCCAAACTTGTTCCTTGTTCCAATGATAACAAAATAAAAATAAAAACAAAATCAAACAAAAATAAAATAATTGTAGAAGAGAGAAAAGACAAAAAAAATTATAGTTCTAATTTAGAGTTGTTAGCTTGACTTTCTCCACTTTCTTCATTCAAGAAAAAATCTTAGCATGCTTTGGAATCCAACCTCCTGCAAGAAAATTAGCCTTATCAGCAAACCATGGAAATTTAGAAAAAGAAGAGTTAAGAGATAGAATTCGCTCATCAGGAAATTCTTCACTAATATCTCCCTTTTCAAGGATTGACTTATCTAGGCGGGATAAATGATCAGCAACTTGATTTTCTATCCCCTTTCGATCTTTAATCTCCAAATCAAACTCTTGAAGTAGAAGGACCCATCTAATAAGGCGTGGTTTGGCATCCTTCTTAGCAAAGAGATGTCGTAGAGCTGAGTGATCTATGTAGACTATGGATTTTGTGCCTATGAGGTATGATATAAACTTCTTGAATGTGAAGACCACTGCTAGTAATTCTTTCTGGGTTGTTGTGTAGTTTAGTTACGGACCATTTAAGGTATAACTGGTATAGTATATGACCTGAAACATTTTGTCTTTCCTTTGACCGAGAGCCATACCGATGGCATAGTCACTCGCGTCACACATAATTTCAAAGGGGTTGTTCCAATCTGGTGTGACCACTATTGGTGTTGTCACTAGCTTCTCCTTCAGCAAATTAAAGGCCTGCAAACATTCAGAATCAAAGTTAAATTTTATATCCTTGGCAAGAAGAATAGATAGAGGTTTTGCAATTTTTGAGAAATCTTTAATAAATCTTCTATAAAATCCCACATGGCCAAGGAAACTTCTAACTGCTCAAACCGTCATTGGGGGAGGTAATTTTTCAATCACTTCCACTTTTGCTTTATCGACCTTAATCCCTCGCTCAGAGATCTTGTGTCCAAGCACGATACTTTCTCGTACCATAAAATCGCACTTCTCCCAATTCAGCACAAGATTTGATTCCTCACAATGCTGTAAAAGTAATGCAAGATTTTGCAAACAAGATTCAAAGGTTAGACCATACAACGTAAAATCATCCATGAAAATTTCCAGAAATTTTTCAGTCATGTCAGAGAAAATTGCCATCATGCAACGTTGGAAAGTAGCTGGCGCATTACATAAACCAAATGGCATACATCTATAAGCGAACGTGCCATTAGGACAAGTAAATGTTGTTTTCTCTTGGTCCTCTAGAGCAATAGGAATTTGATAATAACCAGAATAGCCATAAAGAAAACAGTAAAATTTATTACCCGCTGATGAGAATGCAAAATGTCATATGTAACCCCCTTAATGTCTAGTCTTTTATACTTATTTGCTGCCTAAATATACTCATTATTATTCTATTTTGATTTAGGATGCAAATGGAGGCATTAATTGCAAAACAGAACTAGTTAAGTGAATTCGGACAGTTTCGACATTGTTTTGTAATCTGGGAATAACTCTCTCCTCCGAGCTCCGATTGAGATGATTAAAAATTCTGTGGAAAGCTAAGAAATATATTTACAACTTTCATGTTTTGAGTTTGGAGAGATACTCGCTGCATAAAGGTTATAATCGGGCTTGAAGTTGACGCACCTACACTGCCGATGTTTTGGAACATTCTGCCTTGTCATGCAATTCAAATAGGCAGATTATTACAAGAAGTTTTGAAGACCTATTGCACAGAAATGACAGCTGGAAACACCACTTTCCTATTTTGTATTAAGACTGTTGGAGTAGGTGCCCTAGAGCTAATCAATTATTGTGGAATTGACTCTTTGTAATAATGTTCATTAATCAATAATAAAAGGCATTTTATTCTATATCGTGTAAATCATAATTATTGCAATATGAATTGATATATGTCTTTAGAATGGTAGAACTGTGACGAGGGTATCAAGTGTTTCAAGTCTTGATAGTGAGAACCCTATGAGCACATATAGTAGCCATTCTAGAAACGTCCGTAGCCCCAGTAATATTCTGAAGGCAGGGCACAGATAATACGGTAAGGCTATCATAGTGTTGAATGACCCTGCCGAAAGGCAGTGACTGATCTCACTTGTCAAGGTTGTTTGGTGACAACCTGGTGCAACATATGGGTGCTTGCTATAGGCAGATACACCGTAGGAAGTTCACTAGACTGACCCACTAGAGGATTCCATATGGATGGTAACCCTAGTGTCTATGGAACAAATCCTCTAACGAATGGTGGTGCATGTGATCCTTAAACTTGAGATCACCAAAGCGCCTTGTGCACCGATTGGTGTAGTTTGACACTAGCCTAACGCGGTTCTTTTCAAAGCTGTCAATACGGTGGTGATTGGCTGCATCGAGGAGTGTATCAAGACTATGGTGGATTGACAGAGGATTCATCACTCCCGGGTACGGAAGAAGTTATCTCACGGCGTAATTCAGTATATGGCAATGACACTAAAACTGTGGCCACAGTGGGATTGAGTTGTTGCTCTATCCAGTTTATAATACGGGTCATTGGTCTAGAAACTGAATACATAATATCGAGAGTAACCGAAGGTTGACACTATTTCTATGCCTTCATCTCGTAGAGATAACATATGATGAAAGGATCAAATTGTACGATAACCATATCGTTGACTAGTAGCTACTTTGCTGAATCTGAATCTATCGGGTGGCCATGATGCCTTGTTAGGGGCCAATCTTGGTCTGTGTATTAGTGAGACGATTAATTGGTGTTAATCGCGATACTATAAATTGCCGATATGATGAGGAGCCTATGGGTCACACACATAGAAGATAATTTAAGATCCAAGAAGAAAGAAGGGCGTTTTCGTCTTTTAAGGCGAAAGGGTATTTTGGTAATTTCATAGTGCAATTAAATTTGCTGAGGTTGTAGCCTTTATTTAATTTGTTAGAAAAATTAAATAAGTGAAATTACGTTCAAATGTGCGTTCGCACATATTTAAATATATTATCATTATTGTTAAATGTTAATATATATTAATTGATTTTAATTGAGATAATGATGGAAAATAAAATAAAAATATCAACTTGGGAGTGTTTGGCAACAAGGGGCGTTTGGGTTAGAGTCCAAGCCTATTCTGTATGGGATTAGGGCAAATTGATGTACTATAAAAGGAAAAAATGTGTTAATTAAAAGTGACAGAATTTTTCTTTGAAAAAAACATAATAGTCCCTTTTGGAAAAACACTCCCATGACAGAAACACTTTTGCTTAGAAATCAATTCAATTTGACTTCCTTTTCTTCTTAATCTTGAAGCCAAAAAGGATCTAGCAAATCCCTCTTTGGTTCTTTTGAGATTGTCTTCGTGTGGACTATGTGGGTTCGATCCTACACTTGGATCGGTAGCAAAACATTCGTTGACAAATTTGGAGGAGCCTCCAACGTGCGTTTGTTTTCTTTAAACTCAAATTTATTTTTCTGTAGATTTTATTTTAATATGAATTGTAAAATTATACCCTTGATCTTGGCTCATGTAAACGATCTCTATATTATATTTGTTTTGTTTCCGCTGTGTATATGGGACCGTTTACTAACAAAGACTTTATTTTATTTTCAATTACTCAGATTAGGATAAAGGTTATTTTGGGATTTTAGAGTATTTTTAGGAGATTTAGATTTAGTAGAATTAGAATTAGAATTAGATATTTTCAATGGGAGATCAGATTGGGATATATCACAGACGCCTCTCTCTTCTCTCTCTGGTGGATTTTTGTTTTTTCCTTTGAATTTTCGTGATGGCCATGAGTGGCTAATTTTTATAACTTGGTCGAAGGAAACAAGACCTCGGAATCAATAAACTGCGAGATCAATCTGGTTTTTTTTCTTCAAGTGTTCAATTTATGTTTGAGTATTGAATGTTCTTCTGTGCTTATTTTCATGATTGTTGTGTTTAATTACTAGGAGGCCTACTAGTTTATTAATTGTTGCAATCTATTGCTAAGTTAGATATCAAATCCGTAATTGTTTGATCCCTCTAACTTGTGAAGTAATTAGGGTTTAAGAATTTGCTGCGTCAGGAATTATTAAGTCTTAAGAAGAACATTTGACTAAATTAAATGCAACCGCTTGAGTTTGTGTTGTTTAGCTTCATCGATCTCTCTAGGTCTTAAGGCTGCCATTAGATTAAATCTTTAGCGCTTGTCTAGGGTTGTTTAGTAGTAAGGTTAATTAGATCGCTTGTTTCTTAATTAATTACAACTAAAGAGAGATAGGAAAATAGTTCCAACGGTGAATATTCAGGGTATGAATTGATTTATTTTTGTATCGATGATCAATTGTATGATTCCGATGGTGGATGTTGACCTAGACCAAGTTTCGTTATTTGATTGATTTCGATAGTTTAATTTGAATTTTTTTTCCTGAAATTATTTATGTTTTACTCAAAACCCCCCCATACTGGTTCATGTAACATTAAACTCAGCTAGACACTCTTCGTGGGAATGATCCATACTCACACTACTACGTATATTTTTTTAGGGTTTTAATTCTGGGTGCCTACGACAAAGCACGCCAGATTTTGCCGTCATTGCCGGGGAGTGATTCTAGTTTATTATTTTTTTTTTTTGTTCTTGTGATTCTGATTTCATTGTTGTTATTTTTCAAAAAAAACAAAATTTTTGGCAGTACTGTTCACGGTAGGATTTTTGGTGGAATTAGGAGTGGTGCGAGTACCTATTTCGAAGAAAACGAAATTCTAAGGAAGACTAGTCAAACCAATAAGGATTCACTATCCCCACCCTCTCGAGGCCAAAAAACAACGTTTGATAGGGTTTTTGGCCAGTTTTGTGTTTTTGGTAAGAAAAAAAATTAATTTTTTAATTTTTTAATTTTTTTATTTTCTAGTTGGTTTTCATTATTTGTCATTTATTCTAATTCTTTTATGAGGTTTTTTGTTGTATGACCAGATCCTCTCATCTTGGTGATTTAACATTCGACCTAGAATTAGAGATCACTTTGCACAGGTTAATGAAGGAAGCTCGGAGAAATTCTGAGGAAAGCAATTTGGTTTTTGATACCCAATTTGCTAGCAACTCTGATTTAGAAGAGGAGGACGTCATGGCTGGAAATCGAACTTTGAAAGAGCTTGCTGCCCCTGATTTGAATCAAGCACCTTTATGCATAACGTTTCCTATTTTAGATGCTGCTATTACTTTTGAATTAAAATCTGGACTAATACATCTCTTGCCCACTTTTCATGATCTTGCAGGTGAAGATCCTCACAAGCATTTAAAGGAGCTTCATGTGGTTTGCACGAGTATGAAACCTACGCGAGTGACTGAAGAGCAAATTAAATTAAGAGCCTTCCCGTTTTCTTTGAAGGATGTAGCTAAGGATTAGCTCTATTATCTACCCTCCAGGAGTATTACCACATGGAACGACATGAAGAGGTTGTTTTTGGAAAAAATATTTCCCAGCTTCGAGGGCGGCAAACATTCGAAAAGAAATTTGTAGTATAAGGTAGCACAACGGAGAGTCCCTACATGAATACTGGGAACATTTTAAGAAATTATGTGCAAGCCTCCATCATCAGATTAGTGAGCAGCTACTTATCCAGTACTTCTATGAGGGCCTTCTATACACTGATAGGAGCATGATTGATACTACTAGTGGAGGAGCTTTGGTGGATAAAACTCCCGAGGCCGCGAGGAACTTGATTGCAAATATGGTAGCCAATTCTCAACAATTTGGCACTAGGCTTGACCTTCCTTCTAGGTGTGGTAATGAGGTAAATATTTTTTCCCTTGAACAACAAATTGCGAGTCTAACTTCTCTTGTTCGTCAAATGGCTGTAGGTAACATGAAAACAGTGAAGGCTTACGGGATTTGTTCGATAGTAGGGCATCCAACTGATATGTGCCCAACTCTTGAAGAGAAGCCTATTGAGCAAGTAAATGTAGCAGGTGGTTTTCCTGGACAACCACAAAGGAAGTATGATCCCTATTCGAGCACATATAACTCGGGATGGAGGGATCACCCCAATCTTAGTTATGGGAATCCACAAGTGAATCAGCCCGTGACTCAAAACCACCCAACTTACCAGTAATATAAGCAGCCATATCCCCCTAGACAACAACCGAACCAAACTTCTAATTCTGGTATGTCTTTAGAAGATATTGTTAAGTCTCTTGCCACTAATACTTTGCAATTTCAATAGGAGATAAGGGCCAGTGTTCAAAGTTTGTAGAATCGGATGGGACAGATGGCAACCACAATCAGTAAGCTGGAGGCGCAAAGTTTGGGGAAATTACCCTCTCAAACGGTGGTGAATCCAAGAGAAAATGTAAGTGCAATCGTTTTGAGAAGTGGTAAAGAGGTGGAGATTCCAATAAAGGTAGCCCCTGCATCGTCGAAGGAAGAAAAGGAGAAAAACGTCGTTGTAGACAAGAACGTTCCCAACGACAATGGTGTTCCTAAGAGTAAGTTTCCGCCTCTATCTGATTATAAATCGGTACCTCATTTTCCTCAAGCTTTGGCAGAATCTCGAAAAGATGAGCAAAATAGAGATATATATGAGACTTTTCGTAGATGCAAGGTAAATATTCCACTTTTAGATGCTATTAAACAAGTACCTCACTATGCTAAATTCTTGAAAGAACTGTGTACAATTAAAAGGAAACAGAAAATTAAGGGGTGTGAAAAGGTGAGAGTGTGAGAGAATGTTCTGTAGTGATTCAGAGAAAACTTCCAGTGAAGTGCAAAGATCCAGGTATGTTTACTATCCCTTGTTCGATAGGTAACACTATGTTTGAGAAGGGCATGACAGATTTAGGAGCTTCTATAAATGTCATGCCGTATTCTATATATGCTTTTTCGAAACTTGCACCTTTGAATAAAACTGGTGTTGTGATTCAATTAGTTGATAGATCTAATGCCTATCCTAAGGGTGTAGTTGAGGATGTTTTGGTACAAGTTAATGGCTTAGTTTTCCCTGCTGATTTCTATGTGCTTGATATGGAAAATGGAGATCAATCTGCTCCTATTTTGTTAGGAAGACCCTTCCTAAAAACATCCAAGACTAAGATAGATGTTCATAGTGGCATACTTACCATGGAATTTGATGGTGAAATTGTTAAGTTTAATATTTATGATGCCATGAAATATCCTGATGATGATAATGACAATCCTGTTTATTCTTTTGATGTGATTGATTCTTTAGCATAGAAAGTTTTTGAACTTGATGGAAAAGATGGATTGGGAGTTGCCATTAGTAAGCATCTTGAGGAAGAGAATGAGGAGTTACTTTGAGTACTGATTTGCAGGAAATTGTTGCAGCGTTGAATGATTTTCCAAAGTTACAGCAGTCAAGTAATGTTCCTTATATTGCATTACCAATTTCTAACGAGAGGCCTTTACCTTCTATTTTGCAGGCCCCCATTCCAGATTTGAAGCCTCTCCTTAGTTACCTCAAGAACGTGTTCCTTGGAGATGGAGGAACGTTATCGGTGATCATCTCAAGTAAACTCAGTGCATCGCAAGAAGAAAAGCCTTGAGTCGAGCCAACAACAATAAACAAAGGTTCTACTTGGGAGGCAACCCAAGGGGAGTTTATTTTCTTATTCTCGCATTTTAAATTTTGGTTATTTTTGCCTTTTCTTTGCATTTCATCTTACATTAGGGATAATGTCAGCTTTAAGTGTGGGGGAAGGGATTTAGGTTGTATTTTAATTTGATTTAGGTTGTGTTTTAATTTGTTAAAAAAAAAAAAAAAAAAAAAAACAAATAGTTTTTTGTTTTTAGGAAGGTTTATGCTTTAAGTCATGTCTTTGAACGTCTAGTGATGCATGAAATAACTTGACTTTGTTATTGAGCATATTCTTTGACTTTGGATGTTAGCAATATTTCATAAAATATAGTTAATCAGATTTGAATCTTTGTAGTTTGAAACAATATGTCTTGATAAGTTGTGCGAACTTGGTGACGAACCATGATTGAGGAGTGTATAACAACCCTTAAAAGAAAAAAAAAATTGTTTCTCTTAAGCTAGTCCTAAATTTGGGTTTAAGCAAATAGGAAAAAGAAAAGAAAGGTATGTGGTGAGTCGAGATGGAGCGTAAAACGCACTCACTCATAAACACAACCATGAAATGAGATGGAGCATAAAATGCACTCATTCTTTTTCAAAACAGAAAATAGAAAAAATATAAATATCCCTAGTTTGCTACCCAGTTTGTAGTAGTAAAGAGAAACAATTGAGGAAAAATTTGAGAGGTGAGTTGTACATGAATTGGTTGTGATTAGTTTCCTTGTTTGCATTGACTGATTGAGAGGAATTGTGGAAAATGATGAAGAGAGATGAATGTCATTAACTCTATTTTATTTTGCTGATTCCTAAGTTAGGTATGAATATGCATGGATTAAATATTGTTGCTTATGCATCATGATGGTGTTCTTGATATGACTTGAGATGATGGTGTTCTTGATATGACTTGAGTGTAGTGCTTGTTTGAATTAGTTTGCCCGAGGACGTGCAAATGCTAAGTGTGGGGGAATTTGATGAGAATGCAAAATGTCATATTTAACCCTCTTAATGTCTAGTCTTTTATACTTATTTTCTGCCTAAATATAATCATTATTATTCTATTTTGATTTAGGATGCAAATGGAGGCGTTAATTGACAACTGAACTAGTTAAGTGAATTCAGATAGTTTCGACACTGTTTCATAATCTGGGCATAACTCTCTCATCCGAGCTCCGATTGAGATTATTAAAAATTTTGTGGAACTCTAAGAAAGAGATCTACAACTTTCATGTTTTGAGTTTGGAGAGACACTCACTGCATCAAGGTTATAATCGGGCTTGAAGTTGACACACCTGCACTGCCGACGTTCTAGAACATTCTGCCTTGTCATGCAATTCAAATAGGTAGATTATTACAAGAAGTTTTGAAGACCTATTGCATGGAAATTACAGCTGGAAACACCACTTTCCTATTTTGTATTAAGACTTTATTTTATTTTCAATTACTCAGATTAGGATAAAGGTTATTTTGGGATTTTAGAATATTTTTAGGAGATTTAGATTTAGTAGAATTAGAATTAGAATTAGAACTAGATATTTTCAAAGGGAGATCAGATTGGGATATATCACAGACGCCTCTCTCTTCTCTCTCTGGTGGATTTTTGTTTTTTCCTTTGAATTTTCGTGATGGCCATGAGTGGCTAATTTTTATAACTTGGTCGAAGGAAACAAGATCTCGTAATCAATAAATTGTGAGATCAATCTGGTTTTTTTTCTTTAAGTGTTCAATTTATGTTTGAGTATTGAATGTTCTTCTGTGCTTATTTTCATGATTGTTGCGTTTAATTACTAGGAGGCCTACTAGTTTATTAATTTTTGCAATATACTGCTAAGTTAGATATCAAATCCGTAATTGTTTGATCCCTTTAACTTGTGAAGTAATTGGGGTTTAAGAATTTGCTGCGTCAGGAATTATTAAGTCTTAAGAAGAACATTTGACTGAATTAAATGCAACCACTTGAGTTTGTGTTGTTTAGCTTCATCGATCTCTCTAGGTCTTAAGGCTGCCACTAGATTAAATCTTTAGCGCTTGTCTAGGGTTGTTGAGTAGTAAGGTTAATTAGATCGCTTGTTTCTTAATTAATTACAACTAAGGAGAGATAGGAAAATAGTTCCAACGGTGAATATTCAGGGTACAAATTGATTTATTTTTGTATCAATGATCAGTTGTACGATTTCGATGGTGGATGTTGACCTAGACCAAGTTTCGTTATTTGATTGATTTCGATAGTTTAATTTGAATTGTTTTTCCTGAAATTATTTCTGTTTTACTCAAAACCCCCTCATACTAGTTCACATAACATTAAACTCGGCTAGACACTCTTCATGGGAACAATCCCTACTCACACTACTACGTGTATTTTTTTAGGGTTTTAATTTTGGGTGCCTATGACAGCACGCCGCTCGCTAATCTCTCCAACATCTGATCAATAAATGGCAATGGGAAATGGTCTTTTCTAGTGGCAGAATTTAATCTTCTATAGTCTATACACATATGCCATCCAGTCACCATTCTAGTGGGGATAAGCTTATTATTTTCATTCTTCACTACAGTCATTCCCCTTTTCTTAGGCACTACTTGCACAGGACTAACCTAATTACTATCAGAGATAGGATAAATAATACCTACATCGAGTAATTTTACCATTTCACTTCATACCACTTCTTGTATGGCAGGATTTAATCTCCTTTGTGGTTGTATTGTTGGCTTGAAATTCTCTTCCATGAGGATCTTATGCATGCAGATGGAAGGGCTTATTCCCTTGATATCAGCAATTGTCCATCCCATAGCCTTCTTGTGCTTCCTCAAAATGTCTAGCAGTGAGTTGTCCTCCAAATTTTTCAAAGATGCATAAATAATCACAGGGTAACCATCTTTATCTAGAAAAGCATATTTTAAATGTGAAGGAAGAGGTCTAAGTTTAGGATTATGAGCCTCATTAGGAGTTTTATGCAAATCCTCCTTTAGCTCTATATTATTATCAGTAAGAGATTCATTCTCTAACGCTTCAGCTTCTTCTCTCAAGCATGGGTCTTCATCTTCTGTTGTACTTGACTCTATTAGACATCTCTCGAAAGAGTCCTTCTGCAAAACTTCTTCTCTGTGATCACCTACAATCTCACCAAAATTGTCAGAGTGAAAACAAGATTCAATATAAAATGCAATAGGATTTTTCATCGCTTTATGGACATCAAACACTATTTCTTCGTCATTTAGTCTTAGAATTAATTTTACTTGTTGCACGTCTATCAGAGCACGAGCTGTCACCAAAAATAGACGTCCCAAAATTAGAGGCACCTCCCGGTCCTCCTCCATATCAAGAACTACGAAGTCCGTCAAAAAGATAAATATGTCGACCTTTAACAAAATGTCTTCAACAATGCCTTTAGGTCATTTGATTGATCTATCAGCAAGCTGGAGCGACATTTTCGTCTCTTTCACTTCTCCAAGTCCTAGCGTCCTGAAAATTGATAAAGGCATTAAATTAATACTAGCACCTAAATCACACAATTCTTTATCAAAGAATGAATCTCCTAATGCACAAGGTATAGTAAAACTCCCTGGATCTCTCAGTTTAGGAGGTAATTTATTTTGCAGTATGGCACTGCATTCTTCAGTGAGAATAATTGTCCCATGCTCCTCGATCTTCCGCTTGTTAGAAAGGATGTCTTTTAGGAACTTTGCATAACTAGGCCTCTGTGCTAAAGCTTCAGCAAATGGAATATTAATTTGCAATTTCTTAAAGACCTCTAAAAACTTTAAAAATTGTTGATCCAGTTTATCCTTTCTAATTCTATCGGGATAAAGAAATTTAGATACATCTTTTTCAACAACAACAAAATCATAATTGGACGTACCTTTTCCTTTACCTCTTGCAATTTCCTTTACCTTAGTCTCTGTCTCTTTCTCTAAATTCGCTTTCTTTTCTTCAATAGAGACTGGTAACTCCGCTTCAATTTCCGCCTTCTTTTGTGATTCTTCTTCACCAATCACCTTTCCATCTCTCAAGGTTATGGCCTTACATTGCTCCTTCGGGTTCCTTTCCGTGTCACTCGGTAAATGCCCTTGCTGTCTACCCGAAATGATATTTGGCCAACTGGCCAATTTGAGCTTCTAAATTCTTGATGGAAGCCTCTTGATTCTGAATTCTTGTCTTTGTAGTACTCAAGAACTTCGCCATCATCTCCTCTAAATTTGTTTTCTTCTCTTGAGATTGAAAACCTAGCGGTGGAGGTTTCACTTGATTGTTGTTACTCCAAGATAAATTTGGGTGGTTACTCCAAGATAAATTTGGGTGATTCCTCCACCCCAGTTTATATGTTTCACTGTATGGATTATTATTAGGCTTGTGAAAATTTGAAACTTTGTTAGCTTGATCAAGCATAGAATTAATACTAAACATGTTACTTGATTGACATTCATGGTTAGGGTGATCTTTGCCACAAAAATCACACATAGAAGCAACTATTGCAGGTTTTTGCTTTTGAAGTCCATCAATCTTCTTATTTAATGCTTGCATTTGTGCTGCCAAAGCCGTGATAGCATCTATTGTAATATCCCACTTGAGGTACGTATTTAAGATTTGCTGTATTAGTTAAAAGTTTACTGTTTCAGCTTCAATTGAGTTTGTTTGTTGTCATGGTTAGTTGGTATGTTGAGTTGGTTGAATGGTTGCCTTGAAATTGGTTGAGTTTTGGTGAAGTTTGGAAAATCCAATCTTCGCCGGGGCGAAGAAGAAGCTTCGCCGCGGCGAGGAGGAGATTGCACCCACGGGTAGGTTCTGCCCTATTTCGCCGGGGCGACGGAAAGTGCTTCGCCGCGGCGACGAGCCTAATACAAAGTTTCTTGAGTTTTCTAGAGAATTCTTCTTTTGGGGCACAATGACCATTCTACCCCTAATTAGTAGGAAAAGTGGGGAGTAAAATGAAAGGAAATTTAGTAGAGATTGTGTTTGGATGGGGGTGTATTTGTAGAGAATCCAAGGATATAGATGGAATTTCCAAGGAAGGGCAAGGGCAAAATGGGAAATGATGCTTATAATATGAGCTAAAAAGAGTTAAAGTGTAGAGAAACCCTTTATTGATCATTTCCACCGCCTCTTCCATTTGCCTACTTTCTCTCAATTTCTCCATCCAATCTTCCAAGATTTCTAAGGGATTTAAGAGAGCTTTTGAGTAATTTTGAGTGGAGATTTCATCTAAAGCATCCTAAGGTAAGGATTCATGCTTTAGATGTGAGTTTTCTTATAGTTATAGTGAAGTCTTATTTGGTTGTTATTGTTCTTGTTGTTGTTTTGAGTTGTAGAAAGGAAACAAGACAACAAAAGAAAGGAAAAGTGCTAAAGAAGTCACCTTTTGACAAGGTAAGTAAATCCAACCAACTTGAGTTTTGAATAAGCTTTTGAGTAGAGATTTAGAGATTGATGCTTGTCTAAGTATGTTATGTTGTTGAGAATTGAGTTGAGATGAATATGTATTATGAGAAGTGTCTTTGATGTGTGATGAGAAATGGAATTTGAGATGAAGTTTGAGAGATGTTTTGTGAACCTATTTGGAAGTGCTTTTCTTGATAGGGATTATGAGTATTTGAGGGAGTTTTTCCCCATTTTGGATGGCTAGAGAATGAAGTATAGTAGTAATTTTGGTAGAGTGTTTTTATGCACATGAGTTGTTTGATGAAATGCCTAGGTGAAATCTGCCCTGTCACTGCCGTGACTTTCTAAGTAATTTTTGAGCATCTTACGGATTGAACTGGGCTGAGACCAAAACATAGAAGTTATAGCCCTTTTTCTAAGCTTTAAAAAGAGACCAAAACCGTAGTAATCCGAGGTGTATAACGCAAGTTATGGCCTTTTTAGTGTGACTTATGCAGAATGACTGTTTTGAGGAAATCTTGTATTTGGCATTTCATTAGTGCATTAGTGAGCATGAGCTAGTTATACACTTAAGAAGTAGCTTGAGACATAGTAGAGAATTTGAGTATAAGCTACTTTAAGAGTTAAGAGAAAGAGAATAGAGTAGGTTGTGCGATAGGGAACCCGTGAGTAATGGGTAGAGTATTCCCGCATGTACGCCGCATTGAGAGGGCGGCATGAGTATGAGATAGAGAAGTGGTGTAGCCCGTGAGAGTGCATGCGGATGAGGGCTATACCCGAGTACCCGAGAGAGAGATTATACACTCACATGGCCAAGGGTTCCGAATCCATGCATAACCGAGTCCGATCGGCTAGAATGAGTAGAGGTCACGTAGAGTGGGAGCGAGTCCCGACCGTGCCCCTGGTAAGATGGGGTCGTGACTTACTAAAGAGAGGTAATAGAAAAGAGTTCTAGGAAAGAGAAAGAGAAATAGAGAGAGAAGTACCAAAGAGAAGTTGAATGAGAAGTAGTAAGGGAAAGAATCAGAGAGAGAGAGTTACGGGATAGATGAGTAGAGGATTTACTTACTGAGCATTATTTTAGTGCTCACCCCGTTGTTTTCCTATGTTTTGTAGGATCCAGGTGAGGATGCAAGTCGGATGGACGTCGACACGCGAGGGGAAGCGGTTACACTGTCCACCATGTTTTAATACCTTTTGTACACATTATAAGTTTGTGTAAAAATGTATATGTTTGTAAAGAATATATATATATATATATATATATATATATATATATATATATATATATATATATATATATATATATTTAATAAAAAGAAAATTTTGGGCCCAATCTCTTTATATTATTTTATATGTATTTTATTATGAGAATTTGAGTAGTAGTGGCTATTACATCTATGTTATGAACACCTAACGTTCTTCTCACAAGCAACCTCTCTATCGGCTATTGATAAGAGTTTGAAGCCATTTCCTCCAACAATTCATAAGCTTGTTCTGGTGTCTTCTTACATAAAGTACCACCTGTAGCAGCATTGATCATATTTCAAACTTCACCATTAAGACCATTATAGAACATCTAGACTTGCAGCCAAACCGGCAATTCATAGTGGGGACATCTCTGGAGCATGTCCTTGAACCTTTCCCATGCTTCGTATACTGACTCTGTATCCACCTGCACAAACATAGTAATATCATTACGCAATTGGGCAATCTTTGCAGGAGGAAAATAGCTACTCAGGAATTTTTTTGTCATTTGCTCCCAGGTTGTAATCGAGCCTGCTGGTAATGAGGTCAACTAACTTTAGCTTTGTCTCTTAATGAAAATGGGAACAATCTTAGTCTTATAGCTTTGTCAGAAACTCCATTGTGCTCAAAAGTATCACAAATCTCTAGGAAATTTGCAATATGTAAGTTGGGATCTTCATGTGCCAAACCACCAAACTGCACTGACTGCTGAATCATCTAGATGATTGCTAGCTTTATCTCAAAGGTGTTGGCATTGATCACTGGTCGTCGAATGCTCGATGTTGCTCCATTTAGAGATGGAGTATAGTACTCATTCAACGTACGAGTTGCTGGTGGTGTCCCATCATTTTGGTTATCGTGATCACCCATGATCTCCCTTTTGATTGCTCTATTTCTTGCATGAAAAACGCGCTCTATCTCAGGATCAAATGCTAGTAAAATCTTCCCAGAAGCTCTGGTCATACACTAGCAGAAACACCTATTGGTTTCCAATAAAAAAAAAATAAACAAAATAAAAAAATAATCTCAAAGTAACAAGTAATCTTAAAATAATCACAAACAATCTGATGATCCCTGGCAATGACGCCAAAAACTTGATGCGACTAAATCAACCCTAGTAAGTGCACTAGTCGTGTTCAAGTAATAAAGTGATGAGTTTGAGTATCGTCCCATAAAGATAAAAACGAATATTTGTAATTACCTAAAACTAACTACACGTTATTTGAGAAAACTAAATCTCAGAGTGTAAAAGTAATAGATTAAAAATAACTAAATTAAACAAATGAATAATGTGAAGAACTTTGCAATATTAATGAAGTTAGGGTATAGATTTCCCCCTAATTATGCTTGACAACTACTCTTAATACCCGTTTGTGCTATGAATTGGTAGGATTCTTCTAAGGCCAATTATCCTTATTCAGGCATATTATTCAACTTAATACAGATCCCTATCTAGTTGCTCTGAAATTAAGAAGCATAAATTCATCAATCCATTCCGACTAATTTGCCCTATTCGGTTATGAATTAGATGGACCACAAATTAATCCTACAATCTCTATTCAATTACTTCTAGTTTTAATATGTTGTGCAATGTTATCCCCATAAAACAATTATGAATATGAATTAAGCAATAAACCCTAACTTCTCTATTCGAAACATCATCAAGGTAATTGAATCAATCCAACATTCATAAAGCATTAAACCTAAACTTTTGCACAAATTCATGAACATAAATCTGGTATTCAGAATAAAAATTGTTCAAAACATAATTAGGGTTCCATCCTCGCCTAACAAAAGAGATTTACTCCATCTTAAGAACAAAGGAATAAGTAGAGAAGAAGGAAAACATATTTAGACTTGAAAAGAAACAAAAATCAAACTCTTAAATCTGATCTTCAGTAAGCCTCAAGAATGCATCTTCTCCTCTAAAAAATATACAAAATTTGTCCCATGACAACTGATCTCAATTATACATAAATACCCAAAAGAGTTCTAAGTGAAAAAGGAAAGAAAAACTGATAAAAACGCCCTAATAGTTTCCGCCACAACCCTGGCAGTGGCCAAATTTAAGTCACCACGACCTAGGTCATGGTGCTTCTTGGTCTCTTTGTTTTCTCTTTGTTCCACCACCATGGTTATGGTGAACTACCAAGGCATGGTCGTGGCCTTCAAGAATGCTGGGTAATCTCAACTTCTTCAAGCTTTAAGTCCCAATTTCATTCCAATAATCCAATCTACTCAATCAAAGCCTAAAAAACACAAAAGTTATCCAAATCAATAGATAACCATTCATATCTCAAACTTAACAAAAACAAACATCAAAACAAAGGAAACATGTAAGAAGTTAACTAAACTAACATCAAAACAACCCTAAAAACACTCAAATTATGTTTTGATTGAGTAGATTGGAGTATTTATTGCTCATATTTATAACACTCAAAACACACTCATTGTTCATCATTATCACTTGCTCTTATTCATTGCTCATATTTATAACACTCACTCATTTATTGCTCTATATTGTTTATCCTTATTGTTTAACATCATTCTCATTTGTTGCTCTCCATTGCTTATCTTTATTGATCATTAACATTGTCATTCATTGTTTGTTGAGTTTATTTATTGTCATTGATTAGTTAAAATCATTGGTGTTCATTGGTGTTGTTGATAGTCTTTATTTTGCGATTATTTTTATAGATTCTTATTCACCCTCTTTCTAGGAATACTTTCCTTATAAGGTTTTACAGAAGTGAGGTGAAAAAAAATTTATAATATTTTTTTTTTCATATAATTAAATTTAAATATTTCAAGGTAATTTTATGATATTTTAGCTAAAGGGTAAAAAAGTTATATTAATAGTTCAATTTTCATTAACAATTATTAGCGAAATGGGGGTCAAATTCCTATTTTCAATAATCGCAGGTGGTATCCTTTACGGAAAAAGGGACTAATCCCGTGAGGTTGAGGCCACTAGCGATCTGCTGAACCTGTACATGTAAGAAAACAAGCGTGAAGTAGACGGAAAACACCGAGGTGGTGTTTGCCATAGGCACTCTGACGCCCAAGTCAGCAAGGCTGAATGAGGCTAGTTTAGTAAGGGTTAGGGAGAGGAAAAGTTACTGGAAGTCTAGTCAGAGATTGTGACTGCAATTGCAATGCGAAGTTCTCAAGAGTGGGAACTCCAGGGTTTGAAGGTGTAATGTCTCTGTCCTTTGTGAGAGGGCTGACCTCTGTTTAAATAGTGACTGTAGGGTCTTCGAATCCTTGTGGGACTAAGAATCCTTGCAGCAGTGGTTTTCTGAAAGAGTGGAGCCTTTGGCTCCCTTATCTCAGTAGGAAAGGGAGTCCTAACATGCCTAGGATACGGACCTTAGATGAATCAAGATTGTGATTGACTTCTTTAGTAGAGTTCAAGTATTACTATAGTTCGTAGGCGACCGTGGGCTCCAAGTTGATCGTAAGTACAGAAGATGAGAAACTGGGAAAACATACCGAACGGGCCTCATATACAGAACTCTATTATGGGCCCAATCAGAATTGGGCCTGAGCTTCTGGCTTTGTTAAAGGTGTCTTCATTTTTGGACCTATTTGGGCCGAGGACATTTTTTGGCCCTAACAATTTGCCCCCCACTCTTTGAGTTAAGGAGTGCTTAGCTTAGAGAGTAGGCATTATGTGGAGGTGTATCTGGTCAACCTTCATGACTGACTAGCTGAACTTGTGAACGTGTTGCTTCTCCATTCTTGGGAACAAATAGTATAGCTTTTGTTGTCGGTGCATTGTTCGGTATGCTATACGGGGTGGATGGAGGTGAAGCAGCCACGAACGTGCTTGGTGCATCTGACCGAGTAGGGGAGTGGAGCTGATCTTATTAGAATCGCCTAGTATGCCAGGTTGAGGGGGAGCATGAAGAATCAACTCAACATGTCCCCACTCGGTATGTCCTCCCGAGCGGGAAAGTAAGCAAAACCTCCCCTGAAGGTGTTCTCAGTCGATGTATCGAGACAAATGGTCGGGCGTGTGAGTTGTCCCATAAAGGTGTCTTCAGTCAATGTAATGGTCCAAGCGAGTAGATGCGTGGGCTATCTCATGAAGATGTCTTCAGTCAGTGTAACGAGCCGGGTGAGTGGGTGCGTGAGCTATCCCTTGAAGGTGTGCTCACTCAGTAGTTCTTGTCGAGCGGAATACGTTAGGCTGAACTTGGTGGTGGTGCCTTAGGCTGATTGGTTGAATCTGAGCAAATGGGTATGTGTGTGCTCACTTCCCAGTCATGACTAGTTCGTCTATCTGTGATGACTGAGTAGCTTGATGCTCTAACTTTTGGCAATGCTTGTCTTGGGGCCCAAAGGCGGGGTTAACAGTTCCAGTCTCGCTGCTCGATCGAGAGGGTGTCCTGAATGGATGAAGTGCTAGAATGCGTTGGTTTGGCTGCGAACAATTGGTATGCTTGAACACGCCAGCTCAGTCGGGTCGACCACGTGATTAAGCGTGGCATGTACGTGGGATCGCGATTTCTAAGTGTGCGTGGATTCGCTCCACGTGTGCGGTGGAGATTTTTTTTTCTTTGTTTGAGTCAGAAAACAAAGGGTCGCCTCTGCTCCATAACCAACAGGAGGCTGCCACGTGTCTCTATTTGTTAGGCTTCGTCTATAAAACTGAGGGGACGGCTGTACAACTTCATTTCACATCCCGTTGAACTTTCTTTACTTTTTCTTCTTGTAATGCTTCTCTTTCTCTAGCTAGTATGCTTGTGAAATATACAGTAAAACAGTAAAACTCACTAAACATATATATATATATATATATATATATATATAAGACAATATACATGTAGATGAGGATAAAATAGAGGGCCCATACTAATTTTTCTTTATATACAAAACTGTACATTAAGTAACAAAATTACTCAAAAATAATAAAGTCGACAGTGTTGCCAGACCCTTCCGCTTCTTGACGCTTCATTTGACCATATCTCATCTATTACTTGCAAAAACATTGAAAACAACGGGGTGAGCATTAATTGCTCATTAAGTAAACCTGTTATGCTACCCTACTATCTATGTTGCCCTAATTCTGATTTTCTTTCCTTACATCAAACTTCTCTATTCTTCTCTGCTCTTTCTATAACTCTAGTTTCTCACTACTCAGGATGGTGGAAATGGTATCACGCATAAATATAATGCATAGGATGTGCATTTTCTTTTCTGTTTTTCTGTTTTCTGTTTTCTGTTTCTTTTCTCTGTATTTCTTTCTTTTTTTTCTTTTCTAGTCTTTCTTTCTTTCTATGCTCTTTTTCTTTCTATTCTTTCTTTTCTTTCTTTCTTTCTTTCTTTTCTTTCTTTTGTTTCTTTTGTTTCTTTCTTTTCTTTCTTTCTTGCCGATCAAACTCGGTTGAGGCATGGATTCGGAACTCTGGCCGTGTGAGTGTATTCTCTAATTCTTTTTGGGTATAGTTCTCATCCACATGCACTTCTAACGGACTGTACAATTCTTCTTTCTGATTCTGAGGCCGCTCACTAAAGGCAGCGTGCATGTGGGGCAAGTCACTCATGGGTTCCCCATTGTCACAACCTTCTATTCTCTTATTTAAAAATGTTCTTTATTAGTTCTCTTTTCTTATGCTCTTATGAGTATCTATGCATGTAGATGGGATTATGCTTGTTATGCTTTCTAAATTCACATGTTTAGAAGAAATAATGCAATATGGCATGTGAACATGTCATTCTCTACCATCTACAAACTCATCTCAAGATAAAAAATAATCATATTCATGCATGTACTTCTCCTTGACATTTCATCAAACAATTTGGATTGCAACGCCCCACTTGAGGTACGTAGCTAATGTTTCTTCTCTTGCTCTTATTTGAGTCGGTTTATTAGTATTATTGTTTGGTTGGCCTTTGATTGAGTGGTATGTTGAATACTTGCCTTGAATTGGTTGAAAATAGAAGAAGTTTAGTGTTCCAGGCTTCGCCGGGGCAAAGAAGAATCTTCGCCGTGGCAAAGAGGTGTTAAAGCCCACTAAGGAAGTCAAGGGCTGATAGCTCGGCCAGGGCGACAGAAGCTTTTTCACGCGCACGTGTTTTTCGCGCGGCGACGTGCCGACCAAAATGTTTGTTAAGTTTTAGATATTTTCTTCCCTAGGGGCTATTTGACCATCCTACCCCTAATTAGCAGGAAAAGTGGGGAGTAAATTGTAAGGAAATTTCATGGATAATATGTTAGTATGGGGGTGTGATTGTAAGGAATCAAAGGATATGGATGAAATTTTCAAGAAAGAGTAAGGGCACTATGGGAATCCTTGTGTATAAGTTGAGCTAAAAAGGGGTTAAGTGTAGAGAACCCTTCATTTCATCCATTTCCACCGCCTCTTCCATTCTCTATTTTCTCTCAAATTTCTTTCAATCTTCCAAGGATTTCAAAGGACTTTTTTGGGTAGTTTTAGTAGAGTTTTAATCTAAAGCATCCTAAGGTAAGGATTCTTGCTTTAGATGAGAGTTTTATTATGTTTTGGTTAAAGTCTTATGTTGTGGTTGTTATTTGAAGTTGTAGAGAGAAATCAAGCTCCCAAAGGAAAGGAGAAGTGTTAAAGAAGCTATCAAGGTAAGTAAATTCAACCAAGTTGAGATTTGAATAAGTTTTTGAGTAGAAATTGAGTAGAGATATATGCATCTATGAGTATGTATTATGCTTGTTGAAAAATTGAGTTGAGATGAGATTCTATTTTGTGGTGGTTGGATATACTTCATGTATGAGAAGTGTTTGAATGTGTATTGAGAAGTGGAAATTGAGTTGAAGTTTGGGAGACGTTGTGTAAACCTATTTGGAAGTGTTTTCCTTGATAGGGTTTATGGTTGTTTGAGGGAGTTTTCTCCCAATTTGGATGGCTAGAGAATGTAATAGAGTAGTAATTATAGTAGAGATTTTGTATGCACATGAATTGTTTGATGAAATGCCTAAGAGAAATGTGAGCATGAATTGTGAACCTTAATTCTTGTAACATTGCATATTGGCATTTCCTAAGTGCATCAATGAGCATAAACCACCCATGTGCCTTAGTTGTGCATTGAGTAATAGCTTGAGAGAGAGTAGAGATTTTTTAGTATAAATTACACTATGAGTGTTAGTTTGAGAAAGAGTAGAGAATGTTGAGAATAAGCTTCTCTATTAGTAAAAAGAAAGAGAAATTGAACACTAGAGAACAAAGAGAAAGTAGTGCTAATCAAGAGAATACAGTAGGTTGTGCGATGGGGAACCTGTGAGTAAGGGTAGAGTATTCCCGCATGTACGCCGCATTGAGAGAGCGGCATGAGTATAAGAGAGAGAAATGGTGTAGCCCGTGAGAGTGCATGCGGATGAGGGCTATACCCGAGAGTACCCGAGAGAGAGTTTATACACTCACATGGCCAAAGGTTCCTAATCCATGCATAACTGAGGCCGATCGGCTAGAATGAGTATAAGTCACGTAGAGTGGGAGTGAGTCCCAGTCGTGCCTCCGATCAGATGGGGTCGTGACTTACTAAAGAGAGTTAGTAGAAAAGAGTTACGAAAGAAAGAAAAGAAAAGAGAGAGTAAATGAGATTTGTAGGGAAAGAATTAGAAAGAGTTACGGGGATTTATGAGTAGAGGATTTACTTACTGAGCATTGTTTTGTGCTCACCCGTTGTTCCCTATGTTTTTGTAGGATCTAGGTGAGGACACAGTTGGATGGACGTCATCAAGCGAAGAGAACTGGCCACACTGTCCACCCTGTTCGATGTTTTTGTACATGATACTACTTTTTGTACAAAGAGTATATATGTTTAATAAAAGAAAAATTTGGACCCAACTTTTATGCTATTTTACATGTATTTTTACTATGCATTTTGTAAAAGAATATGAGTAGAATGGAGTCATTATATGGATGCACACATAAACTCTAAACTGGCTACACTTCTATATCTTTCTTAAGCCACCAAAATTTGGAGCTAGACTTCACAAATTCTACTCTAATTCTTCCTTAATTCATCCAAACTCTCATCAAACACCACATACACAAACACCACTTCTCATGGTGGAATTCTAACCATCACTCAACATCAATTCCATCAACAATTATCATAAAAACACATACATGCATAAAAGAAGTTCTCTACACAATATTGCTCCAATCATGACTAAGGTTTGATTTACTTACCTTAGATGTGAGCAACCCAACACTTTAGTAGTCTTCCTTGGTACAACCCTCTTTCCCTCAAACCCTATGAATATAAATCATAAGAATCAACTGTTAGAGTATATGCCCTAGAGCCAATCAATTATTGTAGAATTGACTCTTTGTAATAATGTTCATTGATCAATAAAAGGCATTTTATACTATATCGCGTAAATCATCATTGTATGTATTGATATATGTCCTTAGAATGGTAGAACCGTGATGAGGGTATCAAGTGTTTCAAATCTTGATAGTGAGAACCCTATGAGCATATATGGTGGCCATTCTAGAAATGTCCGTAGCCCCAGTATTATTCTGAAGTAAGGGCATAGATAATACGGTAAGGCTATCGTAGTGTTGAACGACCTTGTTGAAAGGCAGTGACTGATCTCACTTGTCAAGATTGTTTGGTGACAATCTAGTGCAACACATGGGTGCTTGTTGTAGGCAAGTTCACTGGACTGACCCACCAGAGGATTCCATATGGATGGTAACCCCAGTGTTTATGGAAAAATCCTCTAACAAATGGTGGTGCATGTAATCCCTAGGCTTGAGATCACCGGAGCACCTTATGCACTGATTGGTGTAGTTTGACACTAGCCTAACGCAGTTCTATTCAGAGCTGTCAATACGGTGGTGATTGGCTGCATTAAGGAGTGTATCAAGACTATGGTGGATAGACAGAGGATTCATCACTCCTGGGTACGGGAGAAGTTATCTTATGGCGTAATTCAGTAAATGGCAATGACACTAAAACTGTGGCCACAGTGGGATTGAGTTGTTACTCTATCCAGCTTTATAATACGGGTCATTGGTCCAGTAACTGAATACATAATATCGAGAGTAACCGAGGTTGACACTATTTCTATGCCACGGTCTCGTCGAGATAATGGATGATGAAAAAATCAGATTGTACGGTAGCCATATCATTGACAAGTAGTTGCTTCGTTGAATCCGAATCTAGGTGGCCATGATGCCTTGCTAGGGGCCAATCTTGGTCTGTGTGGAGTGAGACGATTAATTGGTGTTAATCGCGATACTACACACTGTCGATATGATAAGGAGCCTACGGGTCACACACATAGAAGATAATTTAAGAACCAGTTTATAAGAAAGGCGTTTTGGTCTTTTTAGACGAAAGGGTATTTTGGTAATTTCACAGTGCAATTAAATTTGTTGAGGTTGTAGCCTTTATTTAATTTGTTAATTAAAATTAAATAAGTGAAATTATATTTAAATATGTGTTCGCATATATTTAAATGAATTATTGTTATTGTTAAATGTTAATATATGAAATATATATATTAATTTAATTTAATTGAAAATAACAATAATAATTATTAAAATATCTAAAGGGGGTTGTTTGGAAACAAGGGGTGTTTGGGTTGGAGCTGATGCGTGTTTCTTACAACATGCAAATGTAGCAAGTATACTAGTCGCACAAGTAATAGGGTGATGAGTGAGTATCGTTCCCACGAGGATTGTTGCTAAGCACTAAGTTTTCTACCGTTTTCAAGTTGAAGCAATCGAATTCTTTTGGATTAAAGAGAGCAATTTAAACTATAACTAAAACAAAATTTTACTAAAATAAAAGTAAACTATGAAAGCAAAATTTAAAATATGGATAAAATCAATTCAAACAAACGGGTAGGGTTTTGACTTCATTCGGACTCTATGGATTATTTCTAGAGAATTAAACTAAATTCATATTCACATGCATTGATTGTAAATCGAACTCTCTAAAGTGTCAAACATACCTTCTCAGACTATGTTTTCCTACTCTTCCCTATTAATCTTCCACACCCAACAAATTGAAGGTTAATAAATCTAAGCTCATTAAGCACAAGAATCCTAGATTGATTTCATTGAATCTATCTCTAACATCCAATACTACAATGGTGATTACCCAATAAGCCTAACATGATTCATTTCTCAATCTCATCATGTTCATCACATATAAACAGTAAATTCAGAGTAATCACACAATCAAAGCAAAATCATATGAAAAGAAGAACAATCTATTACTTAACCTATGAAATTCCGAATTACAATAAAAAACCTAACCCAAAATAGGTTAGTTCATGGCTGAATCAACAATACAATCACAAAAAACGAAAATACCAAAATTCAACATGATGCAAATAAGAGAAAAGACAAGAAATCTCCCCAAATGACGAATCCACTGGTTTAATCTCGAATCTTCACCCTTTTTAAATCTAAGTTCGCCCAAAAATCAATCTCATAAAATGTAAATAGCTCCAAACCCTACTTGAAGACGAACCCTGGCAAAAAGACTAAGGGTGCATTTGGTTTATTATTTTGGATAGGATTTTGGGAATAATATTGGGTAGTTGGATAGAGGAGTATTACGAGGTAAAATTTAAAAATTTATGAAAAAGCCCCTAGGTTTGCTAATTTAATTAAATACCCTAATATATAAAATGACAAAAACACCTCCACCACCTGCGTGCGATTCCGATTCCACCGCCGCCGATCCGGGCCGAGGAAAATCGTGTTACGACGAGACGTCGGATCTGTAGTAAGCAAGCGTTATTATGGCTTTTTCCGTGATCCTGCCGAGGAAAAGGCCGATCTGACTTCCCTTGTGGTAGTAACGGTCGGAAAATGGAAAAGGCCAAAAGGGGCGATGGCCATCTTTGGCCGTCGTGCGCCAAAGATATGGCCGTCCGTTGCGTCGCCAAGCGACCATTTCTTTAGCCGTCCGATCGCGCCATCGATGAACTTTCGCCATTTCTCGGTCGGTGGTAGGCCGTATACAGTCGCTACCAGGAGCGTGGTTGCCGAATAATCCTGCAATAAGTAGGGTCGCAAGGGTGTTTTTGCTAATTTTTAAACTTTTTTTTCAGGGTGTATTTAATGAAATTAATAACCTTATGGGGTCTAAAAGTAATTACAAAAATAGGGTAATATTTCTAGAATAATGTGCCAAACATTATTTGGAGAATAGGATTGAGAATATGGGCAGAAATAATAAGCCAAACATGCCCTAAGTTTTTCTTTTATACCTCACCCAAAATCCTAAGAAAACACTAAAAAGTAAAACTGTGTGTTTTACAAAAACTAGAAAATGCAGACGTCGCCACGGTGACAAAAGAAGCTGAATCTGGTGCGTGACTAGCTCATTTCGTCGTGGCGAAGAACAACCTTCGTCGCGGTGAAGCTTCTTGAAAAATTCTAAAATTATAGAATTGCCCTCCGCTTGCTTCTGAGTCCAGAAACTCCAAATCTATCTTTATTCGCTCAAAATGTTCATTTTAACCTGAAACACGAAATGTAGGGAATTAAGTAGCAATTCAGGCATAAATGAACTAAGAAGTATCTAAAATCCGGCGTAAAAGCTTAAATAAACTAGTATAATCCTTGGATTATCAAATACTCCCAAACTAGGGACATGCTCGTCCCCGAGCATCAGGTACAAAACAAGATAAAGGAAAAAAACAAACGTTCAAAAACACAAAACAGCAAATGACAAAAATTGAATAAGAGAAACAAGAGACTCAACTCACAAAACAACTACCTAGAATTTATACCAATCTCAAAAGTTGTTGCAAAATTATTAATAGAAAAATGTTTAACACTCCAAGAAGTTATAAGTTGCATCGACTTTCTTTCTCAATTGGTCCCCCGAGTAGGTAATTCCCACTTCAATCCACCTTCCAACTTCCCGGATTATGTTATGCAGGAATGCAAAGTTTATCAAATGGTGGCAGACTCTAATGAGGACTAGACAAAGATAAGAATCAAAAGGTCTTTATAAGCTTGTAACGCTAGGCTCAGAAATGGGTTCCAAGAAAAAGGATAGGAATAACAAAGTAAGAGAACTCAGTTTTCCTCATGCAAACACTCAAATCAAATCGAACTTCACTTCTTCTCAACCACCAATCAACGGGTCCACTAATTTACAACCCTCAAACTTGTATCTTTCTTATTTCTGATACCAAAAATGTGGTGGGGGAAGTGCGTCTAAGGTGTACATGGCGTTGTTATACCAGAGGCCGCCAAGTACTGCTAGGCGGTTTTTAAGCGATCCTGGTTTCCAAAGCAAAGAGATACCCTTAAACTTGGCAAAGAGCGGGGGTGAACAAAGATCTCGCTACGGAAATTGGGCGCCCAAGTTCAATTTTTTTTTTGTTTTTTGTTTTTTTGTTTTTTTGAAAAGAAGAACAAATCAATTGAATTGAGGTGAACTACCTCTTTTGTTTTTATTGCCCTTCTCACAACCCCCAAACTATTCTTTTAGTTTATTCGTACAACTCTTTCCGTTCTTTGTGTTTACATTAGGATCGAATTCTCCTAAGGGTACGACAGAGTGTTTAGGGTATAAGGATCGGACAAATTTTGGTTTGCCAAGAAAAATAAAGCAATAATAATTCATACGGCTCAATTGGGTGACTAGGGACAATTCCATTCATGGGTCGGCTAGAAAGGCTCAAACGTTCTAAAAAGAATGCCTAAATCATCTCCTCAACCATGTCTCCTCAACCATGTCTAATCCTAGAATTTCGCCTCAAGCACTTCTCTACTAGGTTCTAGAGTCCACCAACATTATCAAAACGTATATAAAATGAATCTAAGCATGCCGAAAAAGTGAAAATGGTGGTTGAACCACTCAACAAACCTCAATCAAACTTCAGTCAATAAACCTAAACTTGAAGCAATGCTTAACATTTCTCAACAATAAAATCGCAACAATCCAATTCACATCATCGGCAAAAACAATCAAACCAAAGTAAAATAAACAAAATAAAAAATTTCTAATTTTCCTACCCCCAAACAAAAGATGACATTGTCCCCAATGTCCCATTACACATAAATTAGGAATAGAAAAACAAAAATAACAAAGGTACGAGATAGTTCCCTGATTAATCCGTGAAGTTTTGCTCTACAAAGGCACACTCGATTCGTGACTTTTTCATCACCCAACATCTGCTAAAACAATTGAAACTGTGGTGTCTACTATGTTAGCAAAAAATTCACCAACTAAATTGAAAATATTACAACCTAATCTCGTCCTTGCAATAACTGCAAATTAAAAGAACATGAAACAACGAAAACAACTACCACAACCCAAAACAAAAATATAAACCGAGTTTAATGTTTGAAATGAAAAACAAAATCAACTAAAAACAAATAAAAATAAAGAAAAACAAAACAGTGTTCCTGCTCATTCTTCGCCTCCCTTGTCTTCCTCTTCTTCCTCTTCCGACTTGGAGCCCATCCACTCATCTGAATCCTAGTAAGCCCATTGGAATTCTCAGAAGGTCAACGCTGAGTTTGTTGGAAACTACTCTTCGCATATCATACATCATCTAGGTTTGATCACCAACCAATCCTGACGTTTTGCCATACGTTTCATAATACCCATCATCTGATGTATCATCTCCTTCTGCGTAGCTGTGGAACTGGAGGATGTGAGAGGGCCTTGTGTGGTTCTCTACCGTTTTGTTCCTGCTCTTGGTTGCTCAGCTCCTGGATGTTCAAGATGCATTTGAAAATAATCTGAATCGAGGATGGGGGCAGCATGAATACGTTGCTCATCATCATACACCTTGGCTCCAACTCTAATGCACAAGGCTGTAATGAGATGTGGGAAAGAGTAACTTGATCGCCCTGGTTTGGCGGCATGATGAATGTTGTTCAAGATAATTCGTCCCACATTTATACTCTTTCCTGTGGCAATAGAATAAAGCACTAATGCCTTCTCGTAAGTTATCGTGCTATAGTGCGTTTCCGGCATCAGCCTCGCACTAACAAAATACTGCTACAATCGAGCCCTTAATGGTCTTTTTTTATTTCTTCGACACTGCTCAAGTTGCATCCGGTTTTGCAATGACCGTAAGAATGATACTATCCTGAAATTGTGACATCCTAAACTTTGAGTACTCATCCTGATCAATGCTAGGCAGGGTATAAAACTCATTGATCACATCTTCCGTAAACGACACATCAACCCCTCTCACAAATGTAGTACCCTCCTCATAATCCGGGAGGTTAGCATAAAACTCCCTTACTAGCAAGCTCTACAGCCAGTTGTGTAAGAGCACTTATAAACAGTTCCCATTGTCTCCCTCAAATGCAGTCCAAAGCTTGACTCGCGGTCAATCCGCGCTAAGGAATAAAGCCCTTATCTTTTCTTTGGATAGCCCCTTGATATCGTTTCCGGGCCTCTTCACTCACGAAGCGGTTATCCACTTTCTTTCCTTTTCCCTTGCCCTTGGATGGAACCTTAACTTTGAGTGGCATGTTTCCAAAAACTATACTTTAACTCAACAATGCAACTGCACAAATTCAAACCTAGGTGATGACAAATAATCCAATCCTGCAAAAATTTACAATACTTCCAAAAATTCGCACTTAGACCCCCAAACTACGATTTCTCCAAATTCAACAAAACACTCTAAAACTCAAAACACACACTCATCAATATCACAACATGCATAATCAACCCTTCCTCAACAAAATCGAACTCACAAGCACCAAAAAATTCAAAACTCAACCAACAATTAACTTTTTTAGATCTACAAATCAAAACTCGAAATTGTGCAAAAAAAGGTTTAGGGAACTTGAGATCTTACCAATACGAAGGATTATTCGCCACCAATTTACCCAGAATCAGCCCAGATTGGAAAGCCCCAAATATCTTGAACCTAAAAATTTCGTGAAATTTTCACAAAAATTGTTGTTGAAATGAGTTGTTTTGGTGTTTAAGAGGGTTAGGAGTGAGAACTTTGGTTGAGAAAACACTTGGAAGGCAAAGGATTGAAATTGGAAAATTTTTCTCTCAAATGGATTTGAAAAGTCGAGTGAAGAATGAAAAATGAAAGTGGGTATTTATAGAAAATTGTCTTCGCCAAGTGGGTATTTATAGAAAACTATCAAGCTTCGCCGCGGCGAAGTTCTTCGTTCAAAAACCCTAAATTGAAACCCAGGTTTCGCCGCGGCAAAGAAAAACACTTCGTCGGGGTGAAAACTTACCGTGGCTAATCGCCCCGGC
This sequence comes from Pistacia integerrima, assembly GCA_026225825.1. Lineage (NCBI taxonomy): Eukaryota > Viridiplantae > Streptophyta > Magnoliopsida > Sapindales > Anacardiaceae > Pistacia > Pistacia integerrima. Next base: position 1,771,004 of record CM047749.1, on the reverse strand, counting down.
GAAGAAAAATCTTTGCCGCGACGAACTTGCCTTAAAGGAATTTCGTCCAACCTTCTTCGTTGCGACGAAGACAAATTCTTTGCCGGGGCGAAAACTTACAGGAGCTACAACATATTTTTTAGGTTACTTCGCCCCGGCAAAGAACAATCTTTGCCGCGGCGAAGTCTGGGACTTTTCAAAACTCATTTTCACAAAATGTGCTTCGCCGCGGCAAAGAATACTTCTTCGCCCCGACGAAGTCTGGAGCATTTTCTTTCCTTGCATTAGCTAAAAACTTCACCTGAAACACCCAAAATCACACAAATTAAAAATCATTCAAACTCATAAGAAAATCAAACACATTTAAACACAATGAAATGAAAAATAGAAAAAAAATTAAAACACTTGGGTTGCCTCCCAAGAAGCGCTTGTTTATAGTCGGTAAGCTCGACTCTCTCAATTTTTCACGTCAGTTCGGATTATCCAAGTACATCACATCCCGAAATATTCCCTTGTGCTCGAGCTTCTTTTGCTGATGATCTTTTTCACACAGTGGCCTTGTTGAGAGTTTCACCACCCATTTCCATCCCTTGGTCATTACTTTGGTGGTTCGACTCTTCTCACCGACTGCTTTCTATTTTCTTGACTTTCCCTCACCCTTTTTGAGCTGAGAGATCTAGTCCTTGTGAAAACACAATCTCGACTGTGGCTTATCTTGGAATTTTGTGCAACCTCTTCCGTTATGGTCCTCACTCTCGAACTGATTCGATTTGACAATGCAGCTCCTAATTTCCACCTTAGGATTGTTCAGTTGGAAGGTTTCAATCTTTGCCTAGTCCACCACATCGATTTTTAAACATGACTTTTGTTTAGGTGGAGCTCTCATTGATTCAAGGACATTAAATGTTATTTCTTCATCTTGCATCCTCATGATCAACTTCCCTTCTTGAATGTCGATTAAAGCTCTTTCGGTAGCCATAAATGGTCATCCCAGGATAAGAGGAATTTCTTTGTCTTCTTCCATATCTAACACAAAAAATCCGAAGGAAAAATAAACTTGTCCACCTTAATAAACACATCCTCTACAATGCCCCTCAGATGCTTTATTGATCGATCTACAAGTTGCAAGCATATGGTTGTCGGCTTCACTTCATCAATTCCTAATTTCCTGAAAACAGAAAAAGGCATAAGGTTAATGCTAGCACCTAGGTCACATAAAACTCGATCAAAGATGATATCTCCTATAGTGCAAGGAATAGTTAAACTCCCTGGATCTTTGAGCTTCGGGGGTAACTTCTTCTAGAGAATGGCACTGCACTCCTCCATAAGCATCACCGTTTCCTCATCTTCTAGCTTCCTTTTGTTCGATAGGATTTCCTTAAGGAACTTCGCATAGCCCTTCCCGCATACTCCTACAATGCATCCGTAAAAGGAATGTTAATATGCGTTCTTAAAACATCAAGAAATTTAATAAACCGCTTTATCCTGATTTTTCTTTTCGAGTCTTTGAGGAAAAGGTATGGGTGGTGTGTGATGCACCAACTCTGGTGGTATCTCGGGGAATGGCAATTTCTCTTTCCTTTTCTTTTTCCCCTCTTTCTGCTTCTGCTCATCTTTCCTTGGGCTGGGTGGTTTCTCTTCAGCAATGATTTCTTCATCAACTTCCTCATCAGATTCTTCATTTTTCTTTGATGGATTTTCCTCTTTCCTTGATTTTTCCACCTCTTCTAAAACTGTCCCACTTCTCAACGAAATTGCATTTACTTGCTCACATGGGTTAGTCACCATGTTACTTGGTAGAGATCCCTACAGTCTCTCATTTAACTTCTCGGCCAATTGCCCCATCTGTATCTCAAGATTCTGAATGGACGCCCCTTGATTTATGAAATTCGTCCTTATCTCATTCATAAAACCCGTGGCCTCCTACATGAATTTCCCAAACAAGTCCTCCAACTTTGTCATTCTTGGATCTCCCGGTTGATTATTCACCCCTGGTTGGTTATTTGGCAATGTCCTTTGGTTCCATTGATTATTTTGCTGGTTCTGATTGCCCCAAGCCAAATTTGGATGATTTCTCCACCCCGGATTGTATGTGTTGGAATACGGGTTGTTTGGTTGCCTCTGATTTCCTGCTAAGTAGTTCACTTGCTCCGATGATGAAGATGACGGGAAGCAAATGTGTTCCCACTTGACACTCGCTGCTCACATGGTTTCCCCGCACAAAAAATCACAAGTTAGTTGAGGTGCTTGAATAGAGTTTACCCTGCATACTTCCCTTGGTACGAAGTGCCGTGAGTTAGGCTAAGATGGCTGTGAAGGCATCAACTTCATGAAGACCCATAGATTTTCTTGTTATTGTTCTCTCATTTGGTCTTTGATAGTTGTTGCTTGCCAAAACCTCAAGCAACTCATAAGCCTCCTCTCGGTGTCTTATTCGCAAGGCTCCCTCCCGATGCCGCATCCACCATGGTTTACACGCTACCCATCAGCCCATTGTAGAATGTTTGGACTTGAAGCCAAACTAGCAACCCATGGTGTGGACATTTTCTCATCAATTCCTTGTACCTCTCCCAAGCCTCATACAATGACTCGGATTCATCTTGTAGAAATAATGTGATATCATTTCGCTTTGTTGATTTTGTCGAGGAAAGAGCTTGGTCAGAACTTCGTGCTAGATCATTCCATGTTGTGATAGTCCCCCGATGGTAGTGCCATTAACCACCCCTTAGCTTTATCCCCCAAAGGAGAATGGGAATAACCCTCAACCTAATGGCGTCATCGACACTCCGTCGACTTGAAGGTGTCACAAATTTTCAAGAAGTTCGCAATATGCTGATTCGGATCTTCCTTCAAATCACCATTAAACCTTACCACCGATGGATCATCGGATGATTACCGACTTTATTTCAAATGTGTTGGCTTTGGACCGCCTGGTCTCGTAATGCTCGAACCTTCCACCGCCATTAACCGCGGAACGAGAATTCCCTTAATGTCCTCGTCGGGTTCCACTTCAACAGCCTATTTCTTCCATTTCAACCACTATATCCTCTCTTTCTCTTCTCTCTCTGTTAAGTCATCTCGGTTCTCTCAATCTCAAGATCAACAGGAACCACTGGCTGACGTCTTGCTCTTCGCATAAACTGCACAAAATAAATGAAAGAAAGTGAGATCACAAACCAACTGAAAATTGAAAACAAAAATTAAAACTCCAATCTACAACTATAGAAAAACTCAATGTTAACTTAAAACTCAATCCCCGGCAACGGCACCAAAAACTTGATGCGTGTTTCCTACAACATGCAAATGTTGTTAGAGTAGATGCCCTAGAGCCAATCAATTATTGTGGAATTGACTCTTTATAATAATGTTCATTAATCAATAATAAAAGGCATTTTTTTTCTATATCGCGTAAATCATTATTATTGCAATATGTATTGATATATGTCCTTAGAATGGTAGAACCGTGACTTTAGGGTATCAAGTGTTTCAAATCTTGATAGTGAGAACCCTATGAGCACATATGGTGGCCATTCTAGAAACGTCCAGTAGCCCAATATTATTCTCAAGTAAGGGCAATGATAATATGGTAAGGCTATCATAGTGTTGAAGGGCGACTCTCCGAAAGGCGCGGATGCTGATCTCACTTGTCAAGGTTGTTTGGTGACAACCTCCGGGTGCAAACACATGGGTGCTTGTTGTAGCGGGATATACCGCAAGAAGTTCACCGGATCGACCTACCGGAGGATTCCATATGGATGGTAACCCCGTGTCTATGGAACAAATCCTCTAACGAATGGTGGTGCATGTGATCCTTGGACTTGAGATCACCGAGTGCCTTGTGCACCCGATTACAGCTTTGATACTAGCCTAACGCAGCTTCTATTCGTGAGTCGTCAAGACGGGTGGTGATTGGCTATATCAAGGAGTGTATCAAGACTATGGTGGATTGACAAAGGATTCATCACTCCCTGCACGGGAGAAGTTATTCTCACGGCGCAATTCAAGATATGGTAATGACACTAAAAAGCGTGGGCCAGTGGGATTGAGTTGTTGCTCTATCCAGATTATAATACGGGTCATTGGTCCAAACCGAATATATAATATCGAGAGTAACCGAAGGTTGACACTATTTCTATGCCTTCGCCTCGTAGAGATAACGGATGATGAAAGGATCGTGATTGTACGGTAACCATATCGTTGATGCAGCTACTTTGTCAATCCGAACCCTATCGGGTGGCCGCGATGCCTTGCTAGGGGCCAATCTTGGTCTGTATTAGTGAGACGATTAATTGGTGTTAATCACGATACTATACACTACCGGTATGATGAGGAGCCTATGGGTCACACACATAGAAGATAATTTAAGAGCCAAGAAGAAAGAAAGAAGGGCGTTTTTCGTTTCTTTTTAGGCGAAAGGGTATTTTGGTAATTTCACAAATGCAATTAAATTTGCTGAGGTAGCCTTTTATTTAATTTGTTAAAGAAATTAAATAAGTGAAATTACGGTTAAATGTGTGTTTCGCACATATTTAATTAAATCATCATTATTGATTAAATGTTAATTAAATATTAATTGATTTTAATTAAGATAATGATGAATTAAATTAAAATATCAAATTGGGAGTGTTTGGCAACATGGGGTGTTTGGGTTGGAGCCCAAGCCCATTCCATGTGGGAATAGGGCAACTTGGTTTGCCTGTAAAAAGAATAGTGTGTGTGTGTTATGGAGGGAATTCATTCTTTTTGATTTTGAAAAGAAAACCTCCACCAAAAGCTCTCCCACGCCACTTTCATCGCTCCATTGAAAACAAACACCTTTTTGTTTTCTTCTTCTTGATTTTTAAGGCCAAGGAGGATCTAGCAAATCCCTCCTTGGTTCTTGTTGATTGTCTTCGTGTGGACCTCTACGGTTCCCGATCCTACACTTGGATCGGTAGCAAACACATTCGCAGACAACATTGGTGGAGCCTTCAAACGTGGGTATAAATCTAAACCTTTGGATTTATTTTTCTGCATTCATATTATGCATAAACTGTAAAATCTGTGCCTTGATTTTGGGTTCTAAGGAACGATCCGTGGTTGTAAAATTTTGTTTTCCGCTGCGCAACCGGGTCGTTTCCTAACAAATGTAGCAAGTATACTAGTTTCACAAATAATAGAGTGATGATTGAGTATCGTTCCCATGAGGATTGTTGCTAAGCACTAAGTTTTCTACCGTTTTCAAGTTGAAGCAATCGAATTCTTTTTGGATTAAAGGAGCAATTTAAACTATAACTAAAACAAAATTTTACTAAAATAAAAGTAAACTATGAAAGCAAAATTTAAAATATGGATAAAATCAATTCAAACAAACGGGTAGGGTTTTGACTTCATTCGGACTCTATGGGTTATTTCTAGAGAATTAAACTAAATTCATATTCACATGCATTGATTGTAAATCGAACTCTCTAAAGTGTCAAACATACCTTTTCAGGCTATGTTTTCCTACTCTTCCCTATTAATCTTCCACACCCAACAAATTGAAGGTTAATAAATCAAAGCTCATTAAGCACAAGAATCCTAGATTGATTTCATTAGGTCTTGAATCTATCTCTAGCATCCAATACTACAATGGTGATTACCCATGAAGCCTAACATGATTCATTTCTCAATCTCATCATGTTCATCACATATAAACAGTAAATTCAGAGTAATCACACAATCAAGGCAAAATCATATGAAAAGAAGAACAATCTATTACTTAACCCATGAAATTCCGAATTACAATTAAAACCCTAACCCAAAATATGTTAGTTCATGGCTGAATCAACAATACAATCAAAAGAAACGAAAATACCAAAATTCAACATGATGCAAACAAGAGAAAAGACAAGAAATCTCTCCAAATGACGAATCCACTGGTTTAATCTCGAATCTTCACCCTTTTTAGATCTAAGTTCGCCCAAAAATCAATCTCAGAAAATGTAAATAGCTCTAAACCCTACTTGAAGAGGAACCCTGGCAAAAAGACTAAGTTTTTCTTTTATACCTCGCCCAAAATCCTAATAAAACACTAAAAAGTAAAACTGTGCGTTTTACAAAAACTGGAAAATGCAGACTTCGCCGCAAAAACTTGAAAATATAGACTTCGCCGCGGCGAAGAAGGAATCTCACCGCGGCGACAAAAGAAGCTGAATCTGGTGCGTGACTAGCTCATTTTGCTGCGACGAAGAACAACCTTCACCGCGGCGAAGCTTCCTGAAAAATTCTGAAATTACAGAATTGCCCTCCGCTTGCTTCTGTGTCCAGAAACTCCAAATCTACCTTTATTCACTCAAAATGTCCATTTTAACCTAAAACACGAAATGTAAGGAATTAAGTAGCAATTCAGGCATAAATGAACTAAGAAGTATCTAAAATCCGGCCTAAAAGCTTAAATAAACTAGTATAATCCTCAGATTATCAAGAGCCCAAGCCTATTCTATGATGGAATAGGGCAAAGTGTGCACTATATAAGTGCAACACTTTGTGAATTATTTAATTTAATTCATTTCAATCATTAAAAGAAAAATTCCAGCCCCTTTCTCTTCTCTCCCACGCCAGAATGTTTTTGCTTGAAACAAAGTTTGATTGATTTCTTTTGGTTCTTAAAGACTAAAAAGGATCTAGCAAATCCCTCTTTAGTTCATTAGAGTTATCTTCGTGTGGACTACATTGGTATGATTTCTTAAACTTTAAAGTGATTTTTCTGCAGATTCTATTATTATGTATAAATTGTAATTTTTGTGTTGTGATCTTGGCTCTAAGGAACGATCTATCATGTAAATTTATTTTGTTTTTCGCTGCCTTAGATGATCGTTTCCTAACATCAACACTTTAAAACCTTAATCTCACATCTTAGTGGAAGACTCTTACCTAGGGATGCCTGGGATTGAAATTCCACCAAAAGTGAACCAAGATCTATGAATTTCCTTGGGAAGTGATTGAAGAAAATTGAGAGAATTTGAGGATGAAGGTGGCATGAAAGAGGAGGAAGAATGGCTAGGGTTTCATGCTTGAACCCTTAATATAACATATTACTACTTATAGCTTCCTATTTTACCCTTACACTTTCTATGAAATTTCATCTATGTCCCTTAGTCAATTACCATAATGTCCTTATTCCATTGCATTCTCCATAAAAATCTATCTCTTTTCACTCCCCACACTTTCAACTAATTAGGGGTGGAATGACCATTTTGCCCTTGAGCAAGTTTTCCCCTGAATTTCACTAAAATTTCTATGGAGTTCTTCGCCTCAATGAAGCACTTTCTTTGCCCCGACGAAGCATGCACTACAACTAAGGGAAATGAGATTATGTACCTCGATATGGGTGTTACATATCTTCTGTTCGAGTTTTTCTCAGTGGTGGTCGTTAGAGTATATGCCCTAGAGCTAATCAATTATTGTAGAATTGACTCTTTGTAATAATGTTCATTAATCAATAAAAGGCATTTTATTCTATATCGCGTAAATCATAATTATTGCAATATGTATTGATATATGTCCTTAGAATGGTAGAACCGTGATGAGGGTATCAAGTGTTTCAAATCTTGATAGTGAGAACCCTATGAGCACATATGGTGGCCATTCTAGAAACGTCCAGTAGCCCCGGGAATATTATTCTCAAGTAAGGGCACGAGATAATACGGTAAGGCTATCATAGTGTTGAATGACCGTCGAAGAAGGGTGGTGATCTCACTTATTAAGGTTGTTTGGTGACAACTGGCCAATACAACACATGGGTGCTTCTTGTGGCGATTACACCACGCAAGTTCATCCCGGGATCACCCACTAGAGGATTCCATATGGATGGTAACCCTAGTGTCTATGGAACAAATCCTCTAACGAATGGTGGTGCATGTGATCCTTAAACTTGAGATCACCAGAGCGCCTTGTGCCACCGATTGGATGGTAGTTTGACACTAGCCTAACGTAAGTTCTTTTCGTGTCATACGATGGTGATTGGCCGCATCGAGGAGTGTATCAAGACTATGGTGGATTGACAGAGGATTCATCACCCCTCCCCGGCACGTGGGAAAAGTTATCTCACGGCACAATTCAATATATGGCAATGACACTAAAACTGTGGCCACAATGGGATTGAGTTGTTGCTCTATCCAGTTTATAATACGGGTGATTGGTCCAGAAACTGAATACATAATATCAAGAGTAACCGAAGGTTGACACTATTTCTATGCCTTCATCTCGTAGAGATAACATATGATGAAAGGATCGAATTGTAAGATAACCATATCGTGGACAAAGTAGCTACTTTGTTGAATCAATCTATCGTGGCCATGATGCCTTGCTAGGGCCAATCTTGGTCTACGGTGTGTTTAGTGAGACGATTAATTGGTGTTAATCGCGATACTATACACTCCCGATATGATGAGGAGCCTATAGGTCACACACATAGAAGATAATTTAAGATCCAAGAAGAAAGAAGGGCATTTTTCGCTTTTTAAGGCTAAAAGGTATTTTGGTAATTTCACAAATGGCAATTAAATTTGTGAGGTTGTAGCCTTTTATTTAATTTGTTAGAAAAATTAAATAAGTGAAATTACGTTTAAATGTCTGTTCGTACATATTTAAATATATTATCATTATTGTTAAATGTTAATATATATTTAAATATATATTAATTGATTTTTAATTGAGATAATGATGGAAAATAAAATAAAATAAATCAAATTGGGAGTGTTTGGCAACATGGGACGTTTGGGTTGGGAGCCCAAGCCTATTCCGTATGGGATTAGGGCAAATTGTTTTTACTATAAAAAGAAAAGTGTGTGATTTTTCTTTTAGAGTTATTTTTCTTTGTAAAACCAAAAACACAGCAGCCCCAATATTGACACTCCCATGGCAGAATCCAATTTTTGCCCAAAATCAATTCACTTGATTTGTCTTCTTGATTCTTAAGGCTAAGGAGGATCTAGCAAATCCCTCCTTAGTTCTTTTGAGATTGTCCTCGTGTGGACTACGTGGGTTCGATCCTACACTTGGATCGGTAGCAAAACATACGTTAACAAATTTGGTGGAGCCTCCAACGTGCGTTTGTTTCTCTTAACTCATGTTTAATACTTCTGCAGATTCTTATTATGATAAAATTGTAAAATTATACCCTTGATCTTGGCTCATGTAAACGATCCCTGAATTATTTGTTTTTGTTTCCGTTGCATATACGGGACCATTTACTAACAGTGGTGGTTTTTCTTTCGTGGATTCTGACCATCTTCATGGTAAACACTAGCTTTTTGAATATTTTTTGTTTCTTTTCTTCTTCTTTTTGTTTGTGTAGAGTTCCCCGAGGGTTTTGAGTGGGATTTGATTAGTTTTTGAAAGGGTTTGGACAAATTTTGGGAGGTGTTATGTTTTATTTTTGAAAGGGTTTTCATTTTGGGCTGAACGGAGAAGGTAAAAAAATTTTTTTGTCGGCGATCTAGGATTCTGGGTTTGGGGTGAGTAAAAGATGAGACCGACTTATACAGGTTTCCTACTCGACTCATCTCGGTTTGCCTGACCAAGTTGAGTGCGGTGTTCAGCTGGGGGAGTTTTTGGTATTGCCTTTTGGGGTCGATCGGTCTTCTAGACCGAGTGGTAAGAAGTTTGAGCTAGGCTGGTATTTGGTCGTTTGGACCAAGCCGAAGGTCGCATAGGAGTTGGATAAGTTTGGTGTTTGAGGATTGGCCGGTCAGTGGCTCAGGGCGAGTAGTCATCAAGGTGCTATTGGATTTTGGATAGGGAGTCAGTCGGTGGCTCAAAGCGAGTAGGCATCAAGATAGGGTTGGATTTTGGATAGGGACGAGTGGACAGAACACTCAATGTTGAGGTCAGGATCAAGCTGTTTGAGTGGGGCTGAGGCAAGGGTTAGAGATGAGTATGAGAATGCTCTAACCATGGTGATGATGCCAAAGGTGGGGGCATTCTAGTTGGTATATCGACTGGGGATAGCGTGGCTACCCTTGGACCAAGTGGTGCCACCTCGAGTGATGATGAGTCAGAGAGGCATGGGAGGAGTAAGGAAGACTTCGACAAAGTTGGTGATTCTGAGAGTTCACTATCCACCAGTAGTGGCTTTGAGGATGAGCCAAGTCGGCCATGTAGTGGGATACTGAACCAGGATTACGTGCCTTTGTTGAAGGACAATGATGTGTGGTAGATCAGGATGATGTATCACATTCTAGAGTCCATCGAGATCAGGGCGCCGTGGTCATACGAACGGGTCGACTAGGAGGCGAAAGGCTAGATGAGCGCCTATGAGAAATGGTTTTATGATGGGCTGAGGCTTCCCATCCCTCGCCTTGTCTGGGAGGTCCTGAACCATTTCATGATCGCACCGACCCAGATTATGCCGAATGGGTGGAGGTTACTGATGGCTCTGGAGAACCTTTGTGTGTAGAACCAGGTGATGTTTGGGCTGCACAAGTTGTTGTATTCATATTTCTTGAAGGAAAACAACAAGGACAAAGGTCGATACCTAATCAACCTTAGGCATGATCGAGCTCACCTCGTGACCGACCTCCGGTCGAGTGACAAGAATTAGAAGGATCGATACTTTTTTATGAGGGGTGAGGCAATCTTCGGGGAGAGAGGCCAGGGCGAGATTCCGTACACCTGGCGAGCGACTAGTGAAAAACTTTGTCTTTACCTTGGATTTTGATTACTAAAATATTATTGTGTTTCTTCTTTGCAGATCTTGAATTCAACCGAGTCGGGCAAAGTGGGGACGACTTGGACGTGCAGACCTAGAAGATTCTAGCCATTCCAAAAGCGCAAAGGGATTACCGGGTAGTGTTGGAGGAAGCTAACCAGAGGATGAGTCATCTTTGGGCTGGAATGGCTACGATCCAGTGAGGTATCCTCTTCCCTTCGCTAAAGCAAACCTGGAGTGTGTTGCTCATCCGCTACTGTAATCATATTTTGTTCGGTAAGTCGAGGTTGAACCCACAAACTGTTAAAGAATTTGCGATTGCAGAAAAGGTAATGAAGAAGCTAACTGTCCTGAGTGCAAGCTAGTCTACCGCGAGATGTCGCGAGAAACGGAAGAATGACTCCTCAGCCATAGAGAAGAAGAGAGGAGAGAGGAAGATATGGTGACGACTCCACCAAATCGTCAACCTACGGCTGGAGCTGGGTCATCCAAGACCGTGGTCTTGGATGAGGAGACTGAGATGCTTACTTTTAGCATCCCGACTTTCGTGTTGACTTATTCGGACGCGGCTTCCATGAGCAAGTTGGCTGACTCATTCCTGTTCTTGATGGACGAGAGTCGTTTGAACAAGATGGGTGCAGTCACGGCCGCTGACTAGGGGGTTTCTTCTACTTTCTAGGTATGAGCTGGAGTTTTACCTTATTGTGTTTATTGTGGTTGTATATTGATCGAGTTGTTTTGTCATGCAGGCATTCACCAGGAGCCTGCACCTAAGGAAGTCCATCATGTCGAGAAGAATAGGATACAAGATGTATCCAAATCAAATGCCAGTTTGCGACAGATAGGGGCGACAACCCAGAAAGCTAAGTGGGAGAGCCAGCAACATCTGAGAGAGGTTGAGGCCGACCTGGATCGACTGAGGAGAGAGCTAGCTGAGAAGAATGCAGAGGTCGAGTCCTTGAGGGAGCAGTGCCTCAGTATCACTAACGATGCCACCATCAGGGCTAGGGGAGAGCTAATGCTTTGCGGTCTGGTAGGGAACACCTCCCATTAGAACCCGGATGAGGACATCTAGCTTTTGCGGGAGATGGAAGAGGAGAAAGATGTTGGGCACGCGGAGGAGTGGGTCGATGATTAGATATTTGATCTTGCTAGTCAGCTAGGGCGATCGATCACAGTGGATGTAGGTGACCAGGTTGCGGGGATGAGCATTGGGTCGGTGATAGGGTGACTGAGTTAGAGATGGGTGGGACGACTCGCATCAATGATGTGGGCCATGATGCCCCTTAGGTTTATTTTTACTCATGTATTTTTGGGGCCTACGATGCCCTTCGATGGCGTGTGTGCCTTTTTTGTACTTGATACTTAGCCGCTTAAGGCTTTTTTATCTTACAGTTATCCGTTAGTGGCTTTGTGTTTCTGCTTGTGTTTCTGTTTTGCTACTTTCCTTGTAGATGGATGACTCGGTTGCCTGATTGTTTATAGATGTATTAGAGGTTAAACCGACTGCTTGTGTTGCGATTTAGATGAGGCGAGTGGCTGAGTCGTCAGTGTCGTGGCGGTGTGTCGGCATGGTCGGCCGAATGTGTAAGTCGTTAAGTTGTTAAGTCGGTCTGGACCGTCTAATGGGTTGGGTCAATGAATCGTCGATTAGAGGTGTATGTCCTTCCATCGGTCTAGGCCGACTGAAGGTGTAAATATGTCCGATCACGGGCCAATTGAAGGTGTAAATCTATAAATCGAATGTGGGCAAGGGCTAATTGAAGGTGTAAATGTATAAATCAGTCTGGGCTGACTAAAGATGTAAATCTATAAATCGGTCTAGGCCGATTCAAGGTGTAAATTTATAAATCGGTCTAGGCCGATTGAAGGTGTGAATCTTATAAATCATTCTGGGTCGACTGAAGGTATTAATCTTATAAAGCGGTTTGGGCCGATTGAAGGTGTAAATCTATAAATCGGTTTAGGCCGATTGAAGGTGTAAACTGTTCTATCGCTGAATAGTACTTTTATTGAATTCGGGCCATGAGGCAGTGAAAAAGGTAGATAGGCCCACTCATCCTTTTAAAAATGGAAACAAGAAAGCAGAAATGTCGGTGAAAGAGTTAGACTAAAAGTAGTAACGTTTGAGGTTAATTACATTCCAACTATTGCTGATTGGAGTCGGTAGACGCCCTTCCCTACTTCCTTAGCGATCTTGTAAGGGCTCTCCCAAGTAGGGCCTAGCTTGCCAGGGTTGATCTCCCTAGTGTTTTGAAAGACTTTGCAGAGAACCTAGTCACCTAGCTTGAAAGTTCTATTTTAGACATTGTGGTTGTAATGTCGGGTGCTGTTGCTGATAGATTGCGTTACAGATGTTCGCCTGCTCGCGTAAGTCGTCGATGGTGTCTGAGTTATGGCAAAGGTCCTAGCAGTTGGTTTCCTTGTCCGCCCATTAGAGTCTGGTGGAAGGGACTGATACTTCGGCTAGGATGATTGCTTCAGATCCATACATGAGGGAGAAAGGGGTTTCGCTCGTGGATGAGCGAGCTGTGGTCCGGTAGGACCATAAGACCCCGGGTAGTTCATTTGCCCAAGCACCTTTAGCTTTCTGTAGGTGCTTCTTTAAAGTCTGCATGATGGTTTTGTTTGATGATTCGGCTTGGCTGTTGGACTGGGGGTTACCGGGGGTAGAAAAGCTAAGCTTTATCCCCCACATGTCGCAGAAGTCTCTTCAGCCTGAACTGATAAATTGGGATAGTGACGATTTCCTTCGGTATCCTGAATCTGCAGATGATGTGTTTCAAGATTAAAGCTTTTATCTCTCGGTCTCTGACATGTACAAATGTTTTGGCTTCGATCCACTTGGTGAAGTAGTCGATGACCGCCAACATGAAGACCCGCTGCCCGGGCACGGTTAAGAGTTTTTTGACTATATCCATTCCCCATTTCATGAACAGGCAAGGTGTGAGAGTGGAGTTGAGTCGCTCAGGTGGGAGGTGTGAGATGTGGGCAAACATTTGACAGTTGTCGCATTTCTTCACATAGGTTGCTGAGTCAATGCGTATGGTTGGCCAATAGTGGCCAACAGTGATCACCCGGTGGGCAAGATTGTGTCCTCTTGCATGGTTTCCAATTCGCCTTCATGGAGTTCGGCGAGAACCCGTTTGGCTTCTTTTAGGCTTATTCCCTTAAGGTAGGGGCCAGAGAATGACTTCCTAAGGAGCTAGCCTTCGTATATGGTGAACCTTACGGCTTTCGCTCTCAGGCGATGTGCTTCACTCTTGTCAGTTGGGAGCTCATTATGTTCCAATATATTATTATCGGGGTCATCCAGGAGTCGGACGGTTCGATGTCTATTACTTCTTCGAGCCACTTGTTTGTTGGTTGCTCTTCCAGTCGGCCAGCCATTGGAGGAACAACAGAGGGATGGATGACTAGGAGGAACCTTGAAGGGCTGAGCCGAGGTTAGCAAGGGCGTCAGCATGGGTGTTCTTTACTCATGGGTGTTTCCTACAACATGCAATATGTAGCAAGTATACTAATCGCACAAGTAATATACTGATGAGTAAAGTATCGTTCCCACGAGGATTGTAAGCAAAGCACTGAGTTTCCTAATGTTATCTAGTTGAAGCAATCAAATTCTTTGGATTGGTGGGAGCAAATTCTAATTAAGAACAACAAATTGAAATTTAAACTAAGATTAAAACTTAATTAAGAAAGCAATATGTAAACACGAAATATCAATTCAAGTAAAACGGGTAGGGTTTTGACTTCATTTGGATTTTTATGGGTTAAACCTAAAATTACACTACACTCACATTTATACGCAATGGTTGTAAATCGAACTCACTAATATGTTAAACATACCCTCTCGAGCTATATCTTCCTATTCTTCCTTATTAACCTTCCGCACTGAAACAATTTGAAGATTAATAATTCCAAACTCATTAAGCAAAAGAATCCTATAATGATTTCATTAATTCTTGAATCTATCTCTAGCATCCAATACTATAATGGTGATTACCCAAGAAGCCTAACATGATTCATTTCTCAATCTCACCATATCCATCACATACAACATTAAAAATCAGAGTAACACACAACCAAAGCATATTCATATGAAAATAACACAATCAAACCCTTAACCCATTTAAAATCCAAACTACCATCAAAATCCTAACCCAAAATAGATTAGTTCATAGCTAAATCAATAATACAAAAAGCGAAAATCGGAAATAAACAAGTTCAACTTGAATGAAAATGACATAAAAGATTAGAAATCTCCCCCAAAAGATGAATCCTCTAGTTAGAAATCGAATCCTTCTTCCTTTTACAAACCAAATTGCTCAAAGTTCTTAGAAAAGTGCAAAAGTGGCTAAACCTAAAACAAAAACGAAGACCCTAGGCAAAAAGACCAAGTTTTTCTTTTATACTTCGTCCCAAATAACGGACCAAACACGCACGGGCACGAAGCGTGCGTTTAACAAAAGCGGAAATAAGTGGACGCCGCGCGAAGAATGGAACGAACACGCTCGTCACAGGGCTTACTTCGGGCCGCGGCGAAGACAATTCTCGCCGGGCGAAGCTTCTGAAGAGTTACGAAAGTTACGAAGCTGCCTCCAAGCTTGCTTCTTCGTTTGATTCTTCGATTCTCGTTGCTCTCCCTTGGGAAACAAGCTTCGTCGTGCTTTATCCTGCTCCAGAACTCTCCTATCTTAGAGATCCCGAATAATTTCGAAGTCAAAAGTATCTAATTTTGTCCTTATTTGCTCCAATTGTCCATTTTAACCCTCGAAATACGAAAAAGTAAAGAATTAAGCAACAATTCAGGTCAAATGCACTAGAAAAGTACAAATCCGACAAAAGATATAATGAAAAGTGTATAATTCACTTGGATTATCAACTACCCCAAACTAGAGAATATGCTCGCTCCCGAGCATACAAGACCCAAAAACGACAAAAACACAAACAACAAACAAAACAAAACAAAAACAAACAAAACACACACAATACTCAAAAAAAACAAAACCCAACATGACTCAACTCTGCAAAAGGATTACCTAGAAATTGCATATGTCTCAAAAGTTGTTGAAAAATTATTATCAAGAAATATTCAACACTCCAGAAGTTATAAGTTACGTTGATGTCTTCCTCAATCGGTTCACCAAGTAGGTGATCCCCACTTCAAATCCACATTCAACTTCCCGATTATTTTATGCAAAAATTGTAAAGTTTATCAAATGGTGACGGACTCCATAAGCCTAAATATCGAACTGCTTCTCCACTAATGAGGACTAGACAAAAGGTAAGAATCAAAGGTCTTTAAAAGCTTATAACGTTAGGCTCGGGTAGTGGGTTCCAATAAAGGATATAGGAATAACAAAGTAAGAGAACCTTCCGGTTGTCCTAAAGCAAAACTAAAATCACATGAAACCCATACCTTCTCAACTACCAATCGACATGTCCACAAATTCACATCCCTCAACGCGTACCTTTCTTATTTTTAGGATACCATAAATGTGGGGGAGACTCGTTTAAGGCATACGTAAGGGCGTTGTTATGCCCAGGATCGCCATCTTGCTAGGCGATTTTAAAGGCGGGAAGGGTTACGGTTCCCAGTAAATATACCCAATTAAAGCAGGCGGGGAAATTGGTTTTTTTTTATTATTTTTTTTTTTTATGATTGAATTGAAAATGAGGTGACTA
This sequence comes from Pistacia integerrima, assembly GCA_026225825.1. Taxonomy (NCBI): domain Eukaryota; kingdom Viridiplantae; phylum Streptophyta; class Magnoliopsida; order Sapindales; family Anacardiaceae; genus Pistacia; species Pistacia integerrima. The sequence continues at coordinate 1,754,665 of CM047749.1, read as the reverse complement.
CCTCTTTTGTTTTTTATTCTTTTCTCTCAACCCCACTATTCTTTTGGCCTTTTCACCATTTTTCTTCTTTCCAACCCCCAAACTATTCTTTTGTTCATTCGTACACTCTTCTTTGTTCTTTGTTTTGTACTATGACGAATTCTCCTAAAGGGACGATAAAGTGTTTAGGGTAAAGGATTTGACAAATTTGTTGTTTTTCCAAAAAAAAAATACAAAGCAATAAAATTCATACGGCTCAAAAGGGTGACTAGGGAAAATTTCATTCATGGGTTGGCTAGAAAGGCACAAAGCGTTCGGAAGAAAAATGCCTAAATCATCTCCTCACCATGTCTAATCCTAGAATTTCGCCTCAAGCACTTCTCAACTAGGTTCTAGAGTCCACCAACATTATCAAAACTTTACCTAACCACATAAAATGAATCTAAGCATGCCGAAAAAAATGAAAATGGTGGTTGAACCACTCAACAAACCTCAATCAAAATCCAATCAATAAACAAAAACTTGAAGCAATGCTAACATTTCTCAACAATAAAAATTCAACGGCCTTATTCTCATCATTGATTTATACAATTCATCATCGGGCGAAACGAAACAAACAAAGTAAACAAATAACACAAAAAGAAAAGTTTTCGAGTTTAAGGTTGTACGTGGCGTTGTTAAACCCTGAGGTCGCCAAGTCTTTGCTAGGTAGTTTTTTAAAGCGGTTATTGGTTTCCGGCCAATATACCCTTAAAAGCAAAGAAACAAAACAAAAATGTGGGCAAAAAAAACACAAATTTCGTTTTTTTTAAAATTAAATTTAATTTTTAACCCCCCAGGGGGAAACTAAACATGACATTGTCCCCAATGTTCCATTATGCACAAATCAGGAATAGAGAATAATAAAAACAAAAAAAATATGAGAATTCTCCCCCACCTTTGGTTAATCCATGAATTGTAGCTCACAATGAACACCTAGTCTCGGATTTTTCATCATCCGAAATCTATCAAAACAATCAAACTGCGGTGTCCTTTATGTTAGCACAATTCACACTAACTTGAAAATATTACAACCTAATCTCGTCCCTTTTAACAACTACAAATTAAACAACAACTAAAAACTAACAAAATAAACAAAATTCAAACCAAAAATAAGCTGAGTTTAATGTTTCAAATGGACACGAAATTAAATGAAAAACTATTAAACAAAAATAAAAACAAAACAGTGCTCGGTTCAATCTTCTTTTTCATCTTTCTTCTTTTTCATCTTCTTCTTCTTCTTGGAGCCCTCGTCCCTTCCTGGAGTCTAACCACTCATCCGAGTTCGGTCCGACCCATTGGTATGCTAAAGTGTCAACATTAAGCCCTCCTTGAGCTATTTTTCGTAGCTCATGCATCCCCTCTCCGGACCCAACTCCATCATCCAATCTAACGTCTCTTCATGTATTTCATCAGCCCATCATTTCCCTGCATCATCTCTTTTTTGTGTACTTGTGGGAGTCGGATGATGTGGCAAAGCCTTGTTCTCTACCTTTTCGCCCCTTGGGCCTCTTGGTTGGCGGCTTAAAAAGTTTGTCAGTGTTTCTTGTAATAATCTGAATCTAAAGTTGGAGCGGCATGAGTCGTGCTCGTCATCCCTGACCCAAGTGACCCCGGCTTTTAGGGCATAAGGCTATGATGAGATGGGGCGGGAAACAAGTAATTCTTCTCGCCCGGGTTTGCCTTTTGCCCCTAGCTTAATGCCCGTTAAAAAATTAAAAAAATTATGTCCCCCACATCAATACTTCTTCCCCACGTAGCAATCGAATATAGTAGCAATGCCTTCTCGCGAGTCACCCGGTGTCTTGTAGTGCAATTCCGGCATGAGTCTAGCACGATATAGTATTGCCACGGTAAGAGCCATCGGTGTCAGCGTATACCTTACCCTTAGAGTCTTTTTTCTGTTTCTTGGATCCCCTTGACCCCCTCTGGGCACCCGGTTGCAATCTTTGGAAGGAAAGTTAAGCCGTCATCAATCCAAGTGATCTCTTGAGCGCACATAATCATCGGAATGAGGATTTCGGCAAATGAAAAGAAATCATTGATTTTCCTTTCTTGTAAAAGGCATATCCTCTCTCTACCCCAAAAATCGTCTCTTCCCTTACACTGGGAGGATTGGCATAGAACTTCCCTTACCCGGCCAGCTCAATCCAAAGGCCCCTTTACGGGGCAGGGAGGCTCGCAAAACATATCCCCATGCTCCCTCTACTCTAGTCAAAGCACCGAGTAGCGGTTAAAGTAAACGCTCGGAATAATCCCTTTGTCCTTTCTTTGAATTGCCGCTTCATACCTTTTTCGGGCCTCATCGTTCACAAACCGGTTGTCGACACTCTTTCCCTTACTCTTACTCTTTCCCTTGTACGGTTGCTTAACCTTCGGAGCCATTTTTCCAACTAAGTTCCAATCCAAAAATTTTAACCCCTAAATTCAGTCTTAATTCTACACAATCACTTCCAACCTACAAAAACAACCCACACTTCCAAAAATTTTCAATTCACCCCCAAACTACAAATTTTCAATTTCACACAAACACTTCAAAATTTCAACCCCCACACTCCTAACAATCAAGCCACCTTTGCCACAAACCACTCTTCTTCAAACACAATCACAACTCAACATCCCACAAAACACTTCTCCCAAATTCAATCGCACAAAATTTTCAGATCTATGCTTAGTAACTTGAAATTTTTTCAAATTTAAGCTTTGGGTTGTTGAGATCTTACCACAATGAAGGAGTGTGCACCACCAATTGAAGTAGAAACGACCTAGATTGAAAAGCCCCAAATTTTTTATTCAAAAAATTTCGTGAAATTTTCGCGAAAATTGTTGTTGAAAAGGGTTGTTTTGGTGTTTAGTGATGTTGTGGAGTAAGAAATTTTGTTGGAAAAGCAAAATGGAAGCAAAAGATTGAAGTTTGAAAAATTTTCTCTCAACTCAAAATGCAAGGCAGCGTGAAAATGAAAAGAATAAAGCGAGTATTTATAGAAAAGGCTGATCGCAGCGTTGGAGTTCATCATTCATAAACCCTATAATTAAAATTTCAGTTCGCCGAGGCCAAAGTTTCTTCTTTGCCACGGCGACGTTCTTCGTTCATGAACAACAATAAAATTCCCAGGTTTCACCGCGGCGAAGACAAATTCTTTGCCAGGGCAAAACCTTCCCGAGGAGTCAAGTTCGCCGCGGCGAAATGCCTTAGCCAAATTTTCACCAAATTAATTCACTTTCTTCACCGCGGCGAAATCATCCAGGAGCTAACTCTTCTATCAAGGGCTGATTCACACGGCGAAAGAACGCGAGTCTGGAGCATTTTCATACCTTTCTTTGGCTCACGACTTCACCCAAACACCCAAAAACAAAACATCAAATTTTATACAAACTCATAATGAAATTAAATAAATTCGACGACCAAAATTAAAAGCAAAAGTTAAAAACACTTGGGTTGCCTCCCGAAGCGCTTGTTATAGTCAAAGCTTGACTCTCTCCATCCTTTAATCATCAGTTGTCCAAGTACATCACATCCCGGAAATTTCCTTTGTCTTTGGAGCTTCAATTGCTGATGATCTTTTCACACCGGTGACTTTGTTGAATGTTTCACCACCCATTTCCAACCCTTTGCACTACTTTGGTAGCTCGGTTTTTTCACTCTGCCCTTCGTTTTTGTTTCTTAACTTCACCCTTTTTTTGATCCCCACACCCGTGCCTTATTCAAACTCAAACTCAAACTCAGGCCCTGTGGCTCGTCTAGGAATTTTTGTGCAACCTCTACCGTTTCTTTATCCTCACCAAGAACTTATTCGGTTTTACAATGCGATTCTTTATTTCTACCTTGAGATTATTCGGGTTAGCGAGGCTCGAACTCTTATCGATTTACCACATCGATTTTTAGGCACGACTCTTGCTTAGGTGGGGCTTTCATTGATTTAAGGACATTAAATGTTATTTCTTCATCTTGCATCCTCATGATCAACTTCCCTTCTTGAACGTCAATTAACGCTCTTCCGGTGGCTAGGAATGGTCGGGTCCCTAGGATAAGAGGAATCTCTTTGTCTTCTTCCATATCCAGAACAAAGAAATCCGTTGGAAAAATAAACTTGTCCACCTTAATCAAAACATCCTTAACAATGCCTCTCGGATGCTTTATTGATCGATTTGCAAGTTGTAAGCTTATGGTTGTCGGCTTAACTTCACCAATTCCTAGTTTCCTGAACACAGAAAAAGGCATAAGGTTAATGCTAGCACCTAAATCACATAGAACTCGATCGAATGTTAAATTCCCTATAGTGCAAGGGATAGTAAAACTCCCTGGATCCTTGAGTTTCGGGGGCAGCTTCTTCTGGAGAATGGTGCTACACTCTTCCGTAAGCATCACCGTTTCCTCATCTTCTAACTTCCTTTTGTTCGATTAAATTTCTTTAAGAAATTTCGCGTAGTTCGGCATCTATTGCAATGCATCTGCAAAAGGAATATTAATATGCGGACTTTTTAAAAAGCAGTAGAAATTTAATAAAGCGCATCATCCCGATTCTCCTTTCGAGTCTTTGAGGAAATGGTACGGGTGGTGTGTGATCGCCAACTCTGGGTGGGATTTTTGGGGGAATTGGCAATTTTCTCTTCCCTTTTCTTTTTTCCCTTTTTTCCTTTTGCCATACTTTCATCTTTACTTATTGGGTGGTTTCTCTTTCGCTTATTTCTTCATCGAATCTTCATTTTTCTTTGATGAAGTTTCCTCTTTCCTTGGATCTCTCACCTCTTCTAAAACTCTCCCACCCTTCTCAACGAAATTGCATTTACTTGCTCACGTGGGTTAGTCACCGTATTGCTTGGTAGAGAACCCTGCTTGATCGTCATTAGCTTCTTTCGGCCAATTGGCCCATCTCGGTACCTCAGATTCGAATGGACGCCCCCTTGGTTTCTAAAATTTGTCCTCGTCTCATTCATGACCCTACGTGGTCTCTTGCATGAATTTACCAAACATATCCTCCAACTTCGCACTATTTGATCTCCCTGCCTTGATTGGTCACCCCGGGTTGGTTATTTAGAATCGCCTCTCGGTTCGTTGGTTATTTTTGTCGGGTTCTCCCGATTTCTCCAAGCCGCATTTGGATGATTTCTCAACCCACGTTGGGTATGTGTTGAGTATGGGTTGTTTGGTTGTCTTTTTGATTTCTGCCAAGTAATTCACTTGCTCGTTGATGAAGATGATAGAGGGCAAATGTGTTTCCAACTTGACACTCGATTGCTCACATGGTTTCCCTGCACAAAAAATCACATGTTAGTTGAGGTGCTTGTATAGAGTTTACTGCATAGCTCCCGACTATTTTTTAAAGTCTACCGGTGAGTTGGGCCCCGAGAGTAGGGCATGAAGGCATCAACTTCATGAAGACCCGCGATTTCCTTATTGTAACTCTCTCATTTGGTCTTTGATAGTTGTTGCTTGCCAAAACCTCAAGCCAACTCATACGCCTCTCTCCGGTGTCTTATTCTGCAAGGCCCCTCCCTGAGTTTGCATCTACCATGGTTTGCACATTACCCATCAAACCATTGTAAAATGTTTGGACTTGAAGCCAAACTGGCAAACCATGGTGTGGACACTTCCTCATTAACTCCTTGTATCTTTCCCAAGCTTCATACAGTGACTCGAACTCTTGTAGAAATGATGTGATATCATTTCTCAATTTCGCGAATTTAGTTGGAGGAAAGAACTTGGTCAAGAATTTCTGTGCTAGATCATTCCACGTTGTTATTGTTCCCGGTGGTAATGCCATTAACCACCCCTTGGCTTTATTTCCCAATGAGAATGGGAATAACCGCAACCTAATAACATCATCCAACACTCCATTTGACTTGAAGGTGTCACAAATTTCCATGAAATTTGCAATGTCTTGATTCGGGATCTTCCTTCAAATCAGGATTGAATCTAAGGTATGCTAGATCATCCCTGGATGATTGCCAAGGCTTGATCTCGAAATTGTTTGCTTGCCTTGTAGGGTCTAGTGATACTCGATTTCCCACTTTTTACCATTCACTGTAGGGAACCTGGGGAGGGAATTCCCTTAGTGTCTATTTTCTTGTTCAGGCCATTTCAACAACTACTTCTTGACTTCTTAAGGTGAGATTTTCTTTTCTTTCTTTTCTTTTCTCTGTTCGTCTTCTCACGGTTCTCTCAAGCTCAAAGGTCCCAACGAACCCATTTGGTTGAGGTCTTGCTCTTCGCATAAACTGAAAGCGAGCGAGAGTGAAGAAAAAGTGAGATCACAATTCCCTAATGAAAATTAAAAACAAAAATAAAAACTTCAATCTAGCTAACTAAAAAGAAAAAACTCAATGTTAACTTAAAATAGTCCCCAACACGGCGCCAAAACTTGATGCGTGTTTCCTACAACATGCAATATGTACAAAAGTATACTAATCGCACAAAGTAATATCTGATGAGTAGAGTATCGTTCCCACGAGGATGTAAGCAAAGCTGAGTTTCCTAATGTTATCTAGTTGAAGCAATCGAATTCTTTGGATTGGTGGGAGCAAATTCTAATTAAGAACAACAAATTGAAATTTAAACTAAGATTAAAACTTAATTAAGAAAGCAATATGAAAACACGGAATATCAATTCAAGTAAAGCGGGTAGGGTTTTTGACTTCATTTGGATTTTTATGGGTTAAACCTAAAATTACACTACAAAAACTCACATTTATACGCAATGGTTGTAAATCGAACTCACTAATATGTTAAACATACCCTCTCTGGGCTATATCTTCCTATTCTTCTTATTAACCTTCCGCATTTGGGAACAATTTGAAGATTAATAATTCCAAACTCATTAAGCAAAAAGAATCCTATAATGATTTCCCATTAATTCTGAATCTATCTCTAGCATCCAATACTATAATGGTGATTATCCAGAAGCCTAACATGATTCATTTCTCAATCTCACCATATCCATCACATACAACATTAAAAATCAGAGTAACACACAACCAAAGCATATTCATATGAAAAAATAACACAATCAAACCCTTAACCCATTTAAAATCCAAACTACCATCAAAACCCTAACCCAAAATAGATTAGTTCATAGCTAAATCAATAATACAAAAACGAAAATCGGAAATAAATAAGCTCAACACAATGAAAATGAGATAAAAGATTAGAAATCTCCCCAAAAGATGAATCCTCTAGTTAGAAATCGAATCTTCTTCCTTTTACAAACCAAATCGCTCAAAGTTCTTAGAAAAGTGCAAAAGTTGGCTAAACCTAAAACAAAAACGCAAAGACCACCCCGGGCAAAAAGACCAAGTTTTTCTTTTTTTATACTTCGTCCGGGAAATAACCCAAGGCCAAACACTAGGCATGAAAGCGCAAATGTCGGTCTAACAAAAACTAAAAATAAGAGTATCGCTGCATGCGAAGAATGAAAGGCAGACACGCTGCATCCTGGCTTACTTAGCCACAAGCGAAAGGACAATTCCTTATTAGGGCCCGGAGGGCAACTTTTGAAAAGTTAGTTCTGAAATTACGAAGCTGAGACTCATTGCTTCTTAGTTTGATTAACTTGAATTCTCGTTGCTTCTCCCAACCCAAACCCTTAAGGAAAGAGCAAGCTTCGACATGCTTTATCCAATATAGGAACTCTCTATCTTAACGAGATCCACCTTATTGAGGGTCAAAAAAATCATCTAATTTTTGTCCATTATTTGCTCCAATGTCCATTTTAACCTTTGAAATACGAAAAGTAAAGAATTAAGCAACAATTCGGGTCAAAAGTACTAAAGTACTAAATAGACAAAAGGTATAATAGAAAAGATATATAATTCATCAGTTATTCTAAAGAAATTCTTTTTACGGCCCCTTCATTTCTCAAAGCAGAATATTTCGGGACCTAATTAAAGCTTGCTTGAGTCCCATAAATGGATCTACTGCTTGAACATTGCATACCTTATTAGCTTGACTATAAGAATGAAACCATAGGGAGGAATTGGTTGTCCACCATATGACATCTCCGCATTCAAGGTTTCACATTAGGGAAAGGCTTTTGAGGTTTTGCCCAGCATCCATTTGCCAAATCTCATAGTCATGATATACAAGCAATTGCAAGCATAATAGGGATGGATTTAATCACTAACTAATGCGGCAAAAGAAAAGGTTTCTTCATAGTCAAAGCCATGAATTTGTTTGAAACCAAAGGCTTGGAACAAGCTTGATCATACTTTATGGAAGGATGCACCTTGCCATCCATGTCCGAGTTCAATTCTTCTTTGGCCGAAGACCCATTTACCATTACCTTTAGGGTTTACCCCAACCGGTGGTTCCATCGACGACACTTGGTTTTGGTACGACTCAGATCCATCTCGATTTCATGGCTTCAAGCCATTTAACGAATCTAGATCCCGTACGAGGCCGTCTTCGTAGGTTACGTTCCCTTATTCGTGTTAAGGTAGGACTAGTATGTCACCATGTTGAGTGCATGAGATAACCATATCTCTCGGGCTCATGGTGTACTCTCCCAAATCTCGTAGCTCCCTGTGCTACACCCGAGATAAGGTTCACTTTGATCCATAAGTTGTGGAGATGACCTCCCCACTAGCTGATGTTCAACCACGGCCCACCTGGCACATCATCCCGTGGCCTTTGTCTAGTATATCTTGTGGTTTGGAACTTCAGCGAATTCTACTTTTTCTCCCCACTAGTACTTCTTAGAAAATATTCCAAAAGGCCAAAACTACCAAGACACTATGATCGTAGCAACAAAAATTTTGTGCTACTTTTAGGTAGGGTAGAAATAGTATCCTTTAAAGGTCTCAGATAGATACTACAAATATACATTTCACAGGGACTTTGGGAAAGGGCCCGGACCCATTCGAAGTCAATTTCTTAACATAAGATTAGCAACCCCAAATCCTCCAATGGCAGAACTTGCACGAGGGGGGCGAGACTACCGGCCGCCCTTTCCTATACCAGCTCGGGACCAAGAGCAAGCCATGTCCGCCTTTAGGCTTGGGCTTAAAGGGTTTGGCCTTACCCGCCTTACCATTACCGTACCCTTTGCCCTTACGGGCAAGCTATGAACCCGGTAAAATGCAGGCAAGGACTTTTGGCAAGTCCTACTTTGCAGTAGTCCTCGCATATTGAGAAGTTCTTACGGGGAGGTTTTCTATCGTGTTCATCATTGAAAGAAATTCATTATAGAACGCATAAGAAGTCGGGAGGCAAGGTTGAGAATTAAATCCATTTGTAATTACGCATCAGCCCAAACCATCCCAAAGTCTCGGAAGCCTCTCCCTACATCTATACATCTTGAGCTGACTATGAGGATAACTTAGGGCACCCTCGGTCAGGGAGACGACTCCCCAACGGTGCTTTCGACACCTTACACCCTCTCATATCGAGCATTTGTTTCCCGATAAGCTCCCTTGAGGTGTAGAATTATGGAAGGAAAAGCATCCATATTATCATCTTTTGCTTTTACTTTGCTGACATAGGGTGTCATCGATGGCTTACATCAAGCATTGTCGTATCTCGGAACATCATCAAGGAACTTTTGATAAGTATCCGGTTAACTTCCCTTTACGAGTGGGCATCAAGATCGGGCTAGGCTCGGCCATGTATGGCTTTTCAAGGATATACAATTTCTTTTCCCTGACAAGTATAATCCAGAAGATTACGATACCGATCTGGAGAAATTGGATCCATCCTTGGAACCTGTTTTTCTTTTTTCGATTATTCGATTGCGGAGTTCATAATGCTCATTTTCGGTGAATCTACAATTACGAGAAAGAAAGATAAAGTTATTATAAAGTTCATTATTATTTAATACTGGTCTTTTATTAAACGATACTCCCTATTTTACTCAAGCCGGAATATACCTCACTATTAACTCAGGGAAAGTCCGTTAACAAAATTTTCCTAGTGGTACCGCAGAGTCCCATCCACGGCCCATTTCAAACTCGCTTTGGTGAACAAGCCAAATGGGTTGATTAGGTAGGCCGAACAAACTTAATCACACCACCAATTGATAGCTCCTATCAACCTCAAATGTAAAAAGAAAAAGCCCAACAAGCCAATCACACACCAATTCAATAAGGCTCCGGAACCATTATCCTCGAAGTCTGATTCTCATATCGATCAAGTGGACATTACATATCACCACAGTACACATAATATATATCTTGCTGCTATCATACCTATAAGTACGTTTATCAACCGGCCTTGGACTTCCCGGCCCGAACAAGCAAAATACGTCATTTTGGATGGACGACCCGGGATCACCATTAAGGAAAACCAGTCCAATGAATTTTAATTTAATTACCCCATTTGGTAGAAGTGTACCCTTTCGCTTTGCCCCGGGAGAACAAGGTTTCGGCAAACGAGCGAGGTGGTTTGATCAAAAACACGGCTGGAATGATGGAAGGCACAAAGATGACTTAATATACTTAGAATTGAGGGGTTTGTTATTTAATGTCTCTCAGTTATTATCTTTATTAGAATGACATTGTTTGGCATGTTATTCAACATTCAACCTTAGCATGCATTCTAAACAAAAATGATTAAAGCAGTGCAAGATAGCAGCCTAACTCCCCAAAACCTTGATCTCCTCGAGCCTAGAGGATGCGAGTCCCTCACCTAGGGATCTGTAAGCAAATATCTTGAGTCTTCAAGTATGGTTGCCTCGTCCCTTCGCTTCGATATCAGGGTACATTACAAAAACATCATTCTAAATTTACAATAAAACCAAAATTAATATCAAAAGCTAATTTTTACATCAACAAATTTAGAAACCTAGATTTCCCCCACATTCGAGGGGAAGGGGAATAGAGATGAGAAAAGAATGTACATTAAGAAGAAGAGTAAGGTAACCACATAGCATATTAAAATTTATTCTGACCATACATACCCGGGAAAATAATTTCCCAAAACATTCCCCTAGGCACCCTTAGGTCTAAGGCTCATGTATTGCAGCACCATGCAATATACAAACAAGTACAAAGCATACATTTCAAAAATAATCAATTTTGAATTGGGTGGGTTAATTAATTAATTACCCTGCTTAAATGATGCAGAACCTGTACATTGGCTTTATAAGGTTATTAAAACAAAAGCATGCAGATTAGTCCACTTACGAGAAAAAATACGAGGTTGAAAACTACGGGCCCTCGCGCGGCGGTGGATTTCTGATATGCACTTCCTGCTGCATACGGGTCGTCATGGACGAAGGTTTATCTTGCGCCGGCGGCCAGATTTAATTAGGTCTAGCCGCCTGAGACTTAGTCGCGGTAAACCCTACCAAATCCCCATTCCATACGGGTTAGCGTTTTTGCGGAATTTTTGTGTATAAACATAAGGTCCAAATCAAATCAAAGCGTGCATCCACGTTCAAGCGAGGATATTAACCTGAACCAATATAACATTCATCAACACATTATTAAACCCAGTTTATCATTTGAATCACTCATTCAACATGGATTCTGATTTTTTAGTTTTAACAAAATCTAGGTTTTTCATGGCGAGATTCATCAAGGTAGCATGTTATCAACAAATACATGTATCAACCATTCAATAAGCGCAAATCTAGTACCTAGAGGCACGATACCTTTGTTGGAAAGGAAACTTGTTACCGGATTGCGCGCCGAGGAAAACAAAAATTTACAACCATGGATCGTTCCTTAGAACCCAAAAGAAAATCGGGCATAGAAAATTACGATTTATATTTATAAGAATGCTAACAGAAAAATAAATCCAAGGAAAGGTTTAGATTCATACCCACGTTTGGGAGGGCTCCACCAATATTGTCTCACGAATGTGTTTACGCTGTGCCCGATCCAAGTGTAGGATCCCGAAGCCGTAGTAGTCCACTGGAGACCAATCAACAAGAACCTTAAGGAGGGAGGTTTTGCTAGATCCTCCTTGGCCTTAAGAAAAATCAAGAAGAAAAGGAGTATTTGATTTTTTCAATCAAAAAGAGGTGAAAGGGTGGCATGGGAGTTGAGTGTAAAATTTTTGGGAAAAATTTGCTTTGTGTTTTCTCTTTTTCAAAAGGAAAAGGCAAAAATTAATTCCATCATAAAACACACAAACACTATTCTTTTTATAGGCAAACCAAGTTGCCCTATTCCCCACATGGAATGGGCTTGGGGATCCAACCCAAACATGACCCATGTTGCCAAACACTCCCGAGTTAGATATTTTAGTTTAATTCATCATTATTTCAATTAAAATCAATTAATATTTAATTAACATTTAACAATAATGATGATTTAATTAAATATGTTGGGAACACACATTTAACCGTAATTTCACTTATTTAATTTTTTTTTAACAAATTAAATAAAAGGCTAAAACCTATCTAAAAATTTAATTGCCACCGTGAAATTACCAAAATACCCTTTCTCTAAAAAACCTAAAAAAGGACGACGCCCTTCTTCTTTCTTCTTGGCTCTTAAATTATCTTCTATGTGTGTGACTCATAGGCTCCTCATCATACCGGTAGTGTATAGTATCGCGATTAACACCAATTAATCATCTCACTAATACAGACCAAGATTGGCCCTAGCGAGCATCGTAGGCCACCCCGATAGATTGATTGACAAAGTAGCTACGTCAGCGATATGGTTACCGTACAATACGATCCTTTTATCATTCGTTATCTCGGACGAGGACGAAGGCATAGAAATAGTGTCAACCTTCACCCTCTCGATATTATATATTAGGTTACGGACCAATGACCCGTATTATAATGTGGATAGGGCACAACTCAATCCCAACCTGTGGGCCCACTGAGTGTCATTGCCATATATTGAATTGCGCCGTGAGATAACTTCTCCCGTGCCAAAATTGGGAGTGATGAATCCTGTCAATCCACCATAGTCTTGATACACTCCTTGATATAGCCAATCATCAACCCCGTCTTGTGGATTTCTACGAATAGAAGCTGCGTTAGGCTAGTGTCAAAGCTGTACCAATCCCGGTGCAAAGGCGGGGCTCCGGTGATCTCAAGTCTAAGGATCACATGCACCACCATTCGTTAGAGGATTTGTTCCATAGACACTAGGGTTACCATCCATATGGAATCCTCTGGTGGGTCAGTCTAGTGAACTTGCTGCGGTATATCCGCCTACAACAAGCACCCATGTGTTGCACCAGGTTGTCACCAAAGACAAGTGAGATTAGTCACTGCCTTTCGACAGGGTCGTTCAACACTATGATATCCTTACGTATTATACGTTGCCCTTACTTCCGAGAATATCTTTGCGGGGCTACGGAGCGTTTCTAGAGTGGCCACCATATGTGCTCATAAGGTTCTCACTATCGAGATTTGAAACACTTGATACCCTCATCACGGTTCTACCATTCTAAAGACATATATCAATACATATTGCAATAATAATGATTTACGCGATATAGAATAAAATGCCTTTTATTATTGATTAATGAACATTATTACAAAGAGTCAATTCTACAATAATTGATTGGCTCTAGGGCATCTACTCTAACAGATTTTACACTTCCTTTAAGATGTTAAAGACTATTCAGGGGAGGTTTATTTGATCCATAAGTTAACCTATTGGTTAATATCAATAGGAATTGATGTGGCATAGTTAATATGAAAATTCGGATTTAGTGGGCTTAGGGGTTTTGTTAACCCTACTTCAGTATTTCGACCATAACTTGAGTTATAAAAATCGAAATGAGATGATTCTTGAAGCATTAGAAATCTAAGACACAGACCTATAACTTTTATGTTTATGCCAAGAGCCAATTCGTTTGAGAAGAGGATGGAAAAATGGCCTGAAGCATAACTGGTTATTAAAGTTTAAGATTTAACATAATCAATTCTTATGATTATGAATTGATTATTAATGTATTATTGTAATTATGCCATGTACTAATGTTTACCCATTAGTTAGATAATCTTTGAAATATATACATGGTCATGATGTCAATGCATGATTAATGTTATGAAATGGCATGAAGATGCAATGTAATACATGTTTTAAGATGATGTATGTGAGCAAGAGGTAATGTAAATGGGTTGATAATCCATAGATGAATTAAAAGTATTAAGCTCACCAAAATAATGTATTTACATGCCATAAGATGTTAGGGAGAATGCAAATAGACATGATAGAGATGCATATAGACATGATGGAAACGCGTAAGCATATCCTCGTATATCGGTTGAGGAAAGATGAATATATGCTTTAGATGCTAAATAAGCAGCGTAAGCACGCCTCCCCGATGATATGAGCTCTAGATGAAATTTGAGGCTAGATGATATGAAGTGCTTAAGATGCTAAGAAAGGTCCGATCGGCTAGCGTTAAATGTTTCATATGCATTTAGTTGCATTACATGAGTTATGATGTTATTTACATCATGAGATGATTTATACTCATGTTAGATGATTTTTAGATGTTATGTCATGACATGTGATATGTGTGTACTATGTTTACATACTTATTTGTATGTGTACACATTGATGTTTATCTAGCCATGGGATAAAATGATGAAAAGCATATGAATTAGTAATAAAAGGGGAAGTATCCCTAGATGTAAAAAGATAAGTGATGTGTTAATAAATATGTTTAAATAAAGATCAAATAGTACATTCAGAATGAAACGGATCATTCCTTGCTTGAGCAATTAGCGCTCACCCTTTCATTGTTGATTGCTTTGCGGAGTAGACTAGAAGCGAGGATGTTAGAGGCAGGACCCCTACACGTGAGGGAGATGATTTATTGTCATCTCGATGTTTTTATCTTGATGTAAATAATGTAAATGATAAATATTTGTGAAATACCTTTGGAAGCTTCCACCCTATAAATATGTTTTGATTGTATAATTTCTTAAAGTTTGTAAATTATAAGTTTGGATCCTGCGTGACATTTTATATGCATGTTTTGGATATTATTATTATTATCCTTACACAGATTTTTTCTAAATACAACTCGTTCTCTAGACATGTATTCTCGGGATTCTCATTGAGGGATATTCAGAGGATACCTGACTGGAAGGGGGTTTTACAGGCATAACCCTAGAACGATGCAGGTAAATCACTAAAACTCATCATGGACCTAACCATGTCAAGTAAGGTCCTATTCCTCTTTTCTGACACTCCATTGTGTTAGGGTCTATAAGGAAGGGTGAGCTGTGATACTATCCCACATTCCTTCAGGTACTTTGAAAACCCTGAGCTTAAGTATTCACCTCCTCGATCCGGATTCAAGAGCTTTAATACTTTTGCCCAACATATTCTCAGTACTTCATTCCTGAATTCCTTGAATTTATCAAAGGCTTCAGATTTATGTCTCATGAGGTAGACATAACCATATCTACTGAAATCATTAGTAAAGGTGATGAAGTATGAATATCCACTCACGGCCTCAAGCTTGTTAGTGGACCACATACATCACTATGGATGATGCCCCTAACAGGCTCGTTAGCCCACCCTTTCACCTTGTCCCTGTGAAAGGAGATTTGAAAGGTTATCTTGCCCTACGGGCATGACTACGCATACCTCAAGCCGAAAGTCAAAAGAGTCCAAAACTCCATCTCTTTGAAGTTTTTGCAATGCGAGGTCTTATTAACATGACACAATCACTGATGCCAAAGATATGTCGGTTTTGATCGCTATGTTTAGCTTTCTTGGTTTCAATATTAAGAATATCTTTATTGTTTAAATCAAGAACATATAATCCATTATATAACCTTGCAATTCCAAATAGAATACCATTCAAACTAAAGGACAACAATCCATTAGATATCTCAAAATGATACCCTATATTATCCAAAATGGATATTGAAATAATATTTCTAGAAATAAAAGGTACATGATAACAGTTATGTAGTTCCAACAACAAGCCCGTAGGAAAAGATAAACAATAAGTCCCTATAGCCAATGTAGCCACATGTGCTCCATTTCCAACTCGTAGGTCCACCTCTCCCTTGGCGAGCACTCTACTCTGTCTTAGTCTCTGCACATCAGTACAAATGTGAGTACCACATCTTGTGTTAATGACCCAAAATGTTGAGGGAGAGAAGTTAATCTTAATCATATAAATACCTGAAGTCGTAGCCTCTGACTTCTTCTTGCTTGCGAGGAAAGCCTTGCAGTGTTTCCTCCAGTAGCCAAGCTTGCCACAAAAGAAGCAGACTACCTTGCCCTTCCCCACTCCACTGCTCTCAGGTCCAAGAGCTACCTGTCCTTTAGGCTTGGGCTTGGGCTTGGGCTTGGGTTTGGCCTTAGCCTTACCCTTGCCGTTACCCTTTGCTTTACTGGTAGCAACCAATAAAACAGGCTTGGACTTTTTTCAAGTCCTGCTCTGCAGTCCTCAGCATGTTCAGAAGTTTTGACAGGGTTTTCTCCATCGTGTTCATATTGAAATTCATTATGAACAAAGCATAAGTCGGCAGGCAAGTTGCGAATTAAATCCATTTGTAAGGTCGCATCCAAGAACATCCCAAAGTCTCGAAGCCTCTTTATGTGCTCGATCATGTTGAGCACACGAGGACTAACAAGGGCTCCTCGGTCGGACAACTCCTAAACAGGTGCTTTCGACACCTTGTGCCTCTCATGTCGAGCATTTGATTCGTAAAGCTCCTTGAGGTGTAGAATAATGGAAGAAGCATCCATATTCTCATGCTTGCTTTTTGCAGGCATACGTGTCATCGATGCTAAGATCAAGCATTATACGCTATCGGCATCATCAAGGAACTTTTTGATAAGTATCTTTAACTTCGAGTGGCATCGAGGATCGGCTTCGGCGTGTATGGCTTTTCAAGGATATACAATTTCTTTTCTTTTGACTTGAGTATAATCCAAAGATTACGATATTCCTCGAGAAATTGGATCCATCCAACCTATTTTCTTTCTCAATTATCGGTCGCAGGTTCATAATGCTCATTTTGGTGAACCTACAATTGCAGAAAAGATAAAGTTATTATAAAGTTCATTATTATTTAATATGGTCTTTTATTAAGCGATGCTCCCACTATTTTACTTAAGCCAATAGCCCTCACTATTAACCTCGGGAAAGCCCGTTGACTTTCCTAGTGGAACCGAGATCCCATTACATTTAAAACCCAAAATTTAAAACGCTTTGCGAACAAGCCAAAAATGAGTTGATTAGGTAGGCCCACAAACTTAATCCACACTAGTTGATAGCTCCCACTATCAACCTCAAATGTGAAAGCCAACAAGCAAATCACACAATCCAATGGCTCCAACCATTGTCCTCAAGTGTGATTCTCGGGTATCGATGAGTGGACACTACATGCTGTAACAACTTCTCTTGAAAACTAGTACAATGCATGCATAATAACAATAGAAAAATTGGGCCCCCAAAGTTTTTCTTTTCATTACAACTCATGTGTCTTTTTATACATAAAGTCTTGTTTACAAAAAATGTATTTTTGTAAGACAAAGCAAAGAGGGCTTGATGTAGCTATTCCTCATTGCTTGCGACGCCCCTCCCCGACGCAACATCACCTAGAACTGCATCCGAGAAATAAGCAAGGGGTGAGCACAAAAATAAGGCTCGATAAGTAAAACTCTCTCTCTCTGTCTGTCCCCGTTATGAATAACTCTTAATTCTTTCCTTATGCTATTTCGGTGGATCACACACCGCACCTCACCTGCCTTGGGCTTAGTGACTACCCCGAGCGAGGATCACAAGCACCAACTTTCAGCTTTCTAACTATCGGGTGGAGATCACCTAGCACCTACCCGTTCCTCATGAATTTTTGGGGTAAGCGTTCACCAAGCATTTACCGTTTCTAGTCACGTCGGGTGATGGTCACAAAGCATCAACTTACCTATCTCTTAACTAACCGGGTAGTGGTCACAAAGCATCTACCCATTTCTACTACTCATCGGTTGTGATCACAAAGCATCGACCCATCTCTCTAAGGGCTATTCGGATGATGATCACAAAGCATCAATCCGATTCCCATAATGTCGGGTGATGATCACAAGCATCATCCCAACTATACTACTCTTCTAATTCACTCTATTGTAGCATTTTTCAATGCTCTCTACCCTTAGAGTAATTTTTACCCACTAAGCTCTCTACTCATAGGGTAATTGCATAAACCATTTCCTTACACTTTCTTAGGTCCAAAACCTTTTCCATGTACAACTAGTGCCTATGGATGGTTCATCTTCCCATCATTGCAACTTATGAGATGCCAACATGCAATGTTGCAAGAATTAAGGTTCATTTCTCATACTCAAACCTCTATTAGGCATTTCATCAAACAACTCATGTGCACTATAAAACTTTTATCATAGCCATGATTCTAAAACTTTTCTTAACCATCCAAAATGGGGAAAAACCCCTTCACAAAGCCACAAAACTTTTCCCGCCATAGAAAACACTTCCAAAAAGGGGATCCATAATACCCCTTAAATTCCATCTCAACTACCTTGCCAAACCAACAACCCATTTCTCAAATTTGCAAGGTATTAACAATCTAAAGCATAGAAATCTCTATTTAATCCTTCACACATGCTATAATACATGCACATCACATACATACATCATTTCTATCAAAACCTAATCAAGAAGATTCATAAATCTCAACTTGGGTTGGGTTTTACTTACCTTGTTATGTAGAGACTTCACAAATCCTTCCTTTCACTTGCTTAGCTTGACTTTTTCCTCTAATCTTAACCAAAAGAAGGAAAACCCTCAAACTTCAATATGGGTTAAAACTCACAAATCACACAACTTAAGGAGAAATCCTTACCTTTGGAAGCTTTAGGTTACTTTTCCACCCCAAATCACTTCCCAAACCCCTTGGAATACCTTGATCAAAGAAGAAGAAGAAGTTGAGAGGAGAAGAATGAAGAGTCACGTTTGAGAAGAAGAAATGAGGGGGTTTCTTTGATTCTAATTCCTTTTAATGAAATATAAACACACTCATTCCTATTTTGCCCTTATTCTTCTTTGGGGAATTCCATCCATATCCTTTGATTCTTTACAAACTCACCCCTATCTCAACCTATTCTCCATGAAATATCCTTACACTTAAGTCCCCACTTTCACCTTTAATGAGGGGTAGAAAGGTCAAATTGTCCCTTAAGGAAGAAAATATCTAAAACTTCATCAACATTTTATTCGGCTGTCGCGCGGCGAAGAAACCTCTGCGCGCGGCGAAACTGTCAAGGGCAGCTTCCCCTTGGCTTTCAACCTCTCTTCGGCCGACATTTTATTCGCTGTCGCCGCGCGCAGAGGTTTCTTCGCGCAGCGACAGTCCGAATGCGAAGATTCTTCTTCGCCCGGTGGAACCGTGCTTCTGCATTCAATTTCAATTTCTTCCTTTTCGCTTTCAACCAACCCTTTCAGGGTGGGCAACCATTCAACACAACACTAAATCAAACAATAACACCAAAATCAACTCAAAATAAGAGCGAAAAGAGGAAACGGTAACAACGTACCTCAGCGGGCGTTACAATTCTCCCCCGGCCCCCTTAAAAAGAATTTTGTCCCCAAGAAATTCATGCAAATAACTACGGGAAGCGATTACGCATGTCGTTCTACTTCCCAGTGGCCTCTTCCACTTTGTGATTCCTCCAAAGGACCTTCACTAGCGAACAACTCTTGTTAGGGAAGCTCTTTAACCCTTCGATCTAAAATCTAGGCGGACGTTCTTCATATACTAGATTCTGTTACTTCCGAACGTCTACACTCGAGAATATGGAGGGGATCACTTACATACTTCGTAGCATCGAGACATGGAAAAACATCATGCACCTCCCCGTCCAAGCTAGGTGGTAGTGCCAATCTATAGCCACCTTCCCACTCGTTGCAAGACCTCAAAAGGACCTACATACCTCGGTGCTAGCTTACCCTTTGCTTCCAAAGCGCATTACTCGCTTGTAAGGGAAACTTTCAGAAATACTTTATCGCCCACTTGGAATTCTACCTCTTTCCTCTTCAAATCGGCATAACTCTTACTCGATCTTGGGCTTGTTCATTCTATTTCGACTAACTTCACATCTTACTACTACGAGTTATCTACGGCCCGAAGCGGTACTCAACTCATCTCTTTCTCCTACTTCATCCCAATGAAGCGGGAGACCTACACCCGGGTCTACCATACAAAAGCCTCGTAAGGCGCCATTCTAATTGGTAGGCCCGATAAGCTTGATTTGTTGTAGGCAAATTCCACTAAGGGTAACATCTCATGCCAGGGATACTCTATAATCCATGCAACAAAGTCTCAACATATCCTCGAGCACTGATTCGCCTCCTCGGCTTTGGCCATCTGTCTGGGGATGATAGCAGATTCAATGCTAAACAGGGTACCCAAACACCTCTCGTAAGCTTGTCCGTAAGGTTGAAACAAACTGGAATCCTCTATCTGATACTATAGTCTTAGGCACACCATGCAATCGACTATCTCCTTGAGGTAAATGCGGGCCAAGGCCCGATCTGTTAGTGGTACTATCCTTCTTTGGGAGAAAATGGGGCTGACTTGGTTAACCTATCCTGAATCACCCATATAGCATTATACCCTCTACGTACTCTCGGGGAGACCCAGTGATAAAATCCCATCGAAATGCTCTCCCGTTTCCCGCTCCAGGGATACTCGAATGGTTGAAGCGAACCACGGACGGCCGTTGGTGTTGCACTACCCAGGTTTGACCCGGAGGGTTAGGCATTTAGTCACAAACTACTGCAATGTCTTTCTTCATACGACCACCAATAGCCTTTCTTGATATTCCTAATACATCTTGGTTGCTCCCAAGGATGAGCGGTGTATGGTGTGTCATGAGCCTCCATAAGAATTTTCTGTTTCAACTCCTCTTTTGGAGGAATGCTAACCCCGATTTCTAAAAATAGAGGACACCATCTCTCACAAAGAACTCGATGTCTTGCCCTCACGCACTTGTTTGTCTTGTCTTACGACACCACTCATCGCCATTTGCTTTTCTCTAATTTCCTCTAGTAAAGGATTGACTACCTCCTAGGATTCGCAATTCGTCCCGGAACCACTCAATCTGCTCTTAGACAATTCTTCTATTAACTCTTTCTCGCACGGTAAGGTTTCCGGAAAACATGGGCTTTTACTCGCTCAGGCATCGGCTACTACATTGGCTTCCCGGGTTGATACTTGATCTCACAATCATAATCCTTGACCGCTCTAACCATTCTACGCCTCATATTCAACTCCTTTTCAGGTGAAGAAGTACTTTAGACTCTTATGATCGGTGTAGATATTACTCTTCACACCATAAAGGTAGTGCCTCCAAATCTTTAAGGCAAAGACCACACCCTTGTAATTCTTAAGTCATGCGTAGGGTATCTCGGTCTCGTACTCATTGACCCGAGAAGCATAAGCTATAACCCTACCTAACTAATCGCATCAACACAAAGCACCAAGCCCCGCCCCAAAGAAAGGCGTCTAGTAAAAATGTCATAATCTACACCCTCCCGTGGTAACACTAGTACAT
This sequence comes from Pistacia integerrima, assembly GCA_026225825.1. NCBI lineage: Eukaryota > Viridiplantae > Streptophyta > Magnoliopsida > Sapindales > Anacardiaceae > Pistacia > Pistacia integerrima. Next base: position 1,733,200 of record CM047749.1, on the reverse strand, counting down.
TTTGGGGGAGGGGGCGATGTTAACCTCTTCTTCAACTCTTGAAAGCTTTCACATGCCGTTGACCGATAAAAGGAAAAGCCCCTTTTCCCCGCTTGGTAAGAGGTCACAACCGGTTTTAGCCCAATCAGGCAAACCTACTACAAATCGCCCGGTAGTAACCTCGCTTTAAGCCTAAGAAACTCCCCCGATTTCTTTCAACTTGCCTTTCCTTGCCTCGCCATTCGTGGATTGCTCGCACTTTACTCTTATCTACCGAAATCCCTTCCTTCGACACGGGTCATGACCCAAGAATATCACTTGGTTAAGCCAAAACTCACACTTAGAGAATTTAGCACACAACTTCTTTTCTCTCAACCCGTTGCAATACTAATCTCAAGTGTCTCTCATGTCTTCTCTTGACTTTGAGGGTAAATCTAATGTTGTCGATGAAGACAACAATGAACTGATCCAAGTACTCATGAAAAACCCTGCTTCATCAAGTCCATAAAAATCCATTGGGGCATTAGTCAAGCCAAAAGGCATCACTACAAATTCATAATGCCCGTATCTGGCACGAAAGCGCTTAGCCACATCTTGCTCAACTACTCTTACTCGATGATACCCGGGACCTCAAATCAATTTTTGGAGAACAACCGCCCGCTTTCCAACTGATCAAAAAGGTCATCTATCCGGGGTTAAAGCAGGTACTTATTCTTCCAACTTGTAACTTTATTCAACTCCTCCCCATAATCAATACACATCCTTAGTGATCCATCCTTCTTTTTCACAAAACAGATTGGAGCTCCCTCCCCAAGGGGAATGACTTGGTCGGATAAAGCCTTTATCTAAAAAGCTCTTGGAGCCTGTTCTTTAATTCTTGGAGCTCACTTTTGGGGCCATTCGACAAGTGGGCTTTAGATATTGTTGTCCGCCTCGTGCTAGTTCGATACTAAATTCTACCTCCCTCTCTTGAAGGCAAACCCCGTAACTCTTCGGAAACACATCTAGAAAGTCTCGAACACTGGCACCCTCTCGAATCTATCCAGGGACATCACCACTCGCACTACATGGGCAATATAACCCGAAACCACCCCTCAACATCTTCTCCCGGCTTTACATTACTAATCAGCATGCTCATCCCGACGGCCTTGGCTCCAAAACTAAACTTATCTCCACTTTATCAAGGTTAAACCTTGCCTTCTTTTTCCAACAGGTCAATCTACTCCATATCTCCCTAGGGAAGTCCATGCCCCGAAGAATCACATCAAAGTCGGGCATATCGAAAACTATTAAGTCAACGGGTAACTCTCTGCTGGATCACTAAGGGCTCTCTTAACAAAATCTCTTGAGTCACAAACACTAATCCCACTCGGGCAGGTTCTATCTTAATGGGTTGTGATGCTCTAGTAGGTTTCAAACCTAATCTCTCAAGCATCCCATAAGATATGAGCAGTGGGTACTGAATCAATTAAAGCATATAAAGGGACTACATGAAATAATAAGCGACCCGATGTGGTGATGGTAGGCCTCTGCTTCACCTTGTGCCCACATAAACACTCGCATTAGCGATCTAACTTGAACCCACCCCGAGTAGTTGGTGGAAGAAGGAGCTTTACAATCTCTCATCATGTGCCACCTGTTAGGCACCTATAACACACACACTCTTTTCTTCTTCTTGATTCTTCATGTCTTTACCCTTTACATCCTCATGTTTCTCTCTATGAGGAGCGGAGGGTAGCTCCTTCGGATCCTCGACAAGGATCCTACCGGGAAGATTTTATTCTCAAAAATCTCGCCTTCATCGCAGCCTCAAAGCCTCACTATAAGGGCCGAGGAGGGTTGGAGCTTGTCATTATATCCAGTATCTCACTTCAATCCATGCACAAACTTGTCTCTTCTCGGGGTAGGGTGCTAACTATTCCCGGTGCAAACCTTGCAAGAAGCGTTGAACTTCATTGAGTACTCTTTCACGGGCGTTAGTCCCTCTCGTAAAGTGATAAATTCTTGGACCTTCTCATGAACTTGGTCCTCCGTTCTATACTCAATCAAACTCTTGCTCGAACTCTTCCCACGTCATTCTTGTCGGGCGTCATGAGTTTCTTCCATTAATTCCCACCAAATTCGGGCATCACCCAGAAACAAGAAACTTCGCATGCCGGATCTTCTCCCGGTCCGATCACATGGGGAAATAAACTGTGGCTCGTTCTCTTGCCGACCCGGAAGCCACTCACGCTATCCTTTGGATGTCTGTAGTACCCTTTAAACTTCTACGAGGGTTGATCTTGGCTAAGAGAGCAAGTAAATCCCGGTTCAACTACGTTCTGTCTTGGGGGAGGTACCGTTTGTCCTCTTTCGACATGTGTAAGCGGCGGTACACGAGCAGGGGTGCTAACTCTCCCACCCCGAGTTTACGCCATAATAACTTACCCGAATAATTCCCCAGGATTCTAGCTTCATCCAAGGGAGGGCGTAGACTGCAGTGGGTTAGAAGGTTCTCCTTCATTCACCACACCTTTACCACGATTCCGATAACTACGCCATCTACAAAATGATCACACTAATAAACTCAAGGAACAATTGCTATAAGGAAAGAATTACTCACACGATCGGTTAGAGGGACGTCGTGGCGATGAGAATAGTACCTTTGTTCAATCCCCAAAATCTTTGCTCACGATACCAAAAAATGTAACAACTATGAAAACTAGTACAATGCATGCATAATAACAATAGAAAATTGGGCCCAAAGTTTTTCTTTTCATTACAACTCATGTGTCTTTTATACATAAAGGGTACGTTTACAAAAATGTATTTTTGTAAGACAAAACAGGGGAAGCAGTGTAGCTATTCCTCATTGCTTGCCGACGCCCCTCCGACCGCAACATCACCTAGAACCTGCATCCACAAAGGAAATAACGGGGTGAGCACAAAATAAGGCTCAGTAAGTAAAACTCTCTCTCTCTGTCCTCCCCGTATGAATAACTCTTAATTCTTTCCTTATGCTATTTCTGATTCTGTTTCTGTTTCTAGTAACATCATGGCCTCATCTTATGGGATACAGTAGGATGGCGTTCACACGCACCATCTCACTCTCTATGGCTATCGGGTGGAATTCACCACGGTACCAACCCGTTCTTAGTGACTACCGAGTGAGGATCACAAAGCACCAACTGCTTCTTTCTAACTATCGGGTGGAGATCACCTAGCACCTACCCGTTCCTCATGAATTTTGGGTAACGTTCACCAAGCATTTACCCGTTTCTAGTCACTATCGGGTGATGGTCACAAAGCATCAACCCGCTTCTACTAGCCGTTGGATGATGATCACAAAGCATCAACTTACCTATCTCTTAACTAACCGGGTAGTGGTCACAAAGCATCTACCCATTTCTACTACTCATCGGTTGACGATCACAAAGCATCGACCCATCTCTCTAAGGGCTATTCGGATGATGATCACAAAGCATCAATCCGATTCCCATAACGGTCGGGTGATGATCACAAAGCATCATCCCAACTATACTACTCTTCTAATTCACTCTATTGTAGCATTTTTCAATGCTCTCTACCCTTAGAGTAATTTTACCCACTAAGCTCTCTACTCATAGGGGTAATTGCATAAACCATTTCCTTACACTTTCTTAGGTCACTTTTCCATGTACAACTAGTGCCTATGGATGGTTCATCTTCATCATTGCACTTATGAGATGCCAACATGCAATGTTGCAAGAATTAAGGTTCATTTCTCATACTCAAACCTCTATTAGGCATTTCATCAAACAACTCATGTGCACTATAAAACTTTATCATAGCCATGATTCTAAAACTTTTCTTAACCATCCAAAATGGGGAAAAACCCCTTCACAAAGCCACAAAACCTGCCATAAAACACTTCCAAAAAGGGGATCCATAATACCCCTTAAATTCCATCTCAACTACCTTGCCAAACCAACAACCCATTTCTCAAATTTGCAAGGTATTAACAATCACAAAGCATAGAAATCTCTATTTAATCCTTCACACATGCTATAATACATGCACATCACATACATACATCATTTCTATCAAAACCCTAATCAAGAAGATTCATAAATCTCAACTTGGGTTGGGTTTTACTTACCTTGTTATGTAGAGCTTCACAAATCCTTCCTTTCACTTGCTTAGCTTGACTTTTCCTCTAATCTTAACCAAAAGAAGGAAAACTCTCAAACTTCAATATGGGTTAAAACTCACAAATCACACAACTTAAGGAGAAATCCTTACCTTTGGAAGCTTTAGGTTACTTTTCCACCCCCAAATCACTTCAAAACCCCTTGGAATACCTTGATCAAAAGAAGAGAAGTTGAGAGGAGAAGAATGAAGAGTCACGTTTGAGAAGAAGAAATGAGGGGTTTCTTTGATTCTAATTCCTTTTAATGAAATATAAACACACTCATTCCTGTTTTGCCCTTATTCTTCTTTGGGAATTCCATCCATATCCTTTGATTCTTTACAAACTCACCCCTATCTCAACCTATTCTCCATGAAATATCCTTACACTTAAGTCCCCACTTTTCCTGCTAATCAGGGGTAGAAAGGTCAAATTGTCCTTAAGGAAGAAAATATCTAAAACTTCATCAACATTTTATTCGGCTGTCGCCGCGGCGAAAAAGAAACCTCTCGCCGCCCGGCTGTCAGCCAGCTTCCCCGTGGCTTCAACCTCTCTTCGCGCGGCGAATTCTTCGCCCCCGTGGCTACCACCCAGACGAATTTCTTCATTTTCAACCAATTTCAGGGCAACCATTCAACACAACACTAAATCAAACAATAACACCAAAATCAACTCAAAATAAGAGCGAAAGAGGAAACAGTAACAACGTACCTCAAGCGGGGCGTTACAATGTCACCACATACACAATATATGTGTATTGCTCTACTATGCCTGTGAGGCGTTTATCAACCTTCGCTTTGGTGAACAAGCAAAACCGTCATTTTAAGTCGACCTATCACCATTAAAGAAAACTCCAATGCATTTTAACCTCTCATTGGTAGAAGTGTACCCTTCGCTTTGGCGAACAAGGTTTCGATGAACAATAGCTTGATTAAAACCATGGTGATGGAAGGCATATGTGACTTAATATACTTTAATTGAGGGTTTGTTATTCAATGTCTCATCACATTATTATCTTTGTTAGAATGACATTGTTTGGCATGTTATTCAACATTCAACCTTAGCATGCATTCTAAACACAATATAAAACGTGTCGGTACATGGCCCAACTAAAACCGATTTCCTCGAGCCTAGAGGAATCGGTGGGTCACCTAGGGTCCTGTAATAAACATCTTAAGTCTTCAAGTGCGGTTGCCTTGACCTTTGCTCCGTCTTCAAGTACATTACAAAAAAATATCATTATAAATTTACAATAAAATAATTATACAAATTCTTTACATCAATAAATTTAGAAACCTCGATTTACATTCGAGGGGAATGAGATGAAAAGAGAATGTACATCGAGAAGAGGAGAAAGGCAGGACACGCAGGCCCTATTTAATAAATTATACAACCATACATACCCAAAATATTTTAAAACATTCACCCTTAGGTCTAAGGCTCATGTACCGGGCACCATACAATATACAAACAAGTACATAGCATACATTTAAAAAACAATCAATTTTGAAATTTGTGGGTTAATTACAATTTACCCCCTGACAATTTGCAGATCTGTATTTGGTCTAAAAGTTTTGAAACTTTACATTTTAGCCCCTACACACTCGAAAGTGCGCTCGTTACGGCGATGAGTTAGATCGCTATAGCGTGCATTGATTACTTGATGTTTATGCTCAACGTACGTTCGCTGCGGCGATTTCGTACAACGTTCGTCCTAAGGACGATCGCCGCTGCGATGGGTTATATCATCGCGGCGAGCGCTATTTTCGTATAGCGCTTGTCCAAAGGATGATCGCCGAAGAAATGCTTTATATCGTTACTGGCGAAAGCCACTTAAAACATATAGCGCCCGTAAGACGATCGTCAGCGGCGAAGTGCCGGTTTTGTACACCGCCCAAGATGAACAACGTTCGCTACGGCGATGGATTATATCGCAGCGGCGAGCGTACACAGATCTGTAGCTCCAAATCTGTTCATACAGTAATCATATACACTAAAACGGATTTTCAATCAATCATACACACTGATTTTAACCAAAAATCCATCACCAATATACCAAACTTGCAGATCATCAACAAATTAAATTAATCAATTAATAAATTTCTTAAAACATGATTTTAAGGCAGATTTTATAGGGCAACATAATATCATCAAATACATGTTATCAACCATCCGCATAAAAACTGTAAAATTTGGTACCCTATGCTCTGATACCACTGTTAGTAAACGGTGCCATATACGTAGCGGAAACAAACAAATATAATACAAGGATCGTTTACATGAGCCAAGATCAAGGGTATAATTTTACAATTTATATTAAAGTAGAATTTGCACAAAAGGTTAATCATGAGTTAAGAGAATCATACGCACGTTTGGAGGCTCCACCACGTTTGTCTTTGAATGTTTTTGCTACCGACCCAAGCGTAGGATCAAACCGACGTAGTCCACACGAAGACAATCACAAAGAACCAAAAAGGGATTTGCTAGATCCTCTTTGGCTTTAAGATTAAAGAAGAAGGAAACCAAATTTAATTGATTTGGGACAAAAATGTTTCTGCCGTGCGAGAGTCAAGGGGCTGCTATGTTTGTGTTTTTCAAGAGAATGAAATAATGAAAAGTCTTATTCTCTTTTATTTACAAAGAAACATTTTTCTTTTATAGTAAAAAAATTAGTTACCTTATTCCAATATGGAATAGGCTTGGGCTCCAACCCAAACACCCCATGTTACCAAACACTCCCAATTAGATATTTAATTTTTATTTCATCATTATCTCAATTAAAATGAATTAATATATATTTAACCTATATATTAACATTTAACAATAATGGTGATTTAATTAAATATATGTGAACACATATTTAAACGTAATTTCACTTGTTTAATTTTTCTAATAAATTAAATAAAGGCTACAACCTCAACAAATTAAATTGCATTGTGAAATTACCAAAATACCTTTCACCTAAAAAGACGAAAACGCCTCTTCTTTCTTCCTGAGTCTTAAATTATCTTCTATGTGTGTAACCCATTGGCTCCTCATCATACCGGCAGTGTATAGTATCGCGATTAACATCAATTAATCGTCTCACTAATATACAGACCAAGATTGGCCCCTAGTAGGGCATCATGGCCACATGATAGATTCGGATTCAGCAAAGTAGCTACCTGTCAAAGATATGGTTACCGTACAATTCGATCCTTTCATCATTCATTATCTCGATGAGACGAAGGCATAGAAATGGTGTCAACCTTCGGTTACTCTCGATATTATGTATTCAGGTTCTAGACCAATGACCTGTATTATAATCCAGATAGAGCAACAACTCAATCCCACTATGGCCACAGTTTTAGTGTCATTGCCATATACTGAATTGCGCCGTGAGATAACTTCTCCCGTAGCCGGGAGTGATAAATCCTCTGTCAATCACCATAGTCTTGATACACTCCTTGATGTAGCCAATCACCATCGTATTGACAACTCTGAACAGAACTACTTTAGGCTAGTGTCAAACTGCACCAATCGGTGCACAAAGCGCTCTGGTGATCTCAAGTCTAAGGATCACATGTACCACCATTCATTAAAGGATTTGTTCCATAGACACTGGGGTTACCATCCATATGGAATCCTCTGGTGGGTCAATCTAGTGAACTTGCTGCGGTATATCCGCCTCCAACAAGCACCCATGTGTTGCACCAGATTGTCACCAAACAACCCTGACAAGTGAGATCAATCACTGCCTTTCGACAGGGTCGTTCAACACTATGATAGCCTTATCGTATTATCTATGCCCTTACTTCAGAATAATACTAGGGCTACGGACGTTTCTAGAATAGCCACCATATGTGCTCATAGGGTTCTCACTATCAAGATTTGAAACACTTGATACCCTCGTCACGGTTCTACCATTCTAAGGACATATATCAATACATATTGCAATAATAATGATTTACGCGATATGATGCGTGTTTCCTACAACATGCAATATGTAGCAAGTATACTAATCGCACAAGTAATATAATGATGAGTGAGTATCGTTCCCACGAGGATTGTTAGCTAAGCACTAAGTTTCCTACTATTCTCAAGTTGGAGCAATCGATTTCTTTGGATTAATGGGAGATATTTCTAATTAAAACTGAACAATAAATTTTAAACTAAAATTACTATGAATGCGAGATGAAAAAACACGGATAGAAATTAATTCAAGTAACACGAGTTAGGTTTTGACTTCATTCGGATTTTATGGATTAAACCTAAGAATTAAACATAATCATACTCATATGCATTGATTGTAAATCGAACTCTCCTAAGAGTTAAATATACCTTCTCAGGCTATGTTTCCCTACTCTTCCTTATCAACTTTCTGCACCTAACAATATGAAAGTTAACAAATCCAAGTTCATTAAGCATAAGAATCCTAAAATGATATCATTGATTCTTGAATCTATCTCTAGCATCCAATACTACAATGGTGACTACCCAAGAAGCCTAACATGATTCATTTCTCAATCTCATCATGTTCATCACATATAAGCATTAAAGATTCAGAGTAAACACACAATCCAAGCATAATCAAATGAAAATAAAACAATAAATCACATAACCCATTAAAATCCGAATTACAATCAAAACCCTAACCCAAAATGGGCTAGTTCATGGCTAAATCAACAACACAAATGAAAGAAACAAAAATATTAAAGTTCATCATAATGAAAATAACAGAAAAGATAAGAAATCTCCCCAAATGATGAATCCTCTGGTTTGAATTCGAATCTTCCCCCTTCTACAGCTCAAAATTGTTCAAGATAAAATCAAAAGAAATGCAAAAGCTGCTCTAAACCCTATTTGACCTCCATGGGAAAAATGCTAAGTGTTTCCTTTTATACTTCGCCCAAATTTTCCAGAAAAACACGCACAAAGTAAAGCTGTGCGTTTTACAAAATTGGAATTCATGACCATCGCCGCGACAAAGAAGAAACCTCGTCGTGGCGAAGAGAGAAGCAGACATGTTCGTGTATGGCGTGCCATCGCCGCTTACAAGGAAAAGTTCTGAAATTACAAAACTGCTACTCTGCTTGCATCTTCGCTTGATTCTTCGATCTTTGGTGCTCTCCCTTTGAAGCGAGCTTCATAGTGTTTTATTCTGCTTCAGAACTCTCCCAACTTCTGAGATCTGCTTACAGTTTAGAATTTTCAATTTTTCCCTTATTTGCTCAAAATGTTCGTTTTAACTTGAAATCCGACTAAAAAGTCTAATGAAAACAGTATAATCCACGGATTATCACGATATAGAATAAAATGCATTTTATTGATTAATGAACATTATTACAAAGAGTCAATTCTACAATAATTGATTGGCTCTAGGGCATCTACTCTAACACCATACCTTTCATAATTGCCACGACCTTGGCTGGTTCGACGTTAAAGTTGTACTCTAGAACTTTGTATTGGTTTGATCTAGATGGTCTATTGTCAGCTCTAATTGGCTGGCGATCATATGGTTTTTTGACTTTGTTCAGATTACGTGGAGGGGGTTGGTAACGGGGCTTAATCGATCTAAACTCCGACCTTCTATCATTCTGGCTTTGGTGACGGTCATCATACCTGGCATGCCTCATCCGGTTCATATCATCTTCCTCCTGTCTTATTTGAATCACAGCTCTGGCCAGGGCATCTTCTATAGTGATGTAGCCGAGCTTCGTCAGGTCTTTGTCTAGTTCTCCATCAGGGAGGAGACCCTTTCTAAAGGCGTCTACTGCCGTCTCTAGGTTGCAGAAGGGGATAAAGATTTTTTCTTTGTTGAATCTGCTAACGTATTCTCTTAGTGGCTCCCCCTTCTTCTTGTAGACTCTGTATAAGTTAGCTGATAGCTTCTCGAGTTTTTTGCTGCTGGCGAATTGCTCAACGAAGGTGTCGGTGAGCTGGGCAAATGAGTTGATTGAATTGTTTGGGAAGTTAGTGTACCACTAAAGAGCTAGGTTGAAGAGGCTTGAACCGAAGCTCTTGCACATGCAGGCTTCCCTCAGTGTTAGGGGTATCGAGACGGCAAATATCCACTGCTTGTAGAAGGCTATGTGGTTATCTGGGTCGATTGTGCCATCGTTGGGCTTCATGCTGGGGATGGTGAATTGTGTGGCATCTCGGCTAGCGCGATTGCATCCACGAAGGGTGAATCGGCATAGTAGTTAGGTTAACTCTTTTTGGTTGGGATTGACATTCCTGGTATGCGCCTCATCACTTTCTCTATGTCGGCCAGTCTCTTAGCCAATATCTGCTCCATGGGAAGGGTGGATACCACTAGTTCGTCCTGATTAACTCGGTTGGCCACATGATTCGCACTCGGAGCATTTTGTTAGGTTAATCCACGTGGTTTAGCCTGATGGATCATTCCGTCATGTGCTGCTTGGTAGCCTGGATCCCCATTCATTCCCTCCGGTTGGGTGACTCTCATTGTGACTGATCGGGTGTTTCACCCCATATGGATTGTAAGAGGGGTTATTTGGGATTCGCTCGGTTCGTTGGGATGGATGGACTTGAGTGGGATGGTTTGAAGGAGTGGGAGACCGCTTGACCAGCTAGGATGAGCCGAGTCAAGCCGAGTGGGGTTTGGGTAGGGATGGTTGACTAAAGGTGAGACGGGATGGCGAGGATGGGTGGCTCTTGTTGTAGCGAGCTTTCTGTCACTTGGACGCCTTGATCTCGAGCCTGAAGTAGATCGAACGAAAGTGGTTCTATTGGCAGCCCCTATTTACTATGAGTCAACGTTGAATCATTAACTAATGACGAACATAGCTAGCACGACCTCATATCCGAGATTGTTGGTTTGTGCTCTAGAGTTTGGAGAGGTTGTGTAGACGGAATTGAGGCGTGGAACCGATTGGGCTGTACCTAAGAAGACAGAAGCTCAAGATGATAAAATTGACTTACCTTCTTTCTTTGAGACCTGGCCTTTTGGCCCCTGACGGAGGTGTTTTCTTCACCTTCTTTTTATGGAGCATGCTGCATAGAGGTTGTGTAGACGGAATTGAGGCGTGGAACCGATTGGGCTGTACCTAAGAAGACAGAAGCTCAAGATGATAAAATTGACTTACCTTCTCTTTTAGAGACTGGTTTTTGGCTGATGGAGGTGTTTTCGGTTCGGATGGCAGTGTCCTCAACTTCCATTGCGGCCACCTTATTTGAGTGATGTTGCATGAGGGCGGTTAGAGCCTCCAGTCTGGCCTCGAGGCAAGGATTAGTGTTATCAAAATTTTCAGCCATAAAGAGTTTCTTTACGTAGCAAGGTTTGTGAGATGAATGATTGCCAGAGACCCCACGATGGGTGCCAAACTGTAGATGCAAAAATCTACCTTTACGGAAAGAAGGACTAATCTTGTGAGGTTGAGGCCACTAGCGATCTGCCGCACCTGCACATGCAAGAAAACAAGCGTGAAGCAAACGAAAAGCACCGGGGTCGTGTTTGTCGTAGGCACTCTGACACCCAAGTAAGCAAGGCTGAATGAGGCTAGTTTAGTGAGGGTTAGGGAGAGGAAAGGTTATCGGAAGTCTAGTCGGAGACTATGACTGCTGCTGTAATGCGAAGTTCTCAAGAGTGGGAACTCCAGGGTCTAGAGGTGTAATGTTTCTATCCTTTGTGAGAGGGCGACCTGCTTATTTAAATAGTATTGCGAGTGACCTCACGACTCCGCTTTAAATAGTGACTGCAGAGTCTTCGAATCCTAGTTGGACTAAGAGTCCTTTCAACGGTGGTTTTCTGAAAGAGTGGAGCCTTCGGCTCCCTTATCTCAGTAGGAAAGGGAGTCCCGACATGCCTAGGATACAGACCTTAAATGAATCAATATCGTGATTGACTTCTTTAGTAGAGTTCAAGTAGTACTATAGTTCGTAGGCAACCGTGGGCTCCACGTTGATCGTAAGTCCATAATATGTTATAGGATCAGAAGGCCTGGGTCCAGATGGTGAGAAACTCGGAAAACATACCGAACAGGCCTCATATGTAGAACTCTGTTATGGGCCCAATCGGAATTGGGCCTGAGCTTCTGGCTTTGTTGAAGGTATCTTCATTTCTGGTCCTATTTAGGCCGAGGACATTTTTTTGGCCTAACAGTATCTAAAATCGTTAAACATGTGAAGGTTTTAATAATCCAATATATATATGTGTGTGTGTGAATGTAGATATAATTTTCTGATAAAAAATTAATGAATAATCATATCTAATTTATTAATTAAATACAAAAGATCTAATTTAAAGTTTTTGCCTTCGGCTTCAAATGTAATTCAGCAGCATAGGTATATAATTATGTAAGGGAAAGGATTCATGCCTGAGAATACATTTTTAATTTATATATGAAAGGGAAAATTAAGATTGAGTGGGATGGTTATTTTTTTAAAGTGTGAGTGCTTGCATCATTCATGACTCAATGCTGCCCTAAGCAAGCACCCATAAAAAATATTGTTCCTTAGCAATGTGACACAAGACAACTACCATTACCAAATACCAACAAAACACAAAAAGCTAAAAAGGCTATAAGGAGGAATGCTCAAATGCCCAGCAATCTTAAAGTGCGTTTTGGGCTCCACCTCATTTCACATTAAGCCTTATAATCTCTGCACGTGAGAACCTCCGCAAAAAGAGAAGAAAAACATCACCTCTACCGGTGCATACCCTTTCCATGTAACCCATATCATCCATTGACTCTGCATATTTCTTCCATTTTGATAAAAATTAAATATATAGGGCATATTTGACACACGATATAGTATATATAACATTAGATAATTACATAGTACAATATAAAAACTTTATGATGCAATGTTCTACCAGACATCATATAACATCTTGTATAATATTATGTAATACAATGCTATACAATATAATTTATTTAATGTTATCCAATATAACATGCCGATGCAAACATACTCAGTGTTTTAGATTCATGTAATGTAATCTTTATCACCCAAACTTGTGGTCAGGCTTTGTTGTTATTTGGCCCACTGTTATACAGGTCAATATTTGGCAACTTAAGCAGGGAAATTCCACGTTTCTCATTATTATAATAGAAGGAAAATTTATAATAAATATAACGTCCAATGTGCACAGCTATAGAGAATTTTGGTACCGCAATATGTTCTTTTGTTTTTTTTTTTTTGTTTTTGTTTTTGGAACATATATCATATCACTCATTGGAACGATGCGATTGTACATTTAGATAAATCCTTTGTCTTGGACCATTAAGATCTCAATTGATTGGAGCTAATTTGGCAAACTAATTTCATCAAGATCATCTAACGATAAGAATACTTCATCCAAGCATGAGAGTTCTGTTCCAGCTTCATCGTCATCACAATTCCTTTCATAAACTCGACAGATGACCCATTTACTGAAATCCTGAAAAATATTCATACAGAACCACTTATATTATATAATTTGTCATCATATATCAAAATTAAGAATTAATATATATATATATATATATATATATATATATATATATATATATATATATATCTTTATACGTAGCACTTACTGTTTTTAAATGTCCTCTTCTTTTAGAAGACGACCTACTATTACTACTACTAGTATTAGAAGCAGCAGAATCAGAGAGACCGTATTCCTGCAATATCCAGTTAGTTTTAACACCGGATGGAGGTTCTCCAAGATGGAATACAAAATATTTCTTCATTCCAATTTTCCTGTTAGCTCTTGTAATTACTGCTTCTTCAATGCCTGTTGCCTTCCAAAATCCATTACTTGTGATCCGGTTTTGAGTCTTTCGACTATAGAAATACCATTGGTTTCCCTCAGCTAAAGCTTTTCCTGCATGCGCATGTAATTAATACACATATATTTATAAAAACGAACAAATTAATAAGAAAATAAATAATGAATTGTATATACCATTAAGTTGCCATGGATCATAAGGATAGAGATCAAGGTCAGGAATGACATCAGGGTGACAAGCTGAGAGAGCTGCCTTACGTTGAAGGAAATGGACAAGAAGCTCTTCATCAGTTGGATAAAAACGGAACCCAGGTGGTAGATTAACATTAACATTAATGTTATCTCCCATGTTTCAAGAAAAAAAAAAGAAAAAAAAAAGAAGAAAGAATAGTGATAAGGAAGAGTTTGGATGTGATGATATATTTATAGTATAATAAAAGTGGAGAGAGAATGAGCGTGACGTGAAAATGGAGGTGGATTTGATCATATTAAATTAAATTAGTGCTCTCAACTCCCAGGCGGCGGTTAACGGAACGTTTAGATACTTCCAAGTAACGGTATCTGTTACTATTGGAGGGAACTTGGTTTATTTCATGAGTAATACTAGTTTACACCATCTTCTCACATCATGAAAAAACCTGTAATGCCACATCACCTGCCACATCAACAAAATGCCACATCACTTCCCCCAAATTATTAAAAAACAAAATTGAAAAAATCCAAAATTTCAATTCCCCCTAAATCTAATCTCTCTCTCAAAACAAAATCAATATTTCAAACTCTCTTCTTTCCCTAAATTAGAAATCTCTCTCAAAATTTCCCTACAATCAGTCTTCCACCACTGTCATGCACAACTCCTCTTCCTAAAAAAAAAAAATTTATCTCCCAAAATCCAATGGAAACCCTCGAATGGAAATTGAACTCAGCACCATCATTTGCGACTCCTCTTCCACCACCGTCATTTGTGACTCCTCTTCCACCACCGTCATTCACAACTCCTCTTCCACCACTGTGGGCTATCGTCTTCCACCACCACTCACTGCCGTCATTCGTGACTCCTCTTCCACCACCATAGGCTATCAATTCGTGACTCCTCTTCCACCACCATCGGCTATCCTTTACAAACCCACACGTTTCGGGTCACCAATCTATCATCTTCCACCACCACTAACCTATCCTTTTCAAAGGTGAATCTTTGAGTTCTTGAATTGGGTTTTTAAGTTGATTTGATTGCTTATTTCTAAAAGTTCCTTTAGGATTTTTGGGATTTTTTAATTGTTCATTTTTATATGTTTAATTGAATAGATTGCAGTCTGAATTGATGGCCTTAGTGGTAAGAACACTAATATATAATTTTCTTTTTCTTATTATATTCTAATTTTATGTTTGGATGAAGAGAACATTAAGAACCTAGAAATGGAAAGTTATGTTTTCACAAAGACAAATAACTTAATTAAAATTTTTAGTTGCTCCCCAATTAGTGCAGATGGTAGGTGCGCAGTGGGAGGGTGTAGGGCTTGTTTCTGGTTTGTTGCATGGTGCATTTGGCAGAGATGTTTTTAGAGGAAGGGATCTTGTTTCAGTTTTTTTTTCTCTCTTGGTGCGTGGGTTGACTTTTTGGTTTGGGGTCCGATGTTATGGCTGTTACAGACCCATCTCTTGGGGTTTTTGTGGTTTGTGTGGCTAGTGAGAGGGACTAGTGGTTGGGGGGTGTTTTTGGTGCTGGAGTGGTTGGCTTGGAGGTTGGCTTTTTGGGAGGAGGTGAGGGCTGCATTGAGGTAGCTAGCGCTAGGGTCTTTGTGTGTTGCTGTAGACTCCTTTTCTCCCATGCTGCTATAGTTTTTTTTACCAGCAAGGGGCTGTTCTTGCTGCATTTTTGCTATCGGCTGTCCATTCTTGCTGCTGTGTTGTTGTTTGGATGTTGCTGCTATGGTTTGCAGTGTGGGGCTATGGCTGATTCACATCTCCAATTGATTTTTTGTTGCTGTTTTATGGGCAGTTTTATGTTAGGAAACGATCAAGTCATGGCAGCGAAAAACAAAAATTATTTACAACATGGATCGTTCCTTAGAACCAAGATCAGGGCACAAATTTACAGTTTATATAATAAATTAGAATCTGCAGAAAATACAGTCTAGACTTAAGAAATCATACGCACGTTTGGAGCCTCCTCCAACTTATCTCTAGACGGGTTTCACTACTGACCCAAGGGTAGGATCGAACCAACCGTAGTCTACACGAAGATAACCCTAAGGAACTAAAGAGGGATTTGCTAGATCCTCTGTAAACCCCGCGTTATTATTCCGATGCCCTAAGGTATGAAATTTACCTTTTCAAGTAATTTTCTTTTTTGAATGGAAGGGTAAAATGGTCAATTTACATGTATTTCGAGATGTGGCCATTATAAAGTGTAAGGGGTGATGTCATTGAAGAGAAATGAGGGTAGAATGATCATAAAGTTGATTGATATCGTTAAATGGCGTAAACGGTAACCAAGGGTATAATGGTCTTTTCATGCAAATCCATATGATTTAAGTATCCATAAAAGTGCACCAAGGGTAAATTAGTCATTACCTAATGGGATTGCTTAATTGTTAAGTGTTTTAAAGAAGTCAAATGGCATTAAATGAGTGCTAATCATTATGTTGTGGTGGAAATGACCAAAACGCCCTCATATGAAAAATTTATGCCAAATGACCCTTATATCTAACTTTTATTGACTAATCACATTAGAGTAACAATGGAATAAATATTTACATCGTTTTAAGAGAGAGTAGTCGGCCTTGTACACCCCAAATATATCATCTTCTTCTTCATCTCTCAACTCCACCATAAAAGCCACTAATCCAAGCATTTTATTCTCAAATTTTCATAGGATTTCAAGTTGATTTTCAAAGGAGATCACCATCCACACTTAAAGAACTTCAATTTCAGGGTTTAAGGTGAGTTTCAAAACCCTAGTTGTTCTAATCTTTTAGTTAAAAGGGAAATTCATAAGTGGTTATGTGTATAAGGTAGAAAGGGTGAACCTTTGGAGCTAAGGAGGAGTGTCTTTGTGCTTTGAATACTAAGGTAAGGAATAAAATCTCCCTTATGAATACAATTGATAACACCTAGGGTTTATGGAACTTACATTTATTTATGTTAATATGAGCGTGATGCTATGTTTTGGTTATGGATTGTTTAAATGGGTGTGTTGATTGGTGTATGTGTGCATATGGAGGATGATTATGCCAATTGAGAGATTTGTAGTTGGACGATGTTTTGGCACTTTTTGTTTCTGTAAAAATGGAGGTTTTTATGGCCTTTTATACTTAGAATGACATGGCAAATGATATGAATGTGCAAATGAAGGTGACATGGTTAAAATGAATAGAATTCGGATTTGGCTTTTTGAGACTTATACTGTACATGCTTCACTGAATCAATCATAACTGAAGTTATAGAAGTCCAATTGAGTTGATTCTTGAAGTGTTAAAAATTTGAGAAACAAACCTAAAACGTTTATGTTTTAGCCAAAAATCAATTCGAATTTGAAGATAAGGGAAAAATTGCTTGAAAAGTGATGAACTATATGGCATCCACCTTCTTAATGGAAATTCCCATTTGTTTCTAATTCTAATAAACCCCTGAATAATCTTACTACTGAAATTCCTTGTATTGTATGAGAAATTGAATGAATTAAGTTAAGAAGTTTAGTAGGAGAATATAGTATGATTGAGCAAGGGAGATGTTCGTCCATATGTTCGCATTCATAATGGTAATGCATATAGCTTATTTAGTTGTCTTATGAAAAATATATGAAATGTTAAAGAATGAATCCATGAGTCTCTTAAGGTATAAACCAAGATCAGAGGAATGGAATTCTTATGGAAACCATGAGTCCTTTGAGGTGACGACCAAGAACAAGGTACAGGGTAATGTGGTGAATAAAGAAAAGTTTTCAAACTTTAGTGTTCGGGATATACCTATAGTACGAGAATTCGAAAATGTATTTCCAGAAGATTTGCCAAGACTTCCTCTAGAAAGGGAAGTTGAGTTTTGTATAGAATTAGCTCCTGGTATGGCACAAATATCTAAAGCCCCATATAGAATGGCTTCAGCAGAGTTACAAGAGTTAAAGAAACAGCTTCGGGAGTTGTTAGATAAAGGTTTCATTCCACCCAGTCATTCTCCATGAGGAGCTCCTATTTTATTTGTCAAGAAAAAAGATGGTTCGATGAGAATGTGTATTGATTACAGGGAGCTCAATAAGGTGACGGTGAAAAACAATTATCCATTGCCAAGAATTGATGACTTGTTTGATTAGTTAAAGGAAGCTTCGGTGTTTTCCAAGATTGATCTTAGGTCAGGCTACCATCAAGTGAGGGTCGCTGACAAGGATATTCGTAAGGCTGCATTTCGAACTAGATATGGGCATTATGAATTTATAGTGATGCCATTTGGATTGACTAATGCACCAGCGGTCTTCATGGATTTGATGAATAAGATTTTCCATGATTGTTTGGATAAATTTCTAGTAATTTTTATAGATGATATCCTGGTCTATTTCAAAACAAAGGAAGATCATGAAGAGCATTTGAGATTTGTGTTACAAAGACTAAGGGAGAAAAAGTTATATGCTAAGTTATATACAATAATGATTTACGCGATATAGAATAAAATGCCTTTTATTGATCAATGAACATTATTACAAAGAGTCAATTCTACAATAATTGATGGGCTCTAGGGCATCTACTCTAACAATCTCCCATTTGCACTACAGCTAATCATTCATATATTTAATACCAAATGATCTCAAGTGCCTTTCATGCTTCTGCTATGATGGAGGCTTTGTCAGTGGATCTACGAGATTGTCATTAGTATGCACTTTACTAATCTACACATCTTTCCTCTCAACTATTTCTCTGATGAGATGGTATTTCTCGATGAGACCGTGGTTCCCTGGCTTGAGCAATTGCTCCATTGTTGTCACAATAGATGTCTATTGGATCAACAATCGTGGGAACCACACCAAGTTCAGTGACGAACTTCTTAATCCAGACTACCACCTTGGCCGCATCTACTAATGCAATATACTTAGCCTCTATTGTAGAGTTCGCTATAGTGCTTTGCTTGGAGCTCTTCCAGCTCATTGCACCACCATTGAGACAAAATACAAACCCTGATTGTGATCAATAATCATCTTTGTCCGTTTGGAAACTAGCATCACTGTATCATCTTATAGTGAGCTTATATTCCCCTCCATAAACGAAGAACATATCCTTAGTCCTCTTTAGGTAATTAAGAATGTTCTTGATAGCCATCAAGTGACGCTCACTTGGATCCGATTGATATCTACTACAAGTGCTCAAAGCACATAAGACATCAATCCGAGTACATAGCATGACATACATGATGGATCCAATTGCTGATGCATATGGCATCCTCTTCATCCCATCTTTCTCATCTTGTGTTCTAGGACACATTTCCTTAGAGAGATAAACACCATGTGACATCGGAAGAAATCCCTTCTTAGATTCTTCCATATTGAATCTTTTCAGTACTATGTCAATATATGCACTCTAACATAGGTCAAGCAACCTACGCGATCTATAACGATAGATCTTTATTCCAAGGATATAGGCCGTTTCCCCTAAGTCTTTCATGGAGAAGCACTTGGATAACCAAGTCTTTACTGATTGGAAGTTCGGTATATCATTCCCGATCAGAAGTATGTCATCGACATATAACAGTAGGAATGCCACTGTGTTCCCACTCACTTTCTTGTAAACACAGGGCTCATCTTCGTTCTTGATAAAACTAAATTCTTTTACGGTTGCATCAAAATGAATGTTCCAGCTCCTTGAAGCTTGCTTGAGTCCATAAATGGATCTCTGTAACTTGCATACCCTATTAGCTTGCCCATCAAGAACGAAACCATTGGGTTGTGTCATATACACATCCTCTTCAAGGTTTCCATTCAGGAAAGTTGTTTTGACATCCATTTGCCAAATCTCATAGTCATGATATGTAGCAATCGCAAGCATAATCTGGATGGATTTAATCATCGCAACCGACGAAAAGGTTTCTTCATAGTCAATACCATGAATTTGTTTGAAACCTTTGGCAACCAATCGTGCCTTATAAGTATGCATCTTGCCATCCATGTCAGTCTTCTTCTTGAAGACCCATTTACACCCGATGGGTTTTATCCCTTCAGATGGTTCCACCGGAGATCATACTTGGTTCTAGTACATGGAGTCCATCTCAGATTTCATGGCTGCAAGCCATTTAACGGAATCTGGATCCGATATAGCATCTTCATAGGTTCTGGGTTCATCATTTTGGTAGACTAGTATGTCACCATGTTGAGTCACGAGATAACCGTATCTCTCGGACTCATGGCGTACTCTCTCAGATCTACGTAGCTCTTGTGCTACCTGAGGTGGTTCACTTTGATCCACAGTTTGTGGGGTAACCTTCTCATGATGTTCAACCACTTCTTGTGGCACATCATCTTGTCCTTCATCTAGCATAATTTTTGGTTCTAGAACTTCATCGAGTTCTACTTTTCTCCAACTAGTACTTCTTAGAAAAAAATCCTTTTCAAGGAAGAGACTAGAACGAGCAACAAAAATTTTGCGCTCTTCTAGGTCATAGAAATAATATCCTTTAGTCTCCTTTAGATACCTCACAAATATACATTTACAGGATTTTGGGCCCAACTTATTCGAAGTCAATTTCTTAACATAAGCTTTGCAACCCCAAATGCTTAGATAAGACAAGTTGGGCTTTCGCCCACTCCATAATTCATATGGAGTCTTATCTACAGACTTTGATGGCACACGTTTCAAAATGTGAGTCGCAGTCTCTAGGGCATAACCCTAGAATGATGTAGTTAGATCACTAAAACTCATCATGGACCAAACCATGTCAAGTAACGTCTTATTCCTCCTTTCAAATACTCCACTATGTTGGGGTATAAATAGAAGGGTGAGTTGTGATACTGTCCCACATTCCTTCAGGTATTCAGAAAACCTTGAGCTTAAGTATTCACCTCCTTGATCTGACCGAAGAGCTTTAATACTTTTGCCCAACATATTCTGTACTTCATTCCTGAATTCTTTGAATTTATCAAAGGCTTCAAATTTATGTCTCATAAGGTAGATATAACCGTATCTACTGAAATCATCAGTAAATGTGATGAAGTATGAATATCCACCTCTGGCTTCAACTGTTAGTGGACCACATACATCACTATGGATGATGCCTAACAATTCAGTAGCCCTTTTACCTTGTCCTGTGAAAGGAGACTTGGTCATTTTGCCTAACAGGCATGATTCACTTACCTCAAATGACTGAAAGTCAAAAGGGTCCAAAACTCCATCCCTTTGAAGTTTTGCAATGCGGGTCTTATTAACATGACCCAATCTATAGTGCCAAAGATATGTCTGGTTTTGATTGCTATGTTTAGCTTTCTTTGTTTCAACATTGAGATTATCTTTATTGTTTAAATCAAGAACATATAACCCATTATATAATCTTGCAAATTCCAAATAGAATACCATTCAAACTAAAAGATAACAATCCATTAGATATCTCAAAATGATACCCTATATTATCCAAAGCAGATACTGAAATAATATTTCTAGAAATAGAAGGTACGTGATAACAGTTATTTAGTTCTAACAACAAGCCCATAGGCAAAGATAAATAGTAAGTCCCTACAGCCAATGCAGCCATATGTGCTCCATTTCCAACTCGTAGGTCCACCTCTCCCTTGGTGAGCATTCTACTCTGCCTTAGTCCCTGTACATCAATACAAATGTGAGTACCACATCCTGTGTCAATGACCCAAGATGTTGAGGGAGAGAAGTTAATCTCAATCATAAATATACCTGAAGTCGTGGCATCTGACTACTTCTTGCTTGCAAGGAAAGCCTTGCAGTGTTTCCTCCAGTGGCCAGGCTTGCCATAATAGAAGTAGACTACTTTGCCCTTCCCTATGCCACTCTTAGGCCCAAGAGCAACCTGTCCTTTGGGCTTGGGCTTGGGTTTGGCCTTGGCCTTACCCTTGTCGTTACCCTTTCCTTTACTGACAGTAACCAGTAAAACAGGCTTGAACTTCTTCAAGTCTTGCTCTGCAGTCCTCATCATGTTCAAAAGCTCTGATAGGGTTTTCACCATTGCGTTCATATTGAAGTTCATTATGAATGGTGCATAAGAGTCAGACAAGGATTGTAGAATTGAATTCATTTGTCATTCTACATCCAACTCAAATCCTAAAGTCTCAAGCCTCTCTATGTGCTCGATCATCTTAAGCACATGAGGACTAACTTGGGCTCCCTTAGTCAGACGACTTCCAAACAGTGCTTTTGATACCTTGTACCTCTCATGTCTAGCATTCCTTTCGAAAAGCTCATTGAGGTGTAGAATAATGACAGCAGCGTCCATATTCTCATGCTGCTTGTGTAGCACTGGTCTCATCAATAATAACATCAAGCATTGAACGCCATCAGCATCATCAAGGAACTTTTGATAAGTATCCTTTACTTCCTGAGTGGCATCAAGATCAGGCTTAGCCATGTATGGCTTTTCAAGGATATACAATTTCTTTTCCGACTTGAGTATAATCTAAAGATTACGATACCAGTCTGAGAAATTGGATCCATCCAACCTGTTTTCTTTCTCGATTATTGGTCGTAGGTTCATAATGCTCATTTTGGTGAATCTACAATTGCAGAAATAATAAAGTCATTATAAAGTTCATTATTATTTAATATGGTCTTTTTATTAAACGATGCTCCCACTATTTTCCTCAAGTCAATAGCCCTCACTATTAACTCAGGAAAGCCCGTTGGCTTTCCTAGTGGACTGAGATCCCCTCTAGCCTATTTTAAACCTTTGCTTTGGCGAACAAGCCAAAATTGGTTGATTAGGTAGGTCAACAAACTTAATCCACACCAATTGATAGCTCCTACTATCAACCTCAAATGTGAATAAGCCAACAAGCCAATCACACAATCCAATGGCCCCAACCATCGTCTTCAAGTGTGATTCTCAGTATCAGTAGAGTGGTCACTTGTAACGCCCAACATGGAGGTACATGATTTGAATTGTGTTTTGTAGCCCTTAGTTAATTTTTGTTAGAATTATTTTAAGAGAATATTAAGAAAATGCCTTAAACTTGTATTAAGGGTAAAATAGTATTTTCACTCAAAATTAGTTAAAATTGTAGGGAGTGAAAAGAGATAGAATTTCATAAAGAATACAATAAAAATGAGGGCATTATGGTAATTGACTAAGGGACAAGGATGGAATTTCCAAAAAAGTGTAAGGGCAAAATAGGAAAGCATAAAGAAAAATTTGGGCCCAACTATTTTCATATACTCCTTTTGTATGTTTTTATTGTATATGTTCTAAAGTATACTAGTAGAAAGCAATTATTACAACACTACATGCCACCGTGTACACAATATGTGTACTTCTCTACTATGTCTATGACGCGTTCATCAACCTTCGCTTTGGCGAACAAGCAAAACCATCATTTTAAGTCGACCCATTACCATTAAGGAAAACTCCAATGAATTTTAACCTCCCACTGGTAGAAGTGTACCTTTCGCTTTGGCGAACAAGGTTTCGATGAACAGTGGTTTGATTAAAACCATGGTGATAGAAGGCATACGTAACTTAATATACTTTAATTGAGGGTTTATTATTTAATGTCTCACCAGATTATTATCTTTGTTAGAATGACATTGTTTGGCATGTTATTAAACATTCAACCTTAGCATGCATTCTAAAGAAAATATTAAAATGTGTCGGTACATAGCCCAACTAAAACCGATTTCCTCGAGCCTAAAGGAATCGATAGGTCACCTAGAGGTCCTGTAAAAATATCTTAAGTCTTTAAGTACGATTGCCTCGTCCTTTGCTACCTCTCAAGTACATTACAAAAACATCATACTAAATTTACAATAAAATTAATCTCAAAATAATTTTACATCAATAAATTTAGAAACCTCGATTTACATTCGAGAGGAATGAGATGAGAAAAGAATGTACATCGAGAAAGGGAAGAAAGGCAGGACACACAGGCCTTATTTTAAAACTTACAACCATACATACCCAAAAATAATTTAGAACATTCACCATAGGTCATAAGGCTCATGTTCCGAGCACCATGCAATATACAAACAAGTACATGACATTCATTTAAAAAGACAATCAAATTTATTTTTTATTTTTAATTGGGTGGGTTTATTATTAATTACCCTCTTATATATGTAGAATGGTTATTAGCTTTATAGGTTATTAAAAACTACAGTTTGGTCCCTTCGCGAAAAACACAGAATTGGGACAGCAACTTTGTCGTCGCGGCTAAGTTTTGTTTCGCCGCGGCGAAACAGGCAACCTTGAAAATTCCAACAAGAGCGTTACTGCGACAAAGTTGTTATTTTGCCGCAATGAAGTCTGCAAATCCCAAAATCGTACAGTCCACATTTTTTCAGTTTTTCGTGTAATAACACGTATCCAAATCAAATCGGATGCACAAGCATTCGACCACGATACCAACCAACCAATATAACATCCATCAACACATTATTAAACCAATTGATCAATTGAATCACTCATTCAAAAGCAGATTTTGCAGATTTAACAAAAATAACATGTTATCAATCAAATAAATGTTATAAATCATACAATAAACTGTGAAATTTGGTACCCATGGCTCTGATACCACTGTTAGGAAACGATCAAGTCATGGCAGCGGAAAACAAAAATTATTTACAACATGGATCATTCCTTAGAACCAAGAT
Source organism: Pistacia integerrima (assembly GCA_026225825.1). NCBI lineage: Eukaryota > Viridiplantae > Streptophyta > Magnoliopsida > Sapindales > Anacardiaceae > Pistacia > Pistacia integerrima. The sequence goes on along the minus strand of CM047749.1, from coordinate 1,708,554 downwards.
CAGGGCACAAATTTACAGTTTATATAATAAATTAGAATCTACAGAAAATACAATCTAGAGTTAAGAAATCATACGCACGTTTGGAGGCTCCTCCAACTTATCTCTAGACGGGTTTCACTACCGACCTAAGGGTAGGATCGAACCAACCGTAGTCCACATGAAGATAACCCCAAGGAACTAAAGAGGGATTTGCTTGATCTTCTTTAGCCTTAAGAACCAAGAAGGAATCAAATAATATTTGATTCAAGCAAAAAGGCAAACTGGCATGGGAAGAAGAGAAAGGGGGCTGGAATATTTTAATCTTAATAATTGAATGAATTAATTGATTAATTCACAAAGTGTTGCACTTATATAGTGCACACTTTGCCCTATTCCATCATGGAATAGACTTGGGCACCAACCCAAACACCCCTTGTATCCAAACAGTCCCATTTAGATATTTTAATTTTAATTATCATTATCTCAATTCAATTCAATTAATATATATATTAACATTTAACAATAATGATAATTTATTTAAATATATGTGAACACATATTTAAACGTAATCTCACTTATTTAATTTTAATATCAAATTAAATAAAGGCTACGACCTCAGCAAATTTAATTACTGTGAGACTACCAAAATACCATTTTTGCCTAAAAAGACGAAAACGCCCTTCTTATAAACTGGTTCTTAAATTATCTTCTATGGGTGTAACCTATAGGCTCTTTATCATACCGGTAGTGTGTAGTATCGTGATTAACACCAATTAATTATCTCACTACACAGACCAAGATCGGCCTCTAGTAAGGCATTATAGCCACCCGATAGATTCAGATTCAACGAAGCAGCTACCTGTCAATGATATGGTTACTGTACAATCCAATCCTTTCATCATTCATTATCTCGACTAGACCGAGGCATAGAAATAGTGCCAACCTCGGTTACTCTCGATATTATGTATTTAGTTACTAGACCAATGACCTGAATTATAAACTGAATAGAGCAACAACTCAATCCCACTGTGGCCACAATTTTAGTTTCATTTCCATTTACTGAATTGCATCGTGAGATAACTTCCCCCGTAGCCGGGAGTGATGAATCCTCTATCGATCCACCATAGTCTTGATACACTCCTTAATGCAGTCAATCACTACCATATTGACAACTCTGAATAGAACTATATTGGGCTAGTGTCAAACTACACCAATCGGTGCACAAGGCGCTCCGGTGATCTCAAGTCTAAGGATCACATGCACCATCATTCGTTAGAGGATTTGTTCCATAGACACCTGGGGTTACCATCCATATGGAATCTTCTAGTGGGTCAGTCCAGTGAACTTGCCTACAGCAAGCACCCATGTGTTGTACCAGGTTGTCACCAAAAAACCTTGACAAGTGAGATCAGTCACTGCCTTTCGACAAAGTCGTTCAACACTATGATAGTCTTACCATATTATCTGTGCCCTTACTTCAGAATAATACTAGTGCTACGGACGTTTCTAGAATAGCCACCATATGTGCTCATAGGGTTCTCACTATCAATATTTAAGACACTTGATACCCTTGTCACAGTTCTATCATTCTAAGGATGTATATCAATACATACAGTAATGATTTATGCGATATAAAATAAAATGCTTGTTATTGATCAATGAACATTATTACAAAGAGTCAATTCTACACTAATTAATTGGCTCTAGGGCATCTACTCTAACATTTTATGCTCCTGCTCCAGGTTTTTTCTTTGGGTCTTGTGTTGTGGCTACTACTATTCTCTTGGCTGTGTAAAGACTTTTTTTATTTTCCATCCTTGGAAGGTTTCTTTTGGCAGTTTAAGGCGTGCGTAAAGCGTGTACATTTTGGCTCCCTGCTTTCTTTTGTTAGGCAGTGTCCCTTGCTTGTTTAGGGTCGTGGGCAGAGTATAGGAAGATGGTTGAGAAATTGTACAAGCCTCTAAGTGCATGATTTGAAGGAGTGAATTTTGGGTTTTTTTGAATTTGGAAGGAAATGACGTGGCATTTTGTTGATGTGGCAAGTGATGTGGCATTGTCACGTCACCTGTCATGTCATGATGTGAGAGAGTGATGTGAGAAGGTGATGAAACCTAGCATTACTGTTATATATATATATATATATATATATATATATATATATATATATATATGTGTGTGTAGAAACAAATGTGAATCATCATCACACTTCATGATTATATCATGCAGCAGCTATTATCCACGTGGCATACATGAATATTGGTTTGGTCGTGGACCATAAAACCACTGGATGGCCCACCTTTAGAGTGAAGTGAGCCCATACACCACTAATAATAATAATTATCATAATTATAATCTTAATATTAAAATCCATAAATATGAAAATGCATTCTCCCCGGAAAACGCAATCAATTGTAAGAACCCAATGTTGTATTGTTTAGAAGAGTGAGTTCAACTGATTTTCCATTGAACTAAACTATGGCCTCACAATATATAAAATTAATTAACTAATTATTAATTCTTAGAAAATAAAATTAAAGCAATAAAGCTAAGTAGTACTTCGCTTATGAATTTTCCAAGTAAAATGATCATTTTATTGCTTATCTATTGGTTTTCATCTTCCTTTGTATTTTACTTTTCCACTTGCACGTGACACACTCATTTCAGATAGTGACTCCAAATGAGTTGACCCGATGAGCCAATCCAAGGAATCCATGGTGAATGAGAACTCTTGGCTTACAAGTTTCTGTGGCATTGTTAATTAGGACAAACCCTTTTTAATAATAATAATTAAAAGAAAGTAGAGATATTTAAATCAAATTTTATCATGTTTACATCAACTTTTTATAGGCTACTGTTTGAAGAAAATAGAGATATTTAAAAGACTAACTTTATTTATTTTTAATTCAATCCAACTTTTAGGTAACTCTTAAGTCAAATGAGATCTGTAAAATGAATTAGTAATTCCTTCCAATAATTATTTTTATTATAAAATAAGGAAAAATTGATCACGAATTTCAAAATGCCATATGTTTTTGGTGCTGATCAGTAAATTAAAAAGTTAAATTATGCTATTTTCTTATAAATTTAATTATGTTTCACATATACCCAGAAAATTAAATAAACAAACCATGGAAATTGATTTATTCATAAAATATATACCTCATTTACAAACATTAACTCGAGTTGGCAATCTTTCTAAAATTTCAACCTAAAGAAAAGAAACTATTATCTAAAACTCCATTACATTACTTTCCAGCCATGTGTTTTGTACATAGATTGTTAACTTTTGATTTTCACATTGATTTTGACGTCATTTGTGTGGCGCTAGAAAAGAGAAAAAAAAAATATCTGGAATAGGACTTGCAAATTTTCCGGTGATTACTGTTGAGATTTTCTGAATATTTCAAGAATATATTGTAATCTCCTAATTATGTTAGCCTTAAGATATTCATAATGTATTTGATACCTTATAGTCTCCTAATTATGTCGTATATTGTATTGACATAATTAGAAGATTACGTAAAATGTATTCTACTTATAAAAACATGTAATCATGAGGGTAAATAAATGAATTGAAAACCCAATTCTTCAAACAAACATGGTATCAGAGTCACTCTCTGATTAAAAAAAAATTGCTCATCATAGAGTAACCGCCGGAAAAAATCACCAACAAGTATCATCCCATTGTTGTCCATCCAAGAAGGAGGAAACGATTGCAACCAATCCAACCCACCAACCAATCCTCCAAACTTTGGTCACCAGAAAACACAATCCTGCACATATCAAATTTGCCAAATACACAAACCCCCAGTCGAAAACCAACCAATATTCAACCACCATCAAACATCAATCATCATTCAACCAATATTCAACCTCATGCCATATCAACCATCATCAGTACATAAACCTCTAGCTGAAAACAAATCTATATTCAACCAATATTCAACCATAACCCAAAAGCAAATCCAACCTCCATCTTTAGCCACTGCAAACAACAAAAATACCTAGGAAATTTTTTTTTTCAACCCACAATCAATCAAGGCAACCACAAGCCATCAAATCCAGCCGCAAATCAACAAAAAATACCCAGAAAAATATTTTCAGCCGCAATCCAATCAAACCCAAACGCAACCCCAACACCAAAATCCAATCAAGCCACCTAACCACAAACTTTGGCTACCACGAACAACCGAAAAAAAAAATTCCAAAACCAAAAATCCAAAGTCACCAAAAAAAAAAAAAAAAAAAGTCCAATCGTCGATCTGCCTAGTTGCCGCCAGTCAATCACCAGTCCACTAGAATCGATCATCGGAAATCGATCGCCCAACAACGCTATGAAAAAAGTCGCCCATCACCATCTGTTGCTACCATTGCCGAGAAGTTCAAAACACCATGTCACCGCTGATTTGACGATGATCTGCAACAACTACTGTCGCCGAGAAACTCAGAAGTTGATTTGTCAAAGTGAACGATGACGGCCACCTGCTATCAAGAGGAGGCGCTGAGAAACTCTTTTGAGAGTTTGAAAGTGAGTTTTTTTTTGAGAGTTTGAGTTTTTGTTTTTTTGTTTGCTTCCTTAACTCTTTAAAAGGAAGAGTCAAAGAAAGTAAAAAAAAAAAAAAGGAGTCGGTAAAAAAAAAAAGGAAAAGTCAAATAGCAAAAAAAAAATGAGGGTCAAATAGTTCCAAAAAAAGGGGAGGATGTGTGGAGAAATTCTATGAAACCCGGTTCCAAATTTGGAAGCAAGTTACTCAGAGGCGACTAAACCCGACATGCTCAACAACGACAAAATGAAAAGTTCTATTGATGTTGTTGTGGAAAAGAAAGCAGATGTCCAACAATCTGCATCATTTGTAGCTACTGTTGGAAATGATGGTAAGTCTTTAAATATGTGTACATTTGTTTCTAATGGTGCATGGATAATTGATTTTGGTGCTACCGATCATATGAAATTTGATTCTAGACATGTTTCTAACCTTAAGTCATCCTCACAAAACTTTGTTTCTACTACCAATGGTGAATCTAATCGGGTCATTGGGGAATGTTCGTTAACCCTAAAAAACTGTTTACACTTAGATTCTGTCTTAGTTGTCCCATCCCTAAATTATAACTTGTTGTCAGTCTCCAAAATAACCAAAAGCTTATCTTGTGTGGTGATTTTTTGGCCTGAATTTTGTGAGTTTAAAAGTATTCAAACAAAGCAAACGATTTGTTGTGGTATTAGATGGGGGCAATTGTATTACTTGGATTTAGAGACACAAAGTTCTGTCATGTTACAATAGGCCTTGACTGTAGATTACTATAAAAGGGATAAACAAAAATTCGACATTTGGTTATGGCATCGGCGCCTCGGACATGCTTCGTTCGGCTATTTGAATAAAGTTTTTCCAAGTTTGTTTGAAAAAAATGATATCAGTAACTTCCGCTGCAACATTTGTGAATTATCCAAAAGTCATCGAGTCCCATTCCTAATAATATTAAACAAAAGTCCAAGTCCTTTTATGCTTATACATTCAGATGTTTGGGGACCATCACAAGTTACCACTTTAGGTGGATCCCGATGGTTTGTTACTTTTATTGATGACTGTACAAGGATGACTTAGGTATGTCTAATGAAATGTTACACCCAACATTGAGGTATATGATTTAAATTATGTTGTATAGCCCTTAGTTAATTTTGTTAGAATTATTTTAAGAGAATATGAAGAAAATGCCTTAAATTTGCATTAAGGGTAAAATAGTCTTTTCACTCAAAACTAGTTGATTTTGTGGGGAGTGAAAAGAGATAGAAAATCATAGAGAATTTAATAAAAGTGAAGGCATTTTGGTAATTGCTTTCTAAGGGACAAAGATAGAATTTCTAGGAAAGAGTAAGGGCAAAATGGGAAAGTGAGTTTATAAACTAAAATGTTAAGGGTTTGAAACCCTTATTTCGTTCATACCACCCCCACACTCCTCCTCCCTTTTCTCTCAAATTTTCATTCACTTTTCCAAGGAATTTGAGTAGATTTTCATAGGGTTTTGATTCAAGGCATCAAAAGGTAAGGATTCATACTCTTTATCTATGATTTATTTATATAAAGGTTGAGTTCTTATGAAGTTTATGCTTAGGGTTAAGAGAAGATTGGAATCCAACAAGAGTAGAGAGTTTAGGAGAGACTACTCAAGCACAAGGTAAGTAAATTCCACTCAAAATCCAACTCAAGCTAAAATTTAAGAATTCAAGTGAGTAGAGATTTATTTTAAATATGCATATGTTGTGATTATTGAGAAATTGAGATGAGATGTATGATGTATTATGCTTATTGTTGGATATATTTGAATATGAGAAGTCTATGTGATGATTTGATGATGGGTTGAAATTGGAAGAATTGGAGAAATTTTTTTGGGAGTGTGTTTGCCATGTAGGTATGTGATGCTACAAGAGAGTTTTTCTCTCATTTTGGATGGTTTGAGAAATAAATAGAATGATAATTGAATTAGGGTTTGTTTGTGCACAACTAATGTTTGATGAAATGCCTAAGTGAAAACATGTTACCAAACTGCCCTGTCACAGCCGTGACTTTCTAGGTGATTTTTGGGCATCTTAACGATTGAACTGGGTTTAGACCAAAACATAAACGTTGTAGCCCTGTCTCTAAGCTTTAAAACGAGACTAAAACTGTATCAATCTGATGTGTATAACTCAAGTTATGTCTTCTTGAGTGTGACCTGTGCAGAATAACTATCTTGATGCAATATTGTATTTGTGCATTTCATAAGTGCATCAAGTAAGAAACTTTAAGCATGAACCATACTTATGCATTAATTGTGCATTAAGAAGTAGTTTGAGAAAGAGTAGAGAACTTTGTGAATGAGCTACTCTAAAAGTAAAGAGAATGAGAAAAATCTAAGAATGGGTTGGTGCTTTGTGAACTCCACCCGGAAGTCACGAAGAGTGGGTTGGTGCTTTGTGAACTCCACTCGGCCGTGCCTCCGGTAAGATGAGGCCGTGACATTCAAGTGAGAAAGAATGAGAAAATATGAGAAGGAAGAGAGGAACATAATGAGTAGAAGTCACAAAGAGTGGGTGGGTGCTTTGTGATCTCCACTCAGCCGTGCCTCCGGTAAGATGAGGCTGTGACATACAACAGAAAGTTAATAGAAAAGAGAGCTATGTGAAAGAGAAACAGAAACAAAAAAAGAAAATAAATGAGAGGAGAAGAGTGTAAGGAAAGAATTAAGAGAAAGAGTTACGGGGATAGACGAGTAGAGGATTTACTTACTGAGCATTATTTTGTGCTCACCCCATTGTTTATCTTTGTGTTTGCAAGATCTAGGTGAGGACGCGGTCGGATGGGCGTTGGCAAGCGAGGAGCAATAGCTACACTGTCCACTGTTTTTGATAACTTTTACAAATGATACCTTACTTTGTATAAAGAATGATTATATGTATTAAAAGAAAATTTCGGGCCCATTTACTTTTGCTAATATAAATGCATTTTACTTTATGTATTTCTATGAGTAACCTAGTATGAAGCAGTTATTACATGAAATCCAAAATGGAGGTTAATTTGCTGTTTCAGAGATTTCACAAAATGGTTTATACGCAGTATAATGCATAGATTCAGGTCCTCCGAAGTGACAATGGAAGAGAATATCAAAGTTCGGATCTTCAATAATACTTGGCAACACATGGTATCATTCATTAGACTATTGTCCCAACACACCCCAACAAAATGGTGTTGCTAAGCGAAAAATTAGGCACTTATTGGAGGTCGTTCGTGCCTCATTAATAGAAGCTCACATGCCGTTATCTTTTTAGGGATAAGCTCTTACTTCTGCAACCTACCTAATCAATCGGGTACCCTCTAGTTCCATTAGGTTCCAGACACCTTTTCAGGCTCTTAGTAACGTAGTGAATGCTCCAACGATCATGTTTTTGGTTGTATCGCCTTTGTTCACCTCCATAAACATCAACGCAACAAGTTGTCCCTTCGTGCATTGAAATGTGTTTTCATTGAGTATGATGTTCATCAAAAGGGGTATCAATGTTATCATCCTCCAACTCAACAAACGTTTGTGACCATGGATGTTGTCTTCCATGAAGAATTGATGTATCTTTCTTCTAAGTCTGAACTTCAGGGGGTATTGTGTAATACCTTCTTCCTTAACTAGTATACTTGGAAATTATACAAAATAAAACACATAAGTATAAAATGAATAGTAAATGGCCCCAAAATTTTTCTTTACTCAATATATATAATTATTTACATAACAAAATAGCATATACAAAAGCTTTAATAATGGTGGACAGTAATGCCATTTCTTTCCTCTTCTCGAAGTCCATTCAACCGCTTCTCACCTATTTCTTGCAAAACAAGGAAAAACAACGGGGTGAGCATTAATGGCTTAGTAAGTAAATCCTATACTCTTCTATCCCCGTGAATTAATCTTGGGCTTTCCTTACTTTATTCTCTTTGCTCTTTCTTTTTTCTTTCACTGTTTCTAGTTCTCATTGTTCTTTCTTTCTAATTCTCTCTATTCTTTCTTTCTAATTCTCTCTATTCTTTCTTTCTTTTCTTATCTCTCACTAACCATGATAGGAATCATGGTAACTTGCGTGGATGAGATGCAAATGCATAAAATGCATAGAGATACAATTTCTTTCTTCTTTTCTATATTTCTTTCTTTCTGTTTATTTTCTTTCTTTCTATTCTCTCTATTCTTTCTTTCTTTTCTTTTTCTTTTCTTTTCTTTCTTGCTTGCTCATTCTTTCTTATATTTTCTTATTCTTCCTTATTCTCTGCTAATCGGACTCGGTTGATGCATGGATTCGGAACCCTGGCCATGTGAGTGAGTATAATCCTCATCTACATGCACTGTTACGGACTATACAAATTCTTTTCTTTTTAGGCACTCAATTAAGGTGGCGTGCATGTAGGTATTTCTTCTTGGTACAGTCCTCATCCACATACACTCTTACGGGCCGTATAAATTCTTCTTCTTCTTCTTCTTAGGCCACTCACTTAAGGCGGCGTGTATGTGGGAATATTCTTCTTCTTATTACTCACGGGTTCCCCATTGCAACAACCTATTCTTTTATTCTTTTAAAGCATTCTAGCTTTTTCTTTCTTTATTCTTTAGGTTCTCATACATATGCATATGTATGCATGTGGATGGCTCATACTTTTAATTCTTTCTAAGTGCAAACATGTAATGCAAAAATGCCATGTAGCACAAAAATAAGTTTTCTCTACTCATGCATACACTTCTCTTAGACATTTCATCAAACATCATGCATGCATACCCAAATTCTATTTTAAGTATAATTCAATTTCTTTCTTGAACCATCCATAATTGGAGTAAAACTCCTCTAAAACAAGATTAAACCTGGCTAGGAAACACACTTCAAAAATTCTCCTCAAACTCTTTCTAAATTCAATCAAACTCCACTTAATCACCATACTACCAAAACTACTTCTCATAGCTCACTTCTACTCATCAATAACCATCTACTCATCAATCAACATCATTCTCATCAACAATTCTCAAAATTAAAGCCATATACATGCATATACAATCTCTACACAATTAATTTCTTGAATCATAACTTGGGTTGGATTCACTTACCTTGTGCTTGAGTAATTCCACTAAAATTCCTCTTCTTTGGTAGACTTGTTCTTTCTCTACAACCCTAAGCATAAACACTATAAGAATTCAACACTATTAAAAATTAATCTCACATCTATTGCAAGAATTCTTACCTTTGGGTGCCTAGGATCAAATCTCTACCAAAATCCAACCAAAAGCCCTCTAAAATCCCTTGGAAATTTGATGAAGAGATGAGAGAAATTGAGAATGGAAGTGGCGTGTGGGGTGTAGAGAATGATAGGGTCTTTGTGCTTGAACCCTTAATATCTCATATAATATGCCTTCTTTCCCATTTTGCCCTTACACTTTATAGAAAATTTGTAATACCCAAGATGTCAAAGGTATGTTCCTAACTCGAAATAGTCCTTTAGATGTTAATTTTATGTTAAAAAGCATAAAATCTAACTAAGGGCAAAATTGTCGATTCATTTGGAACGGTATAAATCAATTATCCATAGAAAGGCATTAGGGGTGAAATGGTCATTTTGCCTATGGATAAGCATTGAAAAATTCAAGGATGAGTAGGCTTCATTGCATTTAATGACATTAATTAAGTAATAATTATGTCTAGTGTGAAATAACCAAAATGCCCTTATATGAAGAATTAAGGACTTATGAGTTATACAACTAAAATAATTGGGCCAATTGCATAATTTTGGAAAATAAATGAAATATTTTCCTATAAATGAGATGAAATTCGTTCAAGCCAAGGGAGAGAGCCTTTCTTCAACATTTCTTCCATTTTCTCTCAAATCTTCCATGAAACAAGCTTTCTTTCTCTAAGTTTTAAAGGAGTTTTGCTTAATTTTTCAAGGAGAACAAGATAGGAGCCTTGGATCTTCAATTTGAAGGGTTTAAGGTAAAGATTAAAAACTTTAGTTTTGATGTGATTTGAAGATTTGTGGTAGATGTTGAGGTATAATGTTATATATGTAGGATTAAGGTGTAAAAGAAGTCAAAGGCAAAGGATTTGTTGGAGGAAGTCTTTAAAAAGGTAATGAAGAACCTCCCATGACTTTAGGGTTTATGCTAGGGTTTGTAGATTTTTATTAAACCTTAAATTAAGGCTTTGAGGCATAGAATTAGTTGATGGCAAGTGTAGTTGAACTCATTTATTCTACTTATTGCTTTGAATTCATTATACATGAAGTTATTGCTATTTATGTTTATGAGTTGTTATGTTTGATTGAAGAAAATTAAGTGTGGATGCTGATTGTGGCAAAACTTGTAGTATTGGAGGCCACATGGTGTTGAATGGTTGCTATTAGAAGTGTTGAGGTGTTGTTTGCATTAGCTTACAATGTTATAGTAATAATGGATGATTATGGGAATGAGATTTTACACTTACTTTAAGATGTTAAAGACTATTAAGGGGAGGTTTATTTGATCCATAAGTTGACCTATTGGTTAATGTCAATAGGAATTGATGTGGCATAGTTAATATGAAAATTCGGATTTAGTGAGCTTAGGGGTTTTGTTAACCCTGCTTCAGTATTTCCACCATAACTTGAGTTATAAAAATCTAAATGAGATGATTCTTGAAGAATTAGAAAGCTAAGACACAGACCTATAACTTTATGTTTATTTCAAGAGCCAATTCGTTTGAGAAATGGATGGAAAATGGCCTGAAGTATAAACTAGTTATTAAAGTTTAAGATTTAACATGATCAATTCTTATGTTATGAATTGATTATTAATGTATTATTGTAATTATGCCATGTACTAATGTTTACCCATTAGTTAGATGATCTTTGAAAGATATACATGGTCATGATGTCAATGCATGATTAATGTTATGAAATGGCATGAAGATGCAATGTAATACATGTTTTACGATGATCTATGTGAGCAAGAGGTAATGTAAATGGATTGATAATCCATAGATGAATTAAAAGTATTAGGCTCACCAAAATATGTATTTACATGCCATAAGATGTTAGAGTTTCATATAGACATGATGGGAAACGTGTAAGCATATCCTCGTATACGGGTTGAGGAAAGATGAATATATGCTTTAGATGCTAAATAACGCGTAAGCACGCCTCCCGATAATATGAGCTCTAGATGAATTTGAGGCTAGATGATATGAAGTGCTTAAGATGTTAAGAAAAGTCCGATCGGCTAGACATTAAATGGTTCATATGCGTTTAGTAGCATTACATGAGTTGTGATGTTATTTACATTATGTGATGATTTATGCTCATGTTAGATGATTTTAGATGTTATGTCATGACATGTGATGTGCATGTACTATGTTTACATACTTATTTGTATGTGTACACATTGATGTTATATAGCCATGGGATAAAATGATGAAAGACATATGAAATAGAAAAAAAAGAAAAAAAAATATATATATATATATAAAATAAAAGGGGAAGTATCCCTAGATGTAAAAGATAAGTGATGTGTTAACAAATATGTTTAAATAAAGATCAAATAGCACATTTAGAATGAAACGGATCATTCCTTACTGAGCGATTAACGCTCACCCTTTTATTGTTGATTTCTTTGTAGGTAGACTAGAAGCGAGGGATGCTAGAGACAGCGGGGCTACACGTGAAGGGAGATGATTTATTTTTATCTTGATGTAAATAATGTAAATGATAAATATTTGTGAAACACCTTTTGGAATAATCCACCCTATAAATATGTTTCGAATGTGTATTTTATGGATAAATTCTTAAAGTTTTGAAATTATATGTTTGGATCCTGCATTACATTTTATATGCATGTATTGGATATTACTATTATTATCCTTACACAGATATTTTTTCTAAATACAACTCGTTTTCCAGACATGTATCCTCGAGATTCTCATTGAGGGATATTCAGGGAATACCTGACTGGAGGGGGGTTTTACAAAATTCCATCTTTGTCCCTTAGTCATTTACACTAATGCCCTTACCTTTATTACATTCTCCATCAAATTTCCTTATTTTTCACTCCCCACATTTACAACTAATTAGGGGTAGAATGGTCACTTTGCCCCTAAGGAAGATTTCTCTAGAATTCTCTCAAGAATTTTAGCCGACTCTTTGCCCGGCAAAGATTTTTCTTCGCCTCGGTGACCAACTTCTTTAGCCACGGCGAAGTCTGCACTTCCCAAATTTTCAACCTTTCACCTTAAAGCAAGGAACACCAAGGGTAACCAAGCAAAAGTAAAGGGCATACAAACATAACTAAGGGCTAATAACCAAGAACAAGCTACGTACCTCAATGTGGGCGTTACATGTACCCTTTGCTTTGGCGAACAAGGTTCCAACGAACAGTGATTTGATTAAAACCATGGTGATGGAAGGCATACGTGACTTAATATACTTTAATTGAGGGTTTATTATTTAATGTCTCACCAGATTATTATCTTTGTTAGAATGACATTGTTTGGCATGTTATTGAACATTCAACCTTGGCATGCATTCTAAACAAACTATTAAAACGTGCCGGCACATGGCCCAACTAAAACCGATTTCCTCGAGCCTAGAGGAATCGGTAGGTCACCTAGGAGTCCTGTAATAAAATCTTGAGTTTCAAGTATGATTCTCTCTTCCTTGATCCGTCTTCAAGTACATTACAAAAACATCATTCTAAATTTACCGTGAGAATAATTATAAAAAATTATGTACATCAATAAATCTAGAAACCTTGATTTACATTCGAGGGGAATGAGATGAGAAAAGAATGTACATCGAGAAGGGGAGAAAGGCAAGACACGCAAACCCTATTTAATAAATTACAACCATACATACCCAAAAAATTTAAAACATTCACCATAGGTCTAAGGCTCATGTATTGAGCACCATACAATATACAAACAAGTACATGGCATACATTTCAAAAACAATCAATTTTTGAATTGGGTATAATTATTAATTATCCCCTAAAAATTTACGATATACAATTTGGTCCAAAATTTTTGAAACTTTTCATTCTGGCCCTTGCACACTCAGAAGTGCGCTCGCTACGGTGATGGATTAGATCGCCATAGCATGCACTAATTTACGTCACGTACATACACCGTGTGCATTCGCAGCGAGCGCTGATTTAAATCAACGCTCATCATAAGGACGTTCGTTGTGGCGAGCGTTGATTTTTGCAATCAGCGTGTATGCCAAACAACGCACGCCACAGCAATGGGTTATATCGCCACGACGAGCGTATACTGATATGTAGTATCAGATCAGTTCAATCATTCACCAAAAATATGCCAAACGGATTTTGCAATCAATCATAACTACTGATTTCAACAAAAATCCATTACTCAATATACCAAACTTGCAGATCATCAACAAATTAAATTAAACAATCAATTGATTTCTTAAAACACACTCTCATGGCAGATTTTGTGCAGATTCATTAAGGCAACATGTTATTAATCAAATACATGTAATCAACCATTCACAAAAACTGTAAAATCAAGTACCCTAGGCTCTGATACCACTGTTAGGAAACAATCATACATGGCAGCGGAAAACAAAAATTATTTACATCATAGATTGTTCCTTAGAACCAAGATCAGGGCACAAATTTACAATTTATACATAATATCATAATCTGTAGATTTTTCAGTTTAGAGTTTAAGAAATCATATACACGTTTGGAGGCTCCTTCAACTTGTTTTTGAACGTATTTCGCTACCGACCCAAAAGTAGAATCGAACCAATGTAGTCCACACGAAGATAACCCCAAGGAACTAAAGAGGGATTTGCTAGATCCTCTTTAGCCTTTAAAAACCAAGAAGAAATCAAGCGAACTTTGATTTCGAGCAAAAATGCAAACTGGCGTGGAAGAAAGAATAAAGGGGCTAGAATTTTGGTCTAACTGATTGAATGAAAGAATCAATTTAATTCACAAAGTGTTGCACTTATATAGTGCACACTTTGCCCTATTCCATTATGGAATAGCCTTGGGCTCCAACCCAAACACCCTTTGTATCCAAACAGCCCCATTTAGATATTTTAATTTTAATTATCATTATCTCAATTAAATTCAACTAATATATATATATATATATATATATATATATATATATTAACATTTAACAGTAATGATAATTTATTTAAATATATGCAAACACATATTTAAGCGTAATCTCACTTATTTAATTTTAATATCAAATTAAATAGAGGCTACAACCTCAACAAATTTAATTGCACTGTGAGATTACCAAAATACTCTTTTGCCTAAAAAGACGAAAACGCCCTTCTTATAAACTGGTTCTTAAATTATATTCTATGTGTGTGACCCCTAGGCTCCTTATCATACCGGTAGTGTAGTATCGCGATTAATACCAATTAATTGTCTCTCAGAGACCAAGTAAGGCCCCTATTGCAAGGCATCATGGCCTGGCCGCTGATCGATTAGGTTATTGAAGTAGCTACACTTCGATATGGTTACCGTACAATCTAATCCTTTCATCATCCATTATCTCAACGAGACCGAGGCATAGAAATAGTGTCAACCTCAGTTACTCTCGATATGTATGTATTCAGTTATTGGACCAATGACCAGAATTATAATCTGGATAGAGCAACAACTCAATCCCACTGTGGCCACAGTTTTAGTGTCATTGCCATTTACTTAATTGCACCGTGAGATAACTTCCCCCCATACTCAGGAGTGATGAATCCTCTATCGATCCACCATAGCCTTGATACACTCTTTGATGCAGCCAATCACTATCGTATTGATAACTTTGAATAGACCTGTGTTGGGCTAGTGTCAAACTGCACCAATCGATGCACAAGGCGCTCCGGTGATCTCAAGTCTAAGGATCACATGCACCACCATTCGTTAGAGGATTTGTTCTGGGGTTACCATCCATATGGAATCCTCTGGTGGGTTAGTCCAGCGAACTTGCCTACAGCAAGCACCCCTGTGTTGCACTAGGTTGTCACCAAACAACCTTGACAAGTGAGATCAGCCACTACCTTTCGACAGGGTCGTTCAACACTATGATAGCCTTATTGTATTATCTGTGCCCTTACTTAAGAATAATAATGGGGCTATGGACGTTTCTAGAATGGTCACCATATTTGCTCATATGGTTCTCACTATCAAGATTTGAAACACTTGATACCCTCGTCACGGTTCTATCATTCTAAGGATATATATCAATACATACAATGATGATTTACGCAATATAGAATAAAATGTCCTTTTATTTATGAATGAACATTATTACAAAGAGTCAATTCTATAATAATTAATTGGCTCTAAGACATCTACTCTAACCAAGATAACCCCAAGGAACTAAAGAAGGATTTGCTAGATCCTCTTTAGCCTTAAGAACTAAGAAGGAATAAAATAATATTTGATTCAAGCAAAAAGGCAAACTGGTGTGGGAAGAAGAGAAAGGGGGCTAGAATATTTTAATCTTAATGATTGAATGAATGAATTTATTAATTGACAAAGTGTTGCACTTATATAGTGCACACTTTGCCCTATTCCATCATAGAATAGACTTGGGCACCAACCCAAACACCCCTTGTATCCAAACAACCCCATTTAGATATTTTAATTTTAATTATCATTATCTCAATTAAATTCAATTAATATATATATATAATATTAACATTTAACAATAATGATAATTTATTTAAATATATGCGAACACATATTTAAACATAATCTCACTTATTTTATTTTAATATCAAATTAAATAAATGCTACGACCTCAGCAAATTTAATTGCATTTTGAGATTACCAAAATACCTTTTTTACCTAAAAAGATGAAAACGCCCTTCTTATAAACTGGTTCTTAAATTATCTTCTATGTGTGTGACCCATAGGCTCCTTATTATACCGGTAGTGTGTAGCATCGTGATTAACACCAACTAATCATCTCACTACACAGACCAAGATCGGCCCCTAGCAAGGCATCATGGCCACCCGATAGATTCGGATTCAGCAAAGCAGCTACCTGTCAATGATATGGTTACCGTACAATCCAATCCTTTCATCATTCGTTATCTCGACGAGACTGAGGCATAGAATTAGTGTCAACCTTGGTTACTCTCGATATTATGTATTCAGTTATTGGACCAATGACCTGAATTATAAACTAGATAGAGCAACAACTCAATCCCACTGTGGCCACAGTTTTAGTGTCATGGCCATTTACTGAACTGTGCCGTGAGATAACTTCCCCCGTACTCGGGAGTGATGAATCCTCTGTCGATCCACCATAGTCTTGATACACTCCTTGATGCAGCCAAATCACTACCGTATTGACAACTTTGAATAGAACTACGTTTGGCTAGTTTCAAACTACACCAATCGGTGCACAAGGTGCTTTGGTGATCTCAAGTCTAAGGATCACATGCACCACCATTTGTTAGAGGATTTGTTCCATAGACACTGGGTTACCATCCATATGGAATCCTCTGGTGGGTCAGTCTAGTGAACTTGCCTACAGCAAGCACCCATATGTTGCACCAGGTTGTCACCACACAACCTTGACAAGTGAGATCAGGCACTACCTTTCGACATGGTCGTTCAACACTATGATAGCTTTACCGTATTATCTGTGCCCTTACTTCAGAATAATATTGGGGCTACGGACGTTTCTAGAATGGCCACCATATGTGCTCATAGGGTTCTCACTATCAAGATTTAAAACACTTGATACCCTCGTCATGGTTCTACCATTCTAAGGACATATATCAATACATACAATAATGATTTACACGATATAGAATAAAATGCTTGCTATTGATCAATGAACATTATTACAAAGAGTCAATTCTATAATAATTGATTGGCTCTAGGGCATCTACTCTAACATTACCAACCTCAATCCAATGGACAGGTCGAGGCCATGAACAAAGTCATAAAGCATACCCCAAAGGTGAAGCTCAACAAATCTAAAGGGAATTATGTAGTTGAGGTCTCGAAAGTATTCTGGGCATACCAAACAATCGTGAGAACCGCCATAGGAGAAACATTTTTCTCCATTGCGTATGGTTGTGAAGCCATGGCTCCAATAGAGGTAGGAATAACTAGAAGCTTTTTAAAGAAATTCAAGACAATCAGGCAGATATGGTTTGAAAGTGTAATGCTTTCTTTCTCTAGCTAGTATACTTGTAAAATGTACAGTAAAACTCATATAGATAAGAAAATCTATACATGTGAATGAGTATACAAAACTTGGGCCCATTTCTTTTCTTATACACAAAACTATACATTAAGAAATAGAAGTGCTCAAAATAAACTTTACAGTGGTTGCTAGACCCTTTTGCTCATAACATTCCTTCCAACCGCATTTTACCTCCTACCTGCAAAAACATTGAAAACAATGGGGTGAGCACTAATTGCTCAGTAAGTAAACCACTAAGCTATTCCTCTCTTTCCATTGTTTAGATTTTGAATCTCTCTCTCTTCTTCTCTATTCTTTCTCTCTGCTCTTTCTTTATTCTTTTTCTGTTCTTTCTCTCTGTTCCTTCTTTATTCTTTTTCTGTTCTTTCTCTCTGTTCCTTCTTTATTCTTTTCTGTTCTTTCTCTCTATTCTTTCTTTATTCTTTTTCTGTTCTTTCTCTCTGTTCTTTCTTTATTCTTTTTCTATTCTTTCTATGTTCTAGTTTCTCACTTACTGACATATAAGCACCACTAGAAAAAACTAATTTTGACTAATACAAATGACATGATGCATGTGCATAACTACATACAAGAATGCATTTTCTTTATTGTTTTCTGTTTTCTGTTGCCCTTCTTTCTTTCTTTTCTATGTTCTATGCTTTCTTTCTGTATTCTATTCTTTCTATTCTTTCTTTGCCGATCAGACTCGGTTGAGGCATGGATTCTGAACCCTGGCCATGTGAGTGGGTACAATCCTCATCTACATGCATTTCTAATGGACTGTACGATTCTACTTTCTATTCTGTGGCCACTTGTTGAAAGCGGTGTGCATGTAGGTTTATTCTGTTATTACAGTTCTCATCCACATGCACTTCTAATGAACTGTACACTTTCTTCTTTCTATTCTAAGGCCGCTCACTGAAGGCAGTGTGCATGTGGGGCTATTCTCTTCTGTCACTCATGGGCTCCCCATCACAACAACCTGTTCTTTTCTTCTTTTAAAGCATTCTTTAATAGCTTCTCTTTCTTTCTCTTTATTCTTCAAGTTCTCATACGTATGTATATGTATGCATGTAGATGGCTCATGCTTGTTATTCTTTCTAAATGCAAATGTTTGAATGCAAGAATGCCATGTAGCATAAAAATAAGTCATTCCCTACCATCTACAAGCTCATAGTAAGATCACAAGTGAATAAACTCATGCATACACTTCTCTTGGACATTTCATCAAACATATTGTATGCACACTCAAACTCTAATTTGGCTTACACTTCTACTTCTTTTTCAAGCCACCAATATTTGGAGTAAAATTCCCTTAAAGCAATACTAAACCTGGCCAGGAAAATACACTCTAAAAATTCCACTCAAACTCTTTCTAAATTCAACCAAACTTCCATCAATCACTATACAACCAATTCCACTTCTCATGGCTCAATTCTATTCATCAATAAATATCAATCTCATCAACAATTCTCAAAATCATAAGCACATATATACATGTAAAAAGTCTCTACTTAATTGATTTCTTAAATCATAACTTGAGTTGGATTTACTTACCTTGAAAGTGAGCAACTCAACACTCTAAACTTCCCTTGACACAACTTTCTTTCTCTTACACCCCATCAACCACAACCATAAGAATTCAACACTTAACAAAAATTAGAACTCATATCTTGGAACAAGAGTCTTACCTTGAGGCTTAGGATTGAAAATCTACCCAACTTAGACCAAAATCTATGAAATTCCCTTGAAAATTGATTGAAAGAAATTGAGAGAATTTTGGGTAGAAGATGGCGTGAAAGGCAAAGAAGAATGGCTAAGGTTTAAGCTTAATCTCTTAATATAACAAAATTTACTCATAGCTTCCCATTTTACCCTTACACTTTTCATGAAATTCCGTCTATGTCCCTTAGTTAATTATCAAAATGTCCTCATTCCATTGCATTCTCCATGAAATTCTATCTCTTTTCACTCCCCACACTTTCAACTAATTGTGGGTGGAATGACCATTTTGCCCTTAAGCAAGATTTTCCCTAAAATCACTAAAATTTCCAGGGAGTTTTTAGCCCCAACGAAGAACTTTCCTCGCCCTGGCGAAACTGCCTGTTTCCGCCATGAATTTGGGCAGAATATACAATGTCGCGGCGACAAACTTCCTTTGCCGTGGCGAAGTCTGCAAACTTTTTCTTCTACAAATTTTCATGCATTCCTTTAGAAAAAAAGGCATAAATACTTTAAGACATAAATAAAATTTCATACCTCAATGTGGGTGTTACAGAAAGACTGAGACTCTTCTTACTCGTATACCAGCCAAACAAAGTTAGGTCAAGAGGGAATAAGAATGAACCAAGGGCAAGCGAACGAGATTTATTTAAAAATACTTCTTTTAATAGCATTTGGTAAATGAACTCTCATTAAAAGGCTTTGCTTTGAAAATGCCCTTATAGGTATTCTCAAACAATATACGATTTCTTAATAAAATTACCCGATGCTTAAGGCATTGGTTTGTTATAAATTTACATACAAGAAGGGGAATTCAATACAACAACTGGGAACCCTAGCTTGTTGTTTAATAGGATTTATCATATTCAGTCGAAATAGTTTAGGTAAGACTTTCGAAGTGACTCTCGATGGGAGAATCCAGGCTATTCAGGAAGAATCGCGGCAATTCACCAATCCTAACGAAGTAGTTCCTCAGGAATCCAATGAACAACAACAATTACTTAGGATCAGCTTGCGAATTTGTAACACCATAGTAGAATCATTGCCAATGGCCCGCTGTGCACCTAAGTACGATTCTGACGCGAAGTATTCAGCGAAGAAAACAACAGTGCACTCATGCGTCTAAGGTTGGACTTGATTGAAGAGCATCGCAACAACGGCCAACTACGTGTGGCTTCCTACCAACAACAAGTGAAGAAGTACTTCGACTCAAGAGTCAAGAATCAAAATTTTCAGGTAAGCGACCTCGTTCTACAGAAGGTTCTTTCAATACCAAGAGCCAAATGTTGGAGTACTCAGAGCCAACTAGGAGTGCCTTTGTCAGATTTCGGAGAAGATTGCCCCTAAGAACCTTCCACCTGGAACTACTCCATGGCTCTAGAATCCTTAGAGCCTGGAACATCGAGCACCTCCAAAAGTATTATCAGTAGTGGGCTCGACCCTGTGCGAGAGTAGGCCCGCTTAGTAGTAACATGCTATGTTTGCAGCAATACTTCTCCTAACTTGAGGTCTTCTGTTAAAGATGGTGATACGGTTGTAACTAGGAGCTGAGACTCCCAAGAAGGCAGCCTCACCAAAATTTGATCTTAGAGGGGGCCCAACTCCCACAACATAGCTATGAATGACTCAAAAAAGTGTCATCTGCTGGCTTTTACTAGGTGTCGCAACACTGAGGCAGATCCCTTTATACCTTGGCGAAAAACAAACTAAAATGAGGCGAATCGCCCAACCTAAAAGTAGCCTAGAGGTGAATCTGCGAAGACCATTTGACAGCAACCCTTTCGAGAAGACATTCACTGCCATAACTCAAGAGAATGCTCACAAATGGTCGTCATACCACATAGTCATACAAGCAAACAAGAGAGCGACTTAGAGGCAAAAAAGGTATCTTTATTTATACAAGAGTTGTTTACATAATTACAGCAAAGGCAAGAGCAATAAAAAATAGAAGGAGAAATCCTACTAAAACCGAGAAGAGGAAGCAGAAGTGTCCTCAAGGCTGGGGGTAGACTCGACATCCTTCACTACAGGGGCACCACCCCAGGAAGAAAGGAGAAGTGAACACTAGGGTTTCACTCCCAAAAGGATGTCATGAGGGATATCACCACCTCCCACACAATAGTCTTCTCGACCTTCCTCTCCTCTTTCATGGCCAGTCCCTCAAGCTCGGAGACCTTGGCCTAGGAATCCTTCGAGTCAACCTAAAGGTTCGCAAGACTCTCCCTAAGATCAAGCATTTGAGGTTGGAATGTGTTTTTCTCCACCTCAAGAACCTCCTAGAGACCATCAATCTCTTTCTCCTAGGCTACCATTGCCTCAATCCTCTCAGCCAGCTTGACCTTGGAGACGTTGAGCTCGGCCTCCATCTCCTCGACCAATGCTAACAAGGCTTTCTTAACCTTCTCTAGCTCGGCGTAGATGCTGTCAATGCTACTCAGTGCAGCAAAGCTCTCCTGGAAAAACATTGCGAGGATTTTCGCACCTTATGCACCATGTGCACCAAAAGACTTTAGTAAATGGTAAGGGCAAAGGAGACAAAGCAGCAAATATAAAACCCCATTTGCCCTTTTTATTCATAGCTTAGTTGATTTTCTTTGTTTGAGTGTTATTGCATTTGAAAGCCCATAAAATTGGTATCTATGGAAGATTGTAGTGTTCTCTAGAAGATGATAGTTAGGCCATTGTTGGTCCATTTGAGCAATTCTAACCTTCCCATATAATATTTTCCTTAGTTACCCCTTTTGACCCACATATGTTAAAAGAAAAAAAAAAAAAAAAACTTTATTTTTCTTCGTTAACCAATCTACCACATCCTAAGCCCAATTTTTATAATCCATGCCCTTTTATGTTTGAGAAAGTAAACAAAAATGGATTGCGAAGAGTGGTGGAAAAGAAAAGGAAAGAGAATGGAAAAGTATCAAGGTACTATGTGTTCATGAAAAAAAAAATTCAAAGAGAAAAAAGTTTTGAAGTGTTGCATAGTCATCAATAAAGTATGCCGATGAAGTAAAGTGTATTGCAAATTGGACATTCTCTTTCATAAACAAAAGGAAACGAACACTCTCAAGTTTGGAAATATTTACTTTTCTCAATCATAATTTTTTTTTATCCATTTGTTATTTATCCTTTCTTTTGTTTGACTACCCCTGTCCTAGGCCTACATTACAAGCTTAAAAAAAAAAGACCTTGTAGATTTTAGGGAGCTATGATTTGAAATTGATGCTACTGATATGGGCTCTAAAGTGTAATGATGCTAGAATATTGATTTTTTTTAAAAAAAATGACTTATTCTAAGCTTTGGACATTATTCTTTCAAATAGGTGAGAGTGTGTGGTTGCTTAAATTGTTTTTCTTTGAGAGTGACATTCTTGTATAATGTGAGATTTGGGGTATGATATGTTTTTCGTGAAAATGGCTTGATTAGTGTAGCTTTGATAATGAATCTTTTGCATGAGTTACTTAGTTGATGTGTGTAAATTGGTGAATTTGGGAGTGATATTTTTGTGGATAATGCTCATACTCTTTTTTGATTGTTGTTAGTAATTTAATGAAAAAGTGAATGCGAATTGCCTTAAAAAAAAGAAAAAAAGAAAAAAAAAAAGAGTCAAGTTATAGACTTGGACATGGATTGTATTATTGGATACTTTATAAAAAAACTTGGGACAATCATTCATGAGAGGGGTATGGCCAAGGTCAAAGCACTTAAAAAGAAATCTTCAACTAAAACTAAATGGGTTGAAAGCCCATTTAGGGGGCCATGATGTAAGCAAGAATTTGATAGAAATAAGGAAGGCCTATCTTGGTCTAGCTCATCATGCTTGCAAAATAAAGCACAATCTTCTTTAATAGCCCGCCACATCAACCTACTCCCAAAAGAAGAATAGGGTAAAGGAATTAAAGAGGGAGGCTAGAGATTGAAGACTGGCGGCTTGAAGATGAAATAATGGTGTCTATGATGGGTTCAGTCTTCCTTGACTCTTTAATCTCAACCATGTGTTTCTAATCTTCTTGTACTAGGGTTTAGGATGAAACCTTGTTTAATGAAGTGATTATTTTTTTAATAGATTAATTCCCTTTTATTTGTTCTTCAAAGATTATGGTTTTGCTTATATAGATAACTGAATTATATTTTCTTTCATCATTAATATCAAGTATTTTTTATAGTTAGAATATTGATTTAATTTATCTATGCTTGATCCTCTAAAGAATAAATGTGATTCATTTGATGCTTTGTTTTCTTTTACCAAATCAATACAATGAATACTTAGTTACACTACTAATTAAGTGAAGAAAAACCAGTATTAGATTTGTTAAATTGGGCTTAATTGTTTTATCCTTGAGATGACATAGATTGATTTCGATTTGTCACTCTAATTTTTTGGAATTAATTTGTTAATTAGATCATTTGCTAAGTTAAACAATGGTGGATTCTAAAACCCTGGTAGTGTCAATCCCTTGATTTCGTTTTCTATAGTACTTTTGTTATTTACATTGTCTATTCAATTTCATTATTTTAAATTTCATCGAGTCTTTTATTTGTTTTGAGCTAGCTAGGCTGAAAATATAATTTGCTAAGAATAGATTAAACTTTCTAGGCTTAGTAGTCCTTGTGGGTTCGACCTCGTGCTTATATTTCTATACTCTAATAGACTTGTACACTTGCGAGTACATTTAAAATCTGTACAACAGTCATGTTGACTAAACTTGCATTGCAAAGCTCCACAGAGATGGAGTTTTGGATCCATTTGACTTCTAGTCTTGTGAGGTATGCAAGTCATGCCTATTAAGCTACAGAACTATTAGGCATCATCCATAGTGATGTATGTGGACCACTAACTTTACAAGCTAGAGGTGGGTATTCTTACTTCATCAAATTTACTGATGACTTCAGTGGATTTGGTTATGTCTACTTAATGAGACATAAATCCGAGTCCTTGGATAAGTTTAAAGAATTTAGGAATGAATTACATAATCAACTGGACAAGAATATCAAGATTCTTCAACCCGACAGGGGAGGAGAGTACTTGAGCCAAAAGTTTGAGGCATACCTAAAGGAATGTGGGATAGTATCTCAACTCACACCTCCTTATACTCCTCAGCACAACAATGTGTTTGAAAAGAGGAACCAAACCTTGTTAGATATGGTTTTGTCTATGATGAGTTTCACAAATTTACCCACATCATTCCGTGGCTATGCCCTGGAGGCTATGACTTATACACTGAATCATGTACTGTCAAAGTCTACAAATAAGACACCATATGAATTATAGATTGGACAAAAACCCATTTCATCTTATCTAAGAGTTTGGGGTTGTGACGCTTATATCAAGAAATTGACTTCAAATAAGCTTGCCTCATCTGAAAAATGCAATTTTGTGGGGTATCCTAAGGAAACTAGAGGGTACTACTTCTACCATCCAGTTGAGCACAAAGTTTTTGTTGCTCGTACTAGGTTATTCTTCAAGAAGGAATTCATTCTAAAAGGGGATAGTGGGAGACAAATAGAACTCGATGAATTTCTGAATTCACAAGGTGCATTAGATAATGGAAATAATGATATGCCACCTGAAGTGGTTGAAAATCGTGAGGAGTTTACTCCACATTCTATGGAACAGAGTAAATCACCTTAAATAACATAAGCGCTGCATAGATCAGGGAGAGTATATGACGAGCCCGAGAGATATGGTTTTCTTGTGACTCATTCGCGACAATGTATTGGTCTATCAAGACAATGAACTTAGAACCTATGATGACGATGTGACGGATATGGATCTCGCAAAATGGTTGGAAGCAATGAAATATGAGATAGACTCCATGTACCAGAACTGATTACGAACTCTGGTGGATCTACCTGAAGGGGTAAAACCCATAAGGTGTAAATGGGTCTTCAAGAAGAATATTGACATGGATGGTAACGTGCAAACCTATAAAGCAGGGTTGGTTACTAAAGGTTTCAGACAAAAACATGGCATTGACTATGATGAAACCTTTTCTCCAGCTATGATGTTAAACTCCATTTGGATTATGCTTGCGATTATTGCATACCATGACTGTGAAAATTTGCAGATGGATGTCAAAATTGCTTTCCTTAACAAAAACCTTGCAGAGGATGTCTAATGACACAACTTGATGGTTTCGTTCTTGATGGACAAGCAAATAAGGCATGAATGTTGCAGAGTTCAATTTATGGACTCAAGCAAGCTTCTAGAAGCTAGAACATTCATTTCAATAAAGCCATTAAGGAATTTAGATTCATCAAAAACGAAGACGAACCTTGTGTATACAAGAAATTCAGTGGGAGTGTAGTTGCATTCCTAGTGTTGTATGTCGATGACATGCTAATTATTGGGAATGATGTACCAAACTTGCAATTGGTAAAGACTTGGTTATCGAAGTGCTTATCCATGAAGGACTTAGAAGAAGTAGCCTACATCCTCGGGGTTAAGATCTGATAGATCTCCTACGTTACTTGGTCGAAATCAGAGTACATATATAGACAAAGTACTAAAGAGATTCAGTATGGAAAAGTCCAAGAAAGGTTTTCATTTGATGTCACATGGTGTATATCTCTCGAAGAACATG
Organism: Pistacia integerrima; assembly: GCA_026225825.1. NCBI lineage: Eukaryota > Viridiplantae > Streptophyta > Magnoliopsida > Sapindales > Anacardiaceae > Pistacia > Pistacia integerrima. The sequence goes on along the minus strand of CM047749.1, from coordinate 1,682,561 downwards.
TGTCCTAAGACACAAGAAGAGAGAGATAAAATGAATATAATTCTATATGCCTCGACAATAGGATCTATCATGTATGCCATGTTATATACTCGGTTTGATGTGTCATGTGCCTTGAGCATTTGTAGTAGATATTAATCAGATCTGGGTGAACAACATTGGACAACTGTCAAGAATATCCTTAAGTACCTAAAGAGGACTAAGGATGTATTCTTGGTTTATGGAGAGGAAGATGAGCTCACTGTAAGAAGATACAATGATTCTAGTTTCTAGACTGATAAAGATGATTTTTTATCACAGTCAAGGTATGTGTTTTGTCTTAATAGGGCTGCAGTAAGTTGGAAAATTTCAAAACAAAGCACTATGGCAGATTCTACAATGAAAGCTTGGTACATAGCAGTATCTGATGCGGACAAAAGAGGCGATTTGGATCAAAAAGTTCATTTCAAAACTTGAAGTGGTTCCAAGCATTGTTGATTCAGTAGAACTTTACTGTGACAACAATGGTGCTATAGCTCAAGCTAAGGAACTACGATGTCACCAACAATCCAAACATATACTCAGATGATACCACCTAATTAGAGAAATTGTTCAGAGGGGTGATGTGCAAATTTGCAGAGTACCTATCGATGACAATGTAGCAGACCCACTAACGAAAGCTCTGACGCTACAGAAGCATGATAAGCACTCAGCATCTTTTGGTATTAAATAAATGAAAGATTGTGTAAAACCCCCTCCAGTCAGGTATCCTCTGAATATCCCTCAATGAGAATCCTGAGGATACATGTCTGAAGAATGAGTTGTATTTAGAAAAAAAAATATCTATGTAAGAATAATAATAGTAATATCCAAAACATGCATATAAAATGTCACGCAAGATCCAAACTTATAGTTTAGAAACTTTAAGAATTTATCCGGAAATTACACTATCAAAACATATTTACAGGGTGGAACCTTCCAAAGGTGTTTCATAAACATTTATCATTTACATTATTTACACCAAGATAGAAACATGAAGATGACAATAAATCATCTCCCCTCACGTGTAGCCCCACTGTCTCTAGCATCCTTCGCTGCTAGTCTAACTGCAAAGCAATCAACAATGAAAGGGTGAGCGCTAATCGCTCAGTAAGGAATGATCCGTTTCATTCTAAATGTGCTATATAAACATCCATGCATACTCATACAAATAAGTATGTAAACATAGTACATGCACATTACATGTCATTATATAAAATCTAAATATCATCTAACATGAGTATAAATCATCTCATGATGTAAATAACATCATAACTCATGTAGTGCAACTAAATGCATATGAAGCATTTAACGTGTAGTCGATCGGACTTTTTTTAGTGTCTTAAGCACTTCATATCATCTAGCCTCAAATTCATCTAGAGCTCATATCATCAAGAGGCATGCTTACACGTTATTTAACATCTAAAGCATATATTCATCTTTCCTCAACCGGCATACAAGGATATGCTTATGCGTTTCCTATCATGTCTATATGCATCTCTAACATCTTGTGGCATGTAAATACATATTTTGGTGAGCTTAATACTTTTAATTCATCTATGGATTATCAATCCATTTATTACCTCTTGCTCACCTACATCATCTTAAAACATGTATTACATTGCATCTTCATGCCATTTCATAACATTAATCATGCATTGACATCATGACCATGTATATCTTTCAAAGATCATCTAACTAATGGGTAAACATTAGTACATGGTAAAAATTAGTACATGGCATAATTACAATAATACATTAATAATCAATTCATAACCATAAGAATTGATCATGTTAAATCTTAAACTTTAATAACCAGTTTATACTTCAGGCCATTTTCCATCCATTTATCAAACGAATTGGCTCTTGGCATAAAAATAAAAGTTATAGGTCTGTGTCTTAGCTTTCTAATTCTTCAAGAATCATCTCATTTCGATTTTTATAACTCAAGTTATGGTCGAAATACTGAAGCAGGGTTAACAAAACCCCTAAGCTTACTAAATCCGAATTTTCATATTAATTATGCCACATCAATTCCTATTGACATTAACCAATAGGTCAACTTATAGATCAAATAAACCTCCCCTTAATAGTCTTTAACATCTTAAAGGAAGTGTAAAATCTCATTCCCATAATCATCCATTATTGCTATAACATTGTAAGCTAATGCAAACAACACCTCAACACTTCAAATAGCAACCATTCAACACCATGTGGCCTCCAATACTACAAGTTTTGCCACAATTAGCATTCACACTTTATTTTCTTCAATCAAACATCACAACTCATAAAACATAAATAGCAATAACTTCATGTATAATGAATTCAAGGCAATAAGTAGAATAAATGAGTTCAACTACACTTGCCATCAACTAATTCTATGCCTTAAAGCTTTAATTTAAGGTTTCATAAAATCCACAAACCCTAGCATAAACCCTAAAGTCATGGGAGGTTCTTCTTTACCTTTTTAAAGACTTCCTCCAACAAATCCTTTGCCTTTGACTTCTTTTACACCTTAATCCTTAAACCCTTCAAATTGAAGATCCAAGGGTCCTATCTTGTTCTCCTTGAAAAATGAAGCAAAACTCCTTTAAAACTTAGAGAAAGAAAGCTTGTTTCATGGAAGATTTGAGAGAAAATGGAAGAAATGTTGAAGAAATGCTCTTTCTCTTAGCTTGAACGAAATTTCATCTCATTTATAGGAAAATATTTCATTTATTTTCCAAAATTATGCTATTGGCCCAATTATTTTAGTTGTATAACTCATAAGTCCTTAATTCTTCATATAAGGGCATTTTGGTCATTTCACACTAGACATAATTATTACTTAATTAATGCCATTAAATGCAATGAAGCCTACTCATCCTTGACTTTTTCAATGCTTATCCATAGGCAAAATGACCACTTCACCCCTAATGCCTTTCTATGGATAATTGATTTATACCGTTCCAAAAGAATCGACTATTTTACCCTTAGTTAGGTTTTATGCTTTTTAACATAAAATTAACATCTAAAGGACTATTTTGAGTTAGGAACATACCTTTGACATCTTGGATATTACAGATTGGCTATAGTGCAAGTGGAAGATTGTTAGGATCTAGAGCCAAAATATTCGACTCTTGTAATATTATATTGAATATCAATAAAGGCATAAATTTATATATCATGTCATTTATATATATATATTGATATATGTCTTCTTTAGAATGGTTGAACCGTGACAAGGGAATTAACCTTTTCAAATCTTAATTATGAGGACCTTCTGATCACATGCTAGCCATTCTAGAACTGTCTGTAGCCTCAGTATTACCAATGATACAAATTATACGGTAAGACTATCTTAGCATTGAATGACCCTACCAAAAGGTAGTGACAATTCTCACATGTTAAGGTTGTTTGGTGACAACCTGATGCAACGCATGGGTGCTTGTTATTTATGCTAGGATTTAATCAAAGATAAATGCAACGGAAAACAAAAATTTACTTATTAAAACCCTATAAGCCCCGAAATCCATATATGAGCATAACGATGTATACACGCTTTAAATCCATCAAGGCTGATAATCCATGGATTATACTATTTTTCTTGTTTATTTTGTAGGATTTTCGGATATTTCCCTTTGAATTTAGGCCTGAATTGCTACTTAATTCGTTTATTTCTAGTTTCAAGTCTAAAATGCATTTCTGGATCAAACGAAGCAAATCGGGGTCAATTGATTCAAACTCGAGAGTTTTCAGAGTTCAGAGATGTTCGAAGGTTGATTGGAAGCACCTTTGAGGCTCAGTGGAATGAGAAGGAAAGAGAAAATTGAAGATTCAAGTGTTGGAGTATGCAAGGGCAGTTCTGCAAATTCAACCAAATGAAGACATAGTTTCGCCCCTGCGAAAGGCATTATCGCCATGGCATGAAACTCTTGGGTGGAAGATATATATTTGCATTTCATCGCGATGCCACGACGAAAATCAAGTTCGCCGTGACGAAATCTAGAAAAATTTGTTTTTTTTCAAAAACGTTATTTTTTCTTTTATTGTTTTAGTTCCTAGGGTTTTGGCCGACTATTTAAGAGAGACTTAGCTCATTCTGAAGAGAGAGTCGATGTTCTTAGGAAATGGGAAGAGAAGAAGGAGATTTGAAGAATTTGGATCTCCAAATTAGGGACGATTTCGTTTCTCTTTCATTTTCTAGCATGTTGAACTCTTTATTTATAGTTTATGTTATGTTTTTCTTTACTTTGCGTATGAACAAACTCACTTTTGGGTTAGGGTTTTGATGTAACTTGGATTACAATGGTTTAGTCTATAAATTGATGTTGTTTTTTAGTTCTATTGCTTGCATTATGTGTTTATTCTTGTTCTTAATGCAATTGGATGTTGGGTTTTTGATTCAATTGAATGTTGAGCATGGTGAGACTGAAAAGTTATTCATGTGTTAGCTTCTTAGAGCAAACACCATAGATTAAGCAAACGTTAGAGATAGGTTCAGCTATCTATGAAATCTCTTTAGGATTCCACTTAACTTAATGGACTTTGAACTGTTAATCATCATTTTGTTGGGTGTGGAAGGTTAATAAGGATAAGTAGGAGAATATAGCCTAAGAAGGTATATTCTACAAATTAGGGAGTCCGATTTATAATCCTTGCATGTGAACTTGAAAGCAACAGAAATTGTAGATTAAATTAGAGTAACGGTTGTCACTGGATGAGGAAAATTGTTCCCTTACAACAAGAGCAGATCCCTTAGTAATCTGTTGATTGTTTTGAGTACCTAACATAACCTTCTTTCGACTTTCTTCTCGGCGGACCTCTGAAACTACCTCCTGGATGTTAGGTAGAGGTTTAGTTCCCAAAATTCTGCCTTGAATTTCATCAAGATTCTTATTTAGGCCTAATAAGAATGTGTATATTCATTTCTTTGCCACAATCTTTTTGAATCTTGCTGCATCAGCACTACAGTTCCACTCGTGGGTCTCATGTAAGTTAAGCCGCTGCCAATAGTGATTGAGACGGCTGTAGTACTGAGTGACTGGTAAATCCCCTTGATGCAAATCATGAAGTATTCCTTCTATCTAAAAGGATTCTGCAGTATCTTCTTTATCCGAGTATGTTTGCTTGGCTGCTTCCTAGATTTCTTGAGCAGTTTCGTAGAGCAAGAAATCATCCCCAATATCGGTATTCATGGAGTTGATCAGCCATGACATAACTGTGCTGTTTTCTGCCTTCCACCTTTTGAATATCGGAGCATCCTCAGCTGGTTGAACTGCTGTTCCAGTAAGATAATCATCCTTTCCTCGGCCTCTTCCAAACATCATCACTGAATTAGACCATTGGATGTAGTTTTTTCCATTCAGTTTGTGCCCTGTAATGGGAAAACCTGAGCCATTGGATCCACCATGACTGCTGGACTCAAAAACTTCATGGTTGCTGTTTGAACCAGTAATTCTTTGACCAGTTGTGACTTCAGAGATGTTCTCGCTAGTTGCTTCTTTATCAATTGCCATTCCGTATTTTGTCATGGCAGATTGAAAGAATGGTATTTAGGCTGAGAGAAGAGCTTTCAATAGGTTGAGAGAGGTTTCAGTAGGAACAACTGAGATAAGAGATGGCAGAGAGGTTTCAGCAACCTGGCTTTGATACCATGTAGATTTTTCAGAGAACAACAATGCTTTATTCTGTGATGATTATGGTCGGAAACAGACCAGCTATTTATACAAGTTTAGGACAAACTAAAAAAAAAAAGAAATAAAAAATCCCTGATTTTAATACAAGAATCAAGGCTGAAGATCCCTGATTTTCATATTAGAATCAAGGCTGAACACCAGCTCTAGTTACACAGCTGTAAATTAGATTCTGATTTTCTACAAAAAGAAACCAATTACTCACTACAGCTCACCTCTGTTCGCACAAAGGATATGAAGAAAACACTAAACATGATGCATGAATTACGTATATTGTTCAAATTATTTGTATATAACTAAATAAAGTATAAACAAAAGAGTGACAATACTATCAATATATCAAAAGACAAAACTGTTAATGTTTAAGATCACTTCAGAATCAAATTCAAGTAAAAGTATGTAATCTCAATCATGGGGATATCATGAATAATAACCATCAGAATACAGCCAATCCAACGCAATCGTTCCGCCATCAACAGTCCGAAACAGCTGTCTGATCATAAAAACAAAACCCAAAATAAGAAAAAAATACTAATATTCCACGCAATAAACTCATACTGTATGAGCACTACCACTTTGACTCACTACACCATCTCAACGATGGAATGTGCTTCAGCTTGAAACATCCACAGCACATAAAATCCGATAGCCAGTTCCATTATTGAAGTGATTTTAAATGTCCAAAAACTCACTTTCAAATTTTCAAGAATGTAATTACTCTAAACATGCTCTAAGTAGCAGGACAATTCATTGCATTTGCATTGAAATAAAATTCTATAAAATTAACTTTCCTATACAAATAAAAATGTCCTAAAAATACTCACCTCTTGTGGCCTGTTGTGGCCTGATGGAGTGAAAAATGGGTAGAGGAGTTAAAAGACCAAGGGGTTAAAAAAAAAAAAAAGGTCCTAAAATCAACAAAATTGAGATATATAAGACATTGGAAATCGAAACAAAATGAATCTAAAAACTTTTGATACTAACCGTTTATAAGTCACATCCGGGGCCCTCCCACAAAAAAGTAAGGAAAGCTGTTTGAAGATGAGGACCTGAAAGCCATGGAGTTGACAAGTACCTGAACAAATCCAAAAATAAAAATAAAAAAGTCACTACAATACCATCTCAAATTGCTCCGCAAGAACACTGCCCGAATGCATAATTTTTTATATAACACATTAAATTTTGGACAGCATTACAATGCTAGCACGGTAACGTTACCGAACTTAATCCACCCAAGTGCCGAAATTTTTTTAAAACATAAAAAGAAAAGCTAATGTTTTGTTCGATACATAGCTTCAAGTTTTTTCCAAGCTTTTGCTACGGTGAGACTCCGGTAAAGTAGCAATTTTTGTTTTTCATTATCTCTTTGTTACAAGTAAATTGCCACTGAAAATCCAGAGATGCGTTGAACCGGTAACATTACCGTGCCAGCACTGAAGTGTCCCCCATTTTTCCTTGTTACTGGTAAGTATTAAAACACGAGAATTGTAAAGTTGTAACTAGCAAGTTAAAACTCGTATAGGATTTACTCCAGTGACGTTACAATGATAAAATCATTTCAGTTATTTTTACAACTGTTGCATCAAGTAAGAAAGCAAGTGGGGAGGAAACGGGACCTGCCGCCGAGGACGCTGCACGTGGCAGCAAGCTATTGGCAGAGGGGAGAGGAGGAGTTGAAGATGAGGTTCACAGGATCACCTCTGCAGGCGGTGAAGAAGTCTTGGAGGAAATGAATCTCGAGCAAGTTGTAGAGAAGAACGAGGAGGAGAAGGAGAGAGGAGGAGGAAGTGGGAGAGAGGAACGAAGGATAGCACGTAGAGGGAGAGCGAGAGTGAAGCGTCGGAGTCCATGAGAGAGTTGTGACGAAGGAGGGCGGAGGAAGCGAGAGAAGTTTAGAGAATGGTTTGGTTGGTTGGATTTTGTGAAGCATGTTGTAATGATATAGGCTTAATACATGCCCCCTGGATTATGATAAAATAACTCCAATACCCCTGATGTTTCTGAAATAACAAAATAAATTGTTAGTGAACCATTAACATTTACACAGTAAATAATTCGTAAATATTACCAAATTTCTCCTATGTCATATATTTTAACGTCTAAAATTTAATATTGAAGGATTTTTGTTATTTTTAAAACTTCAGGAAAATTTTATTATTTTATCATAAAAATTAATGACATTACCTTGATTTTAATTGGGGGCTACGTCAGCTAAGGGTTTGATTGGTCCCACTATTTAATTAATTCCGTAACTGTTTTAACTGCAGCAAATCTTTAGTGAAGAACTAGGGAATTCGATCTACCCCTGAGAGATTAAGAAGTTCTAAACTCACCCAAGATTTTGCGAAAATGTTATATAACTCCCTAAATCATCATTTTGCCCCTTTAAAATTAATTTACCCCATTGAGATTATCATTTATTCCCTTAACAAAGTAATTAAAAAAAAAAAAAAAACCCTAATAAGGTATATGTAATACTTTTCAAAAATCATGTGAGTGTTTTACTTCTTCATCTCTCAAGTGAGTAATAAGAACTCGAAGAACAGGATTCTCTTAGGATAATTCAATGGAAATTAATAGAACCAAAAACAATATAAGAGCATTTAAGTTGTTATGCCTGATTCTCGGATGGCCAGGTTTGTGTCATGTGTCCCTAAAGTGCGTCAAGGATAGAAGGCCAGGATCTGCCCATGTATCGTCCTAAGCGCGCTTAGCTTCCTTTACAAGATGATTACTGTCTTAAGTATGAGTTAAACTGCCATAAGCATGGCCTACTCTATCATAAGAATGGGGGTTACTGGCCGAGATCCTAATTAGGGGGATTATGCATGCAAGCAATCCCGTAATACCCACTCTCAACCATTGTCAGAAGGAATAATAAAATCACAATGGATGTAGGTTTGGTTCTCATGACCATTGAACCACTACAAAATCTCTTGTTCATTACTTTGTTATGTCGCTTTGGCAACCTTGCTGACTATTCGTAGTCATGCGTACATCTTATTCGGTCCCCTCCGGAGCCAGTTGGATATCTCTAGTTAGTATGATTCTCGATATCAACATTTTGGTGCTAGAAGGAGGGTTGTTCCCTAGAATCCACCCCGTGAAAGAGATATCTCTCCACACTCACCAACTACAGGTTCAACACAAAAGAGATGGTTCTCACTATAACTTCAAGAAGCCACACAACCGGCCTCAAGGAAGCTTGTCATCAAGAAATCCAATAGGGGGCTTAGACCAGCCACCCAACAACAACTCTATGTTCACCCGTTATCCAGATGACAGAAGCATTAGGAGCAAATACCCAATCCCAACAACGTCTAGGTGATAGACATGTTAAAATCATTAACTATAGTGAAACAAGCCTTGCAACAGAGCACACTTGAGACATGAGGAGCATAACTAGAACCCTGGCCACAAGCAAACATTCAAAGCCAACCAACCTCAAGCTAAGAGTTTGAAACTATGGGTTTCGAGTCCACCTCATCTAGGCCAGAAAGTGTACAACGCTCTCAAGTATAGACCAGAGAGAGATATGGGAACGAGAAGCCTATAGACATAATTCCCCCAGTAGGCGACGAAAAGAAGGTACCGACGATGAGACAAATAGGCCATCACAAGGCTATTCATCTTGTTAGCAACCAACCGCCACGAATTGGCACAAATGCACAACGTAAGAGAACCAACCAGGCAGATTATAGTACTTACCACCCCATCAGCCACGATTCATCAACTGGGCTAAGCGCACACCACAGGCTCGTTTACCTGAATGCGAGGTAGGTGGAACAATGATGCCATCTAGTCAAGGCACCAATCCACTAGGTGTTAGTACCAAATCCTCAAGCTAATGACCAGTTGGATCAAATGCAAAGGATGCTCAACAACCTGAGAAATTAGAGGGATGACTCGACGGTGGGAATCATCGATTCCCCATTTTCTGAGAAAGTATGGAACGCTCCTTTCCCAATGAACTTTAAAGCACCAAACACCAAGTTCGATTGCAAAGGTGACCCTATGGATCATCTCAATGCTTTTAATGACTTGATGGAGCTGAACTAGGTCTTAAAGCACGCAAAATGTTGCTGTTTAGTAGTTACACTAGTCTACAATGTGAAAACATGGTACAAATTCTTGTAGGCAAATTCAACTTAATCATGGCGACAAATTCGTAGTGCTATTTATCCAGCAATTCCAGGTGAGAAGGCGGTTTGCCATGCCTCTAAGCTATCTAGGTAATATCTGCCAAGAGAAGGGTGAAAACTTGACCTCATTTCTCACACGATTCCAGAACAAGCAAAGCAAGGTGGTAGACACACCGGAGGAGTTGATCCAAATGCTACTAATCACCAATATACGATAATAGACTGACCTATGTAAGGGCTTACAGGCCGAAGATAACATGAGCCTAGCCTAGTTTTTCCAAATGGCCACCAAATACCAGCGAGTGGAAGACTCCATAGCTGCCCTAAATGCTAGAGCATCCTCCAGCGACTCTCCCATCAAGATAGCGGAGAATCAAAAGGCAAGAAAAGATTTGGGCGAGACCACGGAAGTGGAGATGGGCATAACTTTCCAAAAAAGCATTGTCACAACCACAAGAGGGAGCGAGATAAACATCCCTGTTTTGGTTGATACTGTTGATGCAATTTTCTGCACTAGCTTGAATGCTAGAGGTGAAAGCACACGTTGACTAGGGATACTTAGTTGACTCCCAGAAGAACTAAGCAGGATGGGTGCGTGGTTCCTGGGAACCAGCGAAATGGGTGCGTATGATGTGGACGAGAGTGGAGTCATGTGTGGGCGATGTGACAAATAACAGGAAAAGAGAAACAAGCTTTCTAAGTGGTTCGGTCAAGTAATGGAATCAGGCCTACTTCCACCATTTCTTTTATAAGTGAATGAATACAAAGGTTATCTCAGTGAGATGACTATAGCTGATTGACTACTTTTTCTCTGAATTTGTCTACTCTTGAGCCCTTTTACCTCTAGACCCTCTAACCTCTTTTTTCGGATTGTAATCTGGTATTTATAGGAGTCTTTGATGGCGATAGTTAGTGGAAGTCGGCATTAGCAGAATGATTGTTGTCTGCTATGACACCAGTTAAGTAAACTATGAAGATGTTGGTGGAAATGTGATGGAAGCATGTCAAAGAACATGCAGTGACAAGTTATGGATGCAAGGAACATAAAACATAAATAAAAGCTTAGTTTAGGATTATACAATCTCCTAGTGCCCTTATCTGATGAAGCCAAGACCCAAAAACTTAAGCCCTCTACACTTTAACACCACCTTGAGTGAAAGAGACAATGGTCGAGTCTTAGAAAGAGAGATTGTGTTTTGGTTCAAGAAAATGAAAAAAAAAACTTGTCCAAAAATGCAACTTTATTTCAATTTTATAGTCATGGGCCAATTTTTAATTACCACTTTTGCTTGGATGGCCTTATAATAATTCTCAATTAAATTGTGCCAACCATTTAGTAATTTGGCCTTTGAATAATCAATATTATTCAAAAGCCCATGTAAACTACACTAGTTTAAATTAACAACCCGTAAGTTGTGTGTAATGAGACGATTCATAGGGTGTTGATCACGATATTACTCACTACCGATATGATGAGGAGCCTTCAGGTCACACACTTAAAAGGCAATTTAAAGAAGATAATGTTTGAAGGGCATTTTCGTCATTTATTGAGAAAGGGGATTTTGGTAAATCTTACAGAGCAATTAAATTTGCTGGAAAGGTTGTTGCTTGGATCCAATTACGTATTGGATTTAATTTGTAAGATTAAATATTTATTCAAACATATATATATTGTCGCTTACATATTAAATGAATAAATAGTCATTATTTAAAATAATATATCGGTGTATATGCTTTTTAAATAGTGAATTATTGTTGTACGATGATGGCAATAATAATAAAATACCAAACCGACTTTTCTTGAGCACTAAGTAAAGTCTAATCTAATTAGATATTAGTGGAGGATATTTTAGAAATATCCAAGAGGCTCTAGGATGAGGGCTTGCCTATGAAAGGGGGCCTTAACCCTATTTCCCAAGGAAGTCCATTCTTGCCTCTCAAGCTAAAGTGTAGAGAAAAATTCTCTCTGAATTTTTCCAGCCCTCTTTCTTCTTTAAGCTTCACCAATTAAACTAGCAAATTAATTAGGTGTTGATTCTTGCCTTTGTGTGGATATCGTTGGTTCACTTTTATCCTTGAAGTGTGAGTGTTTTTCATCAACCAATCGGTGGAGCCTCCAAACGTGGGTAAGAATCTAAATCCTTGAATGGGTTTTGATACTTTGATGTTCTACAACATGTAAACACCGTAAATCTCATATTTGGATGTTGGGCTTTAAGGTTTTAATTGGTAAATTTTTGCTTTCCACTGCGTTTTACTATGCTTAATTCCTAATAGTGGTATCAGAGCTCTTATATGAGATTATGCTGTTTAATCTATGTTGAATAAGGTGTCATTTGTTGATTGCATGATTTGGGTTTTAGTTTGATCGATTTTGCGTTGGATTGATTGGATTGAAATTGGTTTTGTTGTGTTGAGGGAGAAGTTGAAATTTGCTGTGTTTTTCCTAATTTTTTGTTGAAATTAGAAAGTTTATGAAACCCTAGATGCACCACTGTGGACGATGGTGCTAGCTACTATGCGATGCACCACCATGACCCAATGCAGCAACAACGCCAAACTACTACTACCTTTGGCGCAATGCAGCGCGTAGTTGCTATGTGCTTTGCACACAGTAGCCACCTACTGTTATGCATAGAGGAGGGGATGGCCAAGTGTTTCAAGACATAACCTTGGCCAACACCTATCGGGGTGTTCAGGGGTTGTGTGTTGAGGCATACAACCATCATCCCCAACAGTCCCGGGTGTTAACGTGGGACTGTCGTCACTTCCATTTGAGCTACCCACTCCTTTATTTCTTATGGAGTTGTTAAAGGAATAGGGTTAAAGCCTACTAAAGTGGAACCAGTCTTAAAGATAGAGTTACCAAATGGAAAAGTTTAGTAACCAGTGAGGTTCTTTTGTGGGAAACAATATTTATTGATGGGCAAGAGTTAGAAGTTGACTTGATTGTTTTTTATATGCCCGATTTTGATGTTAACCTAGGCATGGATCTCTTAGGTAGTTATGGAGCAGTGATAAACTGTCGCAAGAAAAGGGTTAGATTTAATTTTGATAATGGGGATAAATATAAGTTTGGAAAGGGTCACATACTTAGTGGTATGATAAGTGCCATCAAAGCTAGAGAGATGTTGAAAATGGGATGTACAGGGTATATAGTTTATGTAGTAAAAAATGCCAAGACTCCAAGCCCTAGTGTGCATGATGTACCCATAGTACGGGGAGTTTTCGGATGTATTTCTAGATGAATTACCAGGTGTACCTCCATAAAATGAAGTAGAATGCTATATAGCGTTGGCTATGGGTACCGCACCAATTTTGAAAGCTCTGTATAGAATGGTTCCAGTAGAACACCAAGAGTTAAAGAAGCAATTTTAGGAGTTATTAGATAAAGGTTTTATCTGACCAAGTCATTCACCATGGGGTGCTCCAATTCTGTTTGTCCAGAAGAAGGATGGATCCCTCCGGATATGCATAGATTACCGGGAGTTGAGTAAGGTGACAGTGAAGAATAAATATCCATTTCCTCATATTGATGACTTATTTGAATAGTTGACAGGTGCTTCAATATTCTCTGAAATTGATCTAAGGGCAGGCTACCATCAAGTCAAAATTGCAAAGAATGACATTTAGAAAAACTTCCTTTCGAACTAGGTGTGGACACTATGAGTTTGTTGTAATGTCTTTCGGTTGCCAATGCATTGGCTATATTAATGGACTTGATGAATAGGGTTTCCAATGATTTCCTAGATAAATTCCTTGTAGTGTTTACAGATGATATCCTAGTCTACTCCAAAACAAATGAAGAACATGAACAATATTTGAGGTTCGTATTACGAAGATTAAGGAAGAAGCAATTGTATGCCAAGTTCTCCAAATGTGAGTTTTGGTTGGATTGAGTAACATTTCTTGGTCAGGTGGTTTCCAAGGAAGGAATATCAATGGATTATAGTAAGGTAGAGGCAGTACTTGAATGGAAAAGCCCGACAACAGTGAAGGAGGTGAGAAGTTTTCTAGGCCTGGCCTGGTATTACGGAAAATTTATGCAAGGGTTTGCTAAACTTGCTTGTCCACTCATTGAACTTACTAAGAAGGAGACTCCATTTCAGTGGACAAATTTATGTGAGTAGAGTTTCCAGGAGTTAAAGAGGAGATTGACCACAACTCCCATTTTAGCTTTGCCCGAGGAAGGGGTTATGACATTTATACCGATGCTTCACATAGTGGTCTTGGAGTAGTATTAATGCAAAATGGGAAGGTGATAGTCTATGCCTCTAGACAACTGAAGGATTATGAACTGAGGTACCCTACACATGATCTAGAACTGGCAATAGTGGTGTTTGCCTTAAAAATCTAGCAGCATTATCTATATAGTGTCAAGAGCAATATTTACATAGACCACAAGAGTTTAAAGTATTTCTTCACTCAGAAAGAGTTGAATATGAGGCAGAGAAGATGGTTAGAATTAGTCAAAGACTATGACTATGAAATCAAGTGCCAGCCAGAAAGAATTGTAGATGAGAAAAGACAAGAACTAAGCCCTAGAACCATCCCTCTGGTAGAGATTCAATGAAGTGATCACATGGAGGAAGCAACTTGGGAGCGTAAGGAGGACATATGGGTACAATATCCAAAGTTGTTCTAATCAGGTGTTTAAATTTCAAGGATGAAATTTCCTTAAGGGGGGAAGATGTAATACCCTGTAATTTTATGGAATTTGATTAAATTTTAATTTGTGATGTTTGGGGGTAAAGTGAAAAAATTGAAAGTTTTGAGGGAGTAGAGTGCCATAGTCAAAACAATTGAGGGTTAGAGTGAAATTGTTAGATATTTGTTTGAATGGTGATCATTCAAATGAAAGAAGAAAAATCCAAGAAGGAGAAGAAAAGAGAGAAGAGAAAAAAGAGAAGGAAGAGAAAGAGAAAGAAGAAAGAAAAGAGAAGGAAAGTTGGCCAAGAGGAAGAACGAGAGAAAGAAGAAGAAAAAGAAGGAAAAAGAAAGAGAGAAGAAAAATAGAGAGTGAATAAGTGCTGGCCAAGAGAAATTGGAAGGATTAGTCCAAGATTCTGCAACTGGAGGAGGAACAAAGGAAGATTACGCTTATGGGAGGTGAGTAAAGCTCAAATTTCCCTTTTTGATGATTTTTGGTCCATTTGATTTGTGTTGTTCATGATTGAGTGTAATGGCATGATATTAAACTGAAATGGGAAGTTTGATTCAATGATGTTATGTGGGTAGAAAATATACGTTGTTCCTAAACAAAATTGGTTAAAGATTTGATTTTCAACATAAGGGTTGTGCAAAAATCTGATCATTTGGAATTCTGAGAATTGTTTACATGTTTTGGTTTTTTGTTTGATGCTGAATTTCGAATATCTTGATGTAGACTTCTTGAGGAGTGTTTAGAAACTTGTTTCACTCAAAAACTCGAAGGACTGAATTTTATATGGATTTTTGAAATCTGCCCTTTGAATTCTGGAAATTGGGTTTCTTGCAGAACAAGTGTTTTTAGAAAAAGATCTGGTGCATCTATTCTTATCCAAATTTGACGATTTTAAGTTCTGGTGAATCCTATATGTGTCTAGTTTAAAATCTGGAATTTTCATCAGGTTTTGATAAAACTTTAAATTGTTATGAATTTTATAAGTCAGTAACCTCAATTCTGGAAACAGTTGGCAGTTTTGAAAGGGTTGAAAGAAAATTATGTTTTAAATAGTTTTTGATTTTGGATTGGCTTGAGAAAATTATGGGAATAGCATGTGTGTTTAGAATGCCTCAATAAATTTATAGCTTATTTGAGTAGCGGAGTTTTTAGGAAAAACCCCGGAGTGGTCAGTGTTTAATTGTGAGACAGCTTTTGTTAAAAAAAGTTTAGTTTATCTTTTAGTGTTTAAGAGTCCAATGAATTTAATGATGATGTGTTAACATGGGAGATCCTTGCATGGAGAGGTTATTAGATTTTGGATAAAGGGAGACAAGCGAGGCATCGTTGAAGATTCCGATTCTTCTTCAGATTATGGACGTGGCTTCAGAAAGGATAAGAGTCAATTGAAGTCAAGGAGAAGGAAATTTGCAAAAGAGAGTGGTTTCTTCAAGCAAGGTAAGGGAAACCTTCCTTTATTATGAAATAAGAATTAGGTTTCTAAGTTTAGTGTTAGGGAACCATAATTCTTGTTACACATGAAAAATTGAGCTTGGTTTTGATTCTATAATATGTGTATTGTAGAGAATTGAAACTTGATGGCAAATAATGGAAATGGTTGTGTTATGATGTTATTAGATATGTGTTCTTGTGTGTGGAGAAAACATGGAAGATTTGGACCTTATGTGATGAAATAACTGGAATTGTGCAATTATGTGATGAGTTTCGGCTTTGGATAAATGATAGGATAAGTTAGTTAAGTATAGTTTTGATAACCACATCCATAATGGTTGAGAATATAAGTTAATGTGAAATGTTGTAAAGGTTTAAAGCTAAATATTAAAATAAAATCATCATGAGCATCTAGCATGCTACAAGGAGATTCTTATCAATCATTTGGCACATTCTAATAGGGTAGAATGATTAGGAAAGGTTAGGGAGTAAATGGAGGTAAATAGGTATGAAAAAGCCTTAAAAAAGGCATGAATGAGCGCCATGGTCACAGATGTGGTTTTTTGAGTGATTTTTGAACATCTTCCTTATCGAACTGGTTTGAGGTTTAAACATAAAAGTTGTAGCCCTTTCTTTAACCTTTAAACCAAGACCAAGACCAAGATCATATCAATCTTATGTATTGTATAACTTGACACATGCCTTCTTGAACATGACCTCTAGCTACCCCAAAAGTGCTTCCAATTTCTTAATTTAATTTTTAGTCTAATAATCCGTAATCAATTCCAAGTATGGAAATAATGCTAAAAGGGTTTTGAAACATGTTTGAATGAGAGATCATGGTAATTTTTTTAATGATTATATAAACATATATTTGATATAAAGAATGACCATGGAGGTTATGTGTAATATGTTATGTATTACCTAATTATGAGCTTGATTATGTATAAAAAAAGCATAAGTATGATATGTTTCTATGAATTTATTATGCATCCACACATTGGTTATGATGAAATGATATGTTCATATATGGAAAGTGTATGTTTTTAAAGAATAAAGCATGTCAAGCATATTAATGATGAAAAAAAGGGGGTCTTGATCCCAAGTTTGAGCAAAATGCTTTCAAGGTACATAGACATGCATTGAACAAAAGATTTTTAAGTTTTATGGAAGCTGTTGTCATGTTATGGGGAACCTGAGCTCCTCATGTACATGTCTAGACAAAAAGAAATTAACAGTCCATAGTTTGCATGATCATGGGGACTGTGTTATAAGTTAAGGTTAACTCATTGGCCAAATGTTCTATAATCCATGCCTATGTTAGAGTAGGTGCCCTAGAGCATATCAATTATTGTAGAACTGACTCTTTGTAATAATGTTCATTGATCAATAAAAGACATTTTATTCTATATCGCATAAATCATCATTGTATGTATTGATATATGTCCTTAGAATGGTAGAATCGTGACGAGGGTATCAAGTGTTTCAAATCTTGATAGTGAGAACCCTATGAGCACATATGGTGGCCATTCTAGAAACGTCTGTAGCCCTAGTATTATTCTGAAGTAAGGGCATAAATAATACGATAAGGCTATCATAGTATTGAACAACCCTGTCGAAAGGCAGTGACTGATCTCACTTGTCAATGTTGTTTGGTGACAACCTGGTGCAACACATGGGTGCTTGCTATAGGCAAGTTCACTGGACTGTCCCACTAGAGGATTCCATATGGATGGTAACCCCAGTTTTTATGGAACAAATCCTCTAACGAATGGTGGTGCATGTGATCCTTAGACTTGAGATCACCAAAGCGCCTTGTGCACTGATTGGTATAGTTTGACACTAGCCCAACGTAGTTCTATTCAGATCTGTCAATACGGTAGTGATTGGTTGCATCAAAGAGTGTATCAAGACTATGATGGATCGATAGAGGATTCATCACTCCCGAGTACGGGGGAAGTTATCTCACGGCGCAATTCAGTAAATGGCAATGACACTAAAACTGTGGCCATAGTGGGATTGAGTTATTGCTCTATCCAGTTTATAATTCAGGTCATTGGTCCAGTAACTGAACACATAATATCAAGAGTAACCGAGGTTGACACTATTTCTATGCTCCGGTCTCATTGAGATAACGGATGATGAAATGATTGGATTGTACGGTAATCATATCGTCGACAGTGTAACATCCCACTTGAGGTACGTATTTAAGATTTGTTGTATTATTTAAAAGTTTATTGTTTCAACTTCAATTGAGTTTGTATGTTGAGTTAGTTGAATTGTTGCCTTGAAATTTGTTGAGTTTTGGTGAAGTTGGAAATCCAATCTTCGCCGGGGCGAAGAAGAAGCTTCACCGCGGCGAGGAGGAGGAGTTGCACCCATGGGTAGGTTCTGCCCTGTTTCGCCGAGGCGACATAAAGTTCTTCGCCGCGGCGACGAGCCTAAGACAAAGTTTCTTGAGTTTTCTAGAGAATTCTTCTTTTGGGGCACAATAACCATTCTACCCCTAATTAGTAGGAAAAGTGGGGAGTAAAATGAAAGGAAATTTAGTAGAGATTGTGTTGGATGGGGGTGTAGTTGTAAAGAATCAAAGGATATAGATGGAATTTCCAAGGAAGGACAAGAGCAAAATGGGAAATGATGCTTATAATATGAACTAAAAAGGGTTAAGTGTAGAGAAACCCTTTATTTCTTCATTCCACCGCCTCTTCCATTTGCCCAAGTTCTCTCAATTTCTCCATCCAATCTTCCAAGATTTCTAAGGGATTTAAGAGGGGTTTTGAGTAGAGATTTCATCTAAAGCATCCTAAGGTAAGGATTCATGCTTTAGATGTGAATTTTCTTATAATTATAGTGAAGTCTTATTTGGTTGTTGCTGTCCTTGTGGTTGTTTTGAGTTGTAGAGAAGAGACAAGACCACAAAAGGAAGGAAAAGTGCTAAAGAAGTCATCTTTGCACAAGGTAAGTAAATCCAACCAACTTGAGTTTTAAACAAGCTTTTTGTGTAGAGATGTATGCATGATCAGTATGTAGTATGATTAATGAGAAAATTGAATTGAGATGAGTAGCTATTTTTGTAGTTGTTGGATAGATTCCATGTATGAGAAGTGTTTTAATGTGTATTGAGAATGGAAATTGAGATGAAGTTTGTGAGATGTTGTGTGAAGCTTTTTGGGAGTGCTTTTCTTGACAGGGAATTATGGTTGTTAGAGGGAGTTTTTCCCCAATTTGGATGGCTAGAGAATGAAGTATAGTATTAATTTTAGTAGAGTGTTTATATGCACATGAGTTGCTTGATGAAATGCCTAGGAGAAATCTGCCCTGTCACTGCTGTAACTTTCTAAGTAATTTTTGGACATCTTACGGTTTGAACTGGGCTGAGACCAAAACATCAAAGTTGTATCCCTGTTTCTAAGCTTTAAAACGAGACCAAAACTGTAGTAATCCGAGGTGTATAACGCAAGTTATGTCTATTTTAGTGTGACCTATGCAGAATGACGGTTTTGAGGAAATCTTGTAGTTGGCATTTCATTAGTGCATTAGGGAGCATGAGCTAGCTCTACACCTTCGTTTATACACTTGAGAAGTAGCTTGAGATATAGTAGAGAATGTGAGTATAAGCTACTTTAAGAGTTAAGAGAAAGAGCATAGAGTAGGTTGTGCAATGGGGAACCCGTGAGTAATGGGTAGAGTATTCCCGCATGTACGCCGCATTGAGAGAGCGGCATGAGTATTAGATAGAGAAGTGGTGTAGCCCGTGAGAGTGCATGCGGATGAGGGCTATACCCAAGTACCCGAGAGAGAGATTATAGACTCACATGGCCAAGGGTTCCGAATCCATGCATAACCGAGTCCGATCGGCTAGAATGAGTAGAGGTCACGTAGAGTAGGAGCGAGTCTCGGCCGTGCCCCCGGTAAGATGGGGCCGTGACTTATGAAAGAGTTATTAGAAAAGAGTTCTAAGAGAAAGAGAAAGAGAAAAAGAGAGGAGTACCCAAAGAGAAATTGAATGAGGAGTTGTAAGGAAAGAATTAGGGAGAGAGAGAGTTACGGGGCTAGCATGAGTAGAGGATTTACTTACTGAGCATTATTTTAGTGCTCACCCCGTTGTTTTCCTATGTTTTGCAGGACCTGGGTGAGGACACTGTCGGATGGATGTCGGCGTTCGAGAATGAGCGGTTACACTGTCCCTTATGTTTTTGATGACTTTTGTATATGTTATACATTTTATGTAAAAAAAATGTATATGTTTGTAGCATATATAAATATATTTAATAAAAGAAAATTTTGGGCCCAATTTCTCTATGTTATTTTATATGTATTTCATTATAAGCTTTTAAGTAGTAGTGGCTATTACAGACAGGGAGCTGCTTCGATGAATCCGAATCTATCGGGTGGCCATGATGCCTTGCTAGGGGCCAATCTTGGTCTATGTGTAGTGAGACGACTAATTGGTGTTAATCGCGATACTATACACTACCGGTATGATGAGGAGCCTACGGGTCACTCACATAGAAGATTATTTAAAAGCCAGTTTATAAGAAGAGCGTTTTCATCTTTTTAGGCAAAATAGTATTTTAGTAATTTCACAGTGTAATTAAATTTGTTGAGGTCGTAGCCTTTATTTAATTTGTTAATAAAATTTAATAAGTGAAATTATATTTAAATATGTGTTCGCATATATTTAAATGAATTATTGTTATTGTTAAATGTTAATATATGATAAATATATATTAATTGAATTGAATTGAAATAATAATAATAATAATTAAAATATCTAAATGGGGCTGTTTGGACATAAGGGTTGTTTGGGTTGGTGCCCAAGCCTATTCTG
Organism: Pistacia integerrima; assembly: GCA_026225825.1. Classification (NCBI taxonomy): domain Eukaryota; kingdom Viridiplantae; phylum Streptophyta; class Magnoliopsida; order Sapindales; family Anacardiaceae; genus Pistacia; species Pistacia integerrima. The sequence goes on along the minus strand of CM047749.1, from coordinate 1,661,801 downwards.
TAATACCCAAAATGTCAAAGGTATAATCCTAACTCAAAATAGTCCTTTAGATGTTAATTTTATGTTAAAAAGCATAAAATCAAACTAAGGGCAAAATAGTCAATTCATTTGGAACGGTATGAATCAATTATTCATAGAAAGGTATTAAGGGAAAAATAGTTATTTTGCCTATGGATAAGCACTGAAAAAGTCAAGGATGAGTAGGCTCAATTGCATTTAATGGCATTAATTAAGTAATAATTATGTCTAGTGTGAAATGACCAAAATACCCTTATATGAAGAATTAAGGACTTATGAGTTATACAACTAAAATAATTGGGCCAATAGCATAATTTTGGAAAATAAATGAAATATTTTCCTATAAATGAGATGAAATTCGTTCAAGCCAAGGGAGAGAACATTTCTTCAGCATTTCTTCCATTTTCTCTCAAATCTTCCATGAAACAAGCTTTCTTTCTCTAAGTTTTAAAGGAGTTTTGCGTAATTTTTCAAGGAGAACAAGATAGGAGCCTTGGATCTTCAATTTGAAGGGTTTAAGGTAAGGATTAAAAACTTTAGTTTTGATGTGATTTGAAGATTTGAAGTAGATGTTGAGGTATAATGTTATATATGTAGGATTAAGGTGTAAAAGAAGACAAAGGCAAAAGATTTGTTGGAGGAAGTCTTTAAAAAGGTAAGGAAGAACCTCCCATGACTTTAGGGTTTATGCTAGGGTTTGTAGATTTTTATGAAACCTTAAATTAAGGCTTTAAGACATAGAATTAGTTGAAGACAAGTGTAGTTGAACTCATTTATTCTACTTATTGCCTTGAATTCATTATACATGAAGTTATTGCTGTTTATGTTTTATGAGTTGTTATGTTTGATTGAAGAAGATGAAGTGTGGAAGCTAATTGTGGCAAAACTTGTAGTATGGGAGGCCACATGGTGTTGAATGGTTGCTATTAGAAGTGTTGAGGTGTTGTTTGCATTTTCTTACAATGTTATAACAATAATGGATGATTATGGGAATGAGATTTTACACTTCCTTTAAGATTTTAAAGACTATTAAGGGGAGGTTTATTTGATCCATAAGTTGACCTATTGGTTAATTGTCAATAGGAATTGATGTGGCATAGTTAATATGAAAAGTCAGATTTTGTAAGCTTAGAGGTTATGTTAAACCTGCTTCAGTATTTCGACCATAATTTGAGTTATAAAAATCAAAATGAGATGATTCTTGAATAATTGGAAAGCTAAGACACAGACCTATAACTTTCATGTTTATGCCCAGAGAGAATTCGTTTTAGAAATGGATGGAAAATGGCCTGAAGTATAAACTGGTTATTAAAGTTTAAGATTTAACATATTCAATTCTTATGATTATGAATTGATTATTAATGTATTATTGTAATTATGCCATGTACTAATGTTTACCCATTAGTTAGATGATCTTTGAAAGATATACATGGTCATGATGTCAATGCATGATTAATATTATGAAATGGCATGAAGATGCAATGTAATACACGTTTTAAGATGATGTATGTGAGCAAGAGGTAATGTAAATGGATTGATAATCCATAGATGAATTAAAAGTATTAAGCTCACCAAAATATGTATTTACATGCCATAAGATGTTGGAGGTGCATATAGACATGATGGGAAACACGTAAGCATATCCTCGTATACCGGTTGATGAAAGATGAATATAAGCTTTAGATGTTAAATAACGCGTAAGCACGCCTCCCAATGATATGAGCTCCAGATGATATGAAGTGCTTAAGATACTAAGAAAAGTCCGATCGGCTAGACATTAAATGGTTCATATGCGTTTAGTAGCATTACATGAGTTATGATGTTATTTACATTATGCGATGATTTATGCTCATGTTAGATGATTTTAGATGTTATATCATGACATGTGATGTGCGTGTACTATGTTTACATACTTATTTGTATGTGTACACATTGATGTTATATAGCCATGGGATAAAATGATGAAAGACATATGAGATAGAAAGTATCCTTAGATGTAAAAGTTAAGTGGTGTGTTAACAAATATGTTTAAATAAAGGTCAAATAGCACATTTAGAATGAAATGGATCATTCCTTACTGAGCGATTAGTGCTCACCCTTTCATTGTTGATTGCTTTGCAGGTAGACCAAAAGCGAAGGATGCTAGAGACAGCAGGGCTACACGTGAGGGCAGATGATTTATTGTCATCTTCATGTTTTTATCTTGGTGTAAATAATGTAAATGATAAATGTTTATGAAACACCTTTGGAAGCTTCCACCCTGTAAATATGTTTTGATTGTGTAATTTCCAAATAAATTCTTAAAGTTTCTAAATTATAAGTTTGGATCCTGCGTGACATTTTATATGCATGTTTTGGATATTACTATTATTATCCTTACACAGATATTTTTTTTAAATACAACTCGTTCTTTAGACATGTATCATCGGGATTCTCATTGAGAGATATTCAGAGGATACTTGACTGGAGGGGGGTTTTACATATTCCATGATGGAGTAGGGCAAAGTATGCACTGTATAAGTGCAACACTTTGTGAAATTAATTATGTAATTCATTTCAATCATTTTGATAAAAACCCTGGCCCCTTTTTCTCTCTTCCACGCCACTTCACATATGCTTGAATGAAAATTTTATTTTTGATTTTGTTCTTGGTTCTTAAGGCTAAAGAGGATCCAGCAAATCCTTATTTAGTTCCTTGGGGTTATCTTTGTGTGGACTAACGGTGGTTCGATCCTACCCTTGGATCGGTAGCAAAATCCATTCAAAGATAAGTTGGAGGAGCCTCTAAACGTGCGTATAGTTTTTTAATTTTAAAACTGATTTCCTACAGATTTGTATTTAATGTATAAATTGTTAAATTTTTTCCGTGCTCTTGGTTCTAAGGAACGATCCATGTTGTACCTGATCGTTTCCTAACAATGGTATCAGAGCCAAGGGTACCAAATTTTATAGTTTATTGTCTGATTTATAACATGTATTTGATAGATAACATGTTATTTTAGTTAAATATGGAAAATCTGCTTTTGAATGAGTGATTCAATTGATCAATTAGTTAAATAATGTGTTGATGGATGAAATATTGGCTGGTTGGTATCCTGGTCGAATGCTTGTGCGTTCGATTTGATTTGGATACGTGTTATTATGCGAAAAACTACAAAAACGCGAGTTGTACGCTTCAATGATTTGCAGACTTCGCCGCGACAACGTTCTTGTTGGAAATTTTCAGGGTTGCCTGTTTCGCCACGGCGACAAAGTATCTATCCCAATTTGTGTCTTACGTGAAGGGACCAAACTGTAGTTTTTAATAACCTATAAAACCAATAATCATTATGCACATATAAGAGGGTAATTAATAATAAACCCACCCAATTCAAAAATTGATTGTTTTTTAAATGTATGTCATGTGCTTGTTTATATATTGCATGGTGCTCGGTACATGAGCCTTATGACTTATGGTGAATGTTCTAAATTATTTTTGGGTATGTATGGTTGTAAGTTTTAAAATAGGGCCTGCGTGTCTTGCCTTTCTTCCCTTTCTCGATGTACATTCTCTTCTCATCTCATTCCCCTCGAATGTAAATCGAGGTTTCTAAATTTATTGATGTAAAATTATTTTGAGATTAATTTTATTGTAAATTTAGTATGATATTTTTGTAATGTACTTGAGATGGAGCAAAGGACGAGGCAATCGTACTTGAAGACTCAAGATATTTTTACAGGACCCCTAGGTGACCTACCGATTCTTCTAGGCTCGAGGAAATCAATTTTAGTTGGGCCATGTACAGGCACATTTTAATATTTTTTTTAGAATGCATGCTAAGGTTGAATGTTCAATAACATGTCAAACAATGTCATTCTAACAAAGATAATAATCTGGTGAGACACTAAATAATAAACCCTCAATTAAAATATATTAAGTCATGTATGCCTTCCATCACTATGGTTTTAATCAAACCACTATTCATCGGAACCTTGTTTGCCAAAACGAAGGGTACACTGCTACCAGTGGGAGGTTAAAATTCATTGGAGTTTTCCTTAATGGTGATGGGTCGACTTAAAATAACGGTTTTACTTGTTCGTCAAAGCGAAGGTTGATAAACGCATCATATGCATAGGAGAGAAGTACACATATTGTGTGTACGCGGTGGCATGTAGTGTCCACTCTATTGATACTGAGAATCACACTTGAGGACGATGGTTGGGGCCATTGGATTGTGTGATTGGCTTGTTGGCTTCTTCATATTTGAGGTTGATAGTAGAAGCTATCAACTGGTGTGGATTAAGTTTGTTGGCCTACCTAATCAACCTATTTTGGTTTGTTCGCCAAAGCAAAGGTTTGAAATGGGCTAGAATGGATCTCAGTCCATTGGGAAAGCCAACGGGCTTTCCCGAGTTAATAGTGAGGGCTATTGACTTGAGGAAAATAGTGGGAGCGTCATTTAATAAAAAGACCATATTAAATAATAATGAACTTTATAATGACTTTATCTTTTATGCAATTGTAGATTCACCAAAATGAGCATTATGAACCTGCGATCGACAATCAAGAAAGAAAACAGGTTGGATGGATCCAGTTTCTCAGACTGGTATCGTAATCTTCAGATTATACTCAAGTCGGAAAAGAAATTGTATATCCTTGAAAAGCCATACATGGCTGAGCCTGATCCTGATGCCACTTAGGAAGTAAAGAATACTTATCAAAAGTTCCTTGATGATGCTAATGGCATTCAATGTTTGATGTTAGCATCGATGACACTAGTGCTGCAAAAGCAGCATGAGAATATGGACGCTTCTGCCATTATTCTACACCTTAAGGAGCTTTTCAAAGGGAATGCTCGACATGAGAGGTACAAGGTGTCAAAAGCACTGTTTGAAAGTTGTCTGACTGAGGAAGCCCATGTTGGTCCTCATGTGCTCAAGATGATCGAGCACATAGAGAGGCTTGAGACTTTGGGATTTGAGTTGAATGCAGAATTACAAATGGATTTAATTATGCAATCCTTGCCTGACTCTTATGCACCGTTCATAATGAACTTCAATATGAACACACTAGTGAAAATCCTGTCAGAGCTTTTGAACATGCTAAGGATTGTAGAGTAGGACTTGAAGAAGTCCAAGCCTGTTTTACTGGTTGCTGTCAGTAAAGGAAAGGGTAACGGCAAGGGTAAGGCCAAGGCCAAACCCAAGCCCAAGCCCAAGCCCAAGCCTAAGCCCAAGCCCAAGCCCAAGCCAAAGGACAGGTTGCTCTTGGGCCTGAGAGTGGCATAGGGAAGGGCAAAGTAGTATGCTTTTATTATGGCAAGCCAGGCCACTGGAGGAAACACTGCAAGGCTTTCCTCGCAAGCAAGAAGAAGTCATATGCTATGACTTTAGGTATATTTATGATTGAGATTAATTTCTCTCCCTCAACATCTTGGGTCATTGATACTGGATGTGGTACTCACATTTGTACTGATGTGTAAAGACTAAGGCAGAGTAGAGTGCTCGCCAAGGGAGAGGTAGACCTACAAATTGGAAATGGAGCACATGTGGCTGCATTGGCTGTAGGGACTTACTGTTTATCTTTGCCTACAGGCTTGTTGTTGGAACTACATAACAATTATCACGTACCTTCTATTTCTAGAAATTTTGTTTCAGTATCCGCTTTGGATAATATAGGGTATCATTTTGAGATATCTAATGGATTATTATCTTTTAGTTTGAATGGTATTCTATTTGCAATTGCAAGGTTATATAATGGGTTATATGCTCTTGATTTAAACAATAAAGATATTCTCAATGTTGAAACCAAGAAAGCTAAACATAGTGATCGAAACCAGACATATCTCTGGCACTGCAGATTGGGACATGTTAATAAGACCCGCATTGCAAAACTTCAAAGGGATGGAGTTTTGAACCCTTTTGACTTTGAGTCATTTGAGGTATACGAGTCATGCCTGTTAGACAAGATGACCAAGTCTCCTTTCTCAAGACAAGGTGAAAGGGCTACTGAACTGTTAGGCATCATCTATAGTGATGTATGTGGTCCACTAACAGTTGAAGCCAGAGGTGGATATTCATACTTCATCACATTTACTGATGATTTCAGTAGATATGGATTTGTCTACCTTATGAGACATAAATCTGAAGCCTTTGATAAATTCAAAGAATTCAGGAATGAAGTACAGAATATGTTGGGCAAAAGTATTAAAGCTTTTCGGTCGGATCGAGGAGGTGAATAGTTAAGCTCAGGGTTTTTTGAATACCTGAAGGAATGTGGGATAGTATCACAACTCACCCCTTCGTATACACCCCAACACAATAGAGTATCTCAAAGGAGGAATGGGATCTTACTTGACATGGTTAGGTCCATGATGAGTTTTAGTGATCTACCTGCATCATTATGGGGTTATGCCCTAGAGATTGCGACTCACGTTTTGAACCGTATGCTGTCAAAGTTTGTAGATAAGACTCCATATGAACTATAGAGTGGGTGAAAGCCCAACTTGTCTTATCTAAGGATTTGGGGTTGCGAAGCTTATGTTAAGAAATTGACTTCAAACAAGCTGGGCCTAAAATCCTGTAAATGTATATTTATGGGGTATCCAAAGGAGGCCAAAGGATACAATTTCTACCACCCAGAAGAGCGCAAAATTTTTGTTCCTCGTTCTGGTGTCTTCCTAGAAAAGGAATTTTTTCTAAGAAGTACTAGTGGGAGAAAAGTAGAACTCGATGAAGTTCTAGAACCACAAATTATAATAGACGAAGGACGGGATGATGTGCCACAATAAGTGGTTGAACATCATGAGGAGGTTACTCCACAAACTGTGGATCAAAGTGAACCACCTCAAGTAGCACAAGAGCTACGTAGATCTGGGAGAGTACACCATGAGCCCGAGAGATACGGTTATCGCGTGACTCAACATAGTGACGTACTAGTCTACCAAGACGATGAACCAAGAACCTACGAAGACGCTATATCAGATCCAGATTCTGTTAAATGGCTTGAAGCCATGAAATCTGAGATGGACTCCATGTACCAAAACCAAGTATGGTCTTTGGTGGAACCACCTGAAGGGGTAAAACCCATAGGGTGTAAATGGGTCTTCAAGAAAATGACTGACATGGATGGCAAGGTGCATACTTATAAGGCACGACTGGTTGCCATGATTAAATCCATCCGGATTATGCTTGCGATTGCTGCATATCATGACTATAAGATTTGGCAAATGGATGTCAAAACAGCTTTCCTGAACGGAAACCTTGAAGAGGATGTGTATATGACACAACCTGATGGTTTCGTTCTTGATGGCCAAGCTGATAGGGTATGCAAGTTGCAGAGATCCATTTATGGACTCAAGCAAGCTTCAAGAAGCTGGAACATCTGTTTTGATGAAGCCGTAAAAGAATTCGGTTTGATCAAGAACGAAGATGAGCCTTGTGTTTACAAGAAAGTGAGTGGGAGCGTAGTGACATTTCTAGTGTTGTATGTTGATAACGTACTTTTGATTGGGAATGATATACCGAACTTGCAGTCGGTAAAGGCTTGGTTATCCAAGTGCTTCTCCATGAAGGACTTAGGGGAAGCAACCTAAATCTTTGGATTAAAGATCTATCGTGATAGATTGCGTAGGTTGCTCGACCTAAGTCAGAGTGCATGTATTGACAAAGTACTGAAAAGATTCAGTATGGAAGAATCCAACAAGGGATTTCTTCCGATGTCACATGGTGTTTATCTCTCTAAGGAAATGTGTCCTAGAACACAAGATGAGAGAGATAGGATGAAGAGGATTCCATATGCATCAACAATTGGATCTATCATGTATGTCATGCTATGTACTCGGATTGATGTCTCGTGTGCTTTGAGCACTTATAGTAGATATCAATCGGATCCAGGTGAGCGTCACTAGATGACTATCAAGAACATTCTTAAGTACTTGAAGAGGACTAAGGATATGTTCTTGGTCTATGGAGGGGAAGATGAGCTCACTATAAGAGGATACAGTGATGCTAATTTCCAAACGAACAAAGATGATTATCGATCGCAATTACGGTTTGTATTTTGTCTCAATAGGGGTGCAGTGAGCTGAAGGAGCTCCAAACAAAGCACTGTAGCGGACTCAATGGAGGCTGAGTATATTGCATTAGCAGATGCGGTCAGGGAGGCAGTATGGATTAGGAAGTTCATCACTGAACTTGGTGTGGTTCCCACGATTGTTGATCCGATAGACATTTATTGTGACAATAATGAAACAATCGCTCAAGCCAGGGAACCACGGTCTTATTAGAAGTCCAAACACATACTCAGACGATTCCATCTCATCAGAGAAATAGTTGAAAGGAAAGATGTGTAGATCAGTAAAGTGCATACTGGCGACAATCTCGTAGATCCACTAACAAAGCCTCTGTCACAGCAAAAGCATGAAAGGCACTTGAGATCATTTGGTATTAAATACATGAATGATTGGCTGTAGTACAAGTGGGAGATTGTTAGAGTAGGTGCCCTAGAGCCAATCAATTATTGTAGAATTGACTCTTTGTAATAATGTTCATTGATCAATAAAAAGGCATTTTATTCTATATCGCGTAAATCACTACTGTACGTATTGATATATGTCCTTAGAATGGTAGAATCGTGACGAGGGTATCAAGTGTTTCAAATCTTGGTAGTGAGAACCCTATGAGCACATATGGTGGCCATTCTAGAAAAGTTTTAACCCTAGTATTATTTTGAAGTAAGGGCATAGATAATACAGTAAGACTATCATAGTGTTGAACGACCTTGTCGAAAGGCAGTGACTGATCTCACTTTTCAAGGTTGTTTGGTGACAACCTGGTGCAACACATGGGTGCTTGCTGTAGGCAAGTTCACTGGACTGACCCACCGAAGGATTCCATATAGATGGTAACCTAAGTGTCTATGGAACAAATCCTCTAACGAATGGTGGTGCATGTGATCCTTAGACTTGAGATCACCGAAGTGCCTTGTGCACCGATTGGTGTAGTTTGACACTAGCCCAATGCAGTTCTATTCAGATCTGTCAATAAGGTGGTGATTGATTGCATCAAGGAGTGTATCAAGACTATGGTGGATAGACAGACGATTCATCACTCCCGAGTACGGGAGAAGTTATCTCACAGCGCAATTCAGTAAATGGCAGAGACACTAAAACTGTGGCCACAGTGGGATTGAGTTATTGCTCTACCCAGATTATTATTCAGGTCATTGGTCTAGTAACTAAATATATACACATCGAGAGTAACCGAGGTTGACACTATTTCTATGCCTCGGTTGTAATAACTGCTTTCTACTAGTATACTTTATACCATATACAATAAAAACATACATACTTAGTATATGAAAATAGTTAGGCCCAAATTTTTCTTTACTTACACAACATAATTCTTTACATATATCAAAATAACAAGTACAAAAAAAACTTAGTGACAGAGGACAGTAATGCCAATCCTCCCCACTTATTGACATCCTTTCGACTGCTGCTCACCTATTTCCTACAAAAATATGGGAAAACAACGGGGTGAGCATAAAAATGCTCAGTAAGTAAATCCCTTAACTCTTCTCCTTCTTAGGTTCTTTCCTTACTTAATTCCTTCTCTTTTCTTTCGCTGTTTCTTTCTCTGTTTCTTACTCTCACCGCTTTCTTTCTACCGCTCTCTGCTTTCTTTATTGTTTCTTTCTGTTTCTTACTCTCATTTTTTGTTTTTTCTTTCTTTCATCTCTGTTCTTTCTTTCTTATTCTTTCTATTCTTTCTAACCGTGATGAAATTCATGGCAATATGCATGAATAAAATGCATATGCAATAATGCATAAAATGCTTTTTCTTTCTTATTTCTATTTTTTTGTTCTATTTCTTTTCTTTTCTTTTTCTTTCTATTCTTTTCTTTTCCTTCTTGTTTTCCTTTTCTTTTCTTTTCTTGGCTTGTTCAAGCTTTCTCATTCTTTCTTATTCTTTCTTATTCTTATTCTTTCTTTTCTTATTCTTATTCTTTCTTATTCTTTGCCGATGGACTCGGTTGATGTATGGATTTAGAACCTTGGCCGTGTGAGTGAGTACAATCCTCATCTACATGCACTCTTGCGGACCGTATAACTTCTTCTTTCTTCTTAGGCCACTCAATTAAGGCGGCTTGCATGTAGGAATTCTTCTCGGTACAACCCTCATCCACATACACTCTTACGGGCCGTACAATTCTTCTTCTTCTTATGCCACTCAATTAAGCTGGCGCGTATGTGGAAATTCTTTCTTAGCACTCACGGTTCCCCATCACAACAACCTATTCTTTTCTCTTCTTTAACACTCTTTAATTCTTTAATGCTTATTCTTCCTTTCTCTTTATTCTTAGAGTGTTTTATTCTTTATTCTTCATTCTTCATTCTTTATTCTTTATTCTTTCTAAACTTTCTACATATACACAATTACATGCATATGGATGGCTCATGCTTAAAATTTCTTACTTACATGCACTTATGAAATGCACATATGAAATGCTTGCATAAAATTAAGGTTTCTACCGAACTCATGCTTCACTTAGGCATTTCATCAAACAATATTTATGTGTGAACAAACCCTAATTTAATTATCATTCTATTAGTTTTCCTAATTTAATTATCATTCTATTGGTTTCTTAAACCACCCAAATTGAGAGAAAAACTCTCTTATATCATCACCATACCTACACGGCACAAACACTTCGAAAAGATTTCTCCAATTCTTCCAATTTCAACCCATCATCAAACCATCACATACACTCCTCATGTTCAAATATATCCAACAACAAGCATAAATGATCATCAATCTCATCTCAATTTCTGAATAATCATAACATATACATATTTAAAGGAAATCTCTACTCACTTGATTTTCTTAAACTTTAACTTGAGTTGGATTTTGAGTGGAATTTACTTACCTTATGCTTGAGTAGTCTCTCCTAAGCTCTCTACTCTTGTTGGATTCAAATCTTCTCTTAACCCTTTTGATGCCTAGAATCAAAACCCTATGAAAATCTACTCAAAAGCCTTCAAATTCCTTGGAGAAGTGAATGAAAATTTAAGAGAAAATGGAGGAGTAGTGTGGCGGTGGAATGAAGGAAATAAGGGTTACAAACCCTTATCATCTTATTTTATAAACTCACTTTCCCATTTTGCCCTTGCACTTTTTTGAAAATTCCATCCTTGTCCCTTATTCAATTACCATAATGCCCTCATTTTTATTGCATTCTTTATGAAATTCTATCTCTTTTCACTCCCCACAATTTTAACTAATTTTGAGTGAAAAGACCATTTTACCTTTAATACAAGTTTAAGGCATTTTCTTCATATTCTCTTAAAATAATTCTAACAAAAATTAACTAAGGGCTATAAATCATAATTTAAATCATGTACCTCCATGTTGGGCGTTACAATTCTCCCCCCCTTAAAACAGTTCGTCCCCAAAATTCAAACGAACAACTCCAGACTGCTTACGCATATCTTGCTCTGTCTCCCATGTAGCTTCTTCAACTTTATGATTTCTCCAGAGGACTTTCACTAAAGGAATACTTTTGTTCCAGAGCTCTTAATTTTTCTGTCCAAAATCTGTACTGGTTGCTCCTCATACACAAGATTCTCTTCTAAGTCTACGTCCTCTATGCTCAGAATATGGGAGGGATCACTTATATACTTTCGAAGCATCGAGACATGAAGTATATTGTGAACTATGTCCATATTGGGTGGTAGTGCTAATCTGCAGGTCACCTTTCCTACTCGCTGTAACACCACAAATGAACCAATGAATCTCGATGCTAACTTTCCTTTATTACCAAAACGCATCACCCGTTTGTAGGGGGAAACTTTCAGAAAAACTTTATCACCCACTTCGAACTCAACTTCTTTTCTTTTCAGATCAGCATAACTTTTCTGCCTGTCTTGGGCTTGTTTCATTTTGCTTCTTATCAACTTTACATCTTCTATCATTTTCTGAGTCATTTCTAGCCCAAGAGCTATATTCAACTCATCTCTCTCGCCCATCTCATCCCAATGCAGTGGAAATCTACACTGTCCACCATACAAGGCCTCATAAGGAGCCATCTTAATTGTAGACTGGTTGCTGTTATTATAAGCAAACTCCACCAAAGGTAACATCTCATGCCAGGATACTTTATAATTCATGTATCATGCTCTCAACATGTCCTCAAGCACTTGATTTGTTCTCTCTGTCTGACCATCTGTTTGAGGATGATAGGCAGTACTAAAAGCCAATCTGGTACCCAAATTCCTCTGTAAACTCATCCAAAAAACTGAGACAAATCTAGAATCTCTGTCTGATACTATTGTCTTGGGTACACCATGAAGTCTCACTATCTCTTTAATATATATCTGAGCCAATTGATCCGAAGTGGTACTCTCCTTTACCGGAAGAAAATGGGCTGATTTCATCAATCTATCTACTATAACCCATATAGCATTATATCCTTTCTACACTCTAGGGAGACCTGTAATAAAATCCATCGAGATACTCTCCCATTTCCATTCAGGAATACTAAGTGGCTGAAGCAACCTTGATGGCCTTTGGTGTTCTGCTTTAGTTACTGACAAGTCAGGCATTTAGCTACAAACTCTGCAATATCTTTCTTTATCCCTGGCCACCACTAGCCTTTCTTTAAATCTTGATACATCTTGGTTGCTCCAGGATGAGCAGTGTACGGTGTATCATGAGCCTCTGTAAGGATTCTCTTTCTCAAATCATCATCCTGAGGAATAGACAACCGACTACTAAAACAAAGAACATCATCCAACAATCGAAACTCTGATATCTTGCCCTCATGCACTTGCTAAACTGTTTTTTGACACCACTCATCAATTGGTTGCTTTTCTTTAATTTCTTCTAGTAAGGTAGACTGAATCTCTAACCTGGCAATCCGTCCTGGTATGACCTCAATCTGCTCTTTACACAACTCTTCTATTAACTCTTTCTGTCTTGTGAGTCGGGACAAATAAGCTTTTCTGCTCAGAGCATCGGCTACTACATTAGCTTTCCCCCGCTAATACTTAATCTCACACTCATAATCTTTAACCAACTCTAACCATTTTCTCTGTCTAATATTCAACTCCTTCTGAGTAAAGAAATACTTTAAACTCTTATGGCTGGTGTAGATATTACTCTTGGCACCATAAAGGTAATGCCACCAAATCTTCAAGGCAAAGACTACTGCTGCCAACTCTAAATCATGTGTAGGGTATCTTGTCTCATACTCTTCAATTGACGAGAAGCATAAGCTATAACCCTACCTAACTGCATCAATACGACACCAAGTCCCTGCAGTGAAGCATCTGTATAAATGTCATAATCTACACCCTCCTGTGGTAACACTAACACTGGAGCTGTCGTTAATCTTTTCTTCAACTCTTGAAAACTCTCCTCACAGGTAGCTGACCATATAAAAGGAACTCTTTGTTTAGTAAGAGTTGTTAATGGCTTAGCTAACTAGGCAAACCCTGCCATGAACTGGCGGTAGTAACCTGCTAGTCCCAAGAAACTCCTCACTTCTTTTACTGTCTTCGGCCTTTGCCATTCTAGGATTGCCTTTACTTTTCTAGGATCCACTGAAATTCCCTCACTAGAAATAGTATGGCCAAGAAATATCACCTAATCAAGCAAGAACTCACATTTAGAAAACTTGGCATACAATTTCTTTTCTCTTAATCGCTGCAGCACAAATCTTAAGTGTTCCGTATGCTCTTCTCTCGACTTCGAATAAACTAGGATGTCATCAATAAATACCACTATAAACCGATCCAGGCAATCATGGAACACCCTGTTCATTAAGTCCATAAAAATTGTTGTGGCATTAGTTAATCCAAAAGGCATCACCATAAATTCATAATGCCTATATCTTGTCCGAAAGGCAGTCTTAGCTACATCTTGTTCTGTCACCTTTACTTGATGATAACCCGACCTCAAATCAATCTTAGAAAATACTGCTGCACCCTTTAACTGATCAAAAAGGTCATCTATCCGAGGTAACGGGTATTTATTCTTCATTGTCACTTTATTCAATTCTCTGTAATCAATACACATCCGAAATGACCCATCTTTCTTCTTTACAAACAAGATTGGAGCTCCCTAGGGAGAATGACTTGGTCGGATAAAACCTTTATCTAGGAGCTCTTGGAGTTGCTTTTTCAATTCCTAAAGCTCGACTGGGGCCATTTGGTAAGGGGCTTTAGAAATCGGCGCTGTCCCTAGTACTAGTTCAATACTAAACTCAACTTCTCTTTCCAGAGGCAAACCTGGTAAGTCGTCCAAAAATACATTTGGAAATTCCCGGACTATTGGCACGCTCTGCAATTCTGGTTCTGGGACATCTCTACTTTGCACCACATAAGCTATATACCTCAAACACCGTTTTCTTAACATCTTTCTAGCCTTCACACAACTAATCAATATACTTAATTGATGGCCCTCTCTGAAACTAAACTTATCTCCACTATCAAGATTAAATCTCGCTTTCTTCTTCCGATAGTCAATTTCTACCCCATACCTCCCTATAAAATCCATACCCAAAATCACATCAAAGTCGAGCATACCAAACACTATTAAATCAACTGCTAACTCCCGACCATGGATCACCACGGACTCTCCTGACAGCATCTCATGGGTCACAACACTAACCCCACCAGGTAACTCTATCTTAATGGGTTGGCTCACTCTAATAGGTTTCAAACCTAATCTTTCTATCATCCCATAAGATAGAAATGAATGAGTAGCTCCAAAATCAATTAAAACATAAAGAGGAACTGCATGAAATAATAACTTACCCGTAACAACTGATGGATCAGCCGCTTCACCTTGTGCTACTGTAAATACCCTGGCATTAGTGCCTCTGGAGGTCTGTGCTGCAGATGGAAGGGAAGCTTTACAATCTCTCAAATGCCCTGGCTGCCGGCATCGATAACATACATTGAGGCCTAACTCTCTCAAACACTCCCCTGGATGAGTCTTCCCACATTTAAGACATGGGGAAACTCCGATGTTCTCGGCCGTTTATTCTGACAATCTTTCTTGTTCTGCTTCGGCTGAAACTTCTTCTTATTATTCACTTCTCTGTTTCTTGCACTTTCAAATCTTTCTCTCTGAGGGGCAGGAGATGGTTCACTTGATCCTCCTATCGAGGGACCTGCTGGGGTGATTTTGTTCTCAAATATTTCAGCCCTCAATGCTCGTCATAAAGCCTCACTATAGGTTTGAGGGGGATCAGCACCCATCATTATATCACGAGCTATCTCCGGCTTCAAATCATGGACAAACTTATATCTTCTCAATTCTAGAGTACTGACTATTCTGGGTGCAAACCTGGCAAAGGAATTAAATCTCATAGAATACTCTTTCACTGTACTGGACCCTTGCTGTAAACTGATAAATTCTTGGACCTTCTCATGAACTCGATCCTCCGTTCTATACTCAGCTTCAAATAATCCTCTGAACTCACCCCAGGTCATCACCAAAACATCATAAGTGTCTTCCATCAATTCCCACCAAATTCGAGCATCACCCCGAAACAAGAAACTAGCATACCGAAACTTTTCCCTGTTCGTCGTAGGAAACAGTGTCGTCGTATGCTCAATGGATCTAAGCCATTCTTCTGCCACTAAAGGGTCTGTTGTACCTTTAAGTTCTGGTGGCTGATGTTGACTTGGAAGCCCATTAATCGGCTCAATCCGATTCTGTATTGTTGGGGGTATCGGCCTTTCTCTTTCTTCTTTAGTAGGCGACACTTGAACGAGTTTTCAATTCTTTCCTGACTTTCTACTAAACTTGTTGTATAATATCGTTGTATAATACCCCGAATCCTAGCTTTATCAAGGGGAGGGGGCGTAGGTTCTGGTAGATTAGAGGATTCCCTTCTACCCCTTAAACTCTGACCCTTTGATCGGGTTCCACGTCTCATCTGAAAAACAACCACATTTAATTAATTCATGCAACACTTTCAGTAAGGAAAGAATTTAACTTACAACAGTCAGCTACGGAATGTCGCGGTGGTGAGAATGGCACACTGTCAAAGCCCAAAATCTTTGCTCTGATACCAAAAATGTAATAACTGCTTTCTACTAGTGTACTTTAGACCATATACAATAAAAACATACATACTTAGTATATGAAAATAGTTGGGCCCAAATTTTTTTTTACTTACACAACATAATTCTTTACATATATCAAAATAACAAGTGCAAAAAAAACTTAGCGACAGTGGACAATAATGCCAATCCTCCCCGCTTATCGATGTCCTTCCGACCGCTACTCACCTATTTCCTGCAAAAAATATGGGAAAACAACAGGGTGAGCATAAAAATGCTCAGTAAGTAAATCCCTTAACTCTTCTCTTTCTAAGGTTCTTTCCTTACTTAATTCCTTCTCTTTTATTTCACTTCTTTCTCTGTTTCTTACTCTCACTGTTCTTTTCTTTCTTTCTACTTCTCTCTGTTCTTTCTTTCTTATTCTTTCTATTCTTTCTAACCGTGATGAAATTCATGGCAATATGCATGAATAAAATCCATATGCAATAATGCATAAAATGCTTTTTCTTTCTTACTTCTATTTTCTTGTTCTATTTCTTTTCTTTTCTTTTTCTTTCTATTCTTTTCTTTTCTTTCTTTTTTTTCTTTTCTTTTCTTTTCTTGGCTTGTTCAAGCCTTCTCATTCTTTCTTATTCTTTGCCGATCGGACTTGGTTGATGTATGGATTTGGAACCTTGGCCGTGTGAGTGAGTATAGTCCTCATCTACATGCTCTCTTACGGACCGTACAACTTCTTCTTTCTTCTTAGGCCACTCAATTAAGGTGGTATGCATGTAGGAATTCTTCTTGGTACAACCCTCATCCACACACACTCTTACGGGCCGTACAATTCTTCTTCTTCTTCTTATGCCACTCAATAAAGGTGGCGTATATGTGGGAATTTCTTCTTAGCACTCACGGTTCCCCATCACAACAACCTATTTTTTTTCTCTTCTTTAACACTCTTTAATTCTTTAATGCTTATTCTTACTTTCTCTTTATTCTTAGAGTGTTTTATTCTTTATTCTTTCTAAACTTTCTACACATACACAATTATATGCATATGGATGGCTCATGCTTAAAATTTCTTACTTACATGCACTTATGAAATACACATATGAAATGCTTGCATAAAATTAAGGTTTCTACCCAACTCATACTTCACTTAGGCATTTCATCAAACAATATTTGTGCTTGAACAAACCCTAATTTAATTATCATTCTATTGGTTTCTTAAACCACCCAAATTGAGAGAAAAACTCTCTTATATCATCACCATACCTACACGACACAAACACTTCGAAAAGATTTCTCCAATTCTTCCAATTTCAACCCATCATCAAACCATCACATACACTCCTCATATTCAAATATATCCAACAACAAGCATAAATGATCATCAATCTCATCTCAATTTCTGAATAATCATAACATATACATATTTAAAGGAAATCTCTACTCACTTGATTTTCTTAAACTTTAACTTGAGTTGGATTTTGAGTGGAATTTACTTACCTTATGCTTGAGTAGTCTCTCCTAAGCTCTCTACTCTTGTTGGATTCAAATCTTCTCTTAACCCTTTTGATGCCTAGAATCAAAACCCTATGAAAATCTACTCAAAAGCCTTCAAATTCCTTGGAGAAGTGAATGAAAATTTAAGAGAAAATGGAGGAGTAGTGTGGCGGTGGAATGAAGGAAATAAGGGTTACAAACCCTTATCATCTTATTTTATAAACTCACTTTCCTATTTTGCCCTTACACTTTTTTAGAAATTCCATCCTTGTCCCTTATTCAATTACCATAATGCCCTCATTTTTATTGCATTCTTTATGAAATTCTATCTCTTTTCACTCCCCACAATTTTAACTAATTTTGAGTGAAAAGACCATTTTACCCTTAATACAAGTTTAAGGCATTTTCTTCATATTCTCTTAAAATAATTCTAACAAAAATTAACTAAGGGCTATAAATCATAATTTAAATCATGTACCTCCATGTTGGGCGTTACATCGGTCTCGTCGAGATAACAAATAAGGAAAGGATTGGATTGCATGGTAACCATATCGTTAACAGGTAACTGCTTCGTTGAATCCCAATCTATCGGGTGGCCATGATGCCTTGCTAGGGGCCAATCTTGGTCTGTGTGTAGTGAGACGATTAATTGGTGTTAATCGCGATACTACACACTTCCGGTATGATAAGGAGCCTACGGGTCACACACATAAAAGATAATTTAAGAACCAGTTTGTAAGAAGGGCGTTTAGGTCTTTTTAGGGGAAAGGGTATATTGGTAATTTCACAGTTCAATTGAATTTGCTGAGGTCGTACCTTTATTTAATTTTTTTATTAAATTAAATAAGTGAAATTATATTTAAATATGTGTTCGCATATATTTAAATAAATTATTGTTATTGTTAAATGTTAATATATATGAAATACATATATTAATTGAATTTAATTGAAATAACAATAATAATTAAAATTAAAATATCTTAAAGGGGCTGTTTGGATACAAGGGGCATTTGGGTTGGAGCCCAAGCCCATTCCATGATGGAATAGGGCAAAGTGTGCACTATATAAGTGCAACACTTTGTGAATTGTTTAAGGAATTCAATCATTCATTGAAAACAAATATTCCAGCCCCTTTTTCTTCTCTCTCACGCCATATTTCTTTTGCTTGAAGAAAATATTTCATTTGATTTTCATCTTGGTTCTTAAAGGCTAAAGAGGATCTAGCAAATCCCTCTTTAGCTCCTTGATGTTGTCTTCGTGTGGACTACATTGGTTCGATCCTACACTTGGGTCGGTAGTGAAACCCATTCCGAGACAAATTGGAGGAGCCTCCAAACGTGGGTATGGTTTCTTAACCTTGAACTATTTTATTGCAGATTTTAATATGTTGTATAAACTGTAAATTTGTGCCCTGATCTTGGTTCAAAGGAACGATCTATAATGTTTAAATAATTTTTTGTTTCTGCTGCCATGTATGATCGTTTCCTAACAGGAATAGCCATCTATTCCAATTGGAGTATTGGAATAGATTACCCTTGCAACCAAACATGGCATTTCAATTCAAATTTAAAAACAAAATTTGAATTCACATTATCAATATTAATAATAAATATTAATATTGGATAATATTTCTTATATTTAAACTAAGTATTTAAATACATATTGTAACGCCCCACTTGAGGTACGTAGTTAATGCTTCTTCTTTTGCTTTTTTTGAGTTGATTCATTATTGTTCGGTTGGCCTTTGAGTGATATGTTGAACACTTGCCTTGATATTGGTTGAAAATAGAAAAAGTTTAGTGTTTCAGTCTTTGCCGGGGCGAAGAAGAATCTTCGCCGCGGCGAAGAGGTGTTGAAGCCACAAGGAAGCTGCTGGACAGTTTCGCCGTGGCGACAAAAGCTTCCTCGCCGCGGCGACATGCCGACCAAATTGTTTGTTAAGTTTTAGATATTTTCTTCCCTAAGAGCAATTTGACCAATCTACCCCTAATTAGCAGGAAAAGTGGGGAGTAAAATGTAAGGAATTTTCATGAAGAATTTGTTGTTATGGGGGTGTGTTTGTAATGAATCAAAGGATATAAATAGAATTTCCAAAGAAGAGTAAGGGCAAAATGGGAATGCTTGTGTATAAATTTCATTAAAAGGAATTAAGTCATTGCAAACCCTTCATTCTTCTTCTTCATCGCCACTCTCCTCTCTTACTTCCTCTCAATTTCTCTTTCTTTTGATCAAGGAGTTTTGAAGGGCTTTTGGAGTGATTTGGGGTAGAAAATCAATCTAAGGCACCCTAAGGTAAGGATTCTTGCTTTGGTTGTGAAGCTTTGTGAGTTTTTGAATATATTTGATTATTGAGGGTTTTTTGTTCATTTGTTTAAGAGTAGAGAAAAAGTCAAGCAAACCAAGTGAAAGGAAGAGCTAGTGAAATCTCTCCATAACAAGGTAAGTAAATCCCAACCCAAGTTGAGATTTGAGAATTTTCTTGATTAGGGTTTTGATAGCAATTATGTATGTATGTTGTATACATGTTATATGCCATGTTATTGAGTCTTAAATGGAGATTTCTAGTGCTTGGTGATTGTTTATACATTTCAAATATAAGAAGTGAGATGTGGGTTGGAAAGGTAGTTTGAGATGGAATTGAAGGATATTGAGGAATCCTTTTTGGAAGTGTCTTTCTTTGGCAGGATTTATGGCTATGTGAGGGGGTTTCTCCCCATTTTGGATGGTTAGAGAAAGACTTAGAATTATTGTTATAGTAGAGTTTTATTATGCTCTTGAGTTGTTTGATGAAATGCCTAATAGAGGTTTGAGTATGAGTAGTGAACCTTAATTCTTGCAACATTGCATGTTGGCATTCCATAAGTGCATTAGTGGAGATGAACCATCCATAGGCATTAATTGTGCATTGAGAAGTGACCTAAGAAAGAGTAGGAAACTTTGTGTATGCACTTGCTGTTTGAGTAGAGAACCTTGTGGATGCAACTACTCTAAGGGTAGAGAGAATGAGAAGTGCTAGAGTAGAGTGAATGAGAAGAGTAGTAGAAATGGGTTGATGCTTTGTGATCATCACCCGACAGTTATGAGAATCGGGTTGATGCTTTGTGATCATCACTCGACTAGCCATTAGAAATGGGTTAATGCTTTGTGATCATCACCCGATAGGTAGTAGAAACGGGTGGATGCTTTGTGATCATCACCCGGTTAGTCATTAGAAAAGGGTTGATGCTTTGTGATCATCACCCGACATTTATTAGAAGTGGGTTGATGCTTTGTGATCATCACCCGATAGTGATTAGGAACGGGTTAGTGCTTTGTGATCGTCAACCGAAAGTCATAAGGAACGAGTAGGTGCTTTGTGGTCTCCACCCGATAGTTACGAAAACCGGGTAGGTGCTTCGTGATCCCCACTCGGTAGTCACTAAGAACGGGTTGGTGCTGTGTGAACTCCACCCGCAGTCCATGAAGAGTGAGATGGTGCTGTGTGAACGCCATCCGGCCGTGCCTCCGGTAAGATGAGGTCATGACGTTTAGTAGGAAACAGCAGAAAATGTGAGGAAAGAATTAAGAGAAATACATACGGGGATAAACAGATAGAGGGTTTTACTTACTGAGCATTATTTTGTGCTTACCCCGTTATTTTCCTTTGTGGATACAGGATCTAGGTGATGATGCAGTCGGAGGGGCATCGGTAAGCGAGGAGCAATAGCTACACTGTTTCCCCTGTTTTTGTCTTTTAAAATGGTTTTTTTGTAAATGATGCTCTTTGTGTATAAAAGACGTATTACTTATAATAAAAAGAAAAGTTTTGGGCCCATTTTCTATTGTTATTATGCATGCATTGTACTAGATTGCAGCAGTTGTTACACATATATAGTCTCACTAATTTAATTTCCATATGAAATTAAATTTAGGCAACAACCTCAGTAAATTTAATTACACTACGAGATTACCAAAATGCCCTTTCATCATAAATGACAAAAATACCCTTCTCATGAATTTTATTCTTAATCTGTCTTCTTTGGGTGTGACCCAAAGGCCCCTCATCATAGCGGCAGTGAACCGTATCGTGATTGATAATCAATCAATCGTCTCACTAGATACAGACCAAGATGAGCCTTTAGCCAAGCATCATGGCCACCCAATAGATTCCGATTTAGCAAAACCACTACCTATCAACGATATGGTTACCATGCAATTCAATCCCTTCATCATCTATTATCTCATCAAGGCCAAGGCATAAAAGTAGTTTCAACCTTGGATATCCTTGATATCTTGGTATTCGATTATTGGACCAATGATCGGAATAGATTGGATTGAGCTACAACTCAATCCCACTGTGGCCACAGATTTAATGTCATTGCCATCTACCGAATTATTCAGTGAGATAATTTCTCCCGTACCCAGGAGTGATGAATCCTTTGTCGGTCCGCCATAGTTTTGATACACTCCTTGATGTAGCCAATCACTACCATATTGATAGCTCTGAATAAAACTACATTGGACTAGTGTCAAATTACACCAATCGATGCACAAGGCGCTTCGGTGATCTCAAGTCTAAGGATCACATGCACCATCATTCGTTAGAGAATTTATTCCATGGACGTTGGGGTTACTATCCATATGGAATCCTCTGATGGGTTGGTCTGGTGAACTTGCCTATAGCAAGCACCCATGTGTTGCATCAGGTTGTCACCAAACAACATTGACAAGTGAGATCTGTCACTGCATTTTGACAGGGTCGTCCAACACTATGATAACCTTACCGTATTATCTGTGCCCTAGGTCAAGATAATATTAGGGCCATGAACGTTTCTAGAATGGCCACCATATGTGCTCAGAGGGTTCTCACTATTGAGATTTCAAACACTTGATACCCCCGTCACGATTCTACCATCCTAAGGACATATACCATTTTCTAATACCAATATAATCAGATCATATGGTATAGATAAATGCCTTTTATTGATAATGAAACATGATTACAAATAGTCCATTTACACAATTGGATTGGCTCTAGGGCAACTACTCTGACAATAATTAGTTGGAAAAGTTCAAAAGAAAGCACTGTAGCAGATTCTACAACAGAAGCTGAGTACATCGCATTGGGTGATGTGGCCAAAGAGGCTGTTTGGATCAAGAAGTTCATGATTGAACTAGAAGTGGTTCCTAGAATTGTTGATCCAGTTGTGCTTTACTGCGACAACAATGGTCCTATAGCTCAGGCTAAAGAACCACAATCTCACCCAAGATGCAAGCATATACTCTGACGATACCATCTAATAAGAGAAATAGTGATGAGAGGTGACTACAAATTGACAGAGTACCTATTGATGATAACATCGTAAACCCACTTATGAAAGCTCTGTCGTAGCACAAGCATGATAGGCACATAACACCATATGGGATCAAACATATGAATAAAAGGCATCGCTTATTTTTGAGCATATACTGTAGCATTTATCTACTGCACGTAAAAAAAAAAAATAGTATATGTCTTTAGAAAGGTTGGAACCAGTGGCGAGGGAATTAAGTGCTATAAATCTTAATTGTGAGAACCCTACGAGCACATATTGTGGCCTTTCTAAAACCGTCCATAGTCATAGTATAAATCTGACCAAAGACACAGATTACACAAAGAGACTATCATCGCATTGAATGACCCTATAGAAAGGTAGTGACAGATCTCACATGTCAAGGTTGTGGGTATCAACCAGATGCAACACATGGGTGCTTGTAATAACTGCTTTCTACTAGTACACTTTAGAACATATACAATAAAACATACATAATTAGTATATGAAAATAGTTGGGCCCAAATTTTTCTTTACTTACAAAACATAATTCTTTACATATATCAAAATAACAAGTACAAAAAAACTTAGCGACAGTGGACAGTAATGTCAATCCTCCCCGCTTGTCGACGTCCTTCCGACCGATGCTCACCTATTTCCTACAAAAATATGGAAAAACAATGGGGTGAGCATAAAAATGCTCTGTAAGTAAATTCCTTAACTCTTGTCCTTCTTAGGTTCTTTCCTTACTTAATTCCTTCTCTTTTCTTTCGATGTTTCTTTCTCCGTTTCTTACTCTCACTGTTCTTTTCTTTCTTTCTACTTCTCTCTGTTCTTTCTTTCTTATTCTTTCTATTCTTCCTAACCATGATAAAATTCATGGCAATATGCATGAATAAAATGCATAAAATGTTTTTTCTTTCTTATTTCTATTTTCTTGTTCTATTTCTTTTCTTTTCTTTTCTTTCTTGTTTTTCTTTTCTTTTCTTTTCTTGGCTTGTTCAAGCCTTCTCATTCTTTCTTATTCTTATTCTTTCTCATTCTTTCTTATTCTTATTCTTTCTTTTCTTATTCTTTCTTTTCTTATTCTTATTCTTTTCTTATTCTTTGCCGACGGACTCGGTTGATGTATGGATTTGGAACCTTGGCCGTGTGAGTGAGTACAATCCTCATCTACATGCACTCTTGCAGACCATACAACTTCTTCTTTCTTCTTAGGCCACTCAATTAAGGTGGCATGCATGTAGGAATTCTTCTCAATACAACCCTCATCCACATACACTCTTACGGGCCGTACAATTCTTCTTCTTCTTCTTATGCCACTCAATTTAAGGTGGCGCGTATGTGGGAATTTCTTCTTAGCACTCACGGTTCCCCATCACAACAACCTATTCTTTTCTCTTCTTTAACACTTTTTAATTCTTTAATGCTTATTCTTCCTTTCTCTTTATTCTTAGAGTGTTTTATTCTTTATTCTTTATTCTTTATTCTTTATTCTTTCTTAAGTTTCTACACATACACAATTGTATGCATATGGATGGCTCATGCTTAAAATTTCTTACTTACATGCACTTATGAAATGCACATATGCAATGTTGCATAAAATTAAGGTTTCTACCCAACTCATACTTCACTTAGGCATTTCATCTAACAATACTTGTGCATGAACAAACCCTAATTTAATTATCATTCTATTGGTTTCTTAAACCACCCAAATTGAGAGAAAAACTCTCTTATATCATCACCATACCTACACGGCACAAACACTTCGAAAAGATTTCTCCAATTCTTCCAATTTCAACCCATCATCAAACCATCACATACACTCCTCATATTCAAATATATCCAACAACAAGCTTAAATAATCATCAATCTCATCTCAATTTCTCAATAATCATAACATATACATATTTAAAGGAAATCTCTACTCACTTGATTTTTTTAAACTTTAACTTGAGTTAGATTTTGAGTGCAATTTACTTACCTTATGCTTGAGTAGTCTCTCCTAAGCTCTCCACTCTTGTTATATTCAAATCTTCTCTTAACCCTAAGCATAAACTTCATAAGAACTCAACTTTTACACAAATAAATCATAGATAAAGAGCATGAATTCTTACCTTTTGATGCCTAGAATCAAAACCCCATGAAAATCTACTCAAAAGCCCTCAAATTCCTTGGAGAAGTGAATGAAAATTTGAGAGAAAATGGAGGACGAGAGTGGCGATGAAATGAAGGAAATAAGGGTTACAAACCCTTATCATCTTATTTTATAAATATGCTTTCCCATTTTGCCCTTACACTTTTTTAGAAATTCCATCCTTGTCCCTTAGTCAATTACCATAATGCCCTCATTTTTATTGTATTCTTTATGAAATTCTATCTCTTTTCACTCCCCACAATTTTAACTAATTTTGAGTTAAAAGACTATTTCACCCTTAATACAAGTTTAAGGCATTTTCTTCATATTCTTTTAAAATAATTCTAACAAAAATTAACTAAGGGCTATGAAACATAATTTAAATCATGTACCTCCATGTTGGGCATTACAATTCTCCCCCCCTTAAAAGAATTTCGTCCCCGAAATTCAAACGAACAACTCCGGGTAACGGTTCTACATATCTTGCTCTGTCTTCCATGTAGCTTCTTCAACTTTATGATTTCTCCCGAGGACTTTCACTAAAAGGATACTCCTGTTCTGGAGCTCTTTAATTTCTCTGTCCAAAATCTGTATTGGTTGCTCCTCATACATAAGATTCTTTTCTAAGTCTACGTCCTCTATGCTCAGAATATGCGAGGGATCACTTATACACTTTCGAAGCATCCAGACATGAAATACATTGTGAACTCTATCCATATTGGGTGGTAGTGCTAATCTGCAAGCCACCTTTCCTACTCGTTGTAACACCTCAAATGGACCAATGAATCTCGGTGCTAATTTTCCTTTATTACCAAAACGCATCACCCGTTTGCAGGGGGAAACTTTCAGAAAAACTTTGTCAACCACTTCAAACTCAATTTCTTTTCTTTTCAGATTAGCATAACTTTTCTGCCTGTCTTGGGCTTGTTTCATTCTGCTTTTGATCAGCTTTACATCTTCTATCATTTTCTGAGTCATTTCTGGCCCAGGAGCTATATTCAACTCATCTCTCTCACCCATCTCATCCTAATGCAGTGGAGATCTACACCGTCTACCATACAAAGCCTCATAAGAAGCCATCTTAATTGTAGACTGGTAGCTGTTATTATAAGCCAACTCCACCAAGGGTAACATCTCATGCCAAAATACTTTATAATCCATACAGCATGCTCTCAACATGTCCTCAAGCACTTGATTTGTTCTCTCTGTCTGGCCATCTGTTTGAGGATGATAGGCAGTACTAAAAGCCAATTTGGTACCCAAGTTCCTCTGTAAACTCATCCAGAAAGTTGAGACAAATCTAGAATCTTTGTCCAATACTATTGTCTTGGGTATACCATGAAGTCTCAATATCTCTTTAATATACATCTAGGCCAATTGACCCGAAGTGGTACTCTCATTTACTGGAAGAAAATGGGTTGATTTCGTTAATCTATCTGCTATTACCCATATAGCATTATATCCTTTCTGCACTCTAGGGAGACCTGTAATAAAATCCATCGAGATACTCTTCTATTTCCATTCAGGAATACTAAGTGGTTGAAGCAACCCTGATGGCTTTTGGTGTTCTGCTTTCACTTGCTGACAAGTCAGGCATTTAGCTACAAACTCTACAATATCTTTCCTCATCATTGGCCACCAATAGCCTTTCTTTAAATCTTGATACATCTTAGTTGCTCCAGGATGAGCAATGTACGGTGTATCATAAGCCTCTGTAAGGATTATCTTTCTCAAATCATCATCCTGAGGAATATACAACCGACTCCTAAAACATAGAACATCATCCAACAGAGGAAACACTGATATCTTGCCCTCATGCACTTGCTGAACTGTTTTCGACACCACTCATCAATTAGCTGCTTTTCTTTAATTTCTTCCAATAAGGTAGACTGAACCTTTAACCTGGCAATCCGTCCTGGTATGACCTCAATCTACTCTTTACACAACTCTTCTATTAACTCTTTCTGTCTTATGATTCGGGACAAATAAGCTTTCCTGCTCAGGGCATCGGCTACTACATTAGCTTTCCCCGGCTGATACTTAATCTCACACTCATAATCTTTAACCAGCTATAACCATCCTCTCTGTCTCATATTCAACTCCTTCTGAGTAAAGAAATACTTTAAACTCTTATGGTTGGTGTAGATATTACTCTTGACACCATAAAGGTAATGCCTCCAAATCTTCAAGGCAAAGACTACTGCTGGCAACTCTAAATCATGTGTAGGGTATCTTGTCTCGTACTCTTTCAATTGACGAGAAGCATAAGCTATAACCCTACCTAACTGCATCAATACAGTGCCAAGTCGCTACAGTGAGGCATCTGTATAAATGTCATAATCTACACCCTCTTGTGGTAACACTAATACTGGAGCTGTCGTTAATCTTTTCTTCAACTCTTGAAAACTCTCCTCACAGGCAGCTAACCATATAAAAGGAACTCTTTGTTTGGTAAGAGCTGTTAATGGCTTAGCTAACTGGGCAAACCCTGCCACGAACCGGCGGTAGTAACCTGCTAGTCCCAAGAAACTCCTCACTTCTTTTACTGTCTTCAGCCTTTGCCATTCTAAGATTGCCTTTACTTTACTAGGATCCACTGAAATTCCCTTACTAGAAATAGTATGGCCCAGAAATATCACCTGATCAAGCTAGAACTCACATTTAGAAAACTTGGCATACAACATCTTTTCTCTCAATCGCTGCAGCACAAATCTTAAGTGTTCCTCATGCTCTTCTCTCGACTTCGAATAAACCAGGATGTCATCAATAAATACCCCTATAAACCGATCCAGACAATCATGGGACACCATGTTCATTAAGTCCATAAAAACTGTTGGGGCATTAGTTAACCCAAAAGGCATCACCACAAATTCATAATGCCCATACCTTGTCCGGAAGGCAGTCTTAGCTACATCTTGTTCTGCCACCTTTACCTGATGATAACCAGACCTTAAATCAATCTTAGAAAATACTGCTGCACCTTTTAACTGATCAAAAAGGTCATCTGTCCGAGGTAACCTGACAGCATCTCATGGGTCGCAACACTAACCCCATCAAGTAACTCTATCTTAATGGGTTGGCTCACTCTAGTAGGTTTCAAACCTAATCTTTCTATCATCCCATAAGATAGAAATGAATGAGTGACTCCATAATCAATTAAAACATAAAGAGGAACTGCATGAAATAATAATCGACCTGCAAGTCACCTGATGGGATCAAGCGCTTCACCTTGTGCTATTGTAAATACCCTAGCATTAGTGCCTCTGGAGGTCTGTGCTGCAGATGGAAGGGAAGCTTTACAATCTTTCATCAAATGCCCTAGTTGCCGGCATCGATAACATACATTACGGCCCAACTCTCTCAAACACTCCCTTGGATGAGTCTTCCCACATTTAGGACATGGGGGAAACTCCGTTGTTCTCGGCCGTTTATTCGGCCAATCTTTCTTGTTCTTCTTCGGCTGAAACTTCTTCTTATTCTTCACGTCTCTGTTTCTTGCACTTTCAAATCTTTCTCTCTGTGGGGCGGGAGATGGTTCACTTGATCCTCCTATCGAGGGACCTGCTAGGGTGGTTTTGTTCTCAAATATTTCCACTCTCAATGCTCGACGTAAGGCCCCACTATAGGTTTGAGAGGGATCAGCACCCATCATTATATCACGAGCTATCTCCTGCTTCAAATCATGGACAAACTTATCTCTTCTCAATTCTGGAGTACTGACTATTCCGAGTGCAAACCTGGCAAGGGAATTAAATCTCACTGAATAGTTTTTACTATACTAGACCCCTGCCGTAAACTGATAAATTCTTGGACCTTCTTATGAACTCAGGCCTCCGTTCTATTCTCAGCTTTAAATAATCCTCTGAACTCACCCCAGGTCATCACCGAAACATCATGAGTGTCTTCCATCAATTCCCACCAAATTTGGGGATCACCCCGAAATAAGAAACTGGCATACTGGATCTTTTCCCTGTCTGTCATAGGAAACATGTCGTCATACGCTCAATGGACCTAAGCCATTCTTCTACCACTAAAGGGTCTGTTGTACCTTTAAATTCTGATGGCTAATGTTGACTTGGAAGCCCATAAATTGGCTCAATCTGATTCTATATTGTCGAGGGTACCGACCTTTCTCTTTCTTCTTTAGTAGGCAGTACTTGAACGGGGTTTTCAATTCTTTCTGGTTCGACTGTCCCCTGTCTTTCTCTTAAGACATGTTGTACAATCCCCCGAATTCTAGCTTCATCAAGGGGAGGGGGAGTAGGTTTTGGTGGGTTGGAAGGTTCCCTTGTATCCATTGTTTTCTTACTACTTGCTCGGGTTCTATGCTTCATCTACAAAACAACCACATTTAATTAATTCATGCAACATTTTAAGTATGGAAAGAATTTAACTTACAACAGTCGGCTACGGAACGTCGCGGCGGTGAGAATTGCACATTGTCAAATCCCAAAATCTTAGCTTTGATACCAAAAATGTAATAACTGCTTTCTACTAGTATACTTTAGAACATATACAATAAAACATACATAATTAGTAAATGAAAATAGTTGGGCCCAAATTTTTCTTTACTTACAAAACATAATTCTTTACATATATCAAAATAACAAGTACAAAAAAACTTAGTGACAGTGGACAGTAATGCCAATCCTCCCCGCTTGTCGACGTCCTTCCGACCGCTGCTCACCTATTTCCTGCAAAAATATGGAAAAACAACGGGGTGAGCATAAAAATGCTCACTAAGTAAATCCCTTAACTCTTCTCTTTCTCAGGTTCTTTCCTTACTTAATTCCTTCTCTTTTCTTTTGCTATTTCTTTCTCCGTTTCTTACTCTCACTGATCTTTTCTTTCTTTCTACTTCTCTCTGTTCTTTCTTTCTTATTCTTTCTATTCTTCCTAACCATGATAAAATTCATGGCAATATGCATGAATAAAATGCATAAAATGTTTTTTCTTTCTTATTTCTATTTTCTTGTTCTATTTCTTTTCTTTTCTTTCTTGTTTTTCTTTTCTTTTCTTGGCTTGTTTAAGCCTTCTCATTCTTTCTTATTCTTATTCTTTCTCATTCTTTCTTATTCTTATTCTTTCTTTTCTTATTCTTATTCTTTTCTTATTCTTTGCCAACAGACTCGATTGATGTATGGATTTGGAATCTTGGCCGTGTGAGTGAGTACAGTCCTCATCTACATGTACTCTTACGGACCGTACAACTTCTTCTTTCTTCTTAGGCCACTCAATTAAGGTGGCGTGCATGTAGGAATTCTTCTCGGTACAACCCTCATCCACATACACTCTTACGAGCCGTAAAATTCTTCTTCTTCTTATGCCACTCGGAATTTCTTCTTAGCACTCATGGTTCCCCATCACAACAACCTATTCTTTTCTCTTTTTTAACACTCTTTAATTCTTTAATGCTTATTCTTCCTTTCTCTTTATTCTTAGAGTGTTTTATTCTTGATTCTTGATTCTTTATTCTTTCTTAAGTTTCTACACATACACAATTACATGCATATGGATGGCTCATGCTTAAAATTTCTTACTTACATGCACTTATGAAATGCACATATGCAATGTTGCATAAAATTAAGGTTTCTACCCAACTCATACTTCACTTAGGCATTTCATCAAACAATACTTGTGCATTAACAAACCCTAATTTAATTATCATTCTATTGGTTTCTTTAACCACCCAAATTGAGAGAAAAACTCTCTTATATCATCACCATACCTACACGGCACAAACACTTCCAAAAGATTTCTCCAGTTCTTCCAATTTCAACCCATCATCAAACCATCACATACACTCCTCATATTCAAATATATCCAACAACAAGCTTAAATAATCATCAATCTCATCTCAATTTCTCAATAATCATAACATATACATATTTAAAGGAAATCTCTACTCACTTGATTTTCTTAAACTTTAACTTGAGTTGGATTTTGAGTGGAATTTACTTACCTTATGCTTGAGCAGTCTCTCCTAAGCTCTCTACTCTTGTTAGATTCAAATCTTCTCTTAACCCTAAGCATAAACTTCATAAGAACTCAACTTTTACACAAATAAATCATAGATAAAGAGCATGAATTCTTACCTTTTGATGCCTAGAATCAAAACCCTATGAAAATCTACTCAAAAGCCCTCAAATTCCTTGGAGAAGTGAATGAAAATTTGAGAGAAAATGGAGGAGGAGAGTGGAGGTGGAATGAAGGAAATAAGGGTTACAAACCCTTATCATCTTATTTTATAAACTCACTTTCCTATTTTGCCCTTACACTTTTTTAGAAATTCCATCCTTGTCCCTTATTCAATTACCATAATGCCCTCATTTTTATTGCATTCTTTATGAAATTCTATCTCTTTTCACTCCCCACAATTTTAACTAATTTTGAGTGAAAAGACTATTTTACCCTTAATAAAAGTTTAAGGCATTTTCTTCATATTCTCTTAAAATAATTCTAACAAAAATTAACTAAGGGCTATGAAA
Organism: Pistacia integerrima; assembly: GCA_026225825.1. Lineage (NCBI taxonomy): Eukaryota > Viridiplantae > Streptophyta > Magnoliopsida > Sapindales > Anacardiaceae > Pistacia > Pistacia integerrima. The sequence continues at coordinate 1,630,321 of CM047749.1, read as the reverse complement.
CATAATTTAAATCATGTACCTCCATGTTGGGCGTTACAGTGCTTGCTTGTGCAAATACACTAGACTAACCCATCAGAGGATTCTACACGAAATGGTAAACCTAGTGTCAGTGGAATATATCCTCTTACGGATGGTGGTGCATGTGGTCCTTCGACTTGAGATCACCAAGGCGTCGTGTGTAAATATTGATGTAATTTGACACTAACCTAACGTTGTTTCTTTTAGGGATTACCAGGACAGTGGTAATTAGTTACATCGAGAAGTACACCATGTTTATGGTGGATCAACAAAGGATTCATCACTCCTGGTTACAAGAGAACTTATCTCGGTGAGATATTTGGTTAAAGAACTACGACCTCAAATCTGTGGCCATGGTGGAATCAAGTTGGTGCTCGAATTCAATTGTCGTCAAATTCAAGAACCAAATATAGAACATGTCAAGGTGGCTTTTGAGGTAGACACTATTTCTCTACCTCAAACCTTAATGAGATAAAAGATTATAAAACGGGTCGAATTGCACAGTAACCATACCAAAGACAAGGTAAGCCTAAATCGGTGAATCTTTACTTACCGGGGAATCATGATGCCTTGCTAGAGGTCAATGCTGATTGGTGTACGAAAACACTAATTGCTTGATGCTTAATTAGTTATCGGGACACTGGCGGCAAAGTGAAGAGCCTTCGAGTCACACACTTAGAAGGTAGTTAAGTGAGAAACAGAAATGGAAGGACAATTTTTTCCTTGGACCAAAAAGGGTATTTTGGTAATTTGGGAGTCCAGGGGCATTTTTGTCATTATTAACAAAAAGGACACTTTGGTAATTTTGCTAAGGGGTTGACGCCATTATCCAATTTATTGGGAGAATTTTTAGAAAAATTTGAATCATATTAATTTTAAATAATATGGAGAATATATATTTAATTTAATTAAATATATATTAAAACTCATATATTAAATATGATAAATATATATGGATTAAATAAATAGTAATATTTATTTAATTAGAATAAGTATTTATATAGGAATTAAATAAATAGAAATATTTATTTAATTAGGAGAATATCTTTAAGAGATATTCTAATCCCTTATATCAAGGATTGCAATCCAATTCAAATAAAAATGAAAAGGATTGTAATCCAATCCAAATAGGAATTAAGGAGTTACAATCCTTATTGGATTCTTATTTGGGATTGCCTATATAAAGGGTCATTGGGTTTTGATTTATAAAGCAATTATCATAAAGTTAATTTTGCAAATTGAATAGCAAAATTAACTCTCCCAAAACCCTAGCTGTCGCCAACCCTAGAAAGAGAAATTCTCTCTCTAAATTCCGCCACCTCCCTTAAGCCCTCTGATTGATCTAGCAATCAATCCTAGGGTGATCCTGAGCCCACCTTCATATGGATATCGACAGACTCAATCCTACATTGAACTAATAGCGACTAGTTTGAAAGATCCAGAAGAGGAGCCGCCAATGGAGATAAATCACATAACCTTGTATGGTTTTATATGTCGATTACTCAGGCTGAATCGTGATCTTGGGTAAGGGGATCATGCCATGGCAAGAATTTTTTTTTGTAATTCTGTGCTTGCCACAACATGGTTCCTACACAAACTACATCAATTGGTGCACAAAGCGCTTTGGTAATCTCAAGTCTAAGGATCACATGCATCACCATTCGTTAAAGGATTTATTCTAGAGACACTAGGGTTACCATCTATGTGGAATCCTTTAATGGGTCTATCTAGTGAACTTGCATACAAGAAGCACCCATGTGTTGCACCAGGTTGTCACCAAACAACCTTGACAAGTGAGATTAGTCACTGCCTTTTAATAGGGTCATTCAACACTATGATAGCCTTACCGTATTATATGTGCCCTTGGTCAGAATAATGCTAAGGCTACAGACATTTTTAGAATGGCTACCATATATGAACATAAGGTCCTCACTATCGAGATTGGAAACACTCGATATCCTCGTCATGGTTTTACCATCCTATGGACATGCATCACAACATACAATGAATACGAATTACAAAAGATAGAAAATGCCTTTTATTGATTATAAACATGATATTAAAGAGTCAATATTATAATAATTGATTGGCTCTAGGACACCTACTATAACAATCCCTATGCACAACAATCAACGAATCCCACACACATGGAAAGCACAAGAGAAGAAAAGGTAATACGAGAAGTCCACACTCACTTTTCCACGGGACTTTGACAAAGATAGTGGGACAGCTCATTGATGATGGACAGAACCCGAACTCAATCAAGCTATCAGGAGTAATCAGCTTGCTTAAGTCCCAAGCCTTGTTCGGTAATAAGCTGAAGTCCACTAGATGAGATTCCAACTCCAACAACAACTTGGGTTGGTCACGATCCACTGCAAAGGCAACACAAAAATATCAGCAATGTAGTAGTCCTTTTCATATGCAAGGAACTCAAGACAACCTACCCATGTCCCCAAATGATACATTGCCATCAAATGGGCAAAAGAATTAATATGAATCCCATTTCGGGATCTTGTTTGGTATGCCTATCATCCCTGCTCCTATGCTTTTGGTCTTACAAAGATAGCACGACCAACCTTCTTTAGTCTTCCTTAAACTATACATATACACAAGCTCGTCAACAGACAGCTCGTTAAAGCCTGCTCTCTAAAAGTGATATACATGCCAATCATATATACATATGAATTGGTGGTGAGCTGTAACAGTGCGATCTGAAATCGCTCCATCGCTAACTTGATAAAATGATGTTGGGGAATCGACACCCCACACCTCAGGAGAGTCTCAAAAATGGCAATCCAATCCAATCCAAAGGTGGGTTTTTCGGTGAATGATTGCCTATCGCATAAAGAGTACAAGCCAAACCATGCTCCCGCTGAATGCACCCTAGTTCCTTAGTGGGAAGGGCCACAGGAGGATTCCCCTTGGGCCTTACTATTGCCATTGGGGCAACATGTTAAACCAAAAATATGGCTAAATATTCCTAAAAGGGGGAATAGGAATCAACAAAAATATTCGTGGAATAACTTGTCAATAAAAGATAAAGCAAATAAGGAATGTATCTTAACAGGTTTAATAATTAGGTTCAACAACCAAGTGATGATGAAGTTATGAACCCTAAGTGAGTTTAACAAAAAGCAATAAATGCACCAAGCATGCAGACAATAAATATGAGCTACAAATGCATGAACATGTAAGATTAATGATATTCAACTTAGCAAACAAGCAATGAATAATAAAGAGATGAGAGAAAGAGAGAAATGGCTTACAGAACCTAGAGGAACGGTTGTTCCATAATTGCAAACAATCGTTCTTGACACGACAATCATATTTTTCAGATCTAGGTTGACTAGAACGTCATTCCACTACGCAGTATGATTGTGCAAGACCACTATACGGTCATTCCACCATGTGGAACAATCGCATCCAGATGTTCCTCCAAATCTTCTTAAAATTTCAGAGGAGTGAACAACCTCTTGGAATGATGTCGTGCAAAACTTCTTCAAATACGAATGGTCATTCCACCACAAGGAACGATTGTTCCAATGTTGAACTTTGAGTTTTGACTTTGACCTTTGAGATGAAGTCAAAAGCGTGAAGTGTTCTAGATTTGAATTATCTTGACTTTTGTTTTTGAGTGCACGGTCGTGCAGGATGGTCGTGCAAGTGCAGCCTAGTCGTGCGAGTGCCACTTCAAATTGGTAGCATGTCTAGCGACCAAGAGGAATGATGTTGTACGATATTGCACGATAACTTTCTCTTAAGGGAACAATCGTGCCTTGATCACGCACGGTTGTACCTAAACAGATTTTTGCTTATGCATTGTTGAACCACCTGTTAGACCTGTTTTGGTTTGGTTATGACTTGAGTCATACCTTAGCATGTTATGGTTAGTGATCAATCAAATTTTTGGTTGGTTTTGACACATCAAAACATATGAGAGGTCGATAATCTCCCCATTTTTGTTTGATGACAAAACTAAACAAAAATTGAGTTCCAAATAAGCATAATAACATATATTCAACATGCATTTTTCATAAACCAAAACTTGAGAAGAGCTCCCCCTTAAACCAAGAACTTTCTTACTGAATATGCATTTTCTAATCATAAGATTGAGCACAAATGCTCCCCCTTTCACCAAGCATATTCTCAAGTATAGAAGTTCTTAAATAAAACACAACACAATCAACATAATATATTCATAAACAACATATACGCTTCAATACAATATTCACAGCTTCAATTTTCTCCCCCTCTTTATCATTGATCAACAAAGGCATTAAACAATTAAGTAAGGATGAAACATATATTTGTATATATAATTGAACATTTAGTACAAGCAAATGTGAGTGTCCCAAGGGACACTAATGTTTCCCATGTGCAAAAGAGTTAAAAAAAAAAAAAAAAAAAAAAGAACAAAAACAAGTTAAAAAAAAAATTACATAATAAAAATGACACAAAAAGAAAACTATTGGTTTGGAGGTAAGGATAGTGGAGGAGTGTGTGGAGGTTGAGGAGGTTAAGAGGCAAGGGATAGCTAGGCTTGAAGACTTTGGGGGTTGTTCACAACTTCTGAAAGTTGATTACTCAATAGTAGATATTGATCTATGATTGCATTACTAAATTTTTGGAATTTCTCATCAAAGTATGTTGTAACCTTGTCAAAGATTTCATTCACAAGACTAGGAGGCATAGAGCTTGATCCTACTTCAACTCTTGCTCTTTTCCGATTTGTTGCCTCATCTGCACTGGAAGATTCAGTTGCATCTTCATCTCTATCTTCTCCTTCGGGTGGGATTAAAGCTGGTGATCCATTAGGCCTTATTCTAATCAATCCTATCCTTTGAAGTGAATTTTCAGAAAATGAATTTGATTCGTTAAATGATGTCCTCTGTTCAGAATCATCTTCCGTTATTGGAAGATTTAGGCGGTTGCAGAAGAACGTGACAAGCATACACAAAGGAATTTCTCCAGATTCCTTTAAGAACTTTTCAATCTTTCTTACCATAAGAGTAGCAGAGTTTACTTTTATCCCTTCTTTTGTTACTTTCCTTAGCACCAAATCTTTGGTCGTAACTTGACCATTTGATCGTTTCCTTGCATTGAAGGAATAAGAGATGAATCTACGAAGAAGTCTCATCTCTGAAGTTTTTAGCTTTGTTGATTTCGACCTGTGATGATCATAGTTTCCTGTTCCACCTACAGCATGGCATGCAACCAATGAAGACCAACCTTTAGGAGGATCAACCAATCCTTTTTCATCGCATTCTAACCATTCAGCCAACATACTAGTTACAAGAACTTCACGATCAATGTTCTTCAATCTAAAGAACATTGTATAGTGATCATCAACATAAAGACTACTGTAAAATTCACTAACAAGGTGCTTGTATCCAAACATATTCAGATTAATCAGCCTATTTATTAGTTCTACTAAATTTCCATCAATTCCTAGAGTTCTAACAATAACCCAATCAAAAGTACGACCAAGATTCATACCCCGTTTATTGATGCGTTCGAACTCCTTCCTCTTAATAGGATTCTTGAAATCAACTCCATTTGGTCCTTGCATGTCTTCTGATCTTGGTCCACAACTGCCACTTGCTGTGTTCTTTGTTTTAGGCATTTTGTTTGGGTGATTTGAGGTGTTTAGAACGAAATGGAAGTGGATTGGGATAGATTTTGGAGAGAATGAGTTTCGGAGTTCAAAGAGTTTTTGAAAAAAATTTGGCGTGAAAGCAAAAAAATGAACCGACCTTTATATAGAAAACACGAGGCATGATCGTTCCACTAGTTGGCACGATTGTTCCAAAGTAGACTGTTTGAAAAATTTGACTTTCTTTCCACATTGATCAAAATATCATCAACAAACAATGTTTTTGACATTCCAATCACTTAGGGAATTTTCATTTGTGAGAAAAAGTGTCAAGTTTGATATCAACCACAAGATTGTATCATTTTGACTTTTCTTTATTCAAAAATACTCATTCAACCATTCAAACACACATTTGTCAACAATTTTTCATTCATATGTTAAAAACACAATTTTAATCTTACATATGAACTAAATGTGTTCTCCATCTTGGTGAGAAGACTTTCCACATAGTGATTCTTATGTCCATCATCTAATGTACCTTGTTGCCCCCCTTTGGATAAGCATGTAGAGATTTTTCTATACGGGTTGTTGCAAAAGCAAATTTTGGAGTACCAAACTCATAATCCCAACCCTATTATCCTTACAATCTGATGGATCAAATCACTAATGGGGTATGTAAGAGTAGTTGCATTCTGACATATGTTAGGACAATCATACACAACATGTTATAGCAATCAACCCAAACATATTCTCAATCATGCACATAAAACATATCATCTTAATCAATGTTAAACAATCATAAGATGATGAATCATACTTGGTTCGCATCTATCATTCCAAGCTCTCTTTGAATAGTGTATAATCTTTCTTTGTCAAGAGCCTTAGTCAAAATGTTGGCCAATTGGTGACTAGTATCAACAAATTCAAGCACAATATCACCTTTGCTAACACTATCATATAGGAAATGATGTCTAATGTCTATACTCTTTGTCCTAGAATGATGTACAGGATTCTCAGACAGATTTATATACTTGTATTATCACAATGAAAAGGAATGTTATGTATTTTGCAACCAAAATCTTCAAGTTGTTGCTTCATCCAAAGAAGTTGTGCACAACAACTAGCCGCTGACACATACTTAGCTTTCGTGGTTGAAGTAGCAACTAAATTTTGTTTCTTTGAAAACCATGAAACTAGCATGCTTTTTAAGAATTGACATGTTCTACTAGTGCTTTTCCTATCTATCCTACATCCTCCAAAATTAGCATCTGAGTGTCCTATAAGACTAAAAGATGATCCTTTAAGATACCATAGACCAATATTTGGAGTTCCTTTCAAGTACCTAAGAATTCTTTTGACAGCATTCAAATGAGAATCTTTAGGACATAATTGGAAATGTGCACACATGCATACACTAAACAATATGTTTGGCCTAGATGTGATTAAACCCAAAATATGGGTAAATATTCCTAGAAAAAAAGAGGGGGGTGGTTTGAATAGGAATCAATAAAAATATTTGTGGAATAAAACTTGTCAATAAAAGATAAAGCAAATAATAAATGTATCTTAACAAGTTTAATAACTATGCTCAACAACCAATTATGTAACGGATAGCGTAATGGGCCCTTCTAACTACTGGCTACTTGACCGCATGGCCTCATATACGACAGGTATTGTCCCCCCCTTAAGGGATTTCTTCGCCTCTCACACCACTCAAACCCATGCCCAAGGGGCTATAGGTAGTTAGCCCAATGGTACATACCATGCTTCTCATTTGCCTATAGCCCCTTGGGCATGGGTTTGAGTGGTGTGGGAGGTGAAGAAATCCCTTAAGAAGGGGGCAGTACCTACCGTATATGAGGCTATGCGGCCGGGTAGCCAGTAGTTAGAAGAGCCCACTATGCTATCCGTTACATAAAAAGGCGCAATTGTAACGCCCACATCAAGGTATGTAGCTTTATTTATGCCCTAATACCCTTAGTTGAAATTTGTGAAAGTTATCTTGAACAAGTGTGAAGAAAATTCTTTAAAATGTTATTAGGGGTAAAATGGTCATTCCACTCATAATTAGATGAAAGAGTGGGGAATGAAAAGAAGTAGAATAACATGGAGAAGTTAATAAAAATGAAGGCATTCTTGTAATTGACTAAGGGACATAGATGAAATTTTTAGAAAGTGCAAGGGTAAAATGGGAAACTATATATATTATTATGTAGTAATAAGAGTTCAAGGATTGAAACCCTAGCTACTCCACCCATTATTCATGCCACCTTCATCCCAAATTCTCTCAATTTTTCTTCCACTAATTCTAAGGAAATTCATAGGATTTTGGCTAGATTTTGGTAGATTTTCAATCCTAAGCATCCAAAGGTAAGATTCTTGCACCAAGATGTAAGATTTAAATTTTAAAATTTGAATTCTTATGGTTTTATATGCTTAGGCTTTAAGAGGTAAGGGGAATTCTACCAAAGAGAGATTATAGTGTTGGAATTGCTCAAATTCAAGGTAAGTAAATCCAACTCTAGCTTTGATTGGATAAATACTTGTGTAGAGAAATTTATTGTATGTTGTATGTGTGTTTGGATGATGAGAATTATGGATTGAAATTGAGGTTGTTTGATTTGTGAATCTTATGGCCATGAGAAGTGATGTATTAGTATGTGTTGAGTTGATGAAATTTTGGGTGAAATATGAAAGAATGGATATGGCATGGTGGAGGATGAAATTCGGCTAGGGTGGTTGTTGGCCTTAGGGAGTTTTTCTCCAATTTTTGGTGGCTTGAGAAATATGTGGAAGTGTAACCAATTTGAGGTTTGTATGTGCATGTAAGGTGTTTGATGAAATGTCAAAGAAAGTGCATATATATGAGTATGTTAAATTATTAATTGTTATGGAAATGTTGTTGGTAGAGAATACTAGTTCCATAATGATATCTTTATATGCCATAATGCATTCTTACATTTGAGCATTTGCATTTAGAAAGAATAGCAAAGAATGAGCATATTTACATGCAAATATACATGTATGAGAACATTAAAGAATAAAGAGAAAGAAAGAAAAGAAATTCATTGTAGAATCATTATCTAAAGAACATAATTAAAGAATACCTCAAATCTGAAATTTTATTTAAAGAAATATAAAAAGAGAAGAGAAGAGAAGGTTGTTGCGATGGGGAACCCATGAGTGACAGAGAAGAAGAATATCCTCACATGCACACCGCCTTTAGTGAATGGCCTAAGAATAATAAAGAAGAATTTGCACAGTCCGTAAGAAGTGCATGTGGATGAGGACTATACCCAAGAAAGAATTTGAGAATACTCTCACACGGCCAGGGTTCCAAATCCATGCCTCAACCGAGTCCAATCGGCAAAGAAATAATAGAAAAGAAAGAAAAGAGTAGAAAATAAAAGAAAGAAAAGAATAGAAAATAAAGAAAGAACAGAAAAGAAAGAAAGAACAGAAAAGAAAGAAAGAATAGAAAAGCAAGAAAGAATAGAAACAGAAAAGAAAAAAGAGAAACAAAAAACGAAAGAAATGCAGGAAAAAGAAAGAAAACAGAAAAGAAACAGAAAACAAATGAGAAATAGAAAACAGAATAAGAAAACAGAAAAACAGAAAAGAAAATGTATTGCATAGAAAAAAAGTTTATGCATCATGCCATTTCTACTATCTCGAGTTAGTTTCTCTATTTGTGCTTACATATCGGTAAGTGAGAAACTAGAATCTTAGAAAGAGCAGAGAAGAATTGACAAGTTTGGTGTAAGGAAAGAAAATCCAGGATCTCAATAACAGAGAAAGAATAGAAGTATTGTGGGTTTACTTACTGAGCAATTAGTGCTCACTCCGTTGATTTCATTGTTTTTGCAGGTAGTAGATGAGATGCGGTCGGATGGAACGTCAAGTAGCGGAGGAGAAAGGCAACATTGTCTAACTGTATTTTTGAGTTATTTTTGTGACTTATTACTTGATGTAGAGATTTGTATATAAAGAAAAAAATTGGTTATGGGCCCTCTATTTCATACTTATATATATATTTTCTATAATATGTTTAGTGAGTTTTACTTATATTTTTCCAAAGAACTACTAGCTAGAAAGAATATTACAAAGTGATGATGAAGTTATGAACCCTAAGTGAGTTCAAGAAATAACAATAAATGCACCAAACATGTAGACAATAAATATGAACTATAAATGCATGAACATGTGAGATTAATGATATTCAACTCAGCAAACAAGCAATGAATAATAAAGAGATGAGAGAAAGAGAGAAATGCTCAGCAATTTATTGTGGTTCGAAGCCATATCCACAGCCTCCTACATCCACTTCTTCAAGGCAAGCCTTCTTAAAGTTTCACTAGAATCGGATTTCACCCTTACAATAGTTTTCACAAGGTTTTTCGCTTCATACACATAGATTTACAGGATTGCACCTAGTTTTACAAGATTTCTCCACCACGAAAAGGATTTAAAGTTGTTTGTGACTGATTGCCTCTTTCAAGTAAGCTTATACACACAATAAGAACAAATGATCTCTCAAAGGTTTACAAGATGAGTACAAGTGAGAGTATTGGTTTGGATTTTGAGGTTTAGGGATTATAGTAAGATGTTTTTCTTATCTCTTCTCTATAAAATAACCTAGGAGCATCGAGCTTTTATAACCCAAAAAGAATTAGCCATTGCAGCATTTAACGCAATTCCGATAAGGCTTGCAGAACCCAAAGGAACGGTCGTTCCATAATCATGAACGGTCGTTCCTGGCACAACGGTTATATTTTGAGATCTAGGTCAATTGGAACAATTATTCCACCATGTCGTATGATTGTGCAACACCACTGCACAATCATTCCACCATGCTAAACAATCACATCCAAATCTTCTTAAAATTCTAGAGGAGTGAATGACCTCTTGGAACAATGTTGTGCAAAACTTCTTCAGATATGAATGGTCATTCCACCACAAGGAACGGTCATTCCAATGTTGAATTTTGAGTTTTGACTTTGACCTTTGAGATGAAGTCAAAAGCGAGAAGTGTTCTAGATTTGAATTATCTTGAATTTTGTTCTTGAGCACACGGTCATGTAGGATGGTCGTGCGAGTGCAGTTTGGTTGTGCGACGCCACTTCAAATTGGCAGTGTGTCTAAATGTTAGTAAATGATCCATATACGCAGCGGAAACAAAAAAATATAATAACAAGGATCCTTCCCATTGAGCCAAGATCAAAGGTACAATTTTTACAGTTTATATAAATACAAGAATCTGTAGAAATTAAACATGAGTTTAGAAAAACATACGCAAGTTTGGAGGCTCCTCCAAATTTGGCTATGAACATTTTTGCTATCGATCCAAGCATAGGATCGAACCCACGTAGTCTACACGAAGACAATCACAAGGAACTAAGGAGGGATTTGCTAGATCCTCCTTAGCCTTAAGAATCAAGAAAAAGAAAAATCAAAGGATTGATTTTAGACAAAAATGAATCTGCCATGGGAGAGGAAATGGGGCTGCTGTGTGTGTGGTTTTTCAAAGAGAAAAATTCCGTCACTTTAATTAACACACACCTTTTCTTTTATAGTAAATTACGTTGCCCTATTCCTATATGGAATAGGCTTGGGCTCCAACCCAAACACCCCATGTTACCAAACACTCCTAATTTGATATTTTTATTTTCCATCATTATCTCAATTAAAATCAATTAATATATATTTAATATATATTGACATTTAACAATAATGATAATATATTTAAATATGTGTGAACACATATTTAAATGTAATTTCACTTATTTAATTTTTCTAACAAATTAAATAAAGGCTACGACCTCAGCAAATTTAATTGCATTGTGAAATTACCAAAATTTTTTGCCATAAAAAGATGAAAACGCCCTTCTTTCTTCCTAGCTCTTAAATTATCTTCTATGTGTGTGACCTATAGGCTCCTCATCATACCGGCAGTGTATAGTATAACGATTAACACCAATTAATCGTCTCACTAATACACAGACCAAGATTGGCCCCGAGCAAGGCATCATGGCCACTCGATAGATTCGGATTCAGCAAAGTAGTTACTTGTCAATGATATGGTTACCATACAATTCGATCATTTCATCATTCGTTATCTCGACGAGACAAAGGCATAGAAATAGTGTCAACCTTCGGTTACTCTCGATATTATGTATTCAGTTTCTGGATCAATGACCCGTATCATAAACTGGATAGAGCAACAACTCAATCCCACTGTGGCCACAGTTTTAGTGTCATTGCCATATACTAAATTACGCCGTGAGATAACTTTCTCCTGTACCCGAGAGTGATGAATCCTCTGTCAATCCATCGTAGTCTTAATACACTCCTTGACGCAGCCAATCACCACCGTATTGACAGCTCTGAATAGAACTGCGTTAGGCTAGTGTCAAACTGCACCAATCGGTGCACAAGGCGCTCCGGTGATCTCAAGTCTAAAGATCACATGTACCACCATTCGTTAGAGGATTTGTTCCATAGACACTAGGGTTACCATCTATATGGAATCCTCTGGTGGGTCAGTCTAGTGAACTTGCTGCAGTGTATTCGCCTACAACAAGCACCCATGTGGTGCACTAGGTTCTCACCAAACAACCTTGACAAGTGAGATCAGTCACTGCCTTTCGACAAGGTCGTTCAACGCTATGATAGCCTTACCGTATTACTTGTGCCCTTACTTCATAATAATACAGGGGCTATGGATGTTTCTAGAATGGCCACCATATGTGCTCATAGGGTTCTCACTATCAAGATTTGAAACACTTGATACCCTCATCACGGTTCTACCATTCTAAGGACATATATCAATACATATTGCAATAATAATGATTTACGCAATATAGAATAAAATGCCTTTTATTGATTAATGAACATTATTACAAAGAGTCAATTCTACAATAATTGATTGGCTCTAGGGCATCTACTCTAACACCAAAGACCAAGAGGAACAATGTCGTGCGATATTGCATGACAAGTTTCTTTTAAGGAACAACTGTGCCTTGACCATGCACGGTCATACCTATAACACCTACATCAAGGTACGTAATTTTATTTATGCCCTAATACACTTAGTTGGATTTCTTTGAAGTTACCTTGGACAAATGTGAAGAAAATTCCTTAAAACTTCATTGGGGGTAAAATGGTCTTTTCACTCATAATTAGTTGAAAAAGTGGGAAGTGAAAGGAAGCAAAATAATGTGAAGAAGATAATAAAAATGAGGGTATTTTGGTAATTGACTAAAGGATATAGATGGAATTTCATAGAAAGTGCAAGGGCAAAATAGGAATACATGCATATAATATTAGATATAAGGTTTCACTGAAGAAACCCTAGCCATGTATATAGCCCTTGTACACGCCACCTTCACCCCATTTTCTCTCAATTTTCTTCACTAAATTTCAAAGGGAAAGCATAGGATTTGGCTTGGATTTTTATAGATTTTCAATCCTAAAGCATCCAAAGGTAAGATTCTAGCACAAGGAGTATGATTAACCTTTAAAGTTTTATATTCTTATGGTTTTTATATGATCTAGGTCCAAGAGGGAGAGACTTTTAGCAAAAGGGAGATATATCACACATGCAAGGTAAGTAAACCTAATTTTAGCTTCATTTGAGCAAGACTTGTGTGGAATGATGCTTGCATGTTTTTATGTGATTGCATGTGAGAATTATTGGCTGCTTTTGATGTTGAATGATGTGTAATTTCCAGCCATGAAAAGTAGTGTATGAGTATGTGATGATTTGGTGAAGTTATGGAAGAATTAGTGTTGAAATTTTGAAGTGTTGAGATTTGTTGAAAATGGTCAGGTTTGATGATATAGATAGTGAGTTTTTGCCTCAAATTTCGGTGGATTTAGAGATATGTGGAAGTGTAGCCAACATGGTAGTTGCATGTGCATATGAAGTGTTTGATGAAAATCCAAAGAAAAAATACATGCATGAGTTGGCTAAACCCTATTGAAGAAAGGGTTAGAGAAAGACAAGAATTGAAGTAGGAAGATTATGTTGGGCTTAACCAAGTGTAAATGTTAGTATTCAAGGGTGCATATTGTTATGGCAAAATTTAGAATATCACTTGGTCATGTTAGTTCCATGAGAGAAATGACCTTTAGTGTTTGGTTCTAGTTACTTGAACCTTTCCTACTTTTTGTACAGCACATGAAAGTGTTAGAAAGGAATTGCAAGTTGAAGTGTTACTCTGATATGGCAATTGTGATAGCATAGAATGGTAGAATATGTCATGACATACCATTACGCCATAATGAATTTTCAAGTTTTTATATATGAACTTGGAAAGCATATTAAAGAATGGGCTTGATTACGCATATATTGTGCACATGATTTATATATAGCCTTGTTTTGGTAAATGAGAATATTAAAGAATATGTTAGCAAAGAATGAGAAAAGGAAAGAAAAGAAATGGCTTGTAGATTTCTTTTTACCTAACATGCAAGTATGTATATTTTCTCATTTACTAAAGAATGCAAGTGTAGAATTTCCATAGCTTGGAAATTTATTTAGAAATGTGTATAGTATCTCTTTCTATTCTCTTTCTACAGCATGTTATGTTATAAGGTTGTTGCGATGGGGAACCCGTGAGTGACAGAGATACCCACATGCACATCGCCATCAGTGAGCGGCATCAGCAGGAAGATACAATATTTGTACAGTCCGTCAGTAGTGTATGTGGATAAGGACTGTACCCAGTAGAGCATACCTACACGCACGTCGCCATCAGTGAGGGCCACAATAGAGAGAAACAACATTTGTACAGTCCGTCAGTAGTGCATGTAGATGAGGACTGTACCCGCTCACATGGCTAGGGTTCCAAATCCATGCATCAGCCTAGTCCGATCGGCAAACTAGAATAGAAGAAAGAAAAGAAAGAGGTACAACATAAGAGACAAAAAACAAAAAAGAAAAGAAAGTTCTTTTCTCAGGAAAGTTTATTATTCTGCATATGTATTATGCTACTTACATGATTCAGTGTTGCTTATGTGCTCGACGATGTACAGTTTTATTCATTGTCTTTGCACGTTGATAAGTAGCAAATCAGAGTATCAGAAAAGAATGCAGAATATTAGAAAAGAATGAAGAATATTATCAAAGATTAAAGTGAGAAAAGGAAAATTAGAACATGAGTAATGGAGGGAAAACAATAGTGTAGTTTGGTTTACTTACTGAGCAATTAGTGCTCACTATGTTATTCTTCTGTTTTGCAGGTACTTGATGGTTTATGATCGGGTGGGACATCAAGAAGTGGAGGATTTTGGCGGCACTGTTCAAAACTACCTTGTACTGTCAGTTATTTTGTTTATATGTTTATATGAATTAAAATTAAAATTTTCGGATTTTACATTATGTATATATGTTTACAAAAGTTATTTAGTGGATTTTGTCATATAGTTCTTAAAGACATACTAGCTAGAGAGTGTATTACATTTTTGGTATCAGAGCAACGATTTTGGGAAATTAACAATGTGCCTCTCCTGCCGCGTTGACGTACTGTAGCCGATTGTTGTAAGTTATTTCTTTTTCTCACTTGTATTAGCTAACTAATAGTATTGGTGCTATGTGTTTTAGATGAGACGGACGACTCGATCAGGTAATAAGATTGCATCGAGTACGGGTGAGCCATCCAACCCATCCGGATCTGCTCCTCCTGTCCTTGATGAAGCAAGGATTCATAACATTATTCAACAAGTATTGGCAAAGAGTCAGGGCAGACCTATATCAGAGAGAGTTGAGACACCAATTGTAGTACCGACCACTAGAGATGAGAGAGAAAGGCCGGTACCTCCGATAGTATAGAGTCATCTTGAGCCTCTTAATGAGTTACCTAGTCAGCATCAGCCGTCAGAATTTAGAGGTACGACTGACCCATCAGTGGCAGAAGAATGGATTAGATCTGTGGAGCGTACGACATCACTTTTTCCCATGACAGATTGGGAGAAGATTCAATATGCTAGTTTTTTGTTTAAGAGTGATGCCCAGATCTGGTGGGAGCTGATGGAAGATACTCATGATGTAGCCACTATGATCTGGGGAGATTTTAGAAGACTTTTTGAGGTAGAATACAGGACAGTTGATAGAATGCATGAAATGATACAAGAATTTATTAGCCTACGACAAGGGATCAGTTCTGTGAAAGAATACTTTATTAGATTTAATTCCTTGGCGAGGTTTGCACCAGGTATAGTGAGCACACCAGAATTGAAGATGAACAAGTTTATGCATGGAATGAATCCAAAAATAGCTCGAGATGTGATGGTAGGTGCCCAGCCTCCTCAGACTTATAGTAAGGCCTTGGAACAAGCTTTACGAGCTGAAGTATTTTTGAACAAGTTAACTCCATTGACTCCATCAGTTGCAATCCTAGTATTCCATCTCTCGCTCCACAGAAAGATAGGTTTGATACACCCAACAATAGAGAAGGGAAGAATAAGAAAATATTTCAGTCAAAGAAGAACAGGAGGGATGGGAAGAATAAAAGGCTGAGAACTTTTGAGTTTCCCCAATGTCAGAAATATGGGAAACATCATCCAGGAGAGTGTCTCAAGGGTGTGTGTTTTAGATGTCGACAGCCCGAACATATGATGAAAGACTGTAAGGCCCCTCCTGTACCCATAGTACAAACATCTAAAGGTACTAATGCGGGTATTTACAGTTGCACAGAGTGAAGCCGAGGCTAGCCCATCTGCGGTTACTGGTAAGTTATTATTTCATTCAATTCCCTTTTATGCATTAGTTGATTCTGGAGTCACACACTCATTTATTACATATAGGATTATAGAAAGATTGGGTTTGAAACCTCTTATAGTAGATCAACCCATTAAGATAGAATTGCTAGATGGTGATAGTGTGGTAACTCGAGAGATGCTTTCAAGGGAGTCCGTAGTGATCCATGGAAGGATGTTACCAGTGTATTTGATTGTATTTGATATGCCTGACTTTGATGCTATTTTGGGCATGGATTTTCTAGGGAGATATGGAGTAGAGATTGATTGTCGAAAGAAGAAAGCAAAGTTTAATCTTGATGACAGCGATAAGTTTAGTTTCGGAGAGGGCCATCAACTTAGCATGTTAATCAGCAGTGTAAAAGCTAGAAAAATGTTAAGAAAAGGGTGTTCCAGGTATATTGCCCATGTGGTGCAAAGCAGTAATGTCCCTCGATCAGAGATCCAGAATGTGCCAGTAGTCTAGGAGTTTCCAGATGTATTTTCAGATGATTTGCCAGGTTAGAAATTCAATCTACTTTACTGAAAGAGATTAAAAAAAAGCAAGTTGTCGACGAATGGTGTCAGAAAATGAGTCGACAAGTATTGGAAGGCAAGATATCAGAGTATCAAATTTCAGCTGATGTTTTCAGTTTTAGGAGTCGTATATGTATCCCTCAGGATGTTGAGCTAAGAAAGAAGATTCTTGCGGAGGCTCATGACAAACCATATACTGCACATCTTGGAGGAACCAAAATGTATCAAGATTTAAAGAAGAGTTATTGGTGGCCAGGTATAAAGAAAGATATCGGAGACTATGTAGCAAAATGTCTGGTTTGTCAACAGGTTAAAGCAAAGCACCAGAGACCATCAGCTGATTCCACCCTCGGGCATTCACCCCGAATGGAAATGGGAAAATATATCAATGGATTTCATTAAAGACCTTGAAAGAGTTCAAAAGGGTTATAATGCGCTATGGGTGATCTTCCAGTAAAAGACAGTACCACCTTAGATCAGTTAGCCTAGATCTACATCAGAGAGATAGTTAGATTGCATGGGGTGCCCAAAACAATAGTATCAGATAGAGATTCCAGATTTTTTTTAGCTTTTTGGACTAGTCTACAGAGAAACTTGGGTACTAGGTTAGCATTTAGTACAACTTACCACCCACAGACAGATGGCCAAACTGAGAGAATCAATCAGGTGCTTGAGGACATGCTGAGAGCGTGTTGTATGGATTATAAAATGACCTGGCATGAGATGCTACCATTGATAGAGTTTGCTTATAATAACAGTTATCAGTCTACAATTAAGATGGCTCCTTATGAAGCTCTATATGGTAGATGGTGTAGATCTCCATTGCATTGGGATGAAGTCGGAGAGAAAGATGCTTTGAATGTAGCTCTTGGACCGAAGATAACTCAGAAAATGATAGAAGACATTAAGTTGATTAGAAACAGAATGAAGCAAGCTCAAGACAGACAAAAGAGCTATGCGGATTTAAAGAGAAAAGATGTAGAATTTGAAGTGGGTGATAAAGTGTTTATTAAGATTTCCCCCTACAAGTGGGTAATGCGGTTTGGTGGCAAAGGAAAACTTTCCCCTAGATACATTGGCCCCTTTTAAGTATTGCAACGAGTAGGAAAAGTAGCATACCAGTTACTGCTACCACCAAATATGGATAGAGTGCACAATGTTTTCCATGTATCAATGGTTCGAAGATATGTCAGCGATCCCTCCCATATATTGAAAGCAGAAGAAGTGGAATTAGAGGAGAATCTTGTTTATGAGAAGCGCCCGGCCCAGCCATTCTTTGACGAGAAAAGTTAAGGAGCTCCGAAATAAGAGTATTCCATTAGCAAAAGTTCTATGGAGGAATCATACAGTAGAAGAAGCTTTATGGGAAGTGGAGCAAGATGTACGTAACCGCTATCCTGAGTTATTCACTTGAATTTCGGGGATGAAATTCTTTTAATGGGGGGAATTGTAACACCCACATCAAGGTACGTAATTTTATTTATGCCTTAATAACCTTAGTTGGATTTCTTTGAAGTTACCTTGGACAAATGTGAAGAAAATTCCTTAAAACTTCATTGGGGGTAAAATGGTCCTTTCACTCATAATTAGTTGAAAAAGTGGGAAGTGAAAAGAAGCAAAATAATGTGAAGAAGATAATAAAAATGAGGGTATTTCGGTAATTGACTAAAGGATATAGATGGAATTTCATAGAAAGTGCAAGGGCAAAATGGGAATACATGCATATAATATTAGATATAAGGTTTCATTAAAGAAACCCAAGCCGTATATGTAGCCCTTGTACACGCTACCTTCACCCCATTTTCTCTCAATTTTCTTCACTAAATTTCAAAGGGAAAGCATAGGATTTGGCTTGGATTTTTTTAGATTTTCAATCCTAAAGCATCCAAAGGTAAGATTCTAGCACAAGGAGTATGATTAACCTTTAAAGTTTTATATTCTTATGGTTTTTATATGATCTAGGTCCAAGAGAGAGAGACTTTTAGCAAAAGGGAGATTATATCACACATTCAAGGTAAGTAAACCTAATTTTAGCATTGATTTGACCAAGACTTGTGTAGAATGATTCTTACCTGCTTTTATGTGATTGTATGTGAGAATTGTTGGCTGTTTTTTATGTTGAATGATGTGTAATTTCCATCCATGAGAAGTAGTGTATGAGTATGTGATGATTTGGTGAAGTTATGGAAGAATTAGTGTTGAAATTTTGAAGTGTTGAGATTTGTTGAAAATGGTCAAGTTTGATGCTATAGTTAATGAGTTTTTGGCTCAAATTTTGGTGTATTTAGAGATATGTGGAAGTGTATCCAACATGGTAGCTGCATGTGCATATGAAGTGTTTGATGAAAATCCAAAGAGAAAATGCATGCATGAGTTGGCTAAACCCTATTGAAGAAAGGGTTAGAGAAAGGCAAGAATTGAAGTAGGAAGATTATGTTGGGCTTAACCAAGTGTAAATGTTAGTATTCAAGGGTGCATATTGTTATGGCAAAATTTAGAATATCACTTGGTCATGTTAGTTCCATGAGAGAAATGGCCCTTAGTGTTTGGTTCTAGTTACTTGAACATTTCCTACTTTTTGAATAGCACATGAAAGTGTTAGAAAGGAATTGGAAGTTGAAGTGTTACTTTGATATGGCAATTGTAATAGTAGAGAATGGTAGAATATGTCATGACATACTATTATTCCATAATGAATTTTCAAGTTTGTATATGTGAACTTGGAAAGCATATTAAAGAATGGGCTTGATTATGCATATATTGTGCACATGATTTATATATAGCTTTGTTTTGGTAAATAAGAATATTAAAGAATATGTTAGCAAAGAATGAGAAAAAGAAAGAAAAGAAAATGGCTTGTAGATTTTTTTTTACCTAACATGCAAGTATGTATATTTTCTCATTTACTAAAGAATGCAAGTGTAGAATTTCCATAGCTTGGAAATTTATTTAGAAATGTGTATAGTATCTCTTTATATTCTCTTTCTATAGCATGTTATGTTATAAGGTTGTTGTGATGAGGAACCCGTGAGTGACAGACATACCCATATGCACACTGCCATTAAGCATTAGTAGAGAGATACAGTATTTGTATAGTCTGTCAGTAGTGTATGTGGATGAGGATTGTACCCAGCAGAGCATACCTGCATGCATGTGGCAATCAGTGAGCGGCCACAGCTGAGAGATACAACATTTGTATAGTTCGTCAGTAGTGCATGTAGAAGAGGACTGTACCCACTCACATGGCCAGGGTTCCAAATCCATGCATCAACCTAGTCCGATCGGCAAACCAGAATGGAAGAAAGAAAAGAAAGAGAAACAGAGAAGAAAAGAAAGAGATACAACATAAGAGACAAATTACAGAAAAGAAAAGAAAGTTTATTATTCTGCATACGTATTATGCTACTTACATGATTCAGTGTTGCTTATGTGCTCGATGATGTACAGTTTTATTCATTGTCTTTGCACGTTGATAAGTAGCAAATCAAAGTATCAGAAAAGAATGCAGAATATCAAAAAAGAATGCAGAATATCAGAAAAGATTAAAGTGAGACAAGGAAAATCAGAACATGAGTAATGGAGGAAAAATAGTAGTGCAGTTTGGTTTACTTACTAAGCAATTAGTGCTCGCTCCGTTATTCTACTGTTTTACAGGTACTTGCTGATTTACGATCAGGTGGGACATCAAGAAGCGGAGGAGTTTGGCGGCACTGTTCAATACTACCTTGTACTATCAGTTATTTTGTGTATATGTTTATATCAATTAAAATTAAAATTTTCGGATTTTACATTATGTATATATGTTTACAAAAGTAATTTAGTGGATTTTGTCATATATTTCTTAAAGACTTACTAGCTAGAGAGTATATTACAATACCTACGCAGAAATTTGCTTATGCATTGTTGAACCACCTATTAGACCTGTTTTGGTTTGGTTATGACTTGAGTCATACCTTAGCATGTTATAGTTAGTGATCATTCAACTTTTTGGTTACTTTTGGCACATCAAAACATATGAGAGGTCAACACAACATTCTCGACCGAACTGACATCCTCCACCTATAGAGGATCAATTCCTACCTCACTTGGTTGATTCCTCGTAGACAACTTCACCGAGTTATCACTAGAAGACACTGATACACATTGGTTGCTACAGCCAGCCATTTATGAAAACCACCCTCAGGCACCTGAAATACAAAAGGACAAGTGTCATAACCTAAGTTCAACCTACGAGCCAATATGGCTGCACTTGCCCTTAGTCCTAAATGCCTGAAGGGTTCCCAACGGCGAACACCAGCCAATGAACCCTACCATCCTACCCATCAACTTAGCACATTTTATAAACCCTAGCCAAATAAAACCCTAAACAGCTTGCACTGGAAACAAAACACGCTAGGAAAAGTGTAAGAAACTTACCCACGAAGAAACAATGACCCTTTGCTACAAAAAAATGATACCTAAAGAAGATGAAGAGGATGTAGCAATGCACAATGATCACTCTGCTAGAAAACTTGAACGAAGCGATAACTCATAGTGTTAGCCTATATTTATAAGAAAAGCACATCAAGCGGGATGAAATCTAAACCGTCGCCTTGATGCCATGTGTCCCCAATCAACCGGAGTAGCATGCTCATTGATGCAAAAAAGTGATGCGCCACAGACTATCCAATGCACCGATGTAGCCATACACTGACGCACACATTAATTGCACTTCAAATCCCCAAGCAGAACAAGTACAATCATACCCCTACACCTTCCAACAACCACCCTCAATAGCTCCATGAAAAAAAAAAAAAAGAGAGAGAGAGAGAAGAAAAGAAGAATGCTTGCAAAAATTTTATTTTATTATGCAAAATAGTTTGGTTACATTATTTATACATCCAAAGAGAAAAAGCAACTCTAATCCTTGCTTGGAGCTGAAGACCTTTGCGACTCTATGCCTCCTAGCACCACCATTTGTTGCCACAGTCTATCTCGTTGCTGCCAAAGGGTGGCAATGTTCGCCGATCCCAATGCGCTTGCTCTTTAAAAGCCACCACTTCTAGTTGAAGCTTAATGATTTGGCGCTCCTTATCCACAATGATCCTCCGATGATCGGCCAGCTCCCCCTCTAGCATAATCCTCGTCATCTCTAATGTTCTTCCCAACTCTATTATCCTCACCTTGGCTAGCCAAATCCTCTCGACATTCTCATTCAACCTCCTAGGGTCCCCCAATATCTCTTGAAATAGCAAGGTCAACGACGAAAATACCTGCAAACACACACAAGTTAGAAACGACAATAAATTTATAGAAAAATACAAGTTGTACCCTTGCCTAATCAGTGGCCACTTTATCCAGCAATTCCATTTTGCTACAGAGTTTGTGCTCCTCTCACTCCCTTGGTGTATCACAGTCCATCAATGCACTCATAGGCTCACACAAATGCTCCGAGAAGGACGCCATGGCCTCCTTTAGAGTGGTTAGCGCAACCTCCACGTCAATAGAAGATGATGCCATAGCATCACACGTAGTACGATGCATCCACTCCCTCGTATTTCTAATCTGCCTACTAACATACGACGCCACAATCCTACGGCTAGTCTCGCCTCCCTCAGCTCACGTAACTAGTGCGTCCCCCTAACGTCATGACGTGTAGGAGTAGAGCTCACTTCATCCTTCTGTCTAAGACGGCAAGACGATCCCATCTTTGTTAAGAAAGTCCAACGAAACTCGTGCATGCACTCCAAACATGTCGTCTCATAGCTATCATTATCATCTCTATTAGAAGCCATGTCCACAAACCTTACTTTTCAAAGAATAACCACACAAAACAAAACTAAAGAAGCTGATGACACAAATGTAAGCACTAGGTCATATTTATATGCACTCAAGAATACCGAAATGACTCACCATATCAACCGTTTGAAATTCCCAATGCTTTATAATGACTAGCAACCTAATGAACGTAACTCAGCCTAAGGTGCTGTTGTATGGACAAAAAATCGTGTTGGGCCTAACGAGGCCTAATAGATAAGATAGACGGATTATGGCCCAAGGCCTTAACCCAATTCCAGTTGGGCCTACACTTAAGTCAACCCTGTGAATTGCCCTTTTTAAGAGTTTGGCTATCCTGCAAGTTAAACTAAGTTGGGTCAAGCCCACTAGCCCATAGTAGTCCATAAATAGGAAATGGAATCCTATTCTATTTCCACTTCTGTCAAGATCCTAGATCACATTCATAAATGTTAAGCTTAACCAGATAAGGAGGGGAGATATGATCTCTTTCCTAAACTACAACTCGTCTACCTAGAAGGATTCAGAGTCCTACTAGGAGTTAAACCTCTTGGGTTCACTGTATAAGCAAGGGCAAACCCCCTCATTAGGCATTTGAAAATTAGCCGCAACGCCTAAGCTCTCAAAGTTCTTGCTTCCAAGAACTATCGCATTATTCTGATATTCCTTTCCTTCCTTAGCCCTTATCAAAGTACCCTTAGCCTCGCTAACTTGAGCATCAAAATGTCTACGGCAGGCATCACACTAGTGTCTATCTAGCCTTCATGTTCCCTTTTGCTCTTTGTGCAAGTACATCGGGTTGTCAATGCCTCACTTCATATAGGATTAGTCCCTCTCGATTTGACCATAAATTTTATCGTTTACAGTTTGGCGCCCACCGTGAGGCCTTGACAATCATTTGTTCAAAGCGAACTTCTCTCTCCGTTCCTTTCTCCCCATTCAGCCATCATGATTGATAACATCGAAAACCCTACGCCTAACATTGCAGCTTAGATTGCGACTCTTACCACATTGGTACAAGAGAGCAATGAAAAGTACCAGGTCCTGGATGCTCAGAATGCTGCCATCCGCGCAGAGAATCAAGCTCTCCAAGAAAAGGTAACCCAATTCTATTCTTTGGATTAGTCTTTGAATCAGCATCATGCATCCACCTCGCGGCTACCCATGCATCCCCAATAACTATTTTCCACCCTAGATCATGGCACCCACTTGGAACCCCCTTACCACAGTACAACTCTAACCACCATAACACCCAAAACTGAGCCAAGCCACTCTGATAGTACCTAACCCATCAACCTCTCACGCCTACAAGCTATAGTTAAACACTCCTTTTATCCACCCACAAACATATCCAATGCAGTCACTAGCTGGCATCACTACCCAAACCACCCCGCTCAGCTCCACCATACATGTCAATCCCAATGTCTTCCCTCAATTCCTCAATAACTTAGACAACCTAATGCCAACCTCCCTTGAGCAAACACTAACCAAGCGACTTGTCGATATGGAAGCCATGATCCAACACATTCCCGATGTATCCACGTCCCTTAAGAAGAGCCAACCCCAAAGCTATGCTGATTCACCATTCATAGACACCATAGCCATGATGGAGATGCCACGAAAATTCACCTTCCCCAACATGAGGCTCTATGATGGACCACCGACCCGAACGACCACATAGCATCCTATAAGCAACGCATTTTTACTGTCGCCATACCCCGAGATCTCTATGAAGCATGCATTTGTAAGAGCTTTGGCTTCAGCGTCGTAAGGCCAGCATTCCAATGGTGCACCTACCTCCCAAATAGTTCCATCGCATCCTTCGCCCAACTCATAGACACCTTTGTGGAACAATTCACCAGCAACAAAACGCTGGAAAAACTGTTCAATGACCTCTACCGAATCCGCTAACGCTATAATGAACGCCTCCGAGAATACGTGGGACGCTTCAATCGCGAGAAAGTCTCTATCCCTTATTGCAATCAAGAAACTACGGTGGATGCATTTAGAAAGGGACTCCTCCTTGATGGTGAGCTATACAAGAAACTCACCAAGTTCAATTGCACCACTATGGAGGATGTGTTGGCTCGCATCTGGGTAGAAATAAGGTGGGAGGAGGATGAGGCCCATTGAGTCAAGGTTAGCAACGCTGATGACTTCAACCCCTACCGATTTGATAAGCGCAATGATACCCGATCAGCCATGTCGTACCAAGTAAGAAGAGGTATGGTCTACGATAATAGACATCAATAGGAGTGTCACTCAGCTCTGCACTTTGATAGAGCACTCGTCCAACCTAACAAGTATAAGATGCCTGACTATAACTTGAATATCGAGCCCACAGAAGTAGTGGCAGTGATGAAAGAGATAGGAAAGATCATCAGATGGCTAGCAAAGTTGCCATACTCTAGGGCCAAGCGAGATACTACTAAGTGTTGTGAATTCCATGGAGACCACGGGCATGTCACCGCCAATTGCATCGCCTTGCATCTCGAAGTTGTAGAGCTACTAAAGAGAGGTCACCTCTAGGATTTTCTAACTGATAAAGGAAAGGCCACCTTCGTAAGTAAGAATCGCTAAGTTACACTGTGACCGATAGCGCCACCTACTGATGAGATGTGCAATGTGATCTCTAGAGAATTAGAGGTAAGTGGTGTAAGTTACTCATCGACCAAACGCCACTTAAGAGCTGTAGCCCATCTAGGATACCATTGGCCCCAACTGTCCACTTAAAGACCAACGAATTTGACTATCGAATTCATTGACGACAAAGCAGCACTGCTCCTCAACCCCCATCATGATGCGCTCGTCATCACCCTATTGTAACACCTCCTCTTTAGTACTATTCTTATTATACATACTATGAAAAATATAGATATGTATATAATATGAAAGATAGTGGGCTCAAATTTTTCTTTACTCATAAAAATATACTATTTATTAAAAAAAAAAAACTTTCTAATTAATACAAAATATCATAGCCGGTGGACAGGTGGTGCCAATACTCTTCTATCCTATGACAGAAGAACAAGCAAAGCAGAACTGGCAATGCTCGACAAGTAAATCCTACTACTATCCCCGCAACTCACTCTTTGGTTCTTTCCTTACTCGACCGTTAGAGCATTTGACTATTTGCTTTCTTTCGTCAAGCCATTCTTCCTTTCTAATACATTACTTTCTTTCTTTCTTTCTCTCTCTTTCTCTTATTCTTATTTACCATGAAGAACAATCATGGTTCTCTCTTATTCTCATCATACTTATCATGAAGGAAAGTCATGGTTCTCTTTCTCATTCTCGTTATACTTTCACTAACCATGGAAGAACTCATGGTATATGCATATATGAGATGTACATGCAACTAATGTAAAAGAACTGCATGTTTCTTTCTTCTACTCTTTATTCTTACTAACTCAAACTTTCGCATTCTTTCTCATACTTTCTCTCTCTCTCTCTCTCTATCTCATTCTTTCTTAAGCTTTCTCAAGCTTTCTCATTCTTTAATTCTTTCTATTATCTCATTCTCATTCTCATTTCTTTCTTTCTTTCTCATAACTCTTTTCGTTAACTCCCTCTTTAGTAATCACGGCCTCATCTTACCGCTCTACGTGACTTCTTCTCATTCTAGCCGATCGAATTCGGTTATGCATGGATTCGGAACCCTTGGCCACGTGAGTGTATAATCTCTCTCGGGTACTCGGGTATAGCCCTCATCCGCATGCACTCTCACGGGCTACACCACTTCTCTATCTGATACTCATGCCGCTCTCTCAATGCGGCGTACATGCGGGAATACTCTACCCATTACTCACGGGTTCCCCATCGCATAACCTACTCTCTATGCTCGTATCTCTCTATTATTCTTTCTCATGTTTGCTCATCTCTTTCTCAAGCTAGTACTCATAACACAGTTTAACTTTTAACTTGTCTCATCTCTGTTCTTTCTCATTCTTACTCATTGGAATGTCACGACCTCATCTGACCGGAGGCACGGCTGGGCACTACCACTCTACGTGACTTCCGCTCATTTCGCTACTGATCGGATTTAGTTATGCATGGATTCGGAACCTTTGGCCATGTGAGTGTACAATCTCTCTCTCTCGAATGTCACGGCCCCATCTGACCGGAGGCACGGCTGGAACCTCGTGTTCCACTCTGCGTGACGGTCACGGCCTCATCTAACCGGAGGCACGGCTGGAACCTTGCGTTCCACTCTACGTGACTCTACTCGTCACTCACAGGTTCCCCATCGCACAACTTATTCTATTCTCTTCTTTAACTCTTGTGCACAAGATCTCTATTCTTTCTCTAGCTACTCATCATAATGTAGCTTAACTCTTAGAGTAATTCTTTACTCTTTCTCAACTTTTCTCCTTACTATCAGAGTATTCTCATTCACTTTACTCTTAAGGGTTGCTATTCTCAACATTCTCTACTCTTTCTTACTCAAGCTATTACTTATAGTATAGCTTATCTTCAAAATTCTTTACTCTTAAACTAGTACTCACAAGATAGCTCATACTCAACATTCTATATTCTTTCTCAAACTACTTCTTAATGCACAAATTATGCATATGGATGGTTCATACTTATTAATGCACTTTTGAAATGCCAAATGCAAGATTTCCTCAAAACAGCCATTCTGCACAGGTCACACTAAAAAGACCATAACTTTCATTATACACCTCTGATTGCTACGGTTCTGGTCTCGTTTTAAAGCTTAGAAACAGGGCTACAACTTCTCTGTTTTAATCTCAGCCCAGTTCAAACCGTAAGATGCTCAAAAATTACTTAGAAAGTTACGGTAGTGACAGGGCAGATTTCACTTAGGCATTTCATCAAGCAACTCTTGTGCACATAAAAACTCTTCTCTAACTACAACTCTCCTTCTCTTTTTAACCATCCAGAATTGGAAGTAAATTCCCTTCTATGGGCATAAACCCTATCATAGAAAAACACTCCCAAAATACAAACTCAATTTCCTCCAACTTCATCTCAATCTATTACTCATAAACACTTTCCATAAAGGAAATATCCAACAAACATAATATAAATACTCTTCTCAACTCAATTTCTCAACAAATAAACATACATCTCTACTCAATTTCTCAATAAGCATCATATATACATGCATAAATAAATCTCTACTTAAGAATTTCTTAAACTTTAGCTTGAGTTGGATTTACTTACCTCATACTTGAGTAGTCTCCACTAAAGCTCTCTACTCTTGTTGGATCATAACTTTCCCTTATTTCCTAAGCATAAACTTAGTAAGAACTTAACCCTTACATAAATAAAATTCATCTCTAAAGTAGGGATTCTTACCTCTTCTTGCTTAGGATCACTTCTTTGTCAAATTCCAACTCAAAACTCTCAAAAAATCCCTTAGAAAATTGAGTGAGAAATTGAGAGAAAATGGGAGATGAAGAGGCGGTGGAAATGGGTAGAATGAATGGGTTTAGAGAACTCAACCCTTATTAACTCATATAATATCCACTCTTTCCCATTTTGCCCTTACTCTTTCTTAAAATTTCCACCTTTATCCTTTAGTTCTTTACAAACTCACCCCCATTTAACATTATTCTCCATGAAATTTCCTTACATTTTACTCCCCACT
Source organism: Pistacia integerrima (assembly GCA_026225825.1). Taxonomy (NCBI): domain Eukaryota; kingdom Viridiplantae; phylum Streptophyta; class Magnoliopsida; order Sapindales; family Anacardiaceae; genus Pistacia; species Pistacia integerrima. Next base: position 1,602,044 of record CM047749.1, on the reverse strand, counting down.
TTTCTTACTAATTAGGGGTAAAATGGTCATTGTGTCCCAAAAGAAGAATTCTCTAGAAACCTCAAGGAACTTTTCTGCCGTCCTGTCGCCGCGGCGAAGAACTTCCTGTCGCCCCGGCGAAACATTCCAGAACCGACACCACCAACACAAAATCAACATTGCCGCGGCGAAGCTTCTCCCTCGCCCCGGCGAAGACTGAAATTCCAAAATTTGCTAAGTCTTGATCAATTCCAGGGTACACACTCAACCAAACCCCAAAACATAAACTCAACCAAAGAACATGAACAATATATAAACTCATTTAGGGGCAATTCAGGAATCCTTTAGGCCATACCATAAACAGTGGCTACGTATTTCAAGTGGGGTATTACACCTATAGATTGCAAACATCCTCTTGAAGAGAATCCTCATAAATCTTGGCTCCTCAGCGAACTTTTTGTTCCTTGACACCTTCAAAGTCATGAGACTAGAGGAATCCAGCATAAAACAACGATCCACATTCCGCGTTGGTTACAATTCAGAGCAAAAATGTACCATGGGGGAGATAAGTTTGCCAATCTACACCAAGGATATCAATCTCCATACCACCTTCATGATACTGGACGCACCTTCTCTATACAATGTGATACTTTGCCAACCATGGATCCATGGCATGCAGTCCATCCCATCCACCTTCTACCAAACCATCTAGTTCCTCACCAAGTGGGGTATTAAGGAGATAAAAGGAGATCAGAAGGCTTCTAGAGATTTCTATCAGAATGCGCTCAAGACTAAATGGGGAACCATGTAGCAATTACAGTCCCATACTGCTAGTGGAGAAGACCAGGACCAACCAACAGTGGAGGAGCTAGACGAAGTGTAGATACACCCTAATCACTCGGATCATAAGACTCAAATAGGGACACAACTCTAACCTGATATCCGAGAGAAGCTAGTGGACTTCCTCAAATAAAACCAAGACTGTTTCACTTGGTCCCACGCGAATGTGATGGGAACTAGTCTTGAAGCTATCATCCACCAGTTAAATGTTGAACCAAACCACCCCCTTGTGAAATAGAAGAGAAGGAAATTTGCCCCCAAAAGGAAAAAGGTGATAAATGAGGAGGTAGAGAAGCTGCTAGGAAATGGTTTCGTTCGGGAAGTTCATTATCCAAACTGGTTGGCGAACGTGGTGGTTGTTAAAAAGAAGAACGGACAGTGGAGAGTTTGCATCGATTTCACCGACCTGAACAAGGCTTGCCCAAAACATTCCTTCCCTTTCCCCCACATAGATATGTTAGTGGATGCGACCGCCAGACATAAGCTACTAAGCTTTATGGACTCCTTCTCAAGCTATAATTAGATACTAATGCACCCAGATGACCAGGAGAAGACTGCCTTCATCATCGAGAGAGGCATCTACTGTTATAAAGTAATGTCGTTCTGCTTGAAGAATGTCGGCACCACCTACTAGCATCTTGTGAACAAGATGTTTGCCATCTTGCTAGGGGACTCCATGGAAGTGTACATCGACGACATGTTGGTGAAGTCACTAATTGCCGAGCAGCTCCTTGACCACCTCAGACAAGCCTTTGAGGTGCTACGAAAATACAACATGAAGCTGAACCTAGCCAAATGCTCATTTGGCATTTCATCCGAAAAGTTTCTCGGCTACATGATAACACAGCACCGGATCGAAGCCAATCTAGATCAGATCAGGGCGGTCCTAAGCATCCCATCTTCTACATGCATCAAAGAAGTTTAGCGCCTCATTGGAAGAATAGTTGTGCTGACACGAATCATCTCCAAGTTGGCGGAGAAGTGCCACCTCTTCCTTACTTCCCTCAGAAAGACCAAGAAGTTCAAGTGGACCCCAACATGTAAAGAAGCATTGGCTAATCTAAAAAGGTATCTAACATCACCTCATTTGCTCTCTAAACCTAAAATAGGGGAACAACTCTTTACCTATTTAACCATGTCTGAATGCGCCATCTCCGCCATACTGATTCGAGAAGAGGAAGGAAAGAAGTTGTCGGTTACTACACCAGCAAGTCTCTGCTCAACGTCAAGACACGATATAGCCAACTCAAGAAGCTTACACTCGCTCTTATCACCGCCACGAGGAAACTGAGACTATACTTCCAGTGCCACCTGATCATGGTCTTGACTTCTTACCCCCTCAAAAAGGTCTTCCACAAACAGATCTTTCGCGTCGACTCATCTAGTGGACAATAGAGTTGAGTGAGTTTGACATCTCTTTCCAACCCCGCACCGCTATTAGGTCACAAGTACTAGTTGGCTTGATCGTCGATTTCACACCTAGCACTTGTATTCAAGTGGAAAAGGAGTTCCTATGCTTGACAGACAAAGGCTCATCCAAGTCCCTCCTCGTCAGACTCCGCTTCAAGTAACGCCAATCGTAGCTACCAGACCTCCGGGCCCAACTTCTCCCTTGGGCGGGCACATCATAGCAACCATTTGGCGCGACTTCAACCACAACAACAATGAAGTCCGAATACGAAGTATTGACGCGTACTCTCTCGCTAAGGAAATAGGGATAAAAAAACTCGAAGTCAAATCTAATTCACAACTGGTGGTGAATCAACTCCAAGGGACCTACCAAGCTCAAGACGCCAAAATGACCTCCTACCTAAACCTAGCCAAAGGGCTCTAAGCAACATTCAAAGAGATCACCATCACTCAAGTCCCAAGGGCCGAGAATACACACACAAATGCACGGCTAATCTCAGCTCAACTCTTCAAACTCCACTACTAGCAACAATACCATTGGTTCACCTCTATACACCAGCCATTGCGGTCCACTCAACCGAGGTCTCGCCAGTCCGATCGAAAGAGTCATGGATAACACCCATCGCTCACTACTTGGAGAATGACGAGTTGCAAACAAAAAAAAGTGAAACACGCCGAGTGAAAGCCAAACCAGCTTACTTCGTCATCCATGATGCTGCCTACTCAGAAGATACTTAGGCAACCACACTAGAGGACGTAGCCTTGCCAACTGGGCTCTCATAACGGGTTACTACTGGCCCACGATGCCCTCCAACTTGGCCAAATTCTCCAAGCACTGTGATAGCTGCCAACGCTTTGCTCCAATATTGTTGGAGTAGGTGTCTTAGAGTCAATCAATTATTATGGAATTGACACTTTGTAATAATGTTTATTAATTAATAAAAGACATTTTCTACTATATCATGTAAATCATAGTTGTATTTATTGATATATGTCCTTAGGATGGTAGAACCGTAATGAGGTATCAAGTGTTTCAAATCTTGATAGTGAGAACCTTATGATCACATATGGTGGTCATTCTAGAAATGTCTGTAGCCCCAATATTTTTTTGACCAAGGACATAGATAATATGGTAAGGCTATCATAGTATTGAATGACCCTATCGAAAGGTAGTGACTAATCTCACTTGTTAAGGTTGTTTGCCAATAATCTAGTGCAATACATGGGTGCTTGCTATAAGCAAGTTCATTAGACTGACCCACTAGAGGATTCCATATAGATGGTAACCCTAGTGTCTATGGAATAAATCCTCTAACGAATGGTGGTGCATGTGATCCTTAGACTTGAGATCACCGGAGTGCCTTATGCACCAATTGGTGTAATTTGATACTAGCCTAACATAGTTCTATTTAGAGATATCAATACGGTAGTGATTGGCAGTATCGAGGAGTGTATCAAGACTATGGTGGATCGATAGAGGATTCATCACTCTTGGGTATGGGAGAAGTTATCTCACGGCGCAATTCAGTATATGGCAATGACACTAAAACTGTGGCCATAGTGGAATTGAGTTGTTGCCCAATCCAATTTATTATTCCGGTCATTGGTCTAGTTGCTGAATACAAACACATCGAGAGTAACTGAGGTTGACACTATTTTTGTACCTCAGTCTCGATGAGATAACAGATGATAAAAGGATTTGATTGCACGGTAACCATATCATTGATAGGTAGCTGTTTCGCTGAATCAATTTATCGGGTGGCCATGATTCCTTACTAGGGGCCAATCTTGGTCTGTGTGTAGTGAGACGATTAATTAGTGTTAATCGCGATACTACTCACTGCCGGTATGATGAGGAGGCTATAGGTCACACACTTAGGAGACTGTTTAAGGATGGTAAACTTTGGAAGGGCATATTCGTCTTTTAGATGAAAGGGCATATTGGTAATTTTATTGTGTGATTAAATTTACTGAGGTTGGAGCCTGTGTCCATTTTTATTGGAGTAATTTAGCAAAATTACAAACTACTTCACCAAGTGGGTCTAGGCCAAGGCCTTCGCCAAAATCAAAGACTGAGAAGTGAAGAGCCTCGTGTGGAAGAACATTATTTGTTGGTTCAGCTTGCCAAATGAGATTGTCACCGATAATAGCTCCCAATTTATAAGCTTTGGCTTCCAAGACTTTTGCAAGTTATGGGGGATCAAGCTAAGTTTCTCCACTCCATGCTACCTCTAAGCGAATGATCAAGTTGAATCATCCAACAAGACCATCCTCCAAACAATGAAAAAAAGGCTCCAAAAAGCTAAGAGAGCTTGGGTAGATAAGCTCCTAAGGATGCTATGGTCTTACCGCACCACGGCTCGGTCTTCCACAAGAAAACTCATTTCTCTTTAGCTTATGGTTCAGAAGTGATGATCCCAGTAGAAGTGTCGGTCCCCTTGGCTTGGCTCGGCTCCAGTTGATCGACAAAGACACCAATGGACAATAACTTTGTCAGAACCTCGACATCGCCTACAAGTTAAGAGATGAAGCCCTCATCCAAAATGTCGTCTACTGGCAAAAGATGGCTCGACACTACAACAAGAATGTCCAAGCTAGGGTCTTCAAAGTTAGCTATTCGGTCCTACGCCAAGTGTTTTAAAACACAAAAGAGCTAGGAGCCGACAAGCTCGACCCCACGTGGGAAGGACCTTACAAGATCACCAAGGTTGTTAGGAAATGAGCATATCAACTGCAATCACCAGAAGGTAAAAACATCACCAATAGTTGGAATGCAACCCACCAAAAAGTCTATCACTTCTGATAGACTCGGCTCGGCCCCATTATCCATCAAATTTAGGAACTCCTTAAACAGGGGTTAGGGTGGGCCTATCCACTCCCCCTGATTTTTTTATTTGACTAACTCTGCCCCAGGGCAGACTTCTTTTCTCTTTATTCATCAATAAATCGAGTTATTATTTAGTATGTTCAAAGTGTTTAAGTGTTTGCTTACAATAGACGCCCGAAGGGCCGTAGGGAACATTCCCTTCACACATGATCAGAGCCTCAAATGGTTAAGTCACTAACATTCCAACACTTAGAAAATAAAACTTCGAATATCAAAAGAGAAGCAAGTAGGGTCACGCCCCTATCATTGAAAATATAAAAGCCTCGAAGGCTAAATCCACCATCTAGTGCGCTCGGCACTTACAAGAAATTAAACATAAGTTGTCTTCAAAAAATCACAAAAATAAACTAAGGCTCAATTTCTTTAGTCGGCTTGTTGCTCAACTCAGCTTGGCTCGGCTCTACCCCCGGTTGACTGAGACTTAGGCGCAACCAGCTACTCACTTTGCTCCTTCAATCCATCCCTTTGCTCCTGTGGATGAGCATCACAAGTAACAAGCTTGACATCACATCCATCCAACTCGGATCTAATTCCCTGTTCGGCCAAGAAGGCTTTGTACTCATCTATGTCTTCATCCGGCTCCCGTTCTCCTTGCCTTCCTTTCTTGAATCCTCCCATCAACTCCGGGCGAGTCTTCAAGACAGCTTCCATTGATATAGTTTCCAACCTCCTAAACAAAGAAGCTTTCTTAGCTTCCCACTCGGCTTAGGCCTTCTCTAGCTGGAGTGTCAGATTTACACGAATCTTCTCGAACTCTTTCCCCTTCTCCTGCTTAACTTGTAGCTTGCCCTCTAGTTCAGAGTTGGAGTTGACCAGTTCCCTATTATGCATCTCCAAATCCTTGTTCCTCCTTTCCTGTGAGGTGACCAACTTTTGGAGATGGACACCCCTAGAAAAAGCTTGCGGTCAGGAAACAAAAAATTATGCAAAGTGTAAAAACAAACAAGTATGAAAACAACAAGTCAACAAATACCTAGAAGAGATTGGTGGTGGTCCACTCGGCCGCCTACGTTGCACCGAGTTGACGTTCATCCTCTATGAGGGGGAAAGACTCTAGCACGGCTCTAACAAAAGAAGTGTCAAAGTAGACCGAGGCATCAGACGAAATAACGATCTTCTCGTGATCATCATCCAACACCACAATCGCTGGAGTCGACACCGCCCTCTAGATAGACGGAGCAACACGGCTCGGATCAACACTGAAAAAGTTTCTCCTTGCTTGATTCTTCTTCTCTTCCTCGCCGACTCGACGTTATGCTTCTCCCTAATCTTTTTCACGGTTGGCACATGGATTATGGTGTCATCCTCTCCTCTGCAAGGTACAATTCTTCGGGAGTTAGTGGGTGACGAATAGACCTACCAAAGACAATAAGGTTGCTGTACCGGACCAATAAGACGTACAACAACAAGTTACTAGACAGAAGCAAGGTACCTTGCTGCACTTCAAAGACGTGCTCCCACAAGTGACTCCTCTTAAGGTTTGCCTCGTCCAACACTCGACGATAATTCCTCTCCTCTTGAGGGAGTGCAAGAATAGCTTGGCTTGGCTCTTCTCCTCAGCACGAAGTCCCAACAACACTCGATTGTAATTCAAATATGCAAAATAAAAAACAATGAGATTTAGTACACCAATATTTATCAAAATACTAAGTTCACTCACCCGTAGTCTGCCAAAAGAATGGGATATTCTCGTCTCCACTCTCCCCGAAGACCAAGTCATCCTTCACAAAGAAGTAGTCGTCCTTCTACTTCTTATCATACGTCTTTAGCCCTGTCACCAAATGCTTCTGGTTGTGCCTCAACATAAAGAGGTACCTACCTCTTTTCCTTATCATGCTCTTTTAGATAATACGAGTAAAGCAAATCCATGGCTTTGAATTCTATGCAAAGCCGCATGCATAGATATTCAATGGACATAAGCAATCGCCAAACGTTTGGCATCAATTGGCTCAGAGTGATGATGTAGTGGCTTAGCACGTCATGCACCAATCTTGGGATGGGAAAACACATCCCTTTTACCATGGTATGCTCATAAATGATTACCCAACCCAGCACAGACCAATCCACCCTCTCATGTCTGGTTGGCACTCTCATCTCTATGAAATCAGGTATCTTGTAAAGATACTTGAGCTTCACCATCTCTACCAGCCCAAGCCTAGATGGTAGATTATCAATGAGCATCCCAACTCTAGGACGACTTAGCTCTGTTAGTAAATCGATGAGCAGAGGCAGCAGAAAACAAAAATTATTTCTCATCGATTACTCTGATTTCGCCAAGATCACTATATATATATATATATAAGGATGGGATTTGGAAGGTTGAGTGTAGAGAAGAATAAGAGATAAATTTTCTCTCTAAAGCTCACTCACGGCAGCCAAATGAAATATATGTATAAAACCTAACTTTTGCTTCATTTAGATAATGATCTGATATCCATTCCACCCCCAAAGTTTAGCAATAACCTAAACTTAGGTGAAATCGACTATAGGTCCCTATTTAATTATTTAGTTAAATATTAATATTAACTTCAATAATTAAATTTGTAATTTTGCTTTCTTTATTCCAATAATAAAATTGGACACAGGCTACAACCTCAGTAAGTTTAATTACACAACAAAATTACCAATATGCCCATTTGTCTAAAAGACAAATATGCCCTTCCAAAATTTACCATCCTTAAACTGTCTTCTAAGTGTGTGACTCGTAAGCTCCTCATTATATCTACAGTAAGTAGTATCGCGATTGACACCAATCAATCGTCTCACTACACACAGACCAAGATTGGCCCCTAACAAGGCATCATAGCCACCTGATCGATTTGGATTCAGAGAAACAACTACCTATCAACGATATGGATACCGTGCAATCAAATCCTTTCATCATTTGTTATCTCATCGAGACTGAGATACATAAATATTGTTAACCTCAGTTATTATCGATGTCTTTATATTCAGTTACTAGACCAATGACTAGAATAATAAATTGGATTGGGCAACAACTCAATCCCACTGTGGCCACAACTTTTGTGTCATTGTCGTAAACTGAATCACGCAATGAGATAACTTCTCCCGTACCTAGGAGTGATGAATCCTTTATCGATCCACCATAGTCTTGATACACTCTCCGGTGTAGCCAATCAATACCGTATTGTTAACTCTAAATAGAACTACGTTAGACTAGTGTCAAACTACACCAATCATTGCACAAGGCGCTTCGGTGATCTCAAGTCCAAGGATCACGTGCACCACTATTCGTTAGAGGATTTATTCCATGGACATTGGGCCTACCATCTATATGGAATCCTCTGGTGGTTCAGTCTACTGAACTTGCCTACAGCAAGCACTCATATGTTGCACCAGGTTGTTAGTAAACAATCTTGATATGTGAGATCAGCCACTACCTTTTGATAAAGTCGTTCAACACTATGATAGTCTTACCGTATTATTTGTGTCCTTGGTTGGAATAATATTGGGGCTACGGACATTTCTAGAATGGCCACCATATGTGATCATAGGGTTCTTACTATCAAGATTTCAAACACTTGATACCCTCGTCACGATTTTATCATCCTAAGGACATATATCAATACATATCAATATGATTTACACAATATAAAATAAAATATCTTCTATTGATTAATGACCATTATTACAAAGAGTCAATTCTATAATAATTTATTAGTTATATGACCCCTACTCTAACAAGCGAGGGAGCTTTGCTTCCATTTGCCTAATCTGCATCGATAGTACTCTCCAATTCGGATCCACTATTTGAGCCTTTGCTACTAGAGCCAATATCGCTCGGCTCTACACCATGGCCGCTTGGCATGTGCCCCACATGGAAGGCTACGTTCACACCCTTAGTCAAAGCCATCTAGCCTTCTTAGGGAACCACTACTATCGTAGGGGCGTTCTCATATTCATCACCTCCAAACATCCTTGCATGGCTCGGTATTGCCACTATAACTCGATTGGCCTTGAATCGAACCCTAGACGCCCACCTATTACCCGCTCAGTTCAGCACTCAAAATAAGTCACCTAATCCTACTTTCCAACCCTACCCCTAAAAGAGAAACCAGTTACCACCAAACACACTCTAAAACCACCCAAAGGTGAAATCCACATAGAAAACTACCTTTACCCGCAAAACCCACTTTTTCCCTTCGAAGAATCCTTGAAACTTCACCAAATCTTCTCAAAACTACTCGGAATCTACTAAGGAACACTAAAGAAAGGAGAAACACGGAAAAACTTCGAAGAAAAGCAAAATTTTTACTGTGATTTTTGGAAGAAAATACGAAAGTTCTCTGCACTTCAAAATACTCCTACCGAAGATGAATGGGTGCCAAATAAAGCATTGTTTTAAAACTCGGCCGGCCCGACTAGTTTAACCGGGACTCAGCAGCTTCAACGGGCTGGGTTTAACTTTTCCGATTCACCCCAAAACCCTAAGATTTGGGAGGATAATCGGCGAGCAATCGACGGCTGGAAGGTTAGGGCTTTTGAAGACTAAGTTTAGGGGAATTCAATGGTGGTGACGACGTTGATTTCCGGTGAGTAAATCGACCGGAAATCAAACAAACCTGGCAGCGGCAACAATGAGATTTTTCCGGCGATTGGCGAGGCTAACGGGTGTGGGGTGAGGTGAGATCTGGCTGAAATCGAACCTATTTCGGCCAGATCTTGGATAGATTTTAATGGAAATGGGCTCAGGAGACGATTGGGGTTGCGTTCGGGGTGTCGCCGCTGCCGATCAGTCGCCGGTCGATTTTCATTTAAGGTGTGTTTGATAAAATTCAAACATGTAGGGACTTGTAGGTAATTTCAGGGGTGCATTTGTTGAGTTTTAAAATTTTTTTATCAACCGGTTTGACCAGCGGTCAAACCGATCAACCCGGAACCCGAAAACTTTGTCGGGTTCCACCCCAAGTCGGGTTTTAAAACATTGAAATGAAGAAAGACAACCCATTTAATGCCCCATCATATCAAAAATGACAGGTGGCATGAATCCATAAAGCCTCAAGAAACAAAAGCTTTTCGTATTCCTGCCCAAACATATGTTGGAAATGGACCCAACACGTGACATCCACGCTCCAACTATAAACAGCCAGTTCGCCAAGCCGACTTGATGCCTTTGAGCGGAGAACTACTAGGTTAAACCTCGCCGTGAGATGATAAAGCTCGCCAACAATCCGTTCAGCTCGAGCAATCCAATTTATTTGAACTTCTATGTGTCATTGAAATATAATTATCAATCAATATTTTCTTATAAAAAAATATAAATAAAGAGTTCAGCCAAATAAAATAAATAAGCATAAAGTAGAATTAATAAAATTTAAGGATCTTAGTGACTATTAATGATAATTATCTCATTTATAGAGCAAGTCTATGGTACCAAAGATTCAACTTATGTTAGAGCAAAATAAGAAAAACTATATCCTCTTAAGCAATTTTTAAGTTCCACCAACCAAAATTTGAGCATTTAATTTCCGATAACAAGTGAACATTGTTTCAAGTCAAGAGCAGAAACAAATGGCTGACCAGACAAACAACTCAGATCAGCATTCTTCTGCCATTTCCAGAAAAACTTGGTTACAACTAATAGGTTGAAATCCATCGAGACCTTAAGAATCAGTTAACTAGCAATTTCTTTCAAGAAAATTACTGAAATTGCATTAGATACTGACAGTAGACTGCGTGTATTTCAAGTTTTAGGTTTCTTTGGTGATTCAGTATTCCCCGGCTCGGCCTTGCGCTTTATCCCCAAGAAATGCTCGACCTGAAAGGTGAACAGAAGTTGCTCAGTACTGATAATTCGGCAACTGCTGATATAAGTTTCAGAATGCTTACTGCAGATAAGATTAATTAAGACTTCAACATCAAGAAAATTCCAATGAGAGTTGTAAAACAAATTAGAACTCGTTGAATTTATCTAACTCTCTCACTTGATTAAAGGAAGGAACACAATTTAAACGAAAAACATGCACATTAAAATGCCTCCATAAATCACGGCCGAAATGAGCACCAGAAAAAACTAACACTGTCCAAATTTATCTAACTCTGCACATTAAAATGCCTCCATAAAAGTTCCTCTGCAGCAGAACTTTTATGGAGAAATCTGATGTCTCTAAATATTTAATGTTTTGGGTAGACAAGATTGACATTTGAAGTCAAACTTTTTTTTTTTTTTTTAACATGAGATAGCAATTAACATTCAATGGTATTTTCCATCTTCTGAATAGCAGTTCTTCAAAAAGTTTATATTAGTTTGGCAAAGATGAGGACACAGAAAAGCAGGTATTACACAAGCCTTAACATATTATAGTTACAACACTAACTAGGCAGGAGATAAAAAGAACACAAGTCAATAATAAGTTGGTGAACATGAGGCCATAGAAAACACGATTGCAAACATAAAAATCTAGACTAGGGTTAAAAGAGCCATCTGTATATTAGGCAGCTCTAAGTTAACAATTTATAGAAAATCCTGTCGAGAGTTACTGCAAAGTCCTCATGTTAGCACAATGGGAAACCACCACAAACTATCTCATAGGGAATAAGTCTGTCGTAAGAAGCATCAAACACCTTATCAAAAATAGAAAAAAGACACAAAAAGACACTTCAAACACCCAGAAGAATGTGGCAGAAAACAGAAAAATAACAGTAAAGCATCTACATATGTGCATACTATTCTATACGCACATTTGTCCATTGATGCATATGCACAAAACAATAAAGAATCACTGACCTTTCTATTGCCAAGCATGGGTGTTAAGCCACCTGAGAGATCTTTTTCAACGGTAGCAAAACCACTTCTAGGATCACTGGTTTGCCTACAAATAAACAAAAAAGATATAAATAAAATAAAATCAAGCATTCAAGGAGAAAATAGACATAGAATCATATTTTGATTTTTTTGATAAAATAAATAAGAAGAATGTTTCATCACAGGCCATAGTCCTGTTCATTAATTAAAAAAAAGGTTCTCATGACAACCATATTCAATTTAGTAATCAAATGAAAAGATTGCAAAAGGTAATTCCACTCAAGCTTAAAGCAGTGACTACTTTTTCTCCTCACTACTTCATTGTAAATTGATAATTATTGAAAAAAAAGAAAATAATAGAAACATGAACCATACCCTGGTTTTACATGACCACTCAGGACAAGATAGGGTGTTTGTAACCGAGCTTGAGTTTCCCTCATCCTCTCCACAGAAAGAGACGGTGTATCAGAATTTTTCATTTGCTTTAACTTCAACTCTTCTTGGTATTGCTTCATGCGTTTCTCTTGCTTCATTTTTCCGGGCCCCTTCCCATGGAATTTGTGAGAAATCATCCTAAAGGCCTCCTTGGGAGTCATCTGGTGAAAAAAAAAGGGAAATAATTCAACAATAAAGTAAACACAAAAATATTACAATAAAAGCAGTGATGACAACTAATTTCAAATATAAATCAAAGTTCATGCAAATATAAGGTCAATAAACAAGCATGATATTTTATGAAGACCAAACATGAGACCACCTAAGAAAATTACAACTATTGTTGTGGGGTTGGAGTCCAGCATGTTACACCTTCAATCTATAAGATTAATCAGAGCCACATAGATACCCCTGTAAATGGTGATTACTATTAACATGACACCATGGTTTGTCACCTACATTGTCAATTATGATATTATCAACTACTGAGAATATATTGAGCACACTATTTAAACGTTGGATTTGAACAAGAAGCTTTTGTTTCAATATAGTTACAAGCAGATTCCAGGTAGCTCCATTGCTTTCTATAATAAATGAAATGCACCTATCTACAACCTGTGCAATGAACCATAGGCACAACAATGCACCATCAAAATTTTAAATGCAAGATGACTTCTTTAAATGACCCATGCTGAAATAAAGATATTGCCTAAAGGGAATATTAACAAGATGACCCAATACACTATAGAATCAAGTGCCCATAATTTCAACTCTTATGACTTACACAAGTCAGTAACCCTGTGTACTATATACATGACATTCAACCATTTCCTGAACTATAACACAATTAAAAATTCCATGGCACAAAAATTTAATGTAATCGGTACTTACAATTCTCCCAAATTCATCTGTTCTTTCAATGCGAATATCCTTAAACCTATTATCAGTCTCTGCATTGTCATCAACAATGCCAACAAGCTTGCTCTTTTTCTTGTCCATGTTCCTGCCACCCCAATCAATACTTTCTTTAAGGGTTCCACGGTCCTTAAGCAGCTTAAGCGCACCTGATAATCCTTTCCCAACTGCAACTTCATGAATGGTTTCATCTGGAACTATTTCCTCCTCATCTTCATCAGCTGGCTTTTCATCTGCATCAGTCTCTTTGACCTCCGTCCACCCACTGGGTTCGTCTCTTATTTCTTCTTCAGAAGCTCTTGGGGCTTCATCTTCGTCCATGAAAACATCTTCATGCTCAGGCTTCTGAGCTTCTGAAAGAGCCAAACCAATACAAATGTTACACGTGAGTGCCAGCAGACTCAAGTATATTAAACTCAAAGCAGAAGGGTTAAAAAAAAAAAAGAAAAAAATAGAGTATCCAAAAAGAAAAACAGAAACTGTGGGCCCCTTTGGTTCAGTATTATTCCCCTATCCTATTCCACTATCTTATCTTAAAAACCCAAAATGCATTTGTTTCAAAATTCTCAAAATCCAATTCTACTTTATTCAACTCACAAAACATTAATAATTACCTTTCTAGTAAAAATAACCCAATTTTCCTTTTTCCAAAATGCTATACTAAAAAGCATCAGCATAATAAACCAAACACAGCTCTGTAATATTAGAAAAATATTAAAACAGCCATGTTTCTAGAAATGCAAATGGTGGTTGGTATCTGGTTCACTGAGCAACCACGTATGTGTGAAACAGTCCAAATTATTGACATAAAAGATTTAAAATTAATCAGGACCTTTTAGTCTAAGGTAGCAAATATTAACAGAGCAGAGTGAAAAAAAAAAATAGTACCTTCATCAAGCTGGAGACCCCACACAAACTCTTCCATCTCAGTAAAGACAACTTTGTTTTCTTGTGACTCCCCACTGGTAGGGTTTTGATCCTCAACGGCTTGATTGCTGGTAGTGGTGGTGGCAAGGAGTGCAATTGCTTGAGGACCAGATGCTGTCTCCTCTTGCTTTTTAAGAGCTAATTTTCTTGCTCTTTCTAAGGATTTATATAAATCCTCCTCATCATCAGCAATAACAGGATTTTCATCTTCCTCCAATGTTACAGGAAGAGGTTGTTCTAGTCTCAGTGATTTAGTTGCCTCATCTGCTTTGGCAAGAGCTGATTGGTATGCACTATTCCTCATTTCAGCCTCGGTTCTCTCTTGCTCCTCTCTGAAGGCCTGCCTTCTCCCATCCTTCCGAGAACCAAGATCCCCAGCACCCAAACCTGCAGAGACTGCTTCTGCTTCAAGAGCATCTAAATCCAGCTTCTCTTTCTTCCTTATCACTTTCATTTTTTTAGGCTTCTTAAATTTAACCATTTCTTCTTGAGTATAGTAGTCTGATGAGACCTTTGCAGACGAGTTGAGATCTTCAAAGCGGTTACTTGTTGAAACACCCTGTATCCTTTTTCGAAGCTAACACAAGAAAATGACAATAGAAAACCTCATCAATAAAATGATGGTAACTTTAACCCTTAAACTGATCTTAAATAAACACATAGGCAAACTGATTACCTCTTCAAGTTTCTTCTCTGCTTCACCAGTGAAACGTCCCCTTGCATCCAGAGTTACTCCCTGAAAAAAGAAAGTATTCAGTTAAAACAAAACCCAATAATTACCATGTATAGCATTTCTTTAAAAAAAAAAAAAAAAAAAAAAGGCTCGATGCAAACAGCTCAAAGAAATTAGAGAAGGGAAAGGAGGGAGGCACTAACCTCCTCCGCTTTTGGGTCATCATACTGCAGAAGTATCTTCTTCTCTGAGCTAGGATCATCATTGAACCTAAAGTGCAGAAACATCACCACAATTGACCCACTTCTTGAATATACTTTATGGAATAATAAAGACATTACAGCAATGCTCATCTTACTTATCATCGTAGATTCCTGTTTTCTTCTTTGCAGCCTTGTAAGCCTCATTTCGCCGCTTCTGCTCACCAATTTCAACATTTTCGAGCATATCTATCTCTGTCACATCAGACCAAAAACTTCTGTTACACAAAAATCTCATGTCATCTAAGGGCAACTAGGCCTGTAAAATACAAATGCAAGACCCAAACTAAGTTTACCTTCATTAATGTCAGCAGAAGAAAGTATATTCTGATCCTTAAGAGTCAAAACAACGGCTCCACCTTCCATTACTTTATCAAGACCATGAAGTACTTTAATTCCCGCTAGATCATCTGTTAACAGGAGTTCCAAGATAGAAGTGAGATCAAAGGGCCCTTATTTATACTAATCTAACAGACTCAATAGCAAAAGGACAGCTAATTATAATAGGATATGTTATTAAACCATGCAAGAAATTTGATGCTAATTAAATTTTAGTTGATAGAAATAAAAGAAGATCTTGAAGTAAGAATAAACCGTACGAGTATTTTGATGCCCTGCATCCTCATCTTCACCTTCTCCTTCTCCTTGAACAATATTGTCCTGTAAAATTTACACCGTAGAAATGATTATTAGGGTCATATGATATAAACATCTCTTTAAGACAAGATGCAATAGAACACACATAAAACACAAACTAACCCGCTCCTCAAACATCTTGGAAAACTGCAAGGCTTTCTCCTTTTCAGAATTCTTTTTCTCCTCTAGCTTTCGGCTCCTACTAACCCATGATAAAACCTCAGAAGCACCTTCAGACTTTTTCTTTACTCTTTCTTCTTTCATCCTAAGAAAATTATAAAAATGTAAGGATAAACATTGTTCATATTACATCCAAAATTATCATGAAAACAAATATTCAATACTTCATTGAAGATTAGGAATTGATAAATCTTATAGGATATATTACGCCAGCAAGAAATCAACAAAAAGCAGCAATTTGCTACTAAATTTGTATGAAAGCATAATGCATACTCCAACAATATCCATCATTTAAAAAACCAAAAATTCTATCACCAAATTCAGAATTTTGGAAATCTCTAAAGAGAAATAAAATCAAATTTGATACAGCACCAAATATAACTTCCAAACACTAATAGGCAGATACTTAAGAATTACAAACTCAATAAAATTCAAAATGGAAATGGTCAATATATCCCTTAAATAAAAATTCCATATGCTGGAATCTTGGATCAACACTTGGCAACATCAGTCAATCTCTCTCCATCTCAAGCAGAAACACACACATATATAAACGTTGCATTTTAAGGGACTCTTCTTCAATGAACGGGCAAGACTTTGAGCCTTTTTTATGTTCTAAGTGTCTGTTTGTCCAGCCCCAAAAAAAGGGGTCTACTAATTGTTATTGTGCTAGGAAGTCAAGGTATCATGGAAAAAGGATTATAGTGTTATTATTTGACAGATTAAGTGATAACATGAATCTTTATTATATAAATTTAATTCCAAATAGAGGAACACTTGGTTAAGGGATTTTTTTTGTTTTAATATTCACCATGTAAGACATGATATCTCTAACCAATCACCATCCTAATTCTCAAAGGGGTAGCCCTAAATCTTAAATATCAGAACTCCAACAACCATACTAATCTATCAATGAAAAGACAACAAATATTTTAATGGTCTTTTTAATAACAGAATTAAAAATTACTCAACAGAAAATCATCAAATAGAATATGCAAAGATAATAGTCAGTGGAAAACACATCTCTCCATAAACCAAAATTGGGAGTTTTCTGGATTAGTTTTGTATATTTTGGGGAACATTTTTTATTCTTCTGTTGCTGTGTTATAGGTCCCTTTTTTTGGGTAGATTCTAGACTGGAGCTGGTTATTATAGTTTTGCAATGATTCAAGTAACTTTTCCAGTCAGGTCCTGGTTTTTGCGGTTGTTCAAATGTTTTGTAAATTGACATAACATTAATTACATGCCTTCCATTTTCGTCAAAAAGAACAAGGGCGCCTAGTAAATTGAAATGTACACATTAGCAAAAGATCTAAACCTCCCAGCAGCTGCTGGGAATGACAAATTGACAATCTTTTGTAGTAATAGTGAGCTGGTCTCAATAGATCCACAAACTCATGGCATATATTATCATGCACAACCCTTCCACAAGCAAAACTATCATGCAGACTTTCCATCATGACACACAGAAAGAATTAATAAATAGAAATTCACTTACTTCAAAATGCGCTCCTCAAGGTCCAATGATGATGCATGTCCTTTACCTGATGCATCCTCATCATCTTGTTCACCCTTGTCATCAAAAGAAACCTTTCCTTGCTTGTTAGCATCCCTATCCCTATTATCTTCATAATCCAATTTAAGCTTATCGCTACTGTTCCTACCATAATGTTCTTCACGTGCCTTCTTGCTTGTTCTCTCTCTTTCTCTTGACTTGTCTTTATCCGTGTCCATCTCCCTTCCCTTATCTTTGCTTTTGTCCGCCTTCTCTCTATCCCTATCCCTCTCACTTTCCCTCTCCTTCTCTCTATCCTTATGTTTCTCCCTACCTTTCTCCCTTTCTTTCTCCTTGGCCCTTTCTCTCTCCTTTTCCCTGTCCCTGCTCTTCTCCTTTGCCCTCTCCTTCTCAATTTCCCTATCTCTCTCTGGTTCCTTTTCCTTATATTTATCCTTCCTATCCTTGTCCCTCTCTCTATGCTTTTCTCTGTCTTTGCTTCTCTCCTTGTCATGCTCATCTCTCTCTTCCTTCCTCCTTTCCTTTCGATCTTTTTCCAAATCTTTTCTGTCTTTACTTCTATGATCCCTGTCTTCACCTCGGCTGCTACTCTTGTTCCTATCCTTGCTCCGATGCTCACTCGACTTTTCATTCCCATTTTGGTCCAAACTATCATCATATGCTCCTTCCACCCTGTGTTCTTTCACTGGAGATTCATCCCGATCATACCGATCCATGTCCACAAGACAATTTAAGCTTTTCTATGAATTTCACACTGCAACATAATGAAAAAAGCAATTCAACCGTAAAGCACTATCATAATTTAATCAAAAAAAAGCTGTAAATGCAATTCAAAATAACAACTACAAAGCATCATAATTCAAGTTGATCAAATTACAATTACATCCACAACAAAAATAAATAAACTTAAAAACCAAAACAATAAATTTAAAGCCCAAAAATAAAAAATAAAAAATAAAAAAAAGCACAATCTGCAACAGTTATTTATATTAACCAACCAGTTAGTAGTTCAAACTCCCCTCAGAAACCGAATAGCCTTTAAAATTGGTAAAGCATCCACTTAAGGTTTTGAAAATTCTCTCATTGAAATTAAATAAGTAAACATCTGAATTGCATTCACTGTCCTTTCACGGCTTTAGGCTTTCCACCTCCCCCAATCCATCCCACTCCTTCAGCACGTCAAAAACAAAAAAAACAAAAAAACAAAAAAAAAAAAAAAAAAAAAAATCTGTAATTAGAAACTGAAGAACCAAGAAGAAAACCCTAATCGAGAGAAATTCAAATTTCAAGTCTTCGTGGTTAGTGACTTGGTATATCTTCTCACAAATTAAAAAATAGTAACACTATCAGTGATGTAAATCCTCTCTCATTTCTCTCTATTTAATCTATTTTTTTTTTTTAAACGCAATTTTAACAAACCACACAACAATCTCCACCGTTAATATAGAGCTAAAGCATGACAAGATTTCACAAGTCAATCCGAACTCGCTTCGAGGCCCAACAAAAACATTGTTCCACCGCCATGGAATTAGTTATCGAAACGTTTTACAACTCAAAAGCAAAAAAATAAAAATAAAAATGGGAAAACTGACAAAGAGAGAGATTTGGATCAGCGAAACGAACCTTTGGATGGAAAATAGAGTTCTCCGTACCGTTTCCGCTAAATAACGGCACCCGACGGCGCAGTTGCGGCGGATAATTATAGCTTCTCCGAAGGCTTGAAGTTAAGTTGAGAGCTGGAAGAGAGAGGTAACGAGAAGAGGGAGAACGTTTAAAAGAATTTTTATTCGTGAAGGGAAAGAAGCACAAGCCCCCAATTCTAACCGCCGTTAATGAATAATCAACGACGTAGGGGCAGAAAGGACATTGCACAAATAGACCTTAAGTAAAAAAATATGAGTAATACTAGCCTTACAAAAAAGCATACAAAAAAATATACAAAGAGACAAATCTAACCCTTAAAAAAAAGAAAAAAGAAAGAGAGAGAGGGGTAATCATGAATTTTAAGGACTTGATTTATCTCTTTGTATTCTTTTTTGTAAGGCTAGTATTACTCAAAAAATATTACATGTGTATTATTACTCAAATCAGATCCTGAAAACGTAAATAAGAACTTTCAATCAACGCCGTTTGTGGGGATCGAATCCACGGCCACGTGGTTAAAAGCCACACGCTCTACCCTTGAGCTAAGACGGTAGTGGAATTTGAAAATTGTTTCTATAAAATGTAAATTAAAAAATTATATTTACGTGCCCCTAAATGAACATAAATAATAGCCCCCACGAGTTTGGAATGTATTAGAAAACCCCTAGATGTGACTCTGTGATTAGGGGTTTTCAAAAGAACCGGTTGGAACCGGAACCAACGGGTACCCAGGGTTTGGTTCCGATTCTTACCCAGAACCAATCTTCAATGGGTAGGTTCCGGTTCCAAATTTTTGGAACCGTTACTATACGGTTCTGGTTTCGGTTCCTATAGTTAGGAACCAGGAACCAAGACTAATATAGAATACAATTAAAGATTAGGAAGCTTAATAAAAACTTTTATAGAAAAAGTTATGTGAATACATTTATATTTATATTTCATAACATTTAAAGTAAGTTGGTTTGATTTTTTAGAATCTACCTTTACAAAGTAATGGAGTTTGTAATTTTGAATTTATAATTTGTAATTTTATTTTTGTTAACAAGTGCCAAGTGGGGGGCATTTGTAAGTTTTTAAGAGTTTTTTTGCTATTTTAAAAACTTTTGGGGGGTCATAATTTTACAGGATACCTAGAACCAAAATCAGAACCGTTGTTATAGGTTCTGGTTCTGTGTACCTAAGAACCGGAACCATTGGTTCCGATTTTGGTTCCAAATTTCAAGAAACTGTTAGTTTCGGTTTCAGTTCCTTCAAAAAGTACAGGATACCCAGAACTGAACACCCCAGTCTGTGATTGTGAGTCACCTGTTGACTGTTAAGGAGGTTTTTTATACTTTCCAGAAAACGTGGTGGTGTTTTAATTTAATCATCTCTCACAGGTGCTCTATGACAACCCTTAATTAAAATGAAAAAAATATTTCTTCTCAAAAACCAGACTACACTAGGTAAGGTTCAGTCTCTTCCCCTCTTCACTATTTACATCTCCATCACACATGATTCCGCCATCGCCGTCGTTCTCCGCCACCATCCTCCCGCACCGCCTCCACCACCTCCGCACCTTCATCGATGCACGAGTAAAATGGGCGCGTGACCCATTCCTCGATACCGCAGTCTCCAAAGAAAAAAACCTCAAGCAACTATTTTCTCTCAAAAACCAAATCCTCTCTTCATCTCTCCCTCTCTCCACTCTCTCATCTTCCCCCGTCAAATTCTTCCAAAAATACCCCTCTTTTTTTCGAATATTCCAACCCTGCCCCTCTCTCCCTCTCCACATAAAGCTTACCTCTCAAGCTCTGACTCTCCACAAAGAAGAGTCGGCCATTCACAGCTCGCCATGTCACCGTAATGACGCCGTTAAACGGTTGGCGAAGGTGCTTATGCTGGCTAATGCTAGGAGGCTTCCGTTGCATGTTGTTAACAAGTTCAAATATGACCTCGGTCTTCCTCATAATTACGTTACTGCACTTCTTGCTGATTATCCAGAGTATTTTCAGGTTTTTCAGTGAATAATTCATTAATATTAATTATTTATAACTGACTATGTCTTAATAAATAATTAAATAGTGATTATAGGTTATAATTTTATCGTTATTATCATATCTTGCCGGAAAACAGAGTTGAAAGTTTTTAAAATAAATGAATTCCAGGTTCATATTTATTATGAAATGAAGTATTTTAGGTAATTTAGTTTATATGTTTGTTAAAAAATTTCAGATTTTAGATGTATTTCTCTGAACATAGTGGCGATGTGAAAAGACAAACAATAAAAAATCTAATTCGCCTAGCTATGTTTAAGATAATAGTGTCAAAAACAAATATACCTCGAGTTTAGGTTGGTTATTATTGATATGATGTTGCTTGTTAATATGTTATCGATTACTAAAACTTGTTTATTTATATATTTACGAGTTTTAATTGTGTTTTCTTGGTAAATTGGCTAGCTTATAGGATGAAAAAATCTAGTTGGAAAGTTCGTGGGCAAGGCGATGCAGTTGTTTTGTGTATGTTATGAATTATTCTTGGTTATTAAGTTGATTTTGGTAATTATAGATATGATGTTGCGTGTTATTGATATGATGTTATGGTTTACTAAAACTGGTATACTCATATAATTGGGATCAGAGTTTTAGTAGCATTTCCAGCAGACCATGGACTACTTAGCAGTTTGTAAGTTTGCTTGGTGACTAGCTAGTAGGATAGCATTATCTAATTAAAGGTTTAAGAAAGGCTGTGCACGGTTATATACATGGGAGGTGAGATATTTCCATGCTCTCACACTTCTTCTCTAAGTTTGTTACTATTTTGTACTTATATATGTGGAACTTTTTTGCCTTGAAAATAATGTACAATACAAGTGCATTGTCCTGCTATTTATAGGGCTCAATAGTGATCAGTTTTGCCTGAGGTTTACGCTTAAACTTGGCCATTAAATGAAGCCAACTTGTGTAGTTAGTTGCCAAGTAGTCCATTAGTTGGTCCAATGGAACCCCACTTCATAATAAAACTACATATTGGTAACGGGCAATGTCATATTTGTAATATAGCATCAAGTTAGTAATCAAAAGAATATGTCGCTTTAGTAGCGCACAACTGGTGACTAATGAGTATTCTTGTTTTCTGAAAACAACATATGATTGGTGAATATTACTATTTTTTCACTTTGACTGGCCTAGTAATAATGATGGATTTGCTCCATAGGGCTTCCTCCACTTTAGATTAAAGTCTCAGAACTGTCACACCTAATTCTTTCTATTACTTAATTTTATTACCCAAAGAAGGCTGCTGAAATTTTGAGTCTCTGACAGAGTTTCTTCTTTTTTGGGTTTTTCTGATTTTATATAAGTTTTGTTGTGGAGACAAAAATGTTGTTAGCAATGTTTATGATAGGAACCCACTTCAATAACTCAACAATTTGGGCTGGGCCATGGGTCTTTCATGGGCTTGGGTAGAAATCTCTTTGAAAAACCGGCTTGCCAAGGGAGGGTGCCCAAACCTTTATAACCCACATACCCACCTTTTTCCCTTTCAATGTGGGATCCTAACGTTCCACCATGCTTTCGCAACCGATGTCCACGTCGGCCTCTTTACCCCCGTCGGCCTCTTTACCCCTTGGGTGACTACGCGGATCCCCTTTCTCTCGGGCCTCCATGCCCTTTCTCGAGGTAGCAACCCGGGCCCAAGGTCAGCCTGCCACGCGTGCGTTGCCACATAGGCGCAGGATCATGCTCTGATACCAGTTGATAAACCCCAGGATTAACAAGCAACAAGCAACCACAAAATCAAATAATGCACCAGTTCTCCAGTGTTTTCACAAGACAGATTTGGATAGATAGAATTGGATTGATATTAAGAACTGAAATTGGTAAAACAAAGCAATTTTCCAGGACTAAAATGAAAGAAAAATAACAGTAGATAAATCCCAGCAGTTCGAGGAGCTGGGGACCTCCCTGATTCACAATTTACAATTTCTGCCTTTTTACCCAAAAGGCTCCCCCGTTTATACATGAATCAGCTAACAACTTTTATTCCCTTCTAAGTAATTGGTTCACACGTCACCTGCCTCCAGCTTCTCTCCACCTAAGCATGTTTCTTCAATTCTATTATGTTGGCTCTCTCCACTAACGCATGCTTCTCCAATTCCAACCAATTATGTTAGTGGCTTTTTACCCTTGTGCCCTCTGTGCTGGTAAACCTTCTTGATAGGTGGTCTATCAATATCCCCCCTTGAAGAACCACCTTGTCCTCAAGGTGAAAGTGAGGAAATTGAAGAGTGATGGTGTCGGCCAACTCCCAGGTTGCTTCAAATGGGGCTAAATCCGTCCACTTAATAAGGACTTCTTGATAGCCATTCACTAGTGTGTGGAGTGCCAAGACAGACTCCGGTTGAACCTGCAGCTCCATGACCTCTATGAGGCAGGATGGTAGAGGTTGGATAGGAACCGAGCTGTGCAGACTACTCTTGAGCTGAGATATGTGAAAAACAGGATGAATTTTAGTTGTTGAAGGCAACTCCAACTTATATGCAACCTGTCCAATTTTTTCCAAAACAGGAAATGGTCCATAAAAACGCGGACTCAACTTTTCATTGAGTTTAGCCTGAGGGGACCTAGGTAAGGTGAAGCTTCAAAAACACTTGGTCTTCAGGCTAAAAGTTAACATCCGGGCGATGGGCATCTGCCTGTGATTTCATATGGTTCTAGGGACCAAGTGTTTTTGAAGCTTCAGCCTTACCGCTTCAAGTCCCTGGCTTCTAAACTCAATGAAAAGTTGAGTCCGCGTTTTTATGGACCATTTCCCGTTTTGGAAAAAAATTGGACAGGTTGCACATAAGCTGTAGTTGCCTTCAATAGCCAAAATTCAGGTTGGGAACCCATGCAGTCGAACAACCTCCGAAATAAACAGATCAGCCACGTCCTTGGCCGTATATGGGTGACATAATGGAAGGAAATGACCATACTTAGTTAATCGATCCACCACGACCAATATCGTGTCGTATCCTTTGGCTTTGGGCAGCCCCCTGATAAAATCCATACTAATGTTGTCGAATACCTGGGTGGGAATGAGTAAAGGTTGGAGCAGACCGACAGGCTTAAGGGCTGAATGTTTGTTCAATTAACAGGTGGAACACTATTGAACAAAAGTCTGAACATCTCTTTTAATACCTTCCCAAAAAACCAGGTTCGTCACTCGTTTGTAGGTTCTAAAAATCCAGAATGGCCCCCGATAGGATGGTTGTGGAATTCCTCCAACAAACGCGGAATATAGTTAGAAGATTTGGGAATTACCAACCTGTTTTTGTAGAGCAGACAACCGCGGCGTAGACTGGAATTCGGGTGACTCTGGGGATCGAAAAGCAAATCTTGGATGATAGTTCGAAGCTTCTTATCTTGCTGTGCTTCAGCCGCAAGATCATCGAATTCTGAGAAGGTAGCTACCGAGACAGCAGTGAATTCCATGTCTTCTTTGCGGGGGAGGGCATCAGCCACGTGGTTTGAACTACCTGGTTGATACACGATCTCAAATGAGTAACCTAGAAGTTTAGAAATCCATTTTTGCTGCTCAGGTGTTTTCACCCTCTGATCTGTTAGGAACTGCAGACTGCGTGGTCCGTTTTGATAGTAAACTTTTGTCCGCTGAGGTAGTGACTCCATTTTTGAACTGCAAACACTATGGCCATTAACTCTCTTTCATATACTGATTTTTGCTTGGACTGATGGGAAAATGCTTTACTGATGAATGCTATGGGACGCTGGTTCTGAAGTAAGATAGCTCCCAATCCTTGGCCCGATGCATCCGTGTGGACTTCAAAAGGAAGACTGAAATCAGGAACAGCCAGCACAGGCACGGATGACATGGCTTTTTTCAGGTTATCAAAGGCTTGTTGGGCTTGTTCATTCCATCCGAAGGCGTCTTTTTGAAGTAGTTTAGTCAGTGGCTGAGCTATTGACCCATAATCTTTCACGAATCTACGGTAATATCCTATTAATCCCAAGAATCCTCGCAACCCTTTGATAGTTTGTGGAACAAGCCAAGATAGCATGGATTCAACTTTGGTTGGGTCTGCCTCCACCCCATCCGCAGAGATCAAATGTCCCAAATATTCCAACTTCAATTGACCAAATATACATTTTTTCCTGTTGACAATCAGCTTGTTGTCGGTCAAGATTTGGAAGGTGTATCGCAAGTGAGTGAGGTGGGCTTCTAGGTTGGGGCTATAGACTAGGATGTCGTCAAAAAATACCAGAGCAAACTTCCTTAAAACTGGTCTGAAAATGTTGTTCATTAGAGCCTGGAAAGTAGAGGGGGCGTTAGTCAGCCCAAACGGCATGACCAGGAATTCGTAATGCCCCTCGTGGGTTCAAAAAGCTGTTTTCGGCACATCCTTGGGCCTAACTCTGATCTGATGATATCCAGATTTCAAATCCAACTTAGAAAAAACTGTCGCTCCAGCCAACTCATCTAGCAACTCATCAATTGAAGGTATGGGAAATTTGTCGAGTATGGTTATGTTGTTAAGGGCACGGTAGTCAATACAAAAACGCCAGCTTCCATCTTTCTTTTTAACCAACAGCACCGGGCTTGCAAAAGGGCTAACACTTGGTTTGATTATTCCGGACATCAGCATTTCACCCACCAACCTTTCGATCTCATTTTTTTTAGTGTAGGAATATTTGTAGGGGCGTAGGTTAGGGGGTTTGGAGGATTGTTGGAGCGTTATGGCATGGTCAGTTGGTCTCCTTGGTGGTAGACAAGAGTGTTGGTCAAACAGTTGGTGGAATTCATTAAGTAATGTAGCCACTTCCGGCTCCATGGGTTTACTCTGCTCTTCGACTTTCCTCTCAATAGAACAAAACTCAACTACATACCCTGCACCCTCACTCTGTAGTGTCTTGAGCATGGCTTTTAGAGATACTACAGTCTTAACTAACGAAGGGTCACCTTGCAACACAGTTCTCTTCCCGTTACTATCGAATGCCATGGTTAAATTTTTCCAATTAGAGCACACATCTCTCAACGTGCTCAACCAAGATATCCCTAACACCACATCAACTCCACCTAAATCAAATGGAAAAAAATCTTGTGTTAACTCCACCTACTGGATCCTCATACTCACATTTTTGCAGATTTCTTCTCCCCTGACGATAAATCCATTGCCTACCATTACTCCGAATTGTTTCCCCTTTTTCCAAGTTCAAGCCTAGTTTCCTTACCAACTCCTTTGAGATGAAATTGTGGGATGCTGCACTATCAACCAACACAATCACTGTCTCATCTCCAATCATTCCCCGGATCTTCAAAGTCTTATCCATAGTCATACCCACAATCGAGTTCATTGACAAAGCCAAGGGATCACCTGTTGGGTTGGCGTCATCGTCGTTGTCTGGGCTGGGTTCTTTTGTTTTCGGCGAGTCTTCATCGGTCACTAAGAGAATCTGTAGCGATCTCGCCTTACAACGATGGGTGGGGCTGTATTTTTGGTCACATTTGAAACACAGTCCCCTCTCCCTCTTGCTCTGAATCTCAACGTCAGTAAGTCGTCGGAACCCTTCTCCTCGAGTTCCTTGCGTGGGTGCGAAAGCTGGCCTCTGTTGTTCATTTGCTTTGCTTGGAACTAGATCTGTCCCTTTGCTTGAAACCAGATCTGAAACGCGTGAAAAATTATTTGGGAACCACTCATTTGTGCGCCAGATTTCTAGGTTAGGTGTGACCCGATGGTATGGCTCCATTTTAGGTAGTTGGGTCTTAAATGGCTTGGGCCTTTGTTTTTCCAAAACCCAATTTTTCTCCTCAACTTTGTGGGCCTGCTCAATAAGTGCAAAGAGTGTATTTGGTTGGGCCAAACGCAGTTCAACCCGAATTTCTTCTTTGAGTCCATTTAAAAAAATTCCCATTAGCAAATCTTCTCCTACCTCACGCAAAGGAGCTGAATGTTCTTCAAAGTTTTCTCTAAATTCTGTTACTGTTCCAGTTTGTTTTAAGGCCACTAGTGCCTCATATGCTGATCCTTTGAAAGATGGGCGAAATCTTGCAATCACGGCAGTTTTGAAAGCTTCCCATGAACTAATGGGTGCCCTTGATTCGACCCACTGATACCAATTCAGTGCCCGTCCCTCCATGCAAACCGCAACTGCCTCTACCTTTTCTCCCTCTGCGTAACGATTAACTGAGAAATAGTGATCCGCTCTGAAGGTCCATCCGGAGGGATCTTCTCCATTAAACATTGGTAATTCTAATTTTTTTTTTCCTTTCCTTTCCTCCCTAAGGCTCTCAGTTTCCTTACTATGACCCATTCCACCATTGTCGTTACTGTTGGAGTTTTCCCCCAGATTTGACTTGCCCCGATCTCTACTAGTTTGTGTTTCCTTCTCCTCTTTCAGTCTCATCCATTCTCTCATTTTCAGGAGATACCCTTTGATACTACCTAACTCCTCCTTCATCCCTCCTAGCTCTTTCTCCATATTACCCATTTCTTTTTCTAATCCCTCAACCTTTTGCTCCATTCTCGATTTAGGCATTACCAGGCTCTGATACCAGTTGATAGGAACCCACTCCAATAACTCAACAATTTGGGCTGGGCCATAGGTCTTTCATAGGCTTGGGTAGAACTCTCCTTGGAAAACCGGTTTGCCAAGGGAGGGTGTCCAAACCTTTATAACTCACATGCCCACCCTTTTCCCTTTCAATGTGGGATCCTAACAGTTTATAACAAGTTTGGTAAATTGTAGAATACCCAAAAAGTAAATGAACTTCAGCAACTTTCTTTGAGTAATAAATTTAGGTCATAAAAAATTGTATAATGAATAAAAGGCTATTACAAGAAGTTTATTATTACTTTCTTGGTGATTATTTTCAGGTATGTGAAATCAAGGATCATGTAACTAACAAAGAAACTCTGGCGTTGGAGTTAGTTTCTTGGAGGAAAGAACTTGCAGTATCAGAAATGGAAAGAAAAGTGTGCAATGGTGATATTTCAAATCTAAGAAGAGGAAGATGCATAGAGTTTCCTATGAATTTCCCTAGAGGGATTGACTTAGAAAAAAAGGTTAAGAATTGGGTTGAAAAATGGCAACAGCTGCCTTATGTTTCACCTTACGAAGATGCATTCCATTTGGCACCGAGAAGTGACCTGGCAGAGAAATGGGCTGTAGCAGTGCTTCATGAGTTGTTATGGCTTTTGGTGTCAAAGAAGACGGAGAGAGATAATGTGTTTTGTTTGGGAGATTATTTAGGGTTT
Source organism: Pistacia integerrima (assembly GCA_026225825.1). Taxonomy (NCBI): domain Eukaryota; kingdom Viridiplantae; phylum Streptophyta; class Magnoliopsida; order Sapindales; family Anacardiaceae; genus Pistacia; species Pistacia integerrima. The sequence goes on along the minus strand of CM047749.1, from coordinate 1,573,741 downwards.
GGTGATAGGTTTAAGAAGGTTTCGGTGCATCATCCAGGGATCTTTTATGTGTCTAATAAGATTAGGACTCAAACTGTGGTGCTTAGGGAGGCTTATAGGAAGGATTTTTTGGTGCAGAAGCATGCATTGATGGGGATGCGGTATAGGTATGTTCATCTCATGAATAAATCAAAGGATAGAAGGAAACCTGTTTGTGCCCTAGCTTTTGGTTCAACAAGAAAAAGAAAGGTTAATTTATCTACTGTAGAAGAGAAAACGACAAAAGAGGACGATAATTGTGGTTCGGAAGAAGAAAAGGACTCCAATGGATCTTCTGAATCAGAGTTTGAAGATGTTGATAGTCAAGAACAGTGAAGATGGAGATATGATAAGTAGAGAATAAAACTTAGAGAAGTAGCTTGAGTTGAGAACCTGAGATGTTTGCTTTAGAAAGCTCAAAAAGAGGTTAGCTTGACAAAATTTATGCAACTTATCAAAGAAATTAAGGACCACAAGAGATGTTAATCTCATGGCGTATGAGACTATGTTGATTGAGCATCAAACTTAGAAAGCATTAGCCCAAAATGAGGTGGGTCCAATCAACAAAGGAAGCTCGGCTCAGTAATTGTTTATTGGACAGAGGATGATGATATATTTCCTGGACATTCATGGGAAATAGAACAAAAATGGATGACAACATTTATTGGAGGTGGGAGGATCAGTTTGTCAAGCAATGTAAAATTTGAGGGTGGATTCAAGATTATGTGCAGTAGCTTCTGTTGTGCAAGGATATGGGTACGTGCTGACATTATTTGCGACTATGGATGGTGGTTTTCTTGCTCTCTATGCATATAATCTCTATAATCTGTCAACAAAATATAAATTGAAAAATCATTTTGCAATTCTTTTTCTGTATGTATATATTGTCATTTCTAGTTTGTGTACCTGCTGACATTATTTGCCACTATGGATGGTGATTTTCTTGTTCTCTATAAATATAATCTATGTAATCTGTCAAAAAATATGAATTGAAAATTTATTTTGCAATTCCTTTTTCTGTATATATATATTATCATTTCTAGTTTTGTGATGTGATCAGCTGATCATGTCTATAGTTTACAAATTGGCCTGAGATTTAGTATCACACTGTGAGAAGTAGTAGACCATCTAATTTAGTTTCAATATTCCACGTTGGCAACAATCTTAATCATCAGTCTTTATTTAGCTAGTGGACATAAATAAGTTTCAAAATTTGTGGCAATAAAGAGTGGCCGCTGAACGTATCCCATTCAGTAATATGATTTGACAAAATTTTTGATAAATCTTTTTCTGGATTAAGAAATTGTGTTCTGTTTGTTCTTGATTAATTATCCAAATGTTTACTTGCATATTCTTAATGTGCCAAGCAGTGTGTTTGTAGCTCTGATTTAAATAGTATAGAAGTAGATCAGATTATATATAGTATTGTCTTGTGTTTGTATAATGCCTAATTGGATAGAACTAAATATCATTAAAAAAGAGAGGAGAAAACTCAATCTTTATTAATATTCAAATTGATTTCATTTACCAAATAAACTTATAGTAGTTTGCTATGAGACAACTCATAGATCACTCGGCAGCATATAAATCAACTATTAGACTTACGAGCTGTTTTAACAGATGTCCTAAAGATACACATGACGATCATTAACGAACAAAAAAATTGATGATTTCAATGCACTATATTTAAAAAAGATTAAAAAAAGTCACATTTTTTAATGCATCGAAATGATCAATTTTTTGTGTGTTAGTGATCTTAACATATGTCTTTAGGGCACATATTAACTCAACTCTATATTCATCGTGTTTTTAGCTGTCCTCATGACCAAGTGGTAAAAAATGAAAAACAATGAAATAGTATAAGAAGTAGCTTTAATGATATTAACTGTTTTTCACTACTAAAATTCTCTTTTAATATAAGGGAGGGCCTTATTTATATTTGTTGAGTTGTATAGAATCATATTAGGATTAGGATGTTGAGTTGTACAAAATCATATTACGATTAGGATCAAGATCACATTAGGGACAAGGATAAGATTATTAGGAATAGGTTAATTCATTTCCATATTTCATGGATTACTAGGTTTATATATTGTTGTACATTGTTCAGAATGAATATTAAGAATTATTTCTTCTGATTTCACAGTATTGTTTTGGCCGCCCTTGACCAAGTAAAGTTGCCGTTTAATTTCAACATGATTAGGATGTTGTCAAATAGTTTGTCAGTTGTCTTGATGGTAAAAATAAATTTATTTTCAAGCATGAGGCATGGATCCTCTGGGTATCCTAGCCCCATTTATTTGGTTTTTTATTTATTATTAAGGATTGGGGTGGGTCATAGTCCACATCTAATTTTTTTTTTTTTTCCCTACCCTACCTCTAGAGATCGAATTCGGGTGCTAGATAAAGAAATGGGTTGGTAAACCACTAAGCTAAGTGCACGGGGGTTTACCAGTCCCAAGTTCGATCCCTGGGGGTAGGATAGGGGAACCAAAATTTCAGATTTATTTGGGATTAAATGAAGAGGATGAAACTAATATTCTCATTTTATTCTTTTGTAAACATGCCAACAAGAGGTTTGGACCATCATTGGCCTTCTTATCCCATGGTTGGATAAATTTATTTATATGTTTACATTATAATTTAATGACATCATATTTATTTAAAAGAGTTGTCTTAAAGTGTGTCCTCATACGTTAAAACTACTTGTGGACAAAAAAATTGATATATCAATTATTTGAAAAATTTTGAATTTTGTATTTGTTGTAAATAAAGTGCATCGAAAAAATCAAATATTTTGTTCGTTAGTTGTCTTAATTTGTGCTCTAAGGGATATGTAAAAACAATTCATTTACTAGTAAGTTAAAATATTTTAATAAATATCTTGAAGTTATATTTTAGACATTTGATTAGATTATACTTAAATAGATTATATCATCTCATAGTAGGATTTTTATGTATTCTTTATTCTTTTTAGTTGGGATAAGACTCAACTAGTAATCTCATCCCCAAATTAATCAAAAATTCATGGCTCATTACTCTTTATCGGGCTAAGGACTTAATTTTACTTATATTTATGTTGTATTCTAACTTGCTGAATAGTTAATGTTCTAATTGGTTGCATATTGTTATAAATTTTTTTATTTGGTTTATAAATGAAATATTCACAACTACTTAAAAATTTAAAGGTAAATATTAAGTTAGTTTCATTTAATTTATTAGTAAAATTTGAGGGGTTTTTCTTTTTTTTTTTTTTTCCTCTTCATTTACGATAGAATATAGATTGTATTGTCTAGTCCAGTCGAGTACAACGCCAAATAGAGATAGTATTGGGTGCGTTTGGTGTAGTATTTTGGATAGGATTTTGAGGATAATATTGGATTGTTGGATAGGGGAGTATTACGAGGTAAATTTGAAAAATTTATGAAAAAGCCCATAGGTTTACTAATTTAATTAAAGACCCTACTATATAAAATGACAAAAACACCCCCACCACCTGCAGTGTCAGATTCCGGTCGCCACCGCCAGAATGCAGCGCATTTCGCTCGACGCATTGATCGGATCTATGCCGTAACGCATCATTATGGCCTTTTCCGGCCAGATCTAAGGGCTTGTTATGGCCGTCGACGGTCGGAAAGGCCAAAACGACGGCCATGTTTGGCCGTCAGTGACGGCCAAAGATGTGGCCGTCGCTTTCGGTCAACGACGGCCATTTCTTTGGCCGTCGCCGTCAGATCGGCCTTTTCCGAGCATCCGTGGTGGATCTTCTTAGGAAAAGGCCAGATCGGTGTAATGCCGGCCATATATGGTCGGAATTTAGGCCGTTGTACAGATTCCGACTATCACCGGCGGTGGTTGCCGGAATCTGACAAATTGGGTTGATGGGGGGGTTTTTGTTAATTTTAAAAAAAAAAAATTCAGGGGGCATTTAGTGAAATTAATAACCTTATGGGGTCTAAAAGTAATTAAAAAAATAGGGTAATATTTCTGGAATAGTATGCCAAACATTATTTGGAGAATAGGATTGAGAATATGGATAAAAACAGGGAGCCAAACGCACCCATTATAAATACCCTGTTCCTATTAAAAGGTAGTTCAATCTTACCTCATAAATGTAGCCTTAATAGTTCGGTCCCCTTGAAGAGGCCCAACATGGTCTCAAGTCATGTATAATCTTTCGGTAGAGAGAAATTTTCTTTCAAATGTTCTTGCTCTCAGCTTTTTCTTTGGGAAGAAATGAAAAAGAAAAGTAACCGATGCCATTTGTGTATAATTCAATATTGTGACATGCCGTGTGATCCTATATTTTCTCCTGTGATTTATTATTTTTTCTTTTTTGCATCATAAAACTCATTGGTGGAGTGGCATACTTAAAGTTTGAATATATTATTGGTCATTAGCTTGCAGAGGAAATTACTAAAGTATTTGGCTAGTAATGTTACCAGCCCCTGACAACTTTTAGATGGGCATACTTTATTATGTTTTTTATGTGAATCCAATGGTTGTCAAAGGCTAGTAACATTATCGATCCGGTAGTTTAGTGAAGATCAAATGAATATTTCCAATACTTTAGTAAGATTAAAATGGATATTTTAAAATGAATAGCAACTGGCCCACCCAACTCATTTTATTAAAGATCCATTCAATTAAATAACAACTTGTGACATGCTATATTTAAGTATGAAGTTTTATGATGCTAGTTATATAAGTCTATCATTTGATATTATTGGTCTATCATTGTTGTGATATCTATACCAAAATAAATGTGTTACATATTGCCGTTTGATGCTTATATACAATACTTGGAGATAATATCATTTAATTTCTGCATCAATATCTACAGGCTGAAATTAAGGATACTTGAGTCTAATAGGTTGAATAGCCTGGATCTAAGGTTCACTTTATATTTGAATCTATAAGAAGAATGCCAGACATACAATATTTTGTATACAAACTGGTGCGACAATACTGCATGCTTGTTGCATATTTTTGTGTGATTTGTTTAATTTGTTTTTCAGTTTTACTCTTTTAATCACATCATATCGTATAGTATGTTTGAGTCTGTTTGATAGAAAGTTCATATGTCTACTATTATTCTTCTGGAACTTGTTTCTTTAGCATTTTTGTCTATATACAATGTCCATGGGCGAAATGAAATTAAAGATGGCTTTACAAACCTGAAAATTTTATAGTTTTTCCACTATTTCTATACAAACAAAGTGATAAGAGATTTTTAGCTTGCTAGTTTGGTAATGTTCTTAGATCAATATAATTGTTGAGTGACAAAAATATCATTCACTGTGATATTTTGTGTGTACTGATTTGATGATTTAAATTGATTCAATAACCTACCAGACCAGGAATATATCATAACCCCCATGATGGGGATGGTAGCTTTTTGCATAACCTATTTAGAAGAATATGCAAAGATGTATTGCACTGGATTTTGTTATGGTATTGGAGGTAACGTTGCTTTTCATATAAACCATTAGATTGTTATAGTAAACTATTGTAAAGCGTAATCTAATAGTTCACATGGGAGATAACGTTTCAAACCGTATCGTAACATTACTGTTTGCACCAACATTGGCCTTGGAATTTATATTAAGTTTTCCGCTCACTTCTCTCTCGTAAACATTTCTTGTCCGATATCCAATAGTGACAAAGCAAATTATTATAGTCAATGGACTGCCTATTAAGACGTGTTATTTAATACAAGTCCGTAGACAACTGAATGTCATTAATTACTCGAGATATGAATTATTTGATGGAAGGCAAAATTAAAGAAACGCAACCATTTGATTATCGTAAAATGCTGTTGGATTTTTTTAACTTTCTCATTCAAAATTGACGTGTAAAGGTGGTTTTCCGCCGAGTAATTGGTATCTTGAGTAATTAATGTCATAAAAAAAATGGCAAAAAATATAAAAGTAGGGCCCATCTCTGTAAACCATAATGTGCTAGCAGTTTCTTTATAGAAGAAAATCCCTTACCACACCACCTCTAACGTAAGGTTGTTTTTTTTTTAATTAATAATATCTAATTAAAACTTTTTATATTTATATTTACTAATATAACCTTATATTAATTATTTAATATTATAGACTATAATAATAAATAGAATAATAATAACTATATTAATGGTTAATACTTGTTAGAATATGAAGGACAAAAGAGAAACAGCTGAACCTACATGCCTAATTAATTCACGGCAGGATGTTAGAAATGAGTTGACTTGTTGACCTAGTTGACTATCGATATGCTAACTAATTCAGCTGCTCTTTAAGTGCCACTTTGTTAGTCTGTTATTCAGTTGCTATTGTTGTTACAATTCTGTTAGTCTGTTATTCAGCTGCTATTGCAGTTACAATTCTGTTAGTTTGTTACTTAGTTGCATATATAAAGACTGCAACTGTCTTATTTCTGTAATGAAGTATAATACACGCTTTCTTATCCCTGATTTTCTTATGTATTTTCTTCCCTCTTTTCTCTCTGTTTACATTGTTGCTCTTAAACTTGGTGTCAGAGCCATTGACAAACGTCACGTATGGCTGATTCCTCAATCTCTTCTCCTCTTAACAAATCTGATAAGAATTCCAGCTTCAAAACTTTATCATATGCTAGTATTCTTACTAATCCTTCTTCAATGGCTTCGTCCACTCTTCCAACCATCTCACCAAAATTGACGCAAGACAACCATTGGTTTTGGAAGTCTCAAATTATGTTCGCTGTGGGAGCTCATGATCTTGAAGAGCACCTAACAGGATTGATCTCATGTCCTGCCCCCTTCATCAAAGTACAGTCGAAAGGTTCAAACTCAGAGGTAATCAAGAAACCTAACCCTGAGCATGTTATTTGGAAGAAAACCGATAAACTCTTAGTTAGTTGGCTGCTTTCATCCATTTCCGAATCAATGTTTGCTGTTATCTCTAAATGTCAGTTTGCTACAGACATTTGGCTCACTTTAGAAAAGGAATTTCTCACTGAATCTAGGGCAAAGACACTGCATGTTAACAGTTTGTTGCAAAACACTAAGGAAAACATGAGCATACATGATTATTTCTTAAAAATGAAAGGCTTTGTTAAGAATTTATCAACAAGTGGTGTTATCATAACTGATGAAGAATTGCTCAATTATATTCTGGATGGGCTTGACTCAAAATATGATGCAGTTGTAGTAAACATAACAACTAGATTAGAATCAAAACTGGATCCTATATCTGTTTAGGAGGCGCAAATTGTGCTACAAAAACTAGAACTCGGATTGGAAAGAGCAAATAATCCAATAAATTCTACTGTTCATGGTGAATTTCATGATGGTTTGGTCAATGTTGCTACTCTATCAATTGACAGTGAAAACAAAAAAACCACAACAATCTGGTCAGTCTTCTTCATTCTCTATACAGCAACCTTCCACACTTAATTCTTCCAACTACCAAGCCTCTAATATTGGTCACTCTTTATTTGATTCCAATCAAAATCAAGCCATGTACTCCTTGCCTCAGAATCAATCTTACAGTCAAAACTTTACTGGAGGATATTCAAGTGGAAGAGGTAGAGGTAGAAGAGGAGGTAGAGGGAAATTTATCTGCCAAGTGTGTGGAAAAACATGTCACTTGGCCTTAAACTGCTATCACGGGTTCGATGTGAATTACACTAGGAATGGTCCATTTTTTCGAAACAATTTTCAAGCTCCTGACACCTCTGAGTTTATTAGATCATCCAATTTTAACTCTGGAAATCATTATCCCTCTGCTGCTATTCACCAGTATACACTAGATTCACATTCAAAGACCATCAATGTCACCCCAAAGTGCACTTTCCTTTCAACACTTTCCTTTAGCACTTGGATCTACAACTGCTAACACTAATAATCAGACAGTCTCCGCTACTGCTAACTTTCAAAATCAAATTCTAATGGCACAGTCTCAATCGCCCAGTCAGATCCTTGCAGCCATAAACTACATTGCTACACCATCTACTATGCAGGATGCAGCTTGGTACATGGACTCTGGAGCCACAGACCATGTTACCTCAGACCTCTCCCAACTTTCAAGCAGAACAAACTACTTCGGGAGTGAACAACTCCGAGTAGGAAATGGTGAGCTTCTTCCCATAACTCATACTGGTTTCATTTCCTTATTTTGTCCATTTAAAATGCTGCAAATTAAAAATGTCCTTATGTGTTCCTCATATCACAAAGAACTTACTTAGCATCTCAAAACTTACTAAAGATAATGATATTTCTATTGAAGTTTTTGCTGATTCTTGTGTGATTAAGGACAAGTCCTTCAAAGCAATTCTACTCAAAGTAATGCTTAAAGGTGGGTTATATCAACTCCAAGTTCCAATCTATTCTCTCCATGCTTCTGTTGAAGCTTTGGACACTTCTATCAACTCCAAGTCAAAAAATTACTCTACTTACTCATCTGTTGTATCGTGTGTCAAGTCCAGTAGTTCATTACTTCCTAATCAAATCTTGCCCTTTACTGTTTGCAATATAGATAGAATGTTGTGCAATATTCCTGTTAATCAAGTTTTGAGTTCAAATAATAGACCTTCTATATCAAATGTTGTATCCCATATTGATGATGCACCTGTTTTCAATTCAATAAATGATATTCAGTCTTTTCCTGTGCAAAAAACCAATGTTATGTTATGGCACAAAAGGTTAGGTCATCCTAACATTACCATACTTAGGAACGTTCTTACTTATTTGAAAATTTTTCTACAAGTTGAAATGATATTACATTCTGCTCTGCCTGCCAATTTGGCAAGTTACACCAGTCCACATTTCCTCAATCTGCACTTCATGCCTCTAAACCCCTAGAGTTAGTATATTCTAATCTATGAGGACCATCTCCCATACCACCCCTCGAAGGTGACAAATACTATGTTCAATTTCTTGATGATTATAGTAAATTTGCTTGGATATTCCCATTAAAAGCCAAATATGAAACATTTGTAGTTTTCAAACAATTTCACACCTTAGTTGAAAAACAATTCAATGCCACTTTAAAGTGTGTTCAAACCGATTGGGGAGGTGAGTATAGGAAACCAGTCCCTTACCTTCAAGACCATGCCATCATGTTTAGACACCATGCCCTCACCAACAAAATGGTAGAGTTGAGCGAAAGCATAGACAAATTGTTGAGCAAGGGCTCACTCTACTTGCACAAGCTAACATGCCACTTAAATTTTGGTGGTTTGCCTTTCAAACTGCAGTCTACCTCACCAACAAACTCCCCACACCTGTCTTATCAAATATCTCACCATTCCAAATGTTGTTCAAAACAGTTCCAAATTTTGCAGCTGTCAAAGTTTTTGGATGTGTAGTTTATCCTTTCCTTAGGCCATATAGCAGTCACAAATTTAATTTTCACACAATCAAATACACCTTTGTTGGATATAGTCTTCATCATAAGGGATACAAATGTTTAGATACTTCAGGTCGAATTTATATTTGTCAAAGTGTGAAGTTTGATGAAATTGACTTTCCTTTTCACTCACTCACTGGCACTGTTTCAAAATCCTCGCCTGAGATAACACAACCTCAGTCCTCTCCTCATTCTTTCCCTTCAATATAGAATGTCCCTATTTCTACTTGCGGTCCAATTCAAAATCAAGAGTCTGCTTCTGCACCTCCTACCAGGTCTAATTCAAAATATTGTTCAGTTGCTCCCAATAGTCCTACACTAAAGTCTGGTACTGATCCCTTTTTACCGAAGACTAAATCTGCAGTTCCTAATTGTCCTATCACATTGGATTAGTCAAAGTCTCAGAATTTATCATCCTCTAGTCCACTTACAAATTCCCAAACGCACTTACTATCTCATTCATCTTCAAAGATATCCACCACACCAGAGCTACTCTCTTAGTCCACTCCACCTCAATCCCCTATAACCATACCCTCGAATGAATCCTATGACACCATTCCTCTCATAGTTGAGTTACCTTTAACTAAACCTGCAACCCTTGACTCAAGCACACTTAATACCCCATCACTATCCTCTCAACTCACCTTACCTCAACCACCTATCTCCATACCATCTAATGAGTCTTATGACTCTCTTCCACTCACGGTTGACTTGCCTTTACCCAAACATGTACCCTTTGTATCCAACGCACATCCTATGCAAACCAGATCCAAGACAAAAGCTCATAACACCATTTTACTAGGCTCTTCCTCCCTTGACAATAAAGAACCGGCCACTGTCACAGAAGCACTTTCTCACCCTACTTGGAAGGCTGCCATACAGTCAGAGTTTGATGCACTTATGGCCAATCATACCTGGGAATTAACTCTGGCTACATCAGATATGCACTCAGTTGGCTGGAAATGGGTATTTAGAAACAAATACAATCCTGATGGGTCCATTCAAATGTTCAAGGCCAGGTTAGTTGCTAAGGGTTTTCAACAAACTCCTGGTATTGACTACTTAGAAACTTTCAACCCTGTGGTAAAGTCCCCTACTGTTCGAGTGATGTTGAGTTTAGCAATGAACAAAGGCTGGGACATCCAGCAAGTTCACATCAATAATGCCTTCTTAAATGGAGATCTCATGGAAAAAGTCTTTATGACTCAACCTGAAAGATTTGTGAACTCTCAATTTCCTCATCATGTTTGCAGATTAACAAAGGCTCTCTATGGCTTAAAATAGGCCCCAAGAGCCTGATTTGACAAACTTAAGACAACTTTCTTGCAGTGGGGTTTCATACATTCAGTGGCGGACTCAAGTCTCTTCATTTATCAACATCAAGGTCAAGTCATGTATGTGCTTATATACGTTGATGACATACTCCTTACTGGAAGTGATCCTAAGTTGGTTCAAGAAACAGTTCACAAGTTGAATACACAGTTTGCCTTAAAGATTTTAGGTTCTCTCAAGTACTTTCTCGGTTTTGAAGTAACTAGGACTGAATCATGAATTTATATAAACCAGGAAAAATATGTCAACGATCTCCTTGTCAAAACTAATATGCAAGATTGCAAGCCTTGTACAAAACCAATGGCTATTAGAACAAAACTAACTCTTGCTGATAGTAATCCTTATGAAAATGTTGCACTTTACAAGAGCATAATAGGAGCTGTGCAATACTTAATCTTGTCAAGACCAAACATTGCTTTTAGTGTAAACAAATTAAGTCAATTCCTCAAAGCTCCCACACAGCAACACTGGCAGGCTTGTAAACGACTACTTCGGTATCTCAAAGGAACTCCAAACTTTGGCTTGCACTTCACTAAAAGTAATAGACTTAATCTAAAATGCTACACCGATGTCGATTGGGCTGGTAGCCTTGAGAATAGAAGATCAACCAACGGTTGCTGTGTCTTCCTAGGTTCTAACCTGATTCAATGGACTTTTAGGAAGCAAAAAGTTGTTACATTATCTTCCACTGAAGCTGAGTATAGAGCTCTTGCTCAAGGGGCTACAGAGTTGGCATGGTTCTGCAATTTATTCTCTGAAATTGGTGTCACTTTATCTAAAATTCTAGTCATTTGGTGTGACAACCAAAGTGCTAGCTCACTTGCATCCAATCTTGTTTTTCATGGGAGAACAAAGCATATTGAGCTTGATACTCATTATGTAAGAGAACAAGTTACTAACAATCTTAAAGTTCAATATGTGCCAACCGAGTATCAAAAAGCTGATATCTTTACTAAGGCTTTATCAGTCTCCAAATTTGTTGAACTAAGAGATAAACTCACTGTAAAAGCCTCAGCCTCTACTCTTGTTCAATAACTTGATTGTCCTCACTATAAAAGCCTCAGCCTCTGCTCATGTTCAGTAACTTGATTGTCTGAGACTTGATTGTTTGAGCTGCTCTCTTGCGAAGGTTGATATCATCATGGAGAGCGACTTGATTGTTTAAGCTGCTCTTGCAAATTTTGATATCATCATAATGAGGCTTAATTCATAGCAGGATGTTAGAATATGAAGGACAAAAGAGAAAAAGTTGAACCTGCATGCCCAAAAGAATATGAAGAGGCTTAATTCATGGCAGGATGTCAGAAATGAGTTGACTTGTTGACCTAGTTGACTATCAATATGCTAACAAATTCAGTTGCTCTCTAACTGCCACCCGTGTTAGTCTCATTATTCGCTTGCTATTGTTCTTTGTTACAATTATGTTAGTTTGTTATTCAGCTGCTATTGCTATTACAATTCTATTAGTTTGTTACTTACTTGCATATATAAAGACTGCAACTGTCTTATTTCTATAATGAAGTATAATACACACTTTCTTATCCCTGATTTTCTTCTGTATTTTCTTCCCTCTTTTCTCTCTGTTTACTGCGATCATTGTTGCTCTTAAACTATACTTAATAGTATTTCTCAAAGAGAGAATTTTAGTTAACCGGTCACCAGGGCCGTCTCTAGAACATTTGTGACCCTAGGCAAGATTTATTTTAGGGGCCTTCTAATAATATAAGCATATATTAAAAAATTATTTCAAATTTATTTTTCTTGCCTTTTGAGATGCAAAATCACTAATTAAATTTTTATATTCAAGTTTAGAAACCAAATCTTTTTCAATTGATAATATAGCCAAATTACCTAATCTTTCTTGTGACATAGTTGAACGCAAATAAGATTTTATTAACTTTAATTTTGAAAAACTTCTTTCTGCTGAAGCTACAGTAACAGGAATAGTTAACAGTATTCTATAAGCTATCCATGCATTTGGAAAAGAATTCACTTTTTTTATAAAATCTAGTATCTCAAGTGGTGTTTTAATTTCCACGTTTATAATTTCTTTTAAAATTTTTAATTATGAATATAAATCTAAACCATCAATATCAGAGAGCATGTCATGTTTTAAAAAGTTTTCAAGATTTAAACAATGTTTCTGCAAACTATCATCATCAAGCAATTTTAACTTTTCTATATTATAAATGAAACCAAAATTATTACTATATATTTCAAATTGTTCAAACCTACTTTGAAGTGAGGAAATGGCATGATCAACTAAATATGTGAAATAATTTATTCTAAAAGATTCTTCAGTAGACAATTTCTTCTCTTCGTTTTCATCCTCATCAAATTGTTTTTTTCTCTTTATTATACGCTTTTCATGAAATTTTGGTTCTATATTCATTTGCTCTGCAATCTCTTTAGTAGAAATCATAGAAGATGTAAACCCATTTTCTCTATATTTTTTAAAAAATGAAACAAGACCTTTCAACTGATCTATTGTAACAACAATGTCCATATTTTTAGATTGTAAATATTTACTAACCGTATTAACAGCAAGTAACATTTCATACCAAATATTCATGCCTAATAGAAATTCAAAATTTTCAATCTCATATGTTACTAAAGAAATAGCTTCACTTTTTGTTTTAGGATCTTCACTAGTTTCTGCTAATTGATATAAAGCATCTCTTATTTGTGGAGCTTGAAATTTTATTGCTTTAACACTTTCAACACGACTTTCTCAACGTGTTTGTGATAATGGCTTAAGTGTCAAATTAGAAACATGATCTTGCAAAATTTTCCATCGTTTTGTAGAAGAAGAAAATAATGAGTATATACGTTGTGTCACTCCAAAAAATGTAATAGCATTAGTATATGAATTAGCCATATCACAAAGAACTAAATTAAGACCGTGACAACCACATGGTGTATAAAATGCTCTAGAATTTATATCTAATAATTTTTTTTGCACACCTTGATGTTTACCTTTCATATTAGACCCATTATCATATCCTTGTCCTCTCACATTATTTACATCAAGTTCAAGATTTTTTAATATAGTTGTGAGAACATTAAAAAGGCATTGACCAGAAGTATCATCCACTTTTATAAAATCTATAAAGTACTCTTTTATTTTTATTGGACTTATTGAAATATTTACACATCTTAATATAAGTGACATTTGTTCTTGATAACTTGTATCTGGGGTACAATCAAGTATAACTGAAAAATATTTTGATTCTTTGATTTTTTTAATAATGGTATTTCTTATTTCTAATGCTAAAATATTTATCAACTCATTTTGTATATTATGACCAAGATAATGAGTATGAATTTCTCCATTTTGAATACGTCTAAGGTGTTCTTGCATTATTGGATCAAACTCAGCAATCATTTCAATTAAACTCAAAAAAATTCCATTATTTTCTTGATAAATCTTCTCATTTGTACCACGAAATGCCAAATTATTTTTTGAAAGATTTTTTACAACCGCTATAATTCTTAATAGTACATTCTTCCAATGCTCTTTCTCTTTATTTATTTTCTCTTGTAAATATTTATCAATTGTTTTGTTTTTTAAGCAATCTCATCTCAACATCAACCCAAATGTTCATATTTATAGCATGTTCATTGCTTGTTTCGTGACTTTTAAGCTTGGCACTAAGATTTTTCCAATCTCCACACCCTTCATTTGCTAATTGAATTGTATTTGCTTTTAAACTAAATAATTTACAACAAAAACAAAATACTTTATTTAATTCTTTTGAATATATTAGCCATTTTCTATCATGTTTTTCTCCATTTGGTAATTTTCGAATGTAATGAATTGTAGAAAAATGTCTAGAATTTTCATCTCTTGGAAAATCTAAAACTTGTCTAATTAGACCTTTCTCAACTAATAAATCACATAAGTTTGTGTCTAAATTATTCCAGTGTATCGGGTCATAAATATTTTTTAATAGTTGTTTTATCTATATCATTAATATTTTTTATTTTTTGTCGAATGAAATTTCTTCTTCTAAATTTTCATGAGACTCTTCACTAGTATTTGATGAATTTGAATTTTTATCTTTAAAAATTTCTTCACAATTTTCAATTGTTTTTTCATTTAAATCTTCATTTGGTTTTTCTAGCATTTGGTGTTTTGTATTAATAACAAATTTATCAAGTGCACCTTTTTGGGATTGAATTAATTCTTCTGTTCTTTTTTTTCTTACGTTTTTCAAATCCAGATTCATACTTCCTAGTAGACATCTATATTCAAAGAATAAATAATTTAAAGCTCTTAATATTATTTTTTTAAAATAAAAATAATTATAAAAATTAAGAAAGAACTTTAGCTTTGATTTATGCTCCCGATTTTGCTTTTTCTTTGTCTTGATACTAAAAAATCTTATATTATTACCCTGCATAAAAATAATAATGTAAATCAATTATTCACTTGATCAAATATAAAATAAAATCAGTTGAGAATACTAAGAGTAAAATGATTTAAAACTCTTAATATTACCTTACATAAAAATAATAATAATGTAAATCACATTTACTTGATAAATTTATGTAATAAAGTTAAAAAATGAGAGACAAGAGATGAGAAAGGAGAGACGAGAGAGAGATGCGAAAGGAGAGATGAGAGTAAACTGAGTAGAGATTAGAGAATAATGAGAGTAAAAAATGAGAAAACGTTGAAGTAAAATGAGGTTTATATAAAAGATTTAGGGGAGAGAGAAGATGTGATTTGATATTTGAGAGTTCGAGATTGCGTGAAATTGTATCAATTTTCAACGGAGAAATAGCCGCCAATTGTGTTTTAAGTAAGCATGGTTGATTGGACAAGGTGAGATTGATGGGAATTGATATATTAAAATACTCTTAAAAAAAAATCTTGGGTAAAGATAGACATAGGCGAGTCTGGTGGGAGTGATATATTTTAATATTTTAAAAAATAATTTGAGGCCCTCTCTTTCACCCCTTTTTTAGGGGGCCCTAGGCAGGGGCCTCACCTGCCTAGGGGTTAAGCCGGGCCTGCCGGTCACTAACCTTCAGCAACTAATAACCGAAAAATTCATCAGTACATAAAAGCAGTAAAATCAATATTAAAGTGATCATCTTTGAACGATCTATCTGTAAAAATATAGGATCGTTTTTTAATAAGAAAACTCATATATTTCATTAAGAAAATGGAGGAATATATACAATTTCTACATCCTGTGAGGATCTCATTTACAATAAAAAATTCCAAGAAAAATGTTTAGCTAATAAAGAGTTTCCTTACAAAAGTTTTCCAAACAGGAAATTTCTAGATTTTGCTATTGGGAATCATGACTAGTGCGATAATTAGGAATGTTATCCAATTTGGGATACCCACAAATTTTGTAATAGCCTCCCTCAGGCCTGTGCGAGTTCAGACTCCACCATGCTTGCCGTTGATACTATGGGTATCTACCTTGTGCCTCCCTCAAGGTGGTGAAGAGTGAATTCCGATGCGAGACAAAAACAAGTTAAATGTTGCTACACTAAGTCCCTTTGTCAGCAAGTCTACGAGCTGATTACGGGAGGGAACGAAACTAAGAGCCAAAAGCTTTCGTTGTACATGATCTTTAATAAAATGATGATCCAACTTGATGTGCTTGTTTCGTTCATGGAATATCGGATTCAATGTAACCAGTTCCATAGTTGTCAATGCCATTGATCGATATTCAGCTTCGGCGAATGAACGAGATACTGTTTGTTGCTTCTTCGATTTCCAACTGATAAGAGTGTCTCTTAGAAAGATAAGCATTTCTGAAACTGAGTGTCTAGTAGTCGAGCAAGTAGCCGAATCTGGGTCACAATATGCCTTCAAATCAAGTAAGTTCATATTGGAAAAGAAAAGACCTTGTTCAGTAGATTTCTTGATATATAGCGCCAATCTTTTTGCCATAGCAAGATGAGGAGATCTCAATGTCTGCATGAATTGACTTAAAACTTGTTCAGCATATGAGATCACTGATCGAGTTACTGTCAAATAGATGAGTCTCCCCACAAGTCTTCGATATGTAGGCACATCTTCAAGCAAGTTCCCAATCTTACTTGATAAATTGTATTGTTGTGGAATAGGTGTTTGTGCCACCTTTGCATCTTCTAGACCAGCTTCTCTTATGATATCTCCTGCATATTTTTGCTGATTTACATAAATTCCATCTTGGCTCCTTTTAACCTCTAACCCCAAGAAATAGTGTAAGGGTCCTAGGTCCTTTATTTTGGAGCAAGTCTGGAAATATTTCTTAAATAGGATACATTTATCTCCATTGTTCCCAGCGAGTATAAGGTCATCCACATAGATTAATACTGCCAAGAAATTATCTTCATCTGAAAGAGTGAACAACGAGTGATCCCATGAACTTTGCTTAAACCCATAGTTGAGAAGAGAAGTTGAGAGTTTCTTGAACCATTGTCGTGGAGCTTGTTTGAGCCCGTATAAGGATTTATGCATCTTGCAAACCAATGAATCATTAGATACTTTCATACCTTGAGGAGGTTTCATGAACACTTCCTCATCAAGTTCTCCGTGTAAAAATGTGTTGTCAACATCCATTTGATGTAGTTCCCATCCTTTAATTGTTGAAATAGCCAACAAGCATCAAACTATGGTGAACTTAGCAACAAGCGCAAAACTTTCATTATAGTCTAGTCCCTCAACTTGAAAATAACCTTTCGCAACTAGACGGGCTTTGTACCTCTCAATCGTTCCATCTGCATTTCATTTAATCTTGAATAATCATTTGCCTCTAATCGCTCTTTTCCCTTTCGATAAGGAAACTAGACTCCAGGTGTTGTTTGAGTGGAGTGCTTTCTACTCTTGATTCATAGCTTCTTCCCATACTGGTTTTCCAACAGCATCTTCATATGTATCATGTTCAACATCATGTCCTGCATTATTAGTAGAAGATGCCATGAGATTATTAGAAAGAAATGAGTATTGAGAAACCTTACCATCCAATCGATTGATTGAAGAAGTAGACTTGGTAGGGGGTTCTATGGTCTTTTTGCATGCCATTACAGAATCTTCAAATCTTTGTGGCATTCTTCTTTCCCTTTGTGGTCTTGAATTCTCAACTACCATTTCTCTCTCAGTTGCCTCATTTTCTATTTCCAGGTCAAATTCTCCTATGTCTTCTTCTTCCAATTCTCTGTTTTCTTCTAACCTGGTAGTGTCTTCTCCATCTCCAAGTTGGTTTTGGGCGTGTGTTGACTCCTTAGATTTAATCACATTTGGCATTGGCTGTACTTGTACACTTTCTAAAGGTTGTATATCTTTACAAGGAAAAGAATCCTCATAAAATATGACATCCCAAGATTCAAAAAACTTTCTAGTATTGAGTTCCATTACCTTGTAGCCCTGCTTTCTAGAGATATAGCCTAGAAACACACATTTTCTTTATCTCGCAGCAAACTTATCATTTGGCTTAGGTTTAACATAGACATAGCACAGACACCCAAACACTCTAAGATAATCATATGAGGGTTTTTCTTTAAATAAGATCTCATATGGAGATTTTCCATTTAGTATTGGTGTTGGATGGAGATTTATCAAACGCGCTGCTGTCAATACACATTCTCCCCAATATCCCAAGGGTAGATTAGCCTTAAATCGGAGTGCTCTTACAACCTCTATAAGTACCTGTGCTTTCTTTCCACCACCCCATTTTGTTGGGGTGTGTATGGAAAACTAGTTTGGTGTATAATTCCTTTGTCTAAGACTAGTTTCTTGAAATTTCCATACACAATCTCTTGGGCATTATCTGACTAAACAGATTTCACTTATACACCAAACTAAGTTTGCACCATTTTAAAAAATTGTTCAAAAAGAAATGGGGCTTCACTTTTATTTTTCATCAAATGAACCCAAGTACCACTTGAGCAATCATCAACGATAGTAAGAAAATAGTGAGCTCTAGAGTCTACTAGTAGCATAAGGTCCCTAAGTATCAATATGGACTAATTCAAATAATTTTCTTGATTTATTTCTACTAATAGGATATGACAATTGAGTTTGTTTTGCTCTGTGACATGCATCATATGGGAAGAGACTTTTACTATTTTCAAATGAAACATCAAATAAACTCTTTAATCTAGAAAATGGGATATGTCCCAACCTCCTGTTAACAATTCTGGTTGATTCTTTGATCTCACAGCATTTGCCAATGTCTGGTTTTTCTCTTCAAAAAGGTAGAGCCCCCCTTCCAATCTACCCTCTCCAATCACCCTCTTGGTAACAAGGTCCTGCACAACACATCCATTTGCAAAGAATGTTACTGAACAATTTAAATCTCAAGTATTTCTACTAATTGAAATTAGATTGCAGTTGAAAGTTGGTAAGAGAAGAACATCTTTTAGAACTATATTATGATTTAGTTGAATATTTCCAACACAATCAACTTGTGACTTTCTTCCATCTGGTAGAGTTGAACTCTTGGATTTTTTTCATTTTAATAGTTTTGAATCTGATACAATGTGGTCAGATGCTCTATTGTCCAAAATCCAATTCTGAGAACAAGAAATTTTACCAACTAAGTTTACGTTAGGTGTCCCTTGTTTGTCTCCGCTGAGTACAACCATCAGTTGATCAAACTGGGTTTGTGATAACCCGGATGGGTTTAAAACAATCTGTTGTTGGTGTGATTGTTGCTGGGAATCTGCCTCCTTCATCTTAGTTTCAGATACTATTGCATTAATGGTTCTCTTTGCTGAAAAACTCTTTTTCTTCCCTTGCCAATTTAGAGGATATCCGACAATCTCGAAACAATTCTCCCTTGTGTGGCCTGTCTTTTCAATGTTCACACTTTGGTCTCTTGTTTGGATCTGGATTCCTGTCCCCAGCATGTATTTTGAAAGCTGTTGCCTCCACAATTGGCCTTGCCATCGTCACCTCCTCTAAACTCAATAAAGAATAAGTTGTTGTTAAGGATGGTAGTGGATCTTTACAGAGAATGCTCGATCTTACAACACCATATGAATCATTCAATCCCATTAGAAACTAGTGTAGTTTGTCTTCTTCTTTTTCCTTGGCCTAGATACCACATGTACAACTTGCACATCCTTGTCCATGGGACTTGGAGAAACTATCAAGTTGATCCTAGAGCCCCTTCATTTTTGTATAATAAGTAGAGATCGTCAACTCACCTTGTCTGGTGTTAACGATTTCTCTTTTCAGCTCTTGAATACGAGGTCCACTTCACTGTGAAAACCTCATTTCTAGATCTTTCCAAATGTCATTAGCAATGTCATGGTATGCAACACTGTTATGTAACTCTCCATTGAGTGAGTTTAACAGCCACACAGTGACCATGGAATTACAAGTCAACCAATCATTCTCTCTTAGATCTCCTTCTGCTAGCTTCGATAATATATTAGATGTAACGGGTATTAATGTAATTTATTCTTGCTAAGCTAAGTTAGTTTAGAATGAGTGAGTTAGTTCACTTTTCAACTCAATAAGTAACTGAGCTACTATGTTGTATATAAAGAACAGTAACACCTTAGTAAAGACACGAATTTTCCCCAAAACTCAGCTACATTTCTTTATTTCCTCGTTTATTAACATGGTATCAGAGCGACAGAATCTCTAGCCCTAATCTGAGAACGAGTCGATTTGAGTGAACCTCTTTAATTCAGATAAGTTCAATTAGCTTAAACACTTGATTTCTTTACTTCATCCTCTGAATTTTTTTAGTTCGAAATCTTGAATTTTAGCTCGAAATCTTGAATTAGTTTTTTTTTTTTTTTTTTCGTTCAACCTAAATTCTTAGCTGATTCAACTTTAATTTGATTCTAGATCAATCAATTTGATAATTAGTTAATCAAATATGCCAACATTGACAAAAGAACTTACCATTCAGTCGATTGACTCCAACTCACCCCTGTATGTCCACCCGCGACACCCATCGACTACGTGAGACTAGGTACGTTTCGAATAGCTCGTTGGAGCTAAAAATTACAGCATCTGGAGTCGAGCCATGACGATCTCTTTGTTAATGGTACTTGCACAAAATCGACTATACATTCTAGCTTGGCTCCACAATGGGAGAGATGTAATTCATTGGTGCTTGCATGGATCTTTAATTCAGTCTCGAAAGAGATCTTCAATGGTATAGTTTACTCTACAAGTGCTACACAGGTCTGGCAAGATTTGAAAGAACAATACAACAAAGTGAGGGGCACTAGAGTGTTTGGGTTGCATTGGGAAATCGTTAACCTAACTTAAGGAACTAACTCTGTAGCCAGCTACTATAGTAAATTGAAGTCACTATGGGATGAGTTGAATTCCCTAGTTAGTCTTCCTGCACCTGATAGTGCCTCGGCAAAAGCATATTTGGAGCATCTGAATCAGGAGAAATTACTGCAGTTTTTTATGGGATTAAATGAGTCCTATTCCATGGTTTGAAGCCAAATCTTGCTAACGAATCCTCTACCAAATGTCAAGCAAGCTTATTTAGTTGTCAATCAACATGAAAGTCAAAAATTCTTGGCAGGGATGAGTTTGAATTCAGAAGTAACTATAGTACTTTATGCCAATCATTCTGAAAATGGCAAAGGTCAGAATCAACGCCAAAAATATAAGGGGAAGAAGCCCTACATTGAATGTGAATTTTGTCACATTCCTGGACACAAACGAGAAACTTGTTACAAGTTGCATGGGTATCCACTTGACCATCAATTCACTAACGGGAAAGCAAACTCTAAGTCAAAAGTTACTGCCAATCAGGTGCATACTTCAGAGTCATTGGATATGGGAAATTCGGGATCAATGGTTAGCATTGGAAACTTAGATTCAGTAGTTGGTCTTGTTCTGACTACAGAGCAGTATAATCACATCCTCCAATTTCTAGGAAAGGAGAATATTTCTCCTCCCACTACTAACTTGGCAGGTAATTCTATTGCCTTGATGTCTTACCTTGATAAAAATAGTTGGATAATTAATACTGGAGCATCTGACCATATGACATTTGATTATTCTGTCATACAATTACCTACTGCTATAAAACCTTCTGCAAAATACCTTGCAGGGTTACCAAATGGAACAAGAACATATGTTAAACATGAAGGGTTAGTAGTTCTAGAAAATAATTTACATCTACCAAATGTCCTGCATGTTCCAGATTTCCATCACAATTTACTTTCAGTCTCCAAACTTGCTACTTCTAACAACTGTTTTGTTACCTTTTATCCTAATTTTTGTCTCATTCAAGATCTTTGCAATGGCAAATTTAAGGGGATTGGTAAGCGTAAGCAAGGTCTTTATTTCTTTAATCCCAATTTAAAACTTTCCACTTTTGTATTAGACTTAGGACAATTAAATAAGGTTGATTGCCATACTGTAGAATCATCACAGGTTGTACCTTTTGAGATGAATTTGAATAAAATGCCTATTTCCATGTTGTCATTATCTTCATCTCATGATTCTACATTATGGCATCAAAGATTAGGACATGCCTCTTGTTCATCCCAGTTTGTCAAGGTCTAATGCACAAAGTAGTTTACACTATATGCATTGTCATGTCTGTCCTCTAGCTAAACATACCAGGTTACCCTTCCCTAATAGTTCATCTCAAACACAAAAAAAAAAAAAACTTTGATTTACTACATGTGGATGTATGGGGTCCTTATAAAACACCTACACATGGGAATGCTAGATACTTTCTCACTATGGTAGTGATTTCTCTAGGGTTACTTGGTTGTTCCTTATGCAATTCAAGTCAGACACTTACTCTACCATTAAACACTTCTTTCGTATGGTCCATACATACTATAGTTTGACTCCTAAGTGCATTAGGACTGATAATGGTTTAAAGTTTTTTAACAAAGATTGTCATGATCTCCTAAGTAATCAGGGTATCATTCATCAAAGTTCATGTGCTTATTCTCCTCAACAAAATTGTATTGTTGAGAGAAAGCACAGGCACATCTTAGAGGTTGCTAGGGCTTTAAAACATCAGTCCAATATTCCCACTCATTTCTGGGGGTACTATGTACAAACTGCTATCTACATCATTAACAAACTGCCTACTGCAATCCTTAAAGGTCAATCACCTTTTGAGAAATTTTTTGCCAAACCACCTTTCTTAAATCATTTAAAGGTCTTTGGATGTTTGGCCTATGCTACAATCTTACCTTCTAAGGACAAATTGCATCCTAGAGCTGCTCCTTCATTTTTCTTGGGTTACTCTCTTACCCAAAAGGGCTATATTTTACACAATTTATCTACTCATTATGTGTTTGTCACCAGGGATGTCATTTTCTATGAAAATGTTTCCCCTTTTGCCTTGTCAACATTTTCCTTGGATCCTTTTCCTATTGATTCAGAGTTCCTTGTTTTAGAGTCAATTCCAACTCCTTCTACATATTTTATTTCACCTCATTTTACTGCTAATTCTCCTGTTATCTAGTCTACATAATCTATTGTTTCTCATAATTCTGTTCCTGATCACTCCACTCCTTCTACGCCTAGTACTATTCCTATTTCACCTCCTACTCTTAGAAGATCCAGTAGACATACCAATCCTTCTATTTGGGCACAAGACTTTTTTTATCCTACACTACATCATAATCCTACAGCCAATACTTCACACTATCCCATTACCAATTTTGTTTTTTATGCTAATGTATCCCCTTCTTATAAAGCATTCTTGTCCAATCTCTCCTTAGTTGAACCCACTACTTTTACACAAGCCTCACAAAGATGGGGGAAGGGTCTTGCTAAAAATGCAGATCAGCATAAAATTGGGACACTGTCATAAATCTGAAAGAAATTCAGGCATTAGAAAGCAATCAAACCTCGTCCTTAGTACCTCTGCCCCTTAGTAAGGCTGTCATTGGTTGCAAGTGGGTATATAAACTTAAGTATAAGGCTGATGGCACCCTAGACAGATACAAGGCATGCTTGGTTGCTAAGGGGTATACACAGCAGGCTGGGATTGATTATGAAAAGACTTTCTCTCTAGTTGTAAAGATGGTTACTGTTAGAACAGTTTTGGCTTTAGCCTCCATGAACAATTGGCCCCTCTATTAGCTTGATGTGGACAATGCTTTCTTGCAAGGGGACTTGCAAGAGGAAATTTACATGACATTGCCCAAGGTTTTCCAAGGCAAGGGGGGCCGAATCTGGTATGCAAGCTCCATAAATCCTTATATGGGTGGAAACAGGCTTCTAGAGCTTGGAATTATAAGTTGACTACAGCTCTTTTGAATTGTGATTTCCAACAGGCTCGGTCAGATTATTCCTTGTTTCTCAAAAGAAGTCAATCTCACATTGTCCTGATTCTTGTGTATGTAGATGACATTGTGATAATAGGTGATTTTCCAACCTTAATCCGCCACACTAAACAACTGCTACACCACAATTTTAAGCTGAAGGATTTATGTGTATTGCAGTATTTTCTAGGCTTTGAAGTGGCCATGTCCTCTAAGGGAATTAGCCTCTGTCAACGCAAGTATGCATTGGAATTGATCTCAGAATCAAGTCTTTCAGGTTCTAAGCCATCTTTGGTTCCCATGGAGTCCAATTTGAAGCTCACTTCCGCAACATTTGATTATCAGTTCCCTTTTGACAACACTAAGAATGATCCTTTACTTCCTGATCCTGTGGTTTATCAACGATTAGTTGGCAAACTGCTTTACCTATGTATGACCAGGCCAAATCTCAGTTACTCAGTCAGTTTATTGAGTCAATTTATGCACCAACCCAAGCAGACACATATGGCAGTAGCTCTCAAAGTGATCAGATATGTGAAGTCAGCTCCTAGACTTGGTTTATTCTTTCCTGCTCATAGTACTTTGTCTTTATCTGCCTATAGTGACTCTGATTGGGGTTCTTGCTTGATGACAAAGAAGTCCATCACTGGTTCTGTATTTTTCTTGGCTCTTCTCTGCTTTCCTGGAAATCCAAGGGCCAAGCTACCATTTCCAAGTCTTTCTCTGAGGCTGAATATAGAGCTATGGCCTCTACTGTATGTGAGGTAATTTTGTTAGTTCAATTGCTCACGGATCTTGGTTTCCCTACTGAACTTCCTGTTACTCTTCATTGTGACAACCAGACTGCCAACCACATTAACTACAAGAATTTAGGCTTCTCACAACAAAATAATTTGTCACTATAAATATCAAAACTGTGACAATTTCTTTAATGTGAGGAATTATATTGGTCACCAGGTTGGTCACATTAAGCTCGTACTCTTAAGTATATGGTGACGAATGAGCGTTTGGTCACCATAACCTACTTATTTATTGTGACAATAATAATTTGTCACTTTAAACTAGTTTATTGTGATAAATTATTTGTAACAATAAAAAGCAATTTTTATCACTACAAGTAATATTTTGTCACAATTGATTTATATTTAAAGACCAAATGATAAGCTTTATGGTGAAAAAATCATATATTATGACAAAATTGATTTTGTCAAAATTGTGAATGGTGACTAAATTATTTGGTCATAATTTTAATAGTGACAGAAATTTATTTGTCATTGACTTTATTGTGACAACATTTATTTCGTTACATGTTTGTTTATATGACAATATTATTTGTCAAAAATTGTATAGTGACAAAAATAATTTTGTAAAAAATTTAATAGCATGACAAATAATTTTTGATACAAATATTTTTACATGACAGATTTTTTTATTGTTAAAATAATATAAGCGTGACAAATATTTTTTGACATCTCAATAATGATAAAAAATATTCATCTCGTGCTTCTAAAATGTGACGAATCTTTTTCGTGAAAAGAATATTCAAGTGAAAAAAAGAAATTATGGGGAAATTAAAATCGTGATAAATTATGTTTATCAAATTTTATTAATAGCGACAGAAATATTTTTGTCAAAAACATGAAAAGTGTAGTGACAAAAATTTAAGTCATTAAATTTTGAGACCTTATATAATTTTTTTGTTAATATTAAAAGTGACAAAAATATCTTGTCAACAATTTAAAAGAGTAACAATAGTTATTTTATATCAATTTGATCTGACAATTTTATATATACATTTCACATTTAATAAATAAAATTATAAATAATTACCTTTTTTTCCCACAATGGAACGATACTATTATTATTATCAAAACTATGAATCCATATATCACTTTTAACTTAAGATGAAATTATATCAAGGAAAAATTTATTAAAATATATAAAGTCAACAACATTATAATTTTAATATGTTTAACACATAAAAGCTAAAGACAGTCTACTACAGCTATTTTATTTATATAAATATGAAAGCATTCATGTGTTGATAGTCCCTTCTTGATCATTTTTTCATTCTGCGGAAAGAAAAAAAAAAATGTCATAGGAATATATATAGAGAGAGAAGGAGAAAAAAAATAACAATAACCTCTACATAATATTACATTAATTACTCAAAAGGCTTTTAATTAAAACATAATTTTCTTTATTATGTTTATTATATCAAAAAGTACATGAAGAAGAAAACTAAAAAAATTATTTAAATCTATTAATTAAGTAATGATTTTACCTTCGGGGGAAATAGAAACATCTCGTCCACTTCTTTGTTGACTTATCAATTCATCAACCTTGGACATGAGGTTTTCATGAGATTCTTGTAAAGCATTGATTATCTCCTATTGATTTTGTATTTGCTTATGTTGATCTTGTATTTGCTCCTTCAATTGACCATTTCATTGTTCGAATTCGATTTTTTCAGCATGTAAAAGAGCCTCTAATTTTGAACTTCTATTTTGCTTTACCCCCAAAACTTTCTCTAAAATTTCACGTCCAATCAAATCAATACCCTCCTCTATCGCTTGTGAGTGAATTACTTTCATTTGCTCCTATTAAACCAAAAAAAAAAAAAGATAATAATAATCATTTATAACTACTCTATAATTATTGAAGAGCGCCTAAAAATAATCCATAAAAAAAAAAAAAAAAATAGTTAAGTCTGAAATTACTTACATAATTTTCTTGGGCTTGTGGGTGAATCCATGTGCCATCATTCTTTGGATGTGTTTCATAGTAAACCTTCATTTCAATAAGTTCCTCATCCCTTTCTTCTACATGTTTTTCCAAATTTTCATCCACAGATCTCTCTATATTTTCCTTTATTTAAAAGAAAAAAAAGATGAAGGGTTAGTAAAGAGGTAATTAGGAAATATGCTTAAGAATATAATTGATTTAAGAAAGATATTTAAAATAGGAAGGATACTTAAATATTGTTTAGAATTTTAATTGAATTAAAATAGAAAAGATGTTTAAAATAGGAAAAATATTTAAAAATAGTTTAAACTTTAAAGCTTTAATTTTTATATATTCAAAAGGGAATTAAAAACAAAATTGCCGCCTCCTATTGCCTGTAGAATTTTTACTTTCTAATTCTACTCAAGCTTTAATTTTTATAAATTCAAGAGGGAATTAAAAAACAAAATTGCCGCCTCCTATTGCCTCCAAAATTTTTACTTTCTAATTCAATCCAAACAGTATATGTCTTTTTCTTCTTTATACCCTTTTTATTTCTATTTTCATTTCACCCCTGTTTCTTTCTTAATACTACGGTAATGTCATCTTTGTCCAAAACAAATTCATTTGTTACGTTGAAAAGAGACGAGTATTGATAGTTTTTATATAAAGTTTCCATTGTCCACCTATAACAACTGTTACCATGTATACATTTTAATTTAATATTTTTAATAAAAACGGGATAAGACTTTTTGCACATACAAAAATATACTTGAAATATTCATTTTTCTTGTTATAATTTTTGGAAATAATTTAAATCTTTATGATATTACATTTTATAACTTATACTAAAATTATCATCTCAAGTAATAACTATAATGTCTTCTGATGTAACATCAACTCATTTAAAAAAAAAAGTATAAAATATAATATTATATCTTTTGTTTTAATATATTGCATATATTGTCTTGATCGTATATCTTAAAAATATATATTAAAATTAATGACAATTTTTTTTTGTAACACTAATGAGAACTGTGTTTATTTATTGTAGTAAATTAAATACTTTGATGCAATAAAAAATCTTTATAAAAAGTATAATATACATTAAAATTAATGATAATTTTTTTTATAACATTAATTGATATATACGTTTAGGAGGTGAGTGGGGGATTGTCGCTCGACTCCCGAATGAGTTTTCGTATGCAAACAATCCGTCAAGGCTAAGAAAAGTATACACCATATCTAACACAAATTATATTATTCGGCTCTTCATAATTTTTATAGATTTTTATATGGTCCCCTCAAAGTAAAAGAAAATATAATTCTCTTGATTAAAATATAAAATGTTCATTAACTTAATCAAACTCCTGATTAAATTATTTGAATAAGTAAATATGAATTAATAAAATTAGATGAGCTTGTTATTCATTTTTTAATAATAACTACTTAGTGTTGGGCTAAGAACAAAATTCAATGCATATATAGTAAATAAAATAATTTTATTTTGTTACGATTGTATATTCTCTTTTCAATTTGCACTATAGATTTTTTTTCCACTCAGTTTATATGTGCTTATTGTAGTAGATTGATTTAACAACATATACTTATCAATTAAGGTTTTTTTCAGGTTTTTATATCTATTTAATTACTCAATTACTTATGCTTATAAAAAAAACAAAATTATCTACCTTTAATATATAAAATATATATTATTATTTGACATAACTATAAATATTATAATTGATTTTTTTTGTTATAATGTCAAGCTAATATATATTCATCATTTACATGTATATATATTCTCACTCGCCCCATAAAATTAGAAGTTTAAATCAATTATTCAATTGAAGTCCTAATTGCAATAAATTAGAAATAGCACATTAAATAAAGTAGAGTATTAACTAAACCACATATCAAACACTCACCTCAAGGGTAGCTTGAATTACATAATTTACCTCAATATTTTAATTTCATATGATCCTAATTTCATATGATCATATACTATATATATTTTAGTACATGACAACCTAAAAGAATGAAAGTGTTCCAAAGAGGACGAGACAACCGTTTGTATGGTCAAATATTGGTTGTAGGATTTTTTCTGATATTAATTAATTTAATCAAGTTTTATTAGTCTAGAGTTATTATTATAAGTTGGAGTAGTATTAGGATTAAATATTGCTAGCTATGGTTAAGAATATTACTCATTATATTATACCATTGCAATCATTTTAGGATTATGAATTGAGATAAGATGTAAGTCTATATAAAAAGCCTAAATCATGGATTATCATTGTATTTTTATTGGGTTAGGATAAAGTGGGTTTTTTCTTTCTTTTTCCAAATTAAGAGTAAATAACATGCAAAGATCATTGGTGGAGCTGCTAATGAAACGGATTAAAAAAAAAATGAGGACAGTAAGATTCGAACTAGCGTTCTCCCAAGTCTTCCCCTTAACCACCCGGGCATATCTGCTCATTTGTTGCACATCCTTATTAATTATATATATTTAGTTTCTTTATATCTACCTAGAAAGACAAACTCAACTAAAGTGTGAGAGAAACGACGGCGCCCATTGCTTGTTTGTCCCCTCTCCCCGCATATTTTCCTTCTTACCTTTAAATCGCCACCTTGCTCCCAATTCATTTTTTTCTTCACATGGCGAATCTTTATTTTTTCTTCTTTCATATTTGGTTTTCCCAATTCAAATTTACAAAGAAAAGAAGAGACCAAAGGCACTCACTTCACCCAATTCAATTTTTCCCTTTTTTCGCCCAAATCAATTTTTCCCCTTTTCGCCCAAACTCTAACCCGAACATTAGCTACAAAAAATTTAGGACAATCAAAGGAGAGTTCATAACGAAATCAAGAAAAGAAGCAAAGGAGTAAAAGAAGAGCAAGAAGCAAGAAGGTTCCAATAATGGAGTTTCTAGAGACAAGGATGATTCCAGTGAAAAAGATTCTAGTGATGAAGAAGATTTTATTGATGGAGGAGATGATACTATTCTTGACTATTGCGATGATACTAATGACGAACAAGATGATGATGGTGAGAACGAAGATGACGAAGATGATGATGATGACGAGGATGATGGTGAGTTTTAATATTGTACATTTGATTGTATGGGTACTTCCTTATCGTTTGGTGGGGGTAAACTTGATTGTACAATTTGTATTTTATTTCAGTTTGATTGTAATGAATATTTTGCAATTGATTGAAGAAACCCCCTTGTCTTTAATTTTGGAATATACTATGGATGAGCTGATTTATTTTTTTAATTTCATCTTTGACGTGAATGTGTAATACAGACATTAATAATTTAACATGTGATCCAAATATTAAGTCTATAATATTAAAGCCGAAAATGTAAATATTTGTATTCAGTTTGAATTTGATTTATATTCTTTTATCATGAAAGCCGAAAATGGTACATAATATTTGCAATGGATTGAAATTTGTTGCTACGATTTTACAAACATATTTTTTTTTCATCGATAATTTGTTGGTAATTTGTTTTAGAATGGATTTATTTGATCTAACTAGATATAGCAAAACTCGACCCGCCCCTGATCACCCCCCGATCCTGACCAAATTTCTTAGCCCATGACCTTGTATAATGCGGTAGAAGCGCGAGAAAATTCACTAAGAAAATGCGAAAGTGACTTGGGTAGTAGAATGAATGTGGGACTAGAATGATATTGCAGGTCATCTTTGGAATTCAATGTAGAAAATGCAGAAAGGTGAGTGTGTTAGAAAAATGCAGAAAATGAATATGTGAGTAGAATGTCTGCAAGTTCAAGGCAGAAAATGCAGAAAGCCGATTGTGTTTAGTACAATGCGAAAGCTGATTGTGTTAGTAAAATGCAGAAAAAGCGAAGTGTTAGAAAAATGCGGAAAGTTGATTGTGTTAGTAAAATGCGGAAAAGTGAAGTGTTAGAAAAAATGCGAAAGTTGAATGGGATGGAAAATGAAGTGTTAGAAAAATTGAATGGGATAGTAGAATGAATATGTTAGTGGTATTTTTTTTAGAGACCAATGTAAGCGGTTGGATGTGTTAGTTGGTGATATTAGAAAATGCAACATATGAGACGATAGAAAATGAGCGTGTGCATGTGGCAAGAGAAGAAAATGGTGAGAAAATAATCTTGAAGTTGAATGAAGTAGAAACACTCGAGAAACTAAATGCGAGTGAGACCCAAAAAAATAAAAAAATAAAAAAATAAAAGAGAATGGAATTGAGGTTGTGTTTAAGAGGGAATATTAGATGAAGTAGAGAAATGTTGTCCTGAATGTTTGAAGAGGAGTTATGTTCGAGAGGGAATATTGGATAAAGTGTAGAAGAATTGTCCTATATGTTCAAAACGCTGCGTTTCTTCATTGTTTTTTCACCAACTATAAAATAGGTGGTCTTCGTCTTCTTCAAGAGAAATACAATCACACATTTTCAATAGCTTTTTTTTTTTTTTTTTTTTTTCAGTTTTTTGTTCAGTTACAGATATATCAATAACGTCTTTCATACACGATCCTATGTGTTAATGAGTTTTTTTTAGTGACATATATGCTAAAATTATTAATGATTTTTTTTAAATGACATATATGTTATTGCTAAAAACTTGAGAGGAATAACAAATAGTTGTACACATATTATTATGTTTTTTTAGCAAATTTTTGTCACAAAATATCACATTTAATTTGACTCAAATATTTTGTCATTAATACCTTGATTTTAACATATATATATATATATATATATATATATATATATATATATATATATATATATATATATATATATATATATATATAAAATTCTTTTGTGACAAATTAGTTTGTAATTATAGCATGTATTACTAAATATAGTGACTAAAGTTTTTTATGACAAACATGGTTTGCCACGATGAACAATTTATCTCGACGCTTAAATTTTGACTCAAACATTTTGTTATTAATACCTCCATTTCAGCATATATTATGACAATTTATTTTTGTAGCAATAAATAAATTCTTTTGTGACAAAATAATTTGTAGTTATAGCATGTATAACTAAATATAGTGACTAAAATGTTTTATGACAAAATATTTTTGTCATAATAAGCAATTTGCCTAGGTGCCAAAATTTGTGACGAAATATTATGATAAAATTGTTTTTCTTCAATATATTTCTTATGGATTTCTTTATTGTGATAAAATATTATGACAATATTTGTTTTAGTCACTATATATTCCTTTTGTCATACGTAATGTGATATTTTTTTATTTTATCATAATACTTATATTACTTGTGACGAAATAGATTTTGATAAAATTAATTTTGTCACAATATAATATATTTCTTGTAGTGATTGCTTCCAATCCTATGTTCCATGAGAGGACCAAACATATTGACATTGATTGTCATATTGTGCGGGAGCAACTAAAGAATGGTTTGATCACTACTGCCCATATTTCTTCATGTGAGCAACTTGCTGATATTCTTACTAAAGCACTTGGCAAGACTCTTCATCATCACATGTTGCACAAGTTGGGTGTGCTAGATCTTTATCACCCTCCAACGTGAGGGGGGTATTAGATGTAAAGGGTATTAATGTAATTTATTCTTGCTAAGCTGAGTTAGTTTAGAATGAGTGAGTTAGTTCACTCTAAAGCTCAATAAGTAACTGAGCTACTATGCTATATATAAAGAACATTAACACTTTAGTAAAGACGCGAATTCATTGTCCCAAAACTCAGCTACATTTATTTACTTCCTTGTTTATTAACATTTTCCATTCACGAATACCAGTTTGTGTTTCGATCGCAGTGCATTGGCAACAGCTCTCTTCCACGATGAATAGTTGGTGGTCCCCTTATAGTGGATGAGACACCAACAAGTCACCTAGTCTATCTGAATTACTCAAATGATAATGGGATGGTTTCTCATTCATGGTTTTGACAGCAATTTTTGTTTGGGTTTCTGCAGGTTCTTTCTCCATAGGATCTGAAAAAGATTTCAGTATTCACAAAAAGAGTAACATGGCTTGATACCATGTAAAAATATAAAGGACCGTTATTTTTAATAAGAAAACTAATATATTTCATTAAGAAAATGGAGGAATATATACAATTGCTACATCCCGTGGGGATCTCATTTACAATCAAAAATCCCTAGAATAATGCTTAGCTAATAAGAGTTTCATTATAGAGATTTTCCAAACAGGAAATTTCCAAATTTTGCTATTAGGAATCATGACTAGTGCGATAATTAGGAATATTATCCAATTTGGGGTACCCACAGATTCTATAACACTATCTATCTATCTATATAAATTTTAATTGAAATAAAGGTGTCCTTTGGTTCGGATATGATACAAAAAGTGTATTAAGTCAAACTTTCTTTGTCAGATCCCAT
Source organism: Pistacia integerrima (assembly GCA_026225825.1). Taxonomy (NCBI): domain Eukaryota; kingdom Viridiplantae; phylum Streptophyta; class Magnoliopsida; order Sapindales; family Anacardiaceae; genus Pistacia; species Pistacia integerrima. The sequence goes on along the minus strand of CM047749.1, from coordinate 1,540,674 downwards.
CTATTGTAGTAAAAAAAAAAATGATAATATAAAATAAAATAAAATAAAATTTAGGGATAGATAGTGTAGTAAAATATGATTATTTTGATGCCAACATTATTATAAACACTGCCAAAAAAAAATTTCTAGCCACCGCTGGTGTCCGGTGACCAATGAACTGCATTAATAGTAATTAATATAATTTAGTTTAAAAGCATTTTAAATATAATAAATTAAAGTCTTTAACATTTTTATTTAAGTTTAAATTTATTATAATATAAGGGTATTTTAGGTGATTATATTTATGTATCTATAAAAAGTATCCAGATTTTAGAATTAAGACACAATTTTCTGTTAAGTAAAAATTGTTATAAGTAAGATTCTAATTCTAATTTGACTTAAGATTCAAGTGTTATAAACAAACACACCCAGTGTGATCAAAAGTGTAATACTTATTATCCAAGAATTACACCTTTAGTCAAAGTGTAATAATCTTTCTAGAATTCAAAGGTTTACTTTTTCAAGTATCTAAAGGTTGTTCTAGCTCAATTGAGGGTGTTCATAATTGTGGGCTCACTGGAAACAAATTTTCAGACCACTATTATTTGACATTTCGAATTTTTTTTTTTTTTTTTAATAACTCAAGTCTGAACTAGTTTACGCATATTTCGATTAATCTTCAAAAGAAGTATCCTGCAGTAACCCACTATCTTAGCTCTCCAAGTAAATCATAAGCAAAGATTCTACCTTTTTGCCTAATGGAAAATCAAACCTAGAACTGTAAGCTGAAGTCATGCACAGACGTAGTCTCCTTGGTTCGCCCTTATGATTGGGCTATCCATGAGGTTTATTTCGAATTTATTAGAACCAACAAAATCTTCCATGTACATCTAACTGTATTATAACATTTGGCATTGGCCTCCGTTACCCTTTTTGTCTCAAAATTATTGGTAGAGATGCATTTTCAGTTTTTTTTTTTTTTTTTTTTTGGAGGGGCCATTCGGGACACAAATTCTTAAATTGATGCTTTAGATCTTCAATTGTCTGCCACTAACAACAAATGTGTGAACACATTCTCTTGTTCATATTTAATTTTAGGGCATGGTTATCTTTTGTGTGGAAATTGGGTGGAAAGATTTGACAATAATTAGCCAAGTTCACATTTATTACTTTATGTATTTTTGGCAGCTACTTTGGGTTGTGGAGAAAGTTCTAGAGTTCTTTTGACATGATCAATAAAGTTTTTATTTATTTATGATATATAATACATAAATAAGTTAAAAAGGCTCTGAAAAGTGATTTTAGATTTTCTTACAAAAATGTACATTCAAATAAATTGTTTTCTTCAAAATTTCTTCTGAAAGATTTAATGATAAAAGATCGTTTAATATGCATGAACAAATGTCAATTTTTTCTGCTATTTAAAAATTGTAAGTTGGAAGCCACGAGCTGTGATCTAATTGGTAACTAAGCTCCCAATGAATGCTTACAAAGCAAGTGTTGGAGACTCTAAATTATAATAAATAAATAAATAAATTTTGTCTTGACTGTAGATCATTGATACGAGCATTATTTTGTGGAATTAATTATTTATTGTTTTGGTTGAACTAAGTGATCACCAATTTTCCTTTTTAATAAAGAAACATGGAACACTGGATGTAACCTTGAGGATTCTGGTAATTCCAACTTATAAGCCACCTTACCAATCCGTTGCAGCACCTTGAAAGGCCCATAGAACTTAGCAGATAGTTTCAGATTTTGTCTCCTAGGTAATGACAATTGTCTCTAAGGCTGTAGTTTAAGAAACACCTAATCACCTTCTGAAAATCCTCTCTCTTGATGCTTTTAGTCATACATCTGCTTCATTCTAGCTTGCGCCTTTTTGATGTTATCAAGGGCAACCTGGATAGCTTGATCATGACTCTTAAGTTCTTCTTCCACTGCTGCTACTGTTGCTGTACCAGGAACATGAGTCAAAAGAGAAGGAGGCGGCCTGCCATAAACCACTTCAAAGGGGGTGGTTTTGATAGATGAGTACCAGTTGGTGTTGTAACAAAATTCTGCCCATGAAAGCCATCTAGTCCAATGCTTGGGTTGTGAGCTCATGAAACATCGTAAATACATCTCCAATGTTGTATTCACCACTTCAGTTTGGCCATCAGTTTGAGGGTAGTAACTAGAACTAAAATTGAAATTGGTTCCTTGAAGACGAAACACCTCTTGCCAGAATAAACTTGTGAATAATGAATCCCTATCACAAACAATTGACGAGGCATACCATGCAACTTGAAAACTTGGTCAAAAAATATTGTAGCAACCCTAACAGTTGTATATGGATGGGACAGGGCAATAAAGTGGGCATATTTCGATAAACGATCAACTACAACAAAATAGTCAATTTACCATTAGATGTTGGAAGTTCATCAATGAAGTCCATGGAGATGTCTTCCCAAATTTGCTCTGGAATGGGGAGAGGTTGAAGAAGTCCAGCAAGTGCCAAATGCTCCACTTTATTTCTTTGGCAGGTGTCACAATTTTTGATGAAGTCTTTAATTCTTGGACTTATGCCAACCCAATAAAAATTTGAACGGATTCTTTGCAGGGTCTTGACAAATCCTTCATGTGTATTGCCATGGAATTGATCAAGGATGGTAGGAATTAAAGAGGAATTGGCTGCCAGGTACATTCGATCCTTGAAGAACATGATATCATCTTGAAATCTCCACGGTCCTATAGCTTCCCAATCTGGACTCGCTTCACCAAAGCTTGCAATTCTATATTCGATCGGGTTTCTTCCTTAGTGGTGTCTAGCCAATCTGGTACAGCTTGGGAAATTGCATAGAGTTTCTTTAGTTCCTCCTCATATTTCCTTGAAAGAGCATCTGCAACCACATTTTCTCTCCCACTTTTGTATTCCACCTTGAAATCAAATCCCATCAGTTTGGACAACCATCTTTGTTGAGCTATGGTTGTAATCTTTTGAGTCCATAAGTGCTTCAAACTCTGATGGTCGGTTCGTACAATGAATTGTCTTCCCAGCAAGTAAGATCTCCATTTTTGTACTGCTAACACCAAAGCCATAATTTCTTTTTCATAAGTGGACAACATAAGATGTTTACCTTGAAGGGCATGGCTAAAGAAGGCTATAGGTCGAACTTGTGTAAGCACTGCTCCAACTCCAGACCCTGAAGCATCACATTCCATAATGAAAGTTTTAGTGTAATCTGCTAGGGCCAAAACTGGTGCACGGGTCATAGCTTCCTTGAGTTTGGAAAATGCCTCCAAAGAAACTTCAGTCCACATGAAAGAGTCCTTAAGCATTTGGGTGAGAGGACCAGCAATCTTTCTGTAATTTTGTATGAATTTATGGTAGTATCCGGTCAATCCCAAAAATCCTTGAAGGGCCTTAGATGTTTGCGGCTTGGGCCAAGTGAGCATGGTCTCAATTTTCCCTGGATCTACAGCAACCCCTTCAGTAGTGATTAAATGACGAAGGTACTTAACTTCCCTTTGTCCAATTGACATTTTTCTAATTTTACATATAGTTCATGAGCTTGTAAAATTGAAAATACAATATTTAAATGATTAACCTGCTTATCCCAAAACTTACTATAAATCAGTATATCATCAAAGAAAACTAAAACAAACTTCCTCAAATATTCACAGAATACCTCATTCATGAGAGATTGGAAAGTCGATGGAGTATTAGTGAGTCCGAAAGACATTACTAAAAACTCATAATGCCCTTGATGAGTTCTGAATGCAGTGTTTTCTACATCTACAGGATTCATTCGAATCTGGTGATACCTCGATTGTAAGTCCAGCTTGGAAAATACTTGTGCCCCATATAATTCATCTAAAATCTCATCAATCATAGGGATTGGATACTTATCTTTGATGGTGAGCTGATTCAAGGCCCGATAATCTACACACGTCCTGGACGAACCGTCTTGTTTCTTTACCAATATGACTGGTGAAGCGTAGGGGTTGTTGCTGTGTCGAATTACACCCGTGGAGAGTATCTCTGAAACAATTTCCTCAATTTCAATCTTATGGAAGTGCGGGTAACGGTATGGTTTCCCAGAAATTGGTACATGCCCAAGTTGTAAAGGTATTTTGTGGTCGCATGCTCACTTAGGAGGTAACCCTGTTGGTTTAACAAGCACCCTACTGAATTTCTGCAAAATTTGCTGCACTTATGGATGAAATTCTTACTGGACATTGTTGTTCTTATCCACTGGTACCAACTTGAGCAAAATTCCTTTCATTTGCATCAACTTGTGAATTTCTTGGTCACTAACCACCTTGTCAATACTGCATTTCAGTCCATCTAAACTAATGTATCTTGTCACACAAGTCAAACTTCATTTGTAACTTAGAAAAATCCCATTCAATTTTTCCAAGTGTATATAACCATTGCGCTCTTAAGACAACATCACAACCTTCCAACGAAAGTAAATAAAAATCAACTTGAATAGGATGGCCTTGCAAAATTAATTGAGTATTTTTGCACACACCCAGGCTTGATAATCTCTCTCCAAAAGCCACCATTACCTCCAGATTACCAACTGAATTGGGATGAAGGCCAACTTTCATTGCTAACTGTTCATTGATGAAGTTATGAGTGCTACCTGAATCGATCAATACTGTGACTGGTTGGTAAGAAAGATGACCTCTGATTCTCATGGTCTTAGGATCTCGAAATCCAACAATTGCATGAAGTGAGATTTCTGGTTTGTCTTGAATTTGCTCCTCGGATAGCCCATCTTCTTCCATCTCAATATCTTCATCACTATCTTCCAAGGTTGCTTGGATTAAAAATAGCTTTTTGCACACATGACCAAGGCCAAATTTTTCGTTGCATTTGAAACACAAGCCCTTGCACCGCCTTTCATTTAACTCATCGGTGGTCATTTTCTTGATAGGAGTTGTCACTGGGGTTTGGACGCGTGATGCTTGTTGTTGATTTTCGCAAGTGTACGAAATTGTGCAAGTAATAAAGTGTATAAAATACGGATATCGAACCCAAGGGAATTACTATTATCAATTACCAAATAAACTATCCTATTACTATTTGATCAATCCAAATTTTATCAAGGGAAACCTAAATTAAATAACATTAACAATTGAAATTAAAAAGAGAACAATTAAAATAAACCTTTGGGTAAAAACAAGATGACTAGACCTAGGGCATAGACTTCACACCAACTCTTATTCATATGTATCAATCTCTTATGCTAATTTTATTAAGCTCTTCCTACAGGTCAAACTCCCTAAATTTCCAATAACTTTCTCTCGAACAATTATCAAATTAACCCCTAATTACTAACCCGAATTATCTCTAATCAGATTTAAGCAATTGGAAATCATTACGCTCTATGGAGTTTTATCAAAACCTCACAAGTCACGGTAACCTATCTCTAGCGTTTCGATCAACCTATGGTTTTACTATCGTAGACCAACTAAGTATCATCTCTCGATCTCAACTTAGTCCATTAGTTCATTCAATTCTTGGGCCCTTAAGAATCAAAAGCATTAGGAATAATAGTAAAACTTAGGAAGAATTCTTAATAAACATTAACAATCAAAGATCAATACATAATTAAGAGTTTGGGCTACATCTTAGCCCTAGAGAATAAAATTAGTTCATAATAAACATGAAAGAAACAATCATCTTTAGTAAAACATTCATCTGAGTTTACAAGAAAAGAATAAGGAAAACTTCTCTATATTGTGAATCAAAGCTCCAGAATTTCTGTTACTTCTCTTCTCTCCAGATTTTTCTCCCTTTCTTCTCACCAAAGAATCCCCAAAATAATGCTAAAAGACTTATATTTATATCCCACAAGGGTTAGGGTTTGTTTTTCCTTAATTCTATTTGATTTGGAACCCTTAACCCTATTCTCTTGGCTAAAAATGGATAACAAGTTAGTGAATTCTGTGACTGTGCTGCGGCATAGTTGCTACTGGAAAAAGTGTGCCGTGGCACAGTAGCTGCTGCTCTTTTCCCACATCATTTCACTATTCTTCAAAGATATTGATTTTTGAACTCGATAACGATGGAATTTGGAAAAGTTGTAAACATATGAAATGTAGCCCTTTGAGTCATATTTCCAATGGTCCAAGAATCGTCTTAATACTAGTTCTACAGCTCAAGATATTCTCAAAATACCGAGGCATGCGCAAGCTGGAACGTAATCTAGAATCTTCTCTTTACTTCAACTTCCATAACTTCTTCAATTCAACTCCGATTCTTGATCCGTTTGTTTCCACTCGTCACTCATTCCATTGCAAACATGATTCTTCATTTGAGCATAACATTTAAGTACTAGTGACCTGAAAAAACACTCAAAAAAACACCCGTGATCCCGTAAAAGGCAATTATGAAAATATTAAGCAACTTTACCAAATTAAGCCTAATTTCCCACAATTAATCCCCCAAAAACTACTAACTAAATGTGTATTTTCAAGCTCTTATCAATGCTGGTGTGGGACAAATGATAGTGTAATGACTCTCTCTCTAGCTAGTATACTTTGGAAAATAAGATATGAAATTACTAAATATGATATAGAAAACAACATTAGGTAAAAAGTTATGTACATAAGCTCAAAATATAACTAGATAGTCGTGCCATTCTCTCCCGCTTCTCGACATTCCCTGTGACCGTTTCTCACCTACTTCCTACAAAAACAGTGAAATTAATGGAGTGAGCACTAATTGCTCAGTAAGTAAATCCGTTATACCATTCTTCTTCCTCTGTTACTCGCATTCTGAATTTCTTTCCTTACATCAAACTTCTCTATTCTTCTCTGTTCTTTCTAAAATTCTTACTGCTCGCTTACTAACATGTAAGCACAATTAATGAAACTCCTTCTGAATAATAGAAATGGCATAATGCATAGGAGATGCATTTTTCTTTTCTGTTTATTCTGTTTTCTTATTCTGATTTTCTTTCTTTTTCTACTTTATATTCTTTCTTTTCTTTCTATTCTTTCTTTGCTTTTCTATTATTTTCTTTCTTTCTTGTTTTCTATTCTTTCTTTTCTTTTCTTGTTTCTTTTCTTTTCTTGTTTACCGATTGGACTCGATTGAGGAATAGATTCGGAACCCTGGCCGTGTGAGTGGGTATAGTCCTCATCTACATACACTTTTTACGGACCGTACAACTTCTTTTTTCTTATTCTTAGGCCGCTCACTAAAGGCGGCGTGCATGTAGGTATATTCTTTTAGGTACAGTCTTCATCCATATGCACTCTTACAGACTGTACAAATTCTTCTTTCTTATTCTTAGGCCGCTTACTGAAGGCGGCGTGCATGTGAGAATATTCTTCTTCTTGTCACTCACGGGTTCCCCATCGCAACAACCTTCTTTTCTCTTATCTTTCTTTTAGAAATTTGTATTCAATTTCTTTTCTTTTCTTTCTCTTTGTTCTTAGTGTGCTTATATGCATGTATGCATGTAGATGGACTCTTTCTTGTTATTCTTTCTAAATTCAAATGTTTAAATGCAAGAATGCAATATGGCATGTAAACATGTCATTCTCTACTTTCTCTACCATCTACAAACTCATCTCACGATAATATGCTATCATAATCATACATGCACTTCACTTTGAAATTTTATCAAACAAGTTGTATGCACAAACAAGTACTAAATTAGCCACACTTCTATCTCTTTTTCTAGCTACCAAAATTTGGAGCACAATTCTCTAAAATCAACTTCAAACCTGGCCAAGAAATTCACACTTCAAAATTATGTTCCAACTCTTTCATAACTTCTTCAAACTTCCACCAATTCATCTCATACTAAACACTACTTCTCATGGTGGAATTCTAACTAACACTCAACATCAATTCCATCAACATTTCTCAACATTCAAGCACATAAATGTATATAAAAATTTCTCTACACAATTCTTGCTCAAATCATGACTAGGGTTGGATTTACTTACCTTGAACTTGAGTAGTTCCACACTGGAATCTCTCTCTTTGGTAGACTTCCTCTTCCTCTTAAACCCTTTGGATGCTTAGGATTAAAAATCTACCAAAATCCTATAAATTTCCTTGGAAATTTGGTGCAGAAAATTGAGAGAATTGGGGATGAAGGTGGCATCTGAGGGAGTAGAGAATGGTAGGGTTTCAATTCTTGAACCCTTAATATCACATAATGTTACTTATACTTTCCCATTTTGCCCTTGCACTTTCTATGAAATTCCATCTTTGCCCTTTAGTCAATTACAATAATACCCTTATTTCCATTGCATTCTACTACTTTTTACTCCCCACATTTTCAACTAATTATGGGTGAAATGACTATTTTGCCTTTGAGCAAGGTTTCTAGAATTTTCTCAAAACTTCCAACAAATTCCTTACCCCGGCAAAAATTTTTCTTCGCCTTGGCGAAACATTCCAAAGCATACATTGCTGTGACAAACTTCTTTCCTTGCCACAGCAAAGTCTGTAATTCTAAAAGCACGATTTAGGCAGAGTGTACAATTTCGAGGCGAAGTCTACAAATTCTAAGTTTTCAATCTTTCACCTTGCAACAAGTAAAACTAAAAGCATTAGAACATAAATAACGTACCTCAATGTGGGTGTTACAGATAGGTTGCATGTTCTTTCATTGACTGAAATTTCTAGCTTCAAATAACCTTGCTAGCCCAATAGCTGAGGACAAGGTTTTTGGTTTGTTGGCTCTAACATCAGTTCGAATGGGTTTCCGAAGGCCTCCTACAAAACAATTGACTTGTTTAGCTTGTTCCATCAATCTTGCCTTGGCCAATAGTTTCTCAAAATTTTCTCAGTAGTCTAGTACGGAACTTGTTTGTTGTAAGCGGGTTAGTTCAACAAAGAAATTCAAGTATTGATTTGGCCCATACCTTGAATTTAATCCATCTCTAAATTCTTCCCATGTGACAATGCCCACTTCTTGTTGCAGTAGCTGGTACCATAGGTGTGCATCGCTGTCCATATGAAATGATGCTAGTGCAACTCGATCTTGAACTGGAATTCCATGTAGTTGGAAGAATTGCTTTGTTTTGTACAGCCAAATAGTTGGATCTCCCTTGCCTTCATAGCAAGGAAAATCAATCTTAACTATCTTTGGAACATATGATCCTGAATTTAGACTCTCTGAAGCATTTGATCGAACATTTGATGTACTATGAATTGCTTCTGAGTTTCACCCTTGCTTGAAATGTGCAATCTAGCAGAAGAATTCCCAGCAAGCTCATTGGTTTGAATGGCAATTTGTTCCACCCTCTCAGTGAGTTTGTTGACTACTTCTGACAATCTTCTTAGTAACTCCCCCTGACCCGACACCTCTCCCATGATCTCCTCTAGTTGTTCCACATGACGATCCATTCCTTGGCTCTGATACCACTTTGGTACATAAGAACTTGCAGCCTTAATTTTTCCTCTACCTATTTTGAGTAAAATATTAAAACAATAATTCAAATACTGGCTCGTTCGAGGGAGCAAGAACCTCCAAATAGTTAATCAACTAGTTAAGCAAGAAAAGGTACTCTGCATTCCCTTCATTTAAGAATAAATAGCTACAAGTACAACCATATCTCCACAAAAATAGGAATGACTAAACCCAATGTTTAAGTTGGTCTCTATCAGAACTAACAACCCAATAAACTAGGCTGGACTTATTCAAATACTAGATTAATTCAAAGTTTATTCAACCAAAACAAAAAAAATAAATTAATTCCATAAAATAATGCTCATACCAATCTGTAATGACTCTCTTTCTAGCTAGTATACTCGTAAAATAACAGTAAAAACTCATTAAATATATATAAGGAAATACATAAACGAGTATCAAAGTATGGGCCCGTATTTAATTTTCTTTATAAACAAAACTTTACATAATGCAAATAAGTCTCAAAATATTAACTTGACAGTTTTGCCCAGTCCTTTCCGCTGCGTGATGATCCAAGTGACCGTATTTCACCTATTACCTACAAAAACATTGAAAACAACGGGGTAAGCACTAATTGCTCAGTAAATAAACCCGTTATGTTACCCTTCTCTTTCCTTTGCTTAACTTCTTAATTTCTTTCCTTACTTCACATTTCCCCATTCTTCTCTATTCTTTCTCTACTCTTACTCTGTTTTTCTCTCTGTTCTTTCTCTGTTTTTCCCTCTGTACTTTCTCTGTTCTAATTTCTCACTACTCAGATAATGGGCATGATATTATGCATAAATAAAATGCAAATGCACAATTGTATAAAAGGTGCATTTTCTTTTCTGTTTTTCATTCTTCTCGGTTCTTATTTTATTTTTCTTTCTTTTATGTGCTTCTTTCTTTCTCTTATTTCTTTTCTTTCTATTCTTTCTTATTCTTTCTCATTCTTTTCTTTCTTATTCTTTTCTCTTCTTTCTTATTCCTTTCTCTTCTTTTCTTTTCTTATTCTTTTGCCGATCGGACTCGGTTGAGGCATGGATTTGGAACCTTGGCCGTGTGACTGTATTCTTCTTTCTTGGATACAGCCCTCATCCACATGCACTCTTACGGACTGTACCAATTCTTTTTTCTTCTTCTTAGGCCGATCACTAAAGGCGGCGTGCATGTGGGGAAAATTCTTGTCACTCACGGTTCCCCATCGCAACAACCTTTTCTTCTTTTTATCTTTTTACACTTCTTTAACTAAAATTCAGATTTGGAACTTTTTAATATTCTTATTTCTTTCTATTTAATCTTTAAAATTATTTAGTGCTTTTTCATGCTCTTATGAATATGTATGCATGTAGATGGTTTCATGCTTATACTTCTTTCTAAATTCACATGTTTAAATGCAATTATGCAATATGGAATGCAAACATGTCATTCTCTACCATCTACAAACTCATCTCAATATAACACATAATCATACTCATATAAACACTTCTCTTTGACATTTCATCAAACAACTTATGTGCACAAAGTAACTCTAATTTGGCTAGATTTCTATCTCTTTTCTAAGCCACGAAAATTTGGGAATTAAACCCTCCATATTCAACATCAAATCTACCCAAAATAGACACTCCATAATTTCCACTCCAACTCTTCCAAATTTCATCCAAACATTCATCAAACATTCAATACACTAGCACAAATACTCATGGATAAGTTATAATCATCATTCAACACCAAATCCATCAACAATTTCTACATATAAGACATGTGTACATAAAAGAAATTCTCTACACCATAACTTAAATCATACTTAGGGTAGGATTTACTTACCTTATATAAGAGCAATCCAACACTTTGAAAACCTTCTTTGATCCAACTCCCTTTCTCTTAAATCTTATGAACATAAATCATCAAAATTCAACACTTTAAAAATTAAAACTCATTTCTTAGTGCAAGGATCTTACCTAAAGATACTTGGGATTGAAAATTCACTCAAAAGTACCCAAAAATCTATGAATTTCCTTTGAAGAAAAATTGAAGAACTTGAGAGAATATGGAGGTGAAAGTGGCGTGAAAATGGGTGAGAGTGGTTAGGGTTTCACTCTTCAATTTGATATAACATAAAAATATATATATATATTTTCCCATTTTGCCCTTGCACTTTCTTTAAAATTTCATCTATGTCCCTTAGTCAATTGCTATAATGCCCTCATATTTATTGCATTCTCCATGAAATTCTATCTCTTTTCACTCCCCACTTTTTCAACTAATTTTGAGTAAAAAAACCATTTTATCCTTAATGCAAGTTTAAGGCATTTTCTTTACATTTTCTCAAAATAACTTTAACAAAAATCAACTAAGGGTATAAGAGCATAAATTAAATTACATACCTCTATGTGGGCGTTACACAATCATATTCTAAATTTTATTTAAATTTTTGAAAATAAATTACATAATGTTTAAATTAGTACACTTTGGGCAACTGTATAGACGAGGGTGATAGAATTTGAGGTGGGCTTGACTCCTTACCCAATAAGATCTTGTTAAATGGGAGGATTACCCCATCTTATAAGCTTGAGCATGCCTAGTTAGTATGGGACTCCAACACTCTCCCTCATGGGCAAGCTCATATGTTGGGTCATGCCTATCGATGAAGGTAGTTGCTGACTCTAACTCCTCACCCGCTAGTCAAGCGTTTAGCTCAACTGAACCTTGGCTCTGATACCACTTGTTGGAGTTGGGTCTAACTCCCCACCCAAAAGGTCTTATTGAGTGGAAGGATTACCCACTCTTATAAACCCATTAGCTTGAGCATGCCTAGTCGATATGGGATCTCCAAAGGGTATATCATTATTATGGGAATTGGCAACATTGACAGAAAAGAGATGAAAAAGGAGGGGGTAGGAGTAATTTTTTTTTTTTTTTTTTTTAAGGTTTAGCCATACTCAAGTAGTCGGCCTAACCTTCGGCAATGGCTTTTGTCTTCGGCATTATTCTTCTAGTCCACTTTAACCTGAGCTTATAGGCTTCAAAGTACTGTGCTTTTACTTTTTTATTTTTTATGTACTTTAAAAAAACCTCTTTTATAATTGAATATAACCGATATATTACATTATTTATATACTTGTTCTATTAGATTTTTCTTATTTTTAGCTAATAATCATTATGATCAATTAATTTAAAAATAAAATGGTAAAAAATTATCAAATTAACTTATTATTTATATATAAAAAACCGAAAAATCGAACAAATGACACATGTATCAAAATTATCAAAGTACATTTCGACTGTTACAAAATTCAGCATCACAGTGTATTGGAAAGTCATTATACGAAAATGAAACTATAGAATATCAATATCATAGCATGTGAGTTTATATCATCAGGTTAAGTAAAAGAATGTTTAATCCTTATCGACTTATTGTCATCCATAATTGTACCATCAATACTTCGAGAGAAAATGACCAAAAAAAAAAAAAAAAAGCGTATTATTAATTTAGGAACATTTTTTTTTTTTAGAAGCTTGCTGAAAAAGTATATAGTTTTAAAATACACTAAAAATACCTTTGAACTTTTGACAACTATTTTTAATATTTAGTTTTTTTTTTTTTTTTTTTGGTTTAAAATCATTTATGTTTTTAAATTTTTTTCTTTTTAAATGAATTTAAAAAGTCATTAGAATTTAACATAATTTAAAAACTCGGACTTTAGTGATATTGATAGCTTTTTTAGTTTGTGTTAAATTGTTTCCCTTAAGTATCAAACTACTTAACGATTTTCAAAAACTATTAAATATCTCATAGAATTATGTAAAACCTTCTAAGGATTATCATAAAGGTATCAAAACTCCTCTATCAAGAGACATTTAATTAATAATACTATATGTATAAACTTGTTTATATTAACTAATGTAACACAAAGTAAATAAATGAATTTGTAAGTAAAAAACAGCTCCATAAATACTAAGTAAGTCAATAAATAATCTAGCATAAATAGTTGTATCAGATCAATTGGTATACAAAGAGTTTATACTTAATTATTGATGTAACACAATTTGATATTTAATAGTTTTGAAAAGGGTGTATTTCACTTTCCCTCATCCGAGGTCGCCTAGAATTAACTATTTAACTTTGTTTAGAAAGTATTAAAAACCCCTTTTATAACTGAAAAAAAAAAAAAAAAAATTCAAAAACCTTCTTAAAAAATATTGAATACCTTTTACAAAATTATCAAAATCCCCTTGATAGAGGTGTATTTAAGCGATCTCGCATAACCCATTTTGAAATTTTTCTTGAGTCTGTTAGAAAACTTTTTGATCTCTTAAGTGAACCTATGAAATTAATACCATTTATAAATCTAAGTATCTTTTAACAAATTTATGAAAAATTATAATAACCCAAAAAAAAAAAAAAAAAAAATGGTAAAGCTCCAAAAGGAGTGGATGATGAGTCTTTATTAAACACAAGTAATATTAGACAAACATTTCTCACTAACTTTCTTTTATAAATATATTAATTCTTGATTGGTCAACTCATATGAGTTTTATCTTACCAAATTAATTGTTAGTTATCACGATTATGAGAGAGTATTTATAAGACTATTTTTATTAATTAAGTACTGTATGGGTAAACTGACAGTTTGATATCAAATATCAATTCTCTCTCTTCTATTATATTATATATGTCTTATCCAACTCATGGCTTATCAACCACTTCCACAACTGGACAATCCTATTCTTTTCTCCCTCATCATATTATCAAACCAACTTTTCTTCCGTTTCCAATTTGATAAGTAATTTCAACCATTATTTCATGTAGGACATGCGCTTCTTTCTCTTCTTGTTCTTCTCACTATTCCAATTTACAAAATTACAACACAACCCATTTCTCCTTCCTCAATTATTCATTCATTCATTCTTTCCCTTGAGGGATCTTTTGATATATATATCTGTTGTTTCTTTCTATTGTTTCAAAACTCTATATATATTATCTTTCTGGCTATATTACAAAACTATATTAGCATATGTGAGTTTAGTGGGCAGAGAAAGAAAAGCAAGAACTTCGGCTTCGTTTGGTTCAAGATTGGGAATACTACTCTTAGTATTCTCAAAAAAGCTAAACAATAAAATACCCAAAAACTCTCATTTTTGGGAATACTATTTTCAATATTATTTAATTTTTTTAAACCCTCTAAATTTGTTAATTTAATTAAATACCGCTAAATATTTTTTTTAAAATTATAAAAACACCCCAACAATCCACATTTACCAGATTCCGACCACCACCGCTTTAAAATGACCTAACTCGGTAGGATGGCGACACGGCAATGAACTGGCGAGAGTGCATCCGCTCTGGCCATGGATCCACAAGGTGGATCGGCCAAAAGGCAGATCTGGTTGGCCAAAGATCGCCGTTGCGACGATCTTTGGCCGTAACAGTCGATCACGATGGCCAACAAACGGTCGTCATTGACCATCAACGACAACCGTTTATTGGCCGTCGTTAAGAGCAAATACGGCTAGATCTGGCCGTAGATCTGGCCTTTACCGGCCAGATCCACTGTGGATCTAGCCGAAAAAGGCCATATCGGCCTATGACGAGGCCTATGACCGACAAGATCCAGTCGGTCATGCGCCGATAAGGCTACTCCGGCCACCTCCGATGGTGGTGACCGGCTGAGGATATTTGAGGGTGGATTGGGGGTGTTTTTATTAACTTTTAATGTTTTATTATAGGGGGTATTTTGTAAAAAAACAAACATAAGGAATAGTTTATTAATTTATAAATTCTACATCGTAATACCCGCCCAATTCAACTTTTTACTTTTTTTAAAAAACTTTTTCCAAAACCCCTAAATTTTGAACCAAACGAAGCCTTCTTATTTTAAGCTTTACCTAACTATAATATTAAATCAATAATATTATGATCTAATCTTATGAATCATTGAATGAGCAATATATAATATATATATACTAAGATCAGTAAATCTTTTCGATCAACTTGTTTTTAGTGACGTCTAGATTATTTATCTATAGCTAATAATTAATATCGATAATTATAATAAAATAAAGATTTAAACTTAAAATAAATGCATGTGCGATTAACCATATAATGCATACACCATTTAACTTTAAAAGCTTGCATAAGAATATAGAATCTAGGTTGTGTTATAATATAAACATATTCTTCGTTGTGACAACTCTGGGATCAAGATTCAAAGTATTATATTGTTTTGATTAGAAGGCTCCAATAAGGGGGTAACGTAACGTCTCTACCTTAAAAAAGAATTTACATGCCTTGATCCAATGGTTTCAAAGGAATTAACATTACTCCCGCCTTAACAACTTCTATAATTATAATCAAAGTACTATAAGGATATTGTGGGTAATGTTAGCTACCCCTCACCCCATTTGTACAATTAGATTAGCCAAAAACTATCCAAATAAGGGGTTATGTCTAACATGCGGGGAGTAACATTAACTCTGAGTACGCTTGTAGTACCTTAATTTTGATTTTGTAAAAGATGTTTGATCTAATCTCAGATGTTTAATTAAATAGCAAAGTTCCCATTGAAATTTTAAAAATAACTTAAATCTCTCTATTATTAATTAGTCGTGAATGTGTCGTTAGAATTTATAATATAATGGGTTAATAAATGATTACCTAATTACCTCTCCGCTGGTTATTTTAACTCTAAAAACTTAACGACAAAAGAATTTCTTTTTTTATTATAAGCACATGAATATTTTTGTTATTATTATCCCAGCGGAAATTATTTTTGTTAACCCTTTGTAAAATTAATAATTGATTTCATAACAAATAGACAGATAATACTATATCTATTTCTTTCTCTCTTATCAAACTATCAGTACCAACTTTTCTTCCTTTTCCATTTGATAAGTAATTTCAACCATCATTTCATTTAATTTCATTTCGTGTAGGACACTTCTTTTGCTTCTAGTTATTAATTATTATCACTATCACTACACTAACCATGTGCCATGTTAGTTCTTGCCCGGTTTCTCATTCTTCAATCATTCGTTCAGTACTCATTCCCTTCAGGGATTCTTTTGATATCTTTCTTTGTTTCTATTGTCCCCTACCGGCTACCGGCAGTGCTCCAGTGCTCTCACCAAACTATCCAATTTTTTTTTTTAACATATGATAAATCTATATTATTTAATCTTTCACATTATATTATACGACCATGTTGGCATGTGAGTTCAGTGTGCATTGAGAAAAAAAAAAAAAAAAATTATATTTTAAAGTTTACTTAACTATGATATTGAATCAATAACATTACGACCAAATCTTAAAAATTGCTATATATATATATAGTATTAGGAATATATATAATAAAGATTGAATCAATCACATTTCGACACCAAATCTTAAGAGCTGTTGTATTAGTACTATAATATATATAATGAGTATAAATCCTTAGTAACATGATTCATATCATCTATCTAATAGCTGATATCGATGATTATAATAAGACAAAAATTTAAATCTAACATGTGTGATCAGCCCTATAATACATACATCATTTAACTTTAAATGCTTGCTTAAGTATGAATAAAGGAAAATTATATTAAATCAAGATTGTACTATAGTATGAACATTAACATTATCTCCTATCTGGCAACCCTGGGATCACGATCCAAGGATTATCCTAGTTTTGATAAAAAGGCTCTAATAGAGGGTAAAATTATATCCGACCTTAAACAAAATTATTACGTGTGTTGATTCAAGGATTGCAAGTGTTAGAATGTAGTATAAACTGGGTGTTGTTTGTTAACTGTCAAATGTGTGAGGGCTTGTGTTAAATTGTACTGAAATGGTGTAGTTTTAACTACACCTGCTTCAGTTTAAACGTGATTGTAAACAGATCTCAGGTCACTCTTTCTCTTTCACTTATAAAAGAGTAAAGTGAGCTGAGAAATAGTAACTGTTCATACTGTTATCAAATCAACGAATCTTATCTTTAGTTTACCTAAATTTTCTTCGATTCTTATCAATATTCACATGGTATCAGAGCCTTGACTAACGTCGATGGCTAAAAATCCTGATTTAAGCTCAAATCCTCTACCTAACAGCCTTGAGGAAATGCTGAAGGAAGTGTTAAATCGATCGTCGTCTTCGGTTGCTTCAAGTCTACCGGTAATAAATCCAAAACTTACTCGAGATAATTACAGATTTTGGAGCTCGCAAGTTCTTTTTGCTGTAGGATCGCATGAGCTCGAGGACCACTTGCTTGGTAAAGTTCCATGTCCTTCTCCCTTAATTTTGTCTCATATGAATGTTGATAATGAGTTGAGTCAGCTGAGTGGAGAACTTAGGGTTAAGAATGATTCAGTTAAGGACAAAATTAATCCGAGTTACATTATGTGGAAGAGAACCGATAAGTTTCTGGTTAGTTGGCTGCTAGCTTCAATATCGGAAAGTATGTTTGGTACAGTGTCTAAGTGTAGGTTTTCGATTGATATTTGGAGAGTCCTAGAGCATGAATTCGTTACAGATTCAAAGGCTAGGGCATTACATCTTAAGAATCTATTACAGACAACTCAAAAGAACAATTTGAGCATTTTTGAATATGTTAAAAAGATGAAAGAAATTAGTGAAAGTTTATCAACTAAGCGGTATGATTATATCGATGATGACTTGTTACAGTACGTTCTGGATGGATTAGGGCCTGAATATGATCATGTGGTGGTAAATCTTACATCTAGGCTTGAATCAAAAATAGACTCAATAACACTTCAAGAAGCACACTTTTTGCTTCAAAAATATGAAGTTAGGTTAGACAAGTTCAATTCAGTTGATCTATATAATAGTTCAGCTCATATTGTAACTATAAATAATATTGGAAGTGGAAGTGGACACTCTGGAGTGACTAGTGACAAAAATTATGGAGTTGCTGCTGGGAACTCTAATTCTATTCCATCTCTAAACTCCTTAGGAAATCCTCATGTCCAACAAACATATCCACTGCCATCAAACCACTTCCCTACTGGTTTAACTACTCAGCATTTTCCCTACAACCACACTCCCACTTTTAATCCTAAAGGACTTGGTTTTGTTCAGTATGGAAGAGGCAGAGGCCGTGGTTATAACGTAAATATCTGATCTCGCCTAAGTCTCAGAACAA
Organism: Pistacia integerrima; assembly: GCA_026225825.1. Classification (NCBI taxonomy): domain Eukaryota; kingdom Viridiplantae; phylum Streptophyta; class Magnoliopsida; order Sapindales; family Anacardiaceae; genus Pistacia; species Pistacia integerrima. The sequence goes on along the minus strand of CM047749.1, from coordinate 1,522,145 downwards.
AGCAGTCACTCACAGCTGCTACCACGCATTCAACTCGCATATAATGGGAATCTCGCACGTATATATCTGTCTCGGACATCCACAGGGCTAATTCTCTCTCCTATCAACCACACAACACAAACAACAATCCAAACACAGCCCAGTACTCACCTATGAATCCAAACACTGTCCAGTACTCACCTACTTCAGCCTTTGCTTCAAAGCAATTGTCTTCCACTGATCAACCACGGTATAGCTCTCATCTTGGCCAGACTGGTTTTAACTCTGATTACAGTGGTCACTCACAAGAACAAGTCCATGTATCGCACAATTCCCTTCCAGGTTCTGTTTTTGGACCACCTAGCCAACAATCTGCTAATCCAGGTCACAATCAAGCTTTTATGGCTGCTGTTTCTACTGGTACCGGTCATAATTCCTAACTTTGTTTATGCCACTCAATTCATTCCCTCTTGATCCCACCTGGTACATGGATTACGGAGCCACCGATCATGTAGCGGATCTCGGCAGTGCAACTTAGCAAGGAATATGGTGGTGTGAATCAACTTCAAATGGGAAATGGTGAGCACCTGAATATCACTCATACTGGTAACACATCTTTGCCTAGCTTGTTTCATTCTAAATGCCTATACCTTAAAAAATATCTTGTGTGTTCCTAAAATAACCAAAAACCTGCTTAGTATTTCTAGGTTCACTAAGGACAATAATGTGATTGTTGAGTTTAATGCTGATTGTTGTTGTCAAGGATCAGTTAACCAGAGCAACATTACTGCAAGGGGATCTTAAAGGTGGAGTGTATCAGCTGCATATTCCCCAGTCCATCTCCCATTCAAAATCTGTTTCCACTTCATCATCTGTTTTTCCTCATCCTGACTCAAATAGTTATAGTTTTCACTGTAAAAACACGGCCAATAATGGTTCACAGTCGGGTAGTCAGGATAGTTGTAGTACTCAGACAATTGTTAATTCTAGTCCAAATGTTACTCTTACCTCTTGTGATTTTCCTTACATACCATATGATCATTCTGATAACATATTTCCTGCACAATGTACTATGTTACCTATAAATAAAAGTGACTATTCTGAAAGTTCTTGTGTTCAAAAATTCCCTGTTTTGCCTATAATTCATACTGATGCTTTTGATGTGACTGATGTGATTGATGTGATTACTGATATCTCTACTTCTAAGTCAACCAATATTGCTGAAACTGTAGTGCATGATTCTACATCTCATTCTACTACCAACAAAAATATTCAGCATCATTTAACATTGCATAAAAGGTTAGGACATCCTCACTTTAGTGTCATGCATAGAATTCTGTCTTCACTGCACAAATACTGTAAATTTGCAAAAGTCAAATCTGATTATGATAGCAATTTTACTTCTTTTTGTGATGCATGTCAACTGGGAAAAATGCATAATATTAGTTTTCCTATCTCACATACTAAAGCTTCAGCTCCCTTGGAAATTGTCCACAGTGATGTTTGGGGTCCTACACCCTTAACATCATCTGAAGGGTTTAGGTATTATATCCAGTTTTTAGATGATTATAGTAGATATACTTGGTTATTTCCACTTAGAACTAAAGCTGAGGTTAAGTCCATTTTTATTAAGTTTCATCATTTGGCTGAAAGACAGTTTAATACTAAGTTAAAATGCCTTCATTCTGATCAAGGTGGAGAATTCATTTCACTTCATTCTTATCTTACAGAGTTAGGAATTCAATTTAGGCATTCATGCTCTCATGTTCATCAGCAAAATGGATGTTGTGAGAGAAAACATCGACATATAGTTGAAACAGGGCTTACATTACTTGCACATGCATCTATGCCTCTTCAATTTTGGTGGTTGTCTTTTGAAATTGCTGTTTTCTTGATTAATAGACTGCCTACTCCAGTTTTAGATAATATATCTCCATATGAAAAATTGTTTAATAAAGCTCCTGTCTATGAAAATCTGAAGGTGTTTGGGTGTTCTTGCTTTCCTTTTCTTAGAGTCTTTAATCGTCATAAGTTCAGTTTTCACTCAACTAAGTGTGTCTTTGTAGGATATAGTCTTATCCATAAAGGTTACAAATGTCTAAAACCAGATGGAAAAATCGTTATCACTCCTAGTGTCAATTTTAATAAACAAGAGTTTCCATTTAGATTAAATGTTACCTCAAATTCTCAACAACAAACCAATGCTCCTACAACTCCTCTTGACATATATCCTGCCTATATCTCTTTTCCATACGCTACTGCTCCTAACAGTTTGGATACAAAATGCACACTGAAGGATCCCTCTACAGTAACTAGTTCTGACAAACAGTTCAAAAATGGCACAACAATGGACATTAATTCTGCAATTCCACATAGGTCTACCCCTTCACAAACTGTTCCTCCCACGAATAGCTTATCATCCTCCCAAACACCTCAAACAACACCTCAAACAGATCTCTCCAATGATGAACCAAACCATAGTTTTAACAAATCCACTTCCTCCCCATATACATCAGTCTCTACTCTCCCTACTGTACCATCCTCTTTTTCCTTTCCCATATGCTCACTTGAGGTTGATCTCACTACATCCAAGGTTCCTGCAAAATTGCATACTGACAAGACTGTAGCTACAAACACATATCCCATGTTAACTCGATCCAAAACAGTAGCTTCTGGTTACTGTGAAACCTTACCAACTCGCGTTTGAGGGTTCTAGTTCTGAAAATTCTGCTGCCTTAGTAATTCTCTGACTGATTTCTATCTTTGCCTTGTCACAAATTCCACACCTTTGGTTCTCGGTCGATCACTCTGTAAATTTATCGAAGCGCATGTCATTCTCAAGGTATTAGTTCAAGAACCAGGTGTAGTAATACTGAACCTCACACTTGTTCTTGAAGCACGAGTCTGAGTGGAAACATGCAATGAAGAGTGAGTTTGATGCCCCACTTTAAAAAATGAAACCTGGACTTTAGTTCCTGCTCCTTCAGATAAAAATGTTGTAGGAAACAAATGGGTATTTAGGACCAAGTTTAATTCTGATGGTTCTCTCCAAAAATACAAAGCTCGGCTTGTTGCCAAGGGTTTTCAACAAACTCATGGGCTTGATTATTTTGAAACCTTTAGTCCAGTAGTTAAAGCCTCCACTATTAGAATAATACTCACCTTAGCCGTTACTAAAGGGTGGGACATTCAACAAATGGATGTCAACAATGCGTTTCTAAATGGAACCTTGAATGAAGAAGTCTACATGCAACAACCTTGTGGTTTTGAGGATCCTATTAAGTCAACCTATGTATGCAAGTTGCATAAAGCTCTATATGGACTCAAGCAAGCTCCAAGAGCATGGTTTGACAAGCTGAAAACAGCTCTTTTGAGTAAAGGGTTTCAGAATTCAGTTTCTGATAGCAGTTTATTTGTGTTCAAACAGAATTTTCATCTCACCTATGTGCTTGTGTATGTAGATGATATCCTTATAACAGGGTCAAATAACTCCTTCATTACTCAGCTTATGGAAGATTTAAATGCTGAGTTTTCCCTTAAAACACTTGGATCTTTGTCATATTTTTGGGGGATTTGGAAGCATTACGAAGTCTTTGTTGGAATTCATCTAAAACAGAGGAAATATCTTGTTGATCTCTTTGTCTAAGAAAAAAATGTTGGATTGTCATGCCTATACAACTCCAATGGCAGTAGGAACCAAGTTACATTCCACTGATAATGAGTTGTTTGCTGATCCAAGTTTGTGCGAGCAGAGGGTGCCCTGCAATATTTGACACTTACGACTCGATATTAGTTTTCCGAGTTAACAAACTAAGTCAGTTTTTGCAAGCTCCCACAGATCTCCAATGGCAAGCCTGTAAGAGAATTCTGAGATACATTAAAGGTACCTTGAATTATGGACTGCATTTTAAGGCAGCAAGCACTTTAACTATAGAGTGCTATGCTAATGCGGATTGGGGCAGTAACATGGAAGACAGGAGGTCAACCAGTGGATGTTGTGTCTATATGGGACCAAACCTAATTCAATGGAGCTCTAGAAAACAAAAGGTTGTTGCTCTTTCATCAATTGAGGCCGAGTATAGAGCTCTAGCTCAAACAGCCATAGAAATTGCATGGCTACAAAGTATGTTTGCAGAATTAGGATTATCCATTCCAGTGTAACGCCCCACTTGAGGTACGTAGTTATTGTTTCTTTTTTTGCTCTTATTTGAGTTGGTTTCTTGGTAATATTGTTTAGTTGACCTTTGATTGAGTGTTATGTTGAATACTTGCCCTGAAATTGGTTGAAAATAGAAGAAGTTCAGTATTCCATGCTTCGCCGAGGCGAAGAATAATCTTCGCCGCGGCGAAGAGGTGTTGAAGCCACGGGGAAGCTGCTGGACAGTTTTGCCGCGACGACAGGAGTTTCCTCACCGCGGCGACAGACCGACCAAAATGTTTGTTAAGTTTTAGATATTTTCTTCCTTAAGGGCAATTTGACCATTCTACCCCTAATTAGCAGGAAAAGTGGGGAGTAAAATGTAAGGAATTTTCATGGAGAATATGTTGCTATGGGGGTGTGTTTGTAATGAATCAAAGGATATAGATAGAATTCCCAAAGAAGAGTAAGGGCAAAATGGGAATGCTTGTGTATAAATTTCATTAAAAGGAATTAAGACATTGCAAACCCTTCATTCTTCTTCTCCAACGCCACTCTCTTCTCTTGCTTCCTCTCAAATTCTCTTTCTTTTGATCAAGGAGTTTTAAAAGGCTTTTGGAGTGATTTGGGGTAGAAAATCAACCTAAGGCATCCTAAGGTAAGGATTCTTGCTTTGGTTGTAAAGTCTTGTGAGTTTTTGTATATATTGAATATTGAGGGTTTTTGTTCTTTTGTCTAAGAGTAGAGAAAAAGTCAAGCAACCAAGTGAAAGGAAGAGTTAGTGAAATCTCTCTATAACAAGGTAAGTAAACCCCAACCCAAGTTGAGATTTGGGAATTTTCTTGATTACGGTTTTGATAGCACTTATGTATGTATGTTATATACATGTTATATGCCATGTTATTAAGGCTTGAATAGAGATTTCTAGTGCTTTGTGGTTGTTTATACATTGCAAATATAAGAAGTGACATGTAGGTTGGAAAGGTAGTTTGAGATTGAATTAAAGGATATTGAGAAATCCTTTTTGGAAGTGTCTTTCTTTGGCAAGAATTGTGGCTATGTGAGGGGGTTTCTCCCCATTTTGGATGGTTAGAGAAAGATTTAGAATTATTGTTATAGTAGAGTTTTATGATGCACTTGAGTTGTTTGATGAAATGCCTAATAGAGGTTTGAGTATGAGTAGTGAACCTTAATTCTTGCAACATTGCATGTTGGCATTTCATAAGTGCATTAATGGAGATGAACCATCCATATGCATTATTTGTGCATTGAGAAGTGACCTAAGAAAGAGTAGGAAACTTTGTGTATGCACTTGCTCAATGAGTAGAGAACTTTGTGGATGCAACTACACTAAGGGTAGAGAGAATGAGAAGTGCTAGAATAGAGTGAATGAGAAGAGTATTAGAAAGGGGTGAATGCTTTGTGATCATCACCCGACAGTTATGAAAATTGGGTTGATGCTTTGTGATCACCACCCGAATAGCCATTAGAAGTGGGTTGATGCTTTGTGATCATCACCCGATAGTTAGTAGAAACGGGTGGATGCTTTGTGATCATCACCTGGTTAGTAATTAAAGAAGGGGTTGATGCTTTGTGATCATCACCCGATATTTATTAGAGATGGGTTGATGCTTTGTGATCATCACCCGACAGTGATTAGGAACGGGTTAATGCTTGGTGATCGTTACCCGAAAGTAATGAGGAACGGGTAGGTGCTGTGTGGTCTCCACCTGATAGCTACGAAAACCGGGTAGGTGCTTCGTGATCCCCACTCGGTAGTCACTAAGAACGGGTTGGTGCTGTGTGAATCCCACCCGATAGTCATGAAGAGTGAGATGGTGCTGTGTGAACGCCATCCGGTCGTACCTCCGGTAAGATGAGGCCACGACGTTTAGTAGGAAACAACAGAAAGTGTGAGGAAAGAATTAAGAGTAATACATACGGGGATAGACAGATAGAGGGTTTTACTTACTGAGCATTATTTTGTGCTCACCCCGTTATTTTCCTTTGTGGATGCAGGATCTAGGTGATGATGCAGTCGGAGGGGCGTCGGCAAGCGAGGAGCAATAGCTACACTGTTTCCCTTGTTTTGTCTTTTAAAATGACTTTTTGTAAACAATACTCTTTGTGTATAAAAGACATATGACTTATAATGAATTGAAAGTTTTTGGGCCTAATTTTCTATGGTTATTATGCATGCATTGTACTAGTTTACAGCAGTTGTTACATTTTTGGTATCAGAGCAAAGATTTTGGGATCGAACAGTGTACTATTCTAATCGCCACGACGTCCTATAACCGACTGTGTGAGTTAATTCTTTCCTTACAGTAATTGTTTCTCAAGTTCATTGGTGTGATTGTTTTGTAGATGAGGCGTAGTTATCGGAATCGTGGTAAGGGTGTGGTGAATGAAGGAGAACCTTCTAACCCACCAAAGTCTACGCCCCCTCCCTTGGATGAAGCTAGAATTCGGGGAATTATACAGCAAGTTATGGCAGAAACCCAAGGGAGAGTTGAAACCCCCTTATAGGTACCGCCAGTTGTGCATGTCGAAAGAGGACAGCCGGTACCTCCCCCAGTACAAAGCAAAGTTGAACCGATTTACGATTTTTCCAGTCAACATCAACCCTTAGAGTTTAAGGGTACTACAGACCCAGTAATAGCAGAAGAGTGGTTTGGGTCCGTAGAGCGAGCCACGGGTTTATTTCCCATGTCAGACCGGGAGAAGATCCGATATGCGAGTTTCTTGTTTCGGGGTGATGCCCGAATTTGGTGGGAATTAATGGAAGAAACTCATGATGTGACAGTAATGACTTGGGAAGAGTTCAGGCAAGAGTTTGAGGCCGAGTATAGAACAGAGGACCAAGTTCATGAGAAGGTCCAATAATTTATCAGTTTACAGCAAGGGACTAGTGCCGTGAAAGAGTACTCGGTGAAATTCAACTCTCTTGCAAGGTTTGCACCCGGAATAGTTAGTACTCCGGCCTTGAGAAGGGATAAGTTTGTGCACGGGTTGAAGCCGGAGATAGCCCGGGATATAATGACAAGTTCCAACCCTCCTCGAAATTATAGTGAGGCTTTGAGGCGGGCAATGAAGGCGGAGATTTTTGAGAATAAAATCTTCCCTGTAGGATCCTCGACAGGAGGACCAAAGGAGCCACCCTCGCCCCACAGAGAGAAACAAGAAAGTGTAAGAGGTAAAGAAATGAAGAATCAGAAGAAGAAGTTTCAGTATAGACAGAATAGAAAAGAGTGGAAGAATAAGCGACCCCGGACGGAAGGGTTTCCTCTTTGCCCTAAATGTTGGAAGAATCACCCTGGAGAATGTCTGAGGGACTAGAGAGTGTGTTATAGGTGCCGACAACCAGGACACATGATAAGAGATTGTAAAGCTCCTCTTCCACCAACCACTCGAGTTCGGGGAGTGCTGCGAATGCCGAGTGTTTCTTGTGGCACGGGGAAGCGAGGCTAGTCCATCAAGCCCATTCTTGGTCGTTATTATTTCATTCAGTTCCCTTATATGCTTTAATTGATTCAGGTGCCACTCATTCGTTTATATATTATGGGATGATTGAGAGATTAGGTTTGAAACCTATTAGAGTGACTCAACCCATTAAGATAGAGTTACCCGATGGGGTTAGTGTTCTGACTCAAGAGATTTTGTTAAAAGAGTCCTTGGTGATCCAGGGTAGAGAGTTAACAGTTGACTTGATAGTTTTTGATATGCCCGACTTTGATGTGATTTTGGGCATGGATTTCCTAGGGAGATATGAAGTAGAGATTGAGTGTCGGAAAAAGAAGGCGAGATTTAATCTCGATAGTGGAGATAAGTTTAGTTTTGGAGAGGGCCATAAGTTGAGCATGCTGATTAGTAGTGTGAAAGCGAGGAAGATGTTGAGAAAGGGGTGTTCGGGATATATTGCCCATGTAGTGCAGAATGGTGATGTTCCACAGCCAAAGATTTAGAGGGTGCCGGTAGTTCGAGACTTTCTAGATGTGTTTCCGGAAGAGTTACCGGGCCTACCTCCAGAAAGGGAGGTAGAATTTAGTATCAAACTAGCACCAGGGACAGCACCAATATCTAAGGCCCCTTATCGAATGGCCCCAGCTGAGCTTCAAGAATTAAAGAAGCAACTCCAAGAGCTTTTAGATAAAGGCTTTATCCGACCGAGTCATTCTCCCTGGGGAGCTCCAATCCTATTTGTGAAAAAGAAAGATGGATCACTAAGGATGTGTATTGATTATAGGGAGCTGAATAAAGTTACAGTGAAGAATAAGTACCCGCTACCTCGAATAGATGAACTTTTCGATCAGTTGAAAGGAGCGGCAGTGTTCTCCAAAATTGATTTGAGGTCCGGGTATCATCAAGTAAGAGTGGTTGAGCAAGATGTGGCTAAGACTGCCTTTCGTACAAGATATGGGCATTATGAATTTGTAGTAATGCCTTTCGGCTTGACTAATTGATGCGTGTTTCCTACAACATACAAAATGTAGCAAGTATACTAATCGCACAAGTAATATATTGATGAGTAGAGTATCGTTCCCACGAGGATTGTAAGCAAAGCATTGAGTTTCCTAATGTTTTCTAGTTGAAGCAATCGAATTCTTTGGATTGGTGGGAGCAAATTTTAATTTAAAAACAACAAAATGAAATTTAACTAAGGTTAAAACTTAATTAAGAAAGCAATATGGCAACTCGGAATATCAATTCAAGTAAAACGGGTAGGGTTTTGACTTCATTTGGATTTTTATGGGTTAAGCCTATAATTACACTAAGCTCATATTCATATGCAATGGTTGTAAATCGAACTCACTAACATGTAGACATACCCTCTCGGGCTATGCCTTCCTATTCTTCCTTATTAACCTTCCGCACCCAACAAATTGAAGCTTAATAATTTCAAACTCATTAAACACAAGAATCCTATAATGATTTCATTAATTCTTGAATCTATCTCTAGCATCCAATACTGTAACGGTGATTACCCAAGAAGCCTAACATGATTAATTTCTCAATCTCACCATGTTCATCACATACAACATTAAAAAACAGAGTAACACACAACCAAAGCATACTCATATGAAATTAACACAATCAAACCCTTAACCCATTTAGAATCCAAACTACCATCAAAACCCTAACCCAAAAGAGATTAGTTCATAATTAATTCAATAACACAAAAACGAAAATAGGAAATAAACATGTTCAACATAATGAAAACGAGAATAAAGATTAGAAATCTCCCCAAAAGATGAATCCTTGGTTGGAAATCGAATCTTCTTCCTTTTACAACCCAAATCGCTCAAAGTTCTTAGCAAAAAAATGTAACAGTGGCTAAACCTAATACAAACCGAAGATCCTGGGCAAAAAGACTAAGTTTTTCTTTTATACTTCGTCCAAATAACCCTTGACCAAAACACGCATAGCTACAGCGTGCGTTTAACAAAAGCGGAATAAGTGGACTGTCATGCGCGCAAGAAGAATTCTTTGCCGCGGCGAAGAATGAATCAGATAAGCTCGTCCCTGGCCTACTTCGCCGCGGCGAAGACATTTCCTTCGTCGGGGCGAAGCTTCTTCCTGAGTTCTGAAATTACAGAACTGCCACTCCGCTTGGTTCTTCGCTTAATTCTTCGATTCTCGGTGCTCTTCCTTGGAAACAAGCTTCATCGTGCTTTATCCTGCTCTGGAACTCTCCTATCTTCTGATATCCGCTAATTTCTGAGTCAAAAATATCCAATTTTGTACTTATTTGCTCAAAATGTCCATTTTAACCTGAAATACGAAAATGCGAATTAAGAACCAATTCAGGTCAAAATGCACTAGAAAGTACCTGAAATCCGACAAAAATGTATAATGAAAAGTGTATAATTCACGGATTATCAACTACCCCCAAACTAGAGATATGCTCGTCCCCGAGCATACAGGACAAAACTAATAAAAACACAAACACAAACAGAAACAAAAACACAAAACAACACAACAATACTAAAAAAAACAAAAACAAAAACCAACAAGACTCAACTCTACAAAGGATTACCTAGAAATTGCACATGTCTCAAAAGTTGTTGAAAAATTATTATCAGGAAATATTCAACACTCCAAGAAGTTATAAGTTATATCGACTGTCTTCCTCAATCGGTTCACCAAGCAGGGATCGCCACTTCAATCCACATTCCAACTTCCCAGATTATTTTATGCAAAAATTGTAAAGTTTATCAAATGGTGGCGGACTCCATAGGCCTAAGTATCGAATTACTCTCCACTAATGTGGACTAGACATCGCTAAGGATCAAAAGGTCTTTGCAAGCTTGTAACGTTAGGCTTGGGTAGTAGGTTCCAATAAAAAGGATATAGGAATAACAAAGTAAAAGAACTCGGTTGTCCTAAAGCAAAACTAAAATCACATCGAAACCCATACCTTCTCAACCACCAATCGACATGTCCACTAATTCACATCCCTCAAACGCGTACCTTTCTTATTTTAGGATACCATAAATGCGGGTGAGACTCGTTTAAGGCGTACGTGGCGTTGTTATACCCGAGGTCGCCAAGTACTGCTAGGCAGGTTTTAAGGCGGGTTCAGGTTTCCAGCCGAGTATACCTTTAAACGAGGTAGAATTGGTTTTTTTTTTTTTTTTTTTAATGAACAATTGAATTGAAAATGAGGTGACTACCTCTTTTGTTTTTATTCTCTTCTCTCAACCCCCAAACTATTGTTTTGACCTCCTCGTCATTTTTCTTCTTTCAACCCCCAAACTATTCTTTTGCTCATTCGTACACTTTTCCCGTTCTTTGTTTTGCACTAGGACCGAATTCTCCTAAGGGTATGATAAAGTGTTTGGGTAAAAGGATTTGACAAATTTGTTGTTTTCCAAGAAAAACAGTAAAAAAAAAAATTCATACGGCTCAAAAGGGTGACTAGGGAAAATTTCATTCATGGGTTGGCTAGAAAGGCTCAAACGTTCAGAAAAATTGCCTAAATCATCTCCTCAACATGTTTAATCCTAGAATTTCGCCTCAAGCACTTCTCAACTAGGTTCTAGACTCCACCAACATTATCAAGACTTTACCTAACCACATAAAATGAATCTAAGCATGCCGAAAAATGAAAATGGTGGTTGAACCACTCAACAAACCTCAATCAAAATCCAATCAATAAACAAAAACTTGAAGCAATGCTTAACATTTCTCACAAATAAAAATTCAACAGCCTTATTCTCATCATTGATTTATACAATTCATCATCGGCAAAAACGAAACAAACAAAGTTAACAAATAACACAAAGAAGTTTTCAGTTTAAGGTGTACGTGGCGTTGTTAAACAGAGTCGCCAAATCTTGCTAGGCGGTTTTAAGGCGATTCTTGGTTTCCAGCCGATATACCCTTAAACGAAACAAACAAAGTAAACAAAGAAAACACAAATTTCGTTTTTTTTTTTTTTTTTTTTTAGTTTAGTTTAAGGTGTACGTGGCGTTATTAAACCCGAGGTCACCAAGTACTGCTAGGCAGTTTTTAAGGCGATTACTGGTTTCCAGCCAATATACCCTTAAACCCGATTTTAATTCTATTCCCTACCCCCAAACTAAACATAACATTATCCCCAATGTTCCATTATGCACAACTCAGGAATAGAAAATAATAAAACAATAAAGGTACGAGAATTCTCCCTGGTTAATCCATGAACTGTCGCTCCACAATGAACACCCGGTCTCGGACTTTTCATCATCCAAAATCTGTCAAAACAATCAAATTACGGTGTCCTTTGTGTTAGCATAATTCACAACTAATCTTGAAAATATTACAACCTAATCTCGTCCTTTTAACAACTACAGCTTAAAACTTCAACTAAAAACTAACAAAATAAACAAAGTTCAAAACCACCATAAACTGAGTTTAATGTTTCAACTGAACACAATTAACAAAAACAAAAATAACACAAAACAGGTGCTCTGGTTCAGTCTGCTTCTTCATCTGCTTTTTCTTCGGAGCCCTCATCTTCCTCGTCCTCCTCGGAGTCCAACCACTCATCCGAGTTCCAGTCAACCCATTGGTATGCTGAAATGTCAACATTCAACTCCTTAAAGCTGTTTGTCAGTAATTCATGCATCCTCTCAGTCCGCTCCATCATCCAATCCTGGCGTCTCTTCATGTATTTCATCAGGCCCATCGTTTCCTGCATCATCTCTTTTTGTGTACTGTGGAGGTGGATGATGTGGCGGAAGGCTCGTTCTCGCCTTTTCGCCCCTGCTCTTGGTTGGGCAGCTTCCGTTCGGTCCAAGTATTTCATGTAATAATCCGAATCTAAAGTTGGAGTAGCATGAATACGCTGCTCGTCATCCTGAACCTCGACTCCAGCTTTTAGGCATAAGGCTGTGATGAGATGCGGGGAAACAGATTCTTCCGCGCCCGGGTTTGCCCGCTAGCTTAATGTTTCATTATAAATTACGCCCCCACATCAATATTCTTCCGTGGCAATCGAATCCCATAGAAGCAATGCCTTCTCGCGAGTCACGCATCGAGTGCGATTCAAGATCGAGTCACGAGAAGTATTGCCACATTCAGCCACTGGCATCAGTGCCTTTAAGAGTCTTTTTCTGTTTCTTGGACACTGCCCACGCTATACCCGGTTTTGCAATCACTGGGGGAATCAAGTCGTCGTTAATCCGTGATCTCTTGAATTGTACGTAGTCATCAATGAGGATTTCCGACAAATGAAAGAAATCACTGATTTCTTTAGCCGTAAAAGGCACATCCTCCCCTCTTACAAAAACACTCATTCCTTACACTCGGGAGATTGGCATAGAACTCCCTTACACGGTGAATAGCCAAGCCCGGTGAGCTCGCATAAACATATCCCTCTTTGCCTCCCTCTACTCCAATCAAAAGCACGAGAGGTTGGCCACGCTTGGGATAATCCCTTTATCCTTTCTCTGAATGGCTGCCTCATACCTTTTCAGGGCCTCATCGTTCACAAACCTGTTATCGACACTCTTTCCCTTACTCTTACTCTTTCCCTTGTACGGTTGCTTAACCTTTGGAGCCATTTTTCCAACTCAGTTCTAATCCAAAATTTCAACCCCAAAAATTCAGTCCTAATTCTACACAATCACAACTCAACCTGCAAAAACAAACCACACTTCCAAAAAATTTCAATCAACCCCCAAACTACAAAATTTCAACTTCACACAAACACTTCAAAAAATCAACACCCACACTCCTAATAATTCAGTACTGCACAAATCACTCTTCTTCAAACACAAACACAACTCAACAACCACAAAACACTTCTCAATTCAATCGCACAAAATTTCAGATCTATGCTTAGAAACTTGAAATTTCTCGAATTAAAGCTTTGGGTTAGTAAGATCTTACCACAATGAAGGAGTGTGCACCACCAATTGAAGCAGAAACGCCCCAGATTGACAATCCCCAATTTTTTTTTTTTTTGGATCCAAAAATTTTCGTGAGATTTCGCGAAAATTGTTGTTGAAAAGGGTTGTTTTGGTGTTTAGGTATGTTGTGGAGTCAGAAATTTTGTTGGAAAAGCAATTTGGAAGCCAAATATGGAATTTGAAAAAAAAATTTCTCTCAACTCAATACGCAAGGCGGCGTGAAAATGAGAAAAGTAAAGCGAGTATTTATAGAAACGGCTCGTCGCAGCGGCGAAGAAGAATCTTCGCCGCGGCGAAGTTCATCATTCATAAACCCTAATCAACTTTTCCAGGTCTCACCGCGGCGGATCTTCGCGGCGAAGATTCATCGTTATGAACCCACAAAAATTCCCAGTTTCGCCACTTGGCAGAGAATTCTTAAGGCGGGCGAAACCTTCCCGAGGATACAAGGCTTTCTTTGCCGCGGCGAAATGCCTTAGCCAAAATTTCACAAATTCAGACCACGTTCTTCGCCGCGGCGACAACGATTCCTTCGCCGCGGCGAAATCGTCCAGGAGCTAGCTCTTCTATTCACTTTGCTTTGCCACGGCGAAGAAAATTTCTTCGCCCCGGCGAAGTCTGGAGTATTTTCATACCTTTCTTTGGCTCATGACTTCACCTGAAACACCCAAAAACAAAAGCATCAAATTTTATACAAACTCAAAATGAAATTAAGTAAATTCAAACTACTAAAATGAAAAGCATAAAGTTAAGAACACTTGGGTTGCCTCCCAAGAAGCACTTGTTTATAGTCAGAAGCTTGACTCTCTCCATCCTTTAGGTCGGGATGTCCAGCCGGACTGGGATGGAATTGCATTTCATCACCCCATCAATGTATGGCTTCAATCTCTGTCCATTGATTGTGAAAGTGCCTTTCTCTTCATGTGTAACCTCCACTGCTCCGGATTCGTAAATCCTCGTAATAGTGAATGGTTCGGACCATCTAGACTTAAGTTTTCTAGGGAAAAGCCTAAGTCTGGAATTGAATAGCAACACCTTCTGTCCAACTTCAAAAGCCTTGGTCGGATGTGCTTGTCGTGCCACCTTTTGTCTTCTCTTTATAATTAGGGCATTTTCATAGGCGAGGCGAAACTCATCAAGTTCGTTCAAAGTCAGCATTCTCTCCTCTCCCGCGGCTCTCAAGTCCATATTCAACTGCTTGACGGCCCAGTATGCTCTATGTTCAAGTTCTACCAGCAAGTGGCATACTTTCCCATAAACCATCCTAAACGGAGACATTCCAATCGAGGGTCTTAAATACGGTTCGGTATGCCCACAATGCATCATCCAGCTTCCAAGACCAATCTTTCCTAGATGCATTAACTGTCTTTTCCAAAATCCCCTTGAGTTCTCTATTCGACAGTTCCACTTGCCCGCTCGTCTGTGGATGGTAAGGTGTTGCAACTCTATGTGTCACTCCATACTTACTCAACAGTGCATCCAGTTGCCTATTGCAAAAATGAGATCCTCCATCACTAATGATTGCTCGTGGTACCCCAAACCTAGAGAAAATATTTTTCCTCACAAAATTAATCACTACCCTAGCATCATTAGTTGGCAATGCAACCGCCTCAACCCACCCGGCCGACACATAATCCACCGCTACCAAGATAAACGTATTCCCAAAAGAACTTGGGAAGGGACCCATGAAATCAATCCCCCATAAGTCAAAAATTTCAACCACCAGGATGTTGTTCAACGGCATCTCATCCCTTTTTGAAATATTTCCCATCCGTTGACATTGGTCACACTCTTGAATCATCCGGAAGGCATCCTTAAAGAGGGTTGGCCAATAAAACCCAGATTGTAACACCTTGGCTGCTGTTCTAGCTCCCCCAAAATGGCCACCCACTTCCTTTTTATGACAATGCCTTAAAATGCTCTCCATCTCTTCCTCCGGGACACATCTCCGTATCATTTGATCAAGCATAGTGTCTGTATAGGAACGCTCTTCCCAAAAGTAGTATTTTAAATCTGAGAAAAATTTTTTCTTCTGTTGATATGTCATACCACTTGGGAGCACCCTTGATGACAGATAATTTGCAAAATCCGCATACCATGGTGCTTCTTCCACTCTCATCAGCTTCTCATCCAGAAATGTTTCTCTAATTGACATTTCCTCCTCATTTCCCTTGATTGGTCTCTTAATTCTCGACAAATGATCAGCTACCACATTTTCCGACCCCTTCTTGTCTCAAATTTCCAACTCAAACTCTTGAAGTAGTAAAATTCATCTTATCAACCGAGATTTTGCTTCTTGCTTTGCCAGTAAGTGTCTGAGTGCTGAATGGTCCGTGTATACGATCACCTTCGCACCTAATAAGTAAGAATGAAACTTGTCAAAAGCAAAAACCATAGCCAATAACTCTTTTTCAGTGGTTGTGTAATTCAATTGTGCATCAACGAGAGTTTTGCTAGCATACTGAATTACATGCAACACTTTATTTTTTCTCTGTCCTAATACTACCCCTAAAGCAAAGTCACTAGCATCACACATTAATTAGAAGGGCAGTCCCAATCGGGAACTGCAATAATAGGTGCAGAAACTAGTAATTTTTTTAGAGTTAGAAAGGCATGCATGAAATCATCATTAAAATAAAAAACAACATCTTTATTCAATAGATTGCAAAAGGGTTTAGAAATCTTGGAAAAATCCTTGATGAAGCGTCTGTAAAACCCCGCATGCCCCAAGAAACTTCGGACGGCCTTGACATTTGATGGTGGTGGTAGCTTCTCAATCACTTCTGTCTTTGCTCGATCAACTTCAATCCTATCCTTGGAAATCCTATGCCCGAGCACTATTCCCTCTTGGACCATGAAGTGACATTTCTCCCAATTCAGCACCAGATTTGTCTCCTTACATCGCTGCAAAACAAGAGAAAGTTAGTTAGACAGTTATCAAATGATGAACCAAAAACTGAGAAGTCATCCATGAAGACTTCTATAAACCGTTCCACCATGTCTCAAAAGATTGACATCATGCATCTTTGGAATATTCTTTGGTGCATTGCATAACCCAAATGGCATCCGTCGGTAGGGGCAAGGTGAATGTCGTTTTCTCTTGATCCTCAGGAGCGATGGCAATTTGGTTATATCCTGAATACCCATCCAGAAAACAATAATAGGCATGTCCTGCCAACCTCTCCAACATCTGATCAATGAAGGGCAATGGGAAATGATCCTTCCTTGTCGCCTCATTTAGTTTACGGTAATCAATGCATACTCTCCAGCCCGTCACCGTCCTTGTGGGTATCAACTCATTACTCTCATTCCTCACTACCGTGATCCCTCCTTTCTTCGGAACTACTTGTACCGGGCTCACCCATGGGCTATCGGAGATCGGATAAATAATCCCCGCATCTAAGAGTTTCACTACCTCCTTTCTCACCACCTCTTTCATTGAAGGATTCAATCTCCGTTGTGGTTGTACCCTAGGCTTAATGTCATCCTTCATGAGAATCTTATGCATGCAAAATGACGGTGAGATACCTCTAATGTCCGAAATGGTCCATCCAATTGCTAGTCTATGTTCCCTCAACACCCGGATCAACCTCTCTTCCTCTAATGCACTCAAATATGAACTAATAATCACCGGAAACGTTTCTGAGTCTCCTAGATAGACATATTTGAGGTGGGATGGTAAAGGTTTCAGTTCAAGCCTTGGAGCTTCTTCATTTTTTTCCTTTGCCTTCTCCTTGTCAAAATCAAACTCCTCAAATTCTATATCTTGACTATCCTCAATCGGTTGAAGGGCTTCTAACATTCTAGCACAATCATTACTTGCTGATTCTTCTACCTCTACTATTTTCGATTTGGCTATACAAGCTTAGAGGTAGTGCAGGGATGTTTTCTTCCATGGATTCCACAACAAGTTCATCCACCACATCGACACTAAAGCATGAATCCGCTTCGGCTGGAAACTTCATCGTATCAAAAACATTGAAAGTTACTGTTTCATCTTGAACCCTAAACAGTAACTTTCCTTCCTACACATCAATCAGTGCTCTCCTAGTGGCTAAAAAGGGTCGGCCCAAAATAAGAGGAATTTCCATATCCTCTTCCATATCCAACACCACAAAGTCTGCTGGAAAAATTATCTTCCCCACCTTCACCAGTACATCTTCGACTATCCCCATCGGGTGCTTTATTGACCTATCCGCTAGTTGCAACGACATGGTCGTTGGCTTCACTTCACCAATTCCCAATCTTCTGAAAACAGACAAGGGCATCAAATTAATACTAGCTCCTAGATCACATAAAACACGATCAAAAGTAAAATCCCCTATAACATAAGGAATAGTAAAACTCCCTGGATCTTTGAGCTTCGGGGGTAATTTTTTCTGCAGGATGGCACTGCACTCTTCCGTGTGCATCATCGTTTCCTCATCTTCTAACTTACTTTTGTTCGAAAGGATTTGCTTTAGGAACTTCGCATAACTCGGCATTTGCTGCAATGCATCTGCAAAAAGAATGTTAATATGCAATTTTTTAAAAATTTCAATGAACTTTGAAAATTGCTTATCCTGATTCTTTTTCTTTAATCTCTGAGGAAAAGGCACGGGTGGGGTGTGATGTGCCAATTCTGGTGGTATCTCGGGAATGGCAATTTCTCCTTCCTCTTTTGCCTTTCTTCATTTTCCTTTTTCTCTTCCCCCTCATCACTTGGTTTCTCTTCACTGGCGATCTCTTCATCAATTTTCTCTTCAGAATCTTCCTTTCCGGGTTGCTCCACCTCTTTGGTAGTGTGGTCTACCTCTTCCAAAACTGTCCCACTTCTCAAGATTATGGCATTTGCTTGTTCACGTGGGTTAGTCACTGTATTGCTTGGTAGACAACCTACTCGGTCTATCATTAAGCTTCTCGGCCAATTGGCCCATGTCAGCCTCAAGATTCGAATGGGCGCGCCCCTTGGTTTCTAAAATTTGTCCTCGTCTCACTCATGAACCCTGTGGTCTCTTGCATGAATTTACCAAACATGTCCTTCAACTTCGTCACTCTTTGATCTCCCGGTTGATTGGTCACCCCTGGTTGGTTATTTGGAAGGCCCGGCCTCTGGTTCCATTGGTTATTCTCGTTGGTTACGATTTCCCCAAGCGTATTTGGATGATTTCTCCACCCCGGGTTGTATGTGTTGGAGTATGGGTTGTTCGGTTGTCTCTGATTTCCTACCAAGTAATTTACTTGCTCCGTTGATGAAGATGACGGAGCAAAAGTGTTTCCAACTTGACACTCGCTGCTCACATGGTTTCCTGCACAAAAATCACATGTTAGTTGAGGTGCTTGTATAGAGTTTACCTGCATAGTTCCCAACTATTTTTGAAGTGCAGTGAGTTGGGTTGAGATGGCTGTGAAGGCATCAACTTCATGACCCGAAGATTTCCTTGTGGTGACTCTCTCATTCGGTCTTTGATAGTTGTTGCTTGCCAAAACCTCAAGCAACTCATACGCCTCTTCTGGTGTCTTATTCTGCAAGGCCCTTCCTGCAGCTGCATCCACCATGGTTTGCACATTACCCATCAAACCATTGTAAAATGTTTGGACTTGAAGCCAAACTGGCAAACCATGGTGTGGACACTTCCTCATCAACTCCTTGTATCTTTCCCAAGCCTCATACAGTGACTCAGACTCTTTTTGTAGAAATGATGTGATATCATTTCTCAATTTCGATGATTTGGTTGGAGGAAAGAACTTGGTCAGGAATTTCTGTGCTAGATCATTCCACGTTGTTATTGTTCCCGGTGGTAAAGCCATTAACCACCCCTTGGCTTTATTTCCCAATGAGAATGGGAATAACCGCGACCTTTGATAGCATCATCCGACACTCCATTTGACTTGAAGGTGTCACAAATTTCCGGGAAATTTGCAATGTCTTGATCGGATCTTCCTTCAAATCCCGTTGAATCTAACCTTATTCTTTGGATCATCCCCAGATGATTGTCGGCTTGATCTCAAAATTGTTTGCTTGCCTTGTAGGTCTAGTGATACTCGACCCTACCATTCACGTGGGAGGGCGAGAATTCCCTAAGTGTTCTATTTTCTTGTTCACCATTTCAACTTCTTCATGGGGTTCTACAGCAAGATTTTCTCTTTCTCTTCTCTCTCTGTTACGTCTTCTCACGGTTCGCTCAAGCTCAAGGTCAACAGGAACCACTGGTTGACGTCTTGCTCTTCGCATAAACTGAAACGAACAAGAGTGAAGAAAAGTGAAATCACAATTCTAATGAAAATTAAAAACAAAAATAAAAACTTCAATCTAGCTAACTAAAGAAAAACTCAATGTTAACTTAAAACAGATCCTCGGCAACGGCGCCAAAAACTTGATGCGTGTTTCCTACAACGTGCAAAATGTAGCAAGTATACTAATCGCACAAGTAATATATTGATGAGTAAAGTATCGTTCCCACGAGGATTGTAAGCAAAGCAACCTTTGAAGTTTCCTAATGTTTTCTAGTTGAAGCAATCAAGGTTCTTTGGATTGGTGGGAGCAAATTTTAATTTAAAAACAACAAAATGAAATTTAACTAAGGTTAAAACTTAATTAAGAAAGCAATATGGCAACTCGGAATGTCAATTCAAGTAAAACAGGTAGGGTTGACTTCATTTGGATTTTTATGGGTTAAGCCTATAATTACACTAAGCTCATATTCATACGCAATGGTTGTAAATCGAACTCACTAACATGTAGACATACCCTCTCGGGCTATGCCTTCCTATTCTTCCTTATTAACCTTCCGCACCCAACAAATTGAAGCTTAATAATTTCAAACTCATTAAGCACAAGAATCCTATAATGATTTCATTAATTCTTGAATCTATCTCTAGCATCCAATACTGTAACGGTGATTACCCAAGAAGCCTAACATGATTAATTTCTCAATCTCACCATGTTCATCACATACAACATTAAAAAACAGAGTAACACACAACCAAAGCATACTCATATGAAATTAACACAATCAAACCCTTAACCCATTTAGAATCCAAACTACCATCAAAACCCTAACCCAAAAGAGATTAGTTCATAATTAATTCAATAACACAAAAACGAAAATAGGAAATAAACATGTTCAACATAATGAAAACGAGAATAAAGATTAGAAATCTCCCCAAAAGATGAATCCTTGGTTGGAAATTGAATCTTCTTCCTTTTACAACCCAAATCGCTCAAAGTTCTTAGCAAAAAAATGTAACAGTGGCTAAACCTAATACAAACCGAAGATCCTGGGCAAAAAGACTAAGTTTTTCTTTTATACTTCATCCAAATAACCCTTCACCAAAACACGCATAGCACGACTATGCTTTAACAAAATCGGAATAAGTGGATCATTATTGGCATTGAAGAATTCTTCACTGCGGCGAAGAATGAATCAGATAAGCTCGTCCCTGGCCTACTTCGCCGCGACGAAGACATTTCCTTCGCCGGGCGATTTCTTCTGAGTTCTAAAATTACAGGCGCCACTCGCTTGCTTCTTCGCTTAATTCTTGATTCTCGGTGCTCTTCCTTGGAAACAAGCTTCATCGTGCTTTATCCTGCTCCGGAACTCTCCTATCTTCTGATATCCGCTAATTTCTGAGTAAAAAATATCCAATTTTGTGCTTATTTGCTCAAAATGTCCATTTTAACCTGAAATACGAAAAGTAACGAATTAAGAACCAATTCAGGTCAAAATGCACTAGAAAGTACCTGAAATCCGTCAAAAAGGTATAATGAAAAGTGTATAATTCACGGATTATCACTAATGCCCCAGCAGTTTTTATGGACTTGATGAACAGGGTATTCAGTGAGTATTTGGATCAGTTTATTGTTGTCTTCATTGATGACATCCTGATTTACTCAAAGTCAAGGGAAGAACATGAGGAACACTTGCTATTAGTATTGCAGCGACTGAGAGAAAAGAAGTTATGTGCCAAATTTTCTAAGTGTGAGTTTTGGCTTGATCAGGTAATATTCTTAGGCCATACGGTGTCGAAAGAAGGGATTTCGGTAGATCCAAGTAAAGTGCAGGCAATCTTTGAATGGCAGAAGCCGAGAACAGTGAAAGAAATTAGGAGTTTCTTAGCTTAGCAGGTTACTACCGGCGATTTGTAGCGGGATTCGCCCGGATTGGCTAAACGTTGTGACTCTTACCAAACGAGAAAACTCCTTTTGTCTAGTCGTGACATGTGAAGAAAGCTTCCAAGAGTTGAAGAGATTAACAACAGCTCCTGTATTAGTGTTACCACATGAGGGTGTAGAATATGACATTTATACAGATGCCTCTCTACAGGGACTTGGCGCTGTGTTGATGCAGTTAGGTAGGGTCATAGCTTATGCTTCTTGTCAATTGAAAGAGTACGAGACCAGATACCCTACACATGACCTAGAGTTGGCGGCCGTGGTCTTTGCCCTAAAGATTTGGAGGCATTACCTTTATGGTGTGAAGAGTAATATCTACACCGATCATAAGAGTTTAAAGTACTTCTTCACTCAAAAGGAGTTGAATATGAGGCAAAGAAGGTAGTTAGAACTGGTTAAGGATTATGATTGTGAGATCAAGTATCAACCGGGAAAAGCCAATGTGGTAGCCAATGCCTTGAGTAGAAAAACCTATTTATTAAAACACAAGCGAGAAAAAGTTAATAGAAGAATTGTCTAAGGAGCAGTTGAAGTGGTTAGGAGAGTAGCGATCTAGAGTACAGTTTTCTTTACTGAAGGAAATTAGAGAAAAGCAAGTGGCCGATGAGTGGTGTCAGAAAATAGTTCAGCAAGTGCTTGAGGCAAGGCATCAGAGTTCTTTGTGAGAGATGGTGTCCTCTATTTCAGGAATCGGTTGTGCATTCCTCCAAATGAGGAGTTGAAACAGAAAATTCTTATGGAAGCTCATGAAGATATGTTGAGAGCCTGTTGCATGGATTATCGAGTATCCTGGCATGAGATGTTACCCTTAGTGGAATTTGCCTACAACAACAGTTATCAGTCTACAATTAGAATGGCGCCTTACGAGGCTTTATATGGTAGACGGTGTAGGTCTCCGCTACATTGGGATGAAGTAGGCAAAAAAGATGAGTTGAGTACCGTTCTTGGGCCAGAGATGACTCAGAAACTAGTAGAAGATGTGAAGTTAATCAGAAATGGAATGAAACAAGCCCAAGATCGACAGAAAAGTTATGCCGACTTGAAGAGGAAAGAGGTGGAATTCCAAGTGGGCGACAAAGTGTTTTTGAAAGTTTCCCCTTACAAGCGGTAATGCGCTTCGGAAGCAAAGGGAAGTTAGCAGAGATATGTAGGTCCATTTGAGGTCTTGCAACGAGTGGGAAAGGTGGCCTACAGATTGGCACTACCACCTAGCATGGACAGGGTGCATGATGTCTTCCATGTCTCGATGCTACGAAAATATGTAAGTGATCCCCTCCACATCCCCGAGTGTAGAGGGCGTTGAAATGTGAGAGAATCTAGCATATGAACGTCCGGTTGATTTTTAGATCGAAGCGTTAAAGAGCTTCGAACAAGAGTGTTCCGTTAGTGAAGATCCTTTGGAGGAATCACAAAGTGGAAGGAGGCCACTTGGGAGGTAGAGCGGGACATGCGAATCGTTTCCCGAGTTATTTGTATGAATTTCGGGGACGAAATTCTTTTAAGGGAAGGGAAGAATTGCACAAAAACTTGAGGGTGCGTAGTTATTGTTTCTTCTTTTGCTCTTATTTGAGTTGGTTTCTTGGTAATATTGTTTGGTTGACCTTTGATTGGAGTGTTATGTTGAATACTTGCCCTAAAATTGGTTGAAAATAGAAGTTCGGTATTCCATGCTTCAGGCGAAGAATAATCTTCGCCGCGAAGAAGGTGTTGAAGCCATGGGGAAGGCTCTTTGGAGGACAGTTTGCGCGGCTGACAGTTTCCTCGCCGCGGCGGCAGGTGACCAAAATGTTTGTTAAGTTTTAGATATTTTCTTCCCTAAGGGCAATTTGACCATTCTACCCCTAATTAGTAGGAAAAGTGGGGAGTAAAATGTAAGAAATTTTCATGGAGAATATGTTGCTATGGGGGTGTGTTTGTAATGAATCAAAGGATATAGATAGAATTCCTAAAGAAGAGTAAGGGCAAAATGGGAACGCTTGTGTATAAATTTCATTAAAAGGAATTAAGACATTGCAAACCCTTCATTCTTCTTCTCCAACGCCACTCTCTTCTCTTGCTTCCTCTCAAATTCTCTTTCTTTTGATCAAGGAGTTTTAAAGGGCTTTTGGAGTGATTTGGGGTAGAAAATCAACCTAAGGCATCCTAAGGTAAGGATTCTTGCTTTGGTTGTAAAGTCTTGTGAGTTTTTGTATATATTGAATATTGAGGGTTTTTGTTCTTTTGTCTAAGAGTAGAGAAAAATTCAAGCAACCAAGTGAAAGGAAGAGTTAGTGAAATCTCTCCATAACAAGGTAAGTAAACCCCAACCCAAGTTGAGATTTGGGAATTTTCTTGATTAGGGTTTTGATAGCACTTATGTATGTATGTTATATACATGTTATATGCCATGTTATTAAGGCTTGAATAGAGATTTCTAGTGCTTTGTGGTTGTTTATACATTGCAAATATAAGAAGTGACATATGGGTTGGAAAGGTAGTTTGAGATTGAATTAAAGGATATTGAGAAATCCTTTTTGGAAGTGTCTTTCTTTGGCAAGAATTGTGGCTATGTGAGGGGGTTTCTCCCCATTTTGGATGGTTAGAGAAAGATTTAGAATTATTTTTATAGTAGAGTTTTATGATGCACTTGAGTTGTTTGATGAAATGCCTAATAGAGGTTTGAGTATGAGTAGTGAACCTTAATTCTTGCAACATTGCATGTTGGCATTTCATAAGTGCATTAATGGAGATGAACCATCCATATGCATTATTTGTGCATTGAGAAGTGACCTAAGAAAGAGTAGGAAACTTTGTGTATGCACTTGCTCTATGAGTAGAGAACTTTGTGGATGCAACTACTCTAAGGGTAGAGAGAATGAGAAGTGCTAGAATAGAGTGAATGAGAAGAGTATTAGAAAGGGGTGAATGCTTTGTGATCATCACCTGACAGTTATGAGAATCGGGTTGATGCTTTGTGATCACCACCCGAATAGCCATTAGAAGTGGGTTGATGCTTTGTGATCATCACCCGATAGTTAGTAAGCGGGTGGATGCTTTGTGATCATCACCCGGTTAGTTATTAGAAAAGGGTTGATGCTTTGTGATCATCACCCGATATTTATTAGAGATGGGTTGATGCTTTGTGATCATCACCCGAAAGTGATTAGGAACGGGTTAATGCTTGGTGATCGTTACTCGAAAGTAATGAGGAACGGGTAGGTGCTGTGTGGTCTCCACCCGATAGCTACGAAAACCGGGTAGGTGCTTCGTGATCCCCACTCGGTAGTCACTAAGAACGGGTTGGTGCTATGTGAATCCCACCCGATAGTCATGAAGAGTGAGATGGTCTTTGTGTGAATGCCATCCCTACTGCACCTCCGGTAAGAGACGAGGCCCACGACGCTTTAGTAGGAAACAACAGAAAGTGAGGAAAGAATTAAGGAAAGTAATACATATGGGGATAGACAGGATAGAGGGTTTTACTTCTGAGGCATCATTTTGTGCTCACCTGTTATTTTCCTTTGTGGATGCGGGATCTAGGTGATGATGCGATCGGGCGTCGGCAAGCGAGGAGCAATAGCTACTTGTTTCCCCTGTTTTGTCTTTTAAAATGACTTTTTGTAAACAATACTCTTTGTGTATAAAAGACGTATGACTTATAATGAAAAGAAAGTTTTTGGGCCCAATTTTCTATGGTTATTATGCATGCATTGTACTAGTTTACAGCAGTTGTTACATCCAGTCACACCTGTCATTTGGTGTGATAATATCGGTCTTTGCGACCTTGGCAGCCAATCCAGTGTTTCATGCTAGAACTAAGCATATAGAGATAGATGCTCATTATGTTAGAGAACAAGTGCTTGCAAAAAAGTTAACTATCCAATATGTGCCTTCCAAGCAGTTATTGATTCGACTTGCCCGACAAAAGCATTATGCATTACTCGATTCATTGAATTATGAAGTAAACTGAATGTTATCAGTCAAGAGGCAGTGGAATCAAGAATCTGAAATTCTGTTTGATGATGTGTGCTCTTGTTCTGTTTGATACTGATGATTGGTTGTTCTGATGATTGTAGGCAATGGAATCAAGAAGCTGAAATTCTGTCTGGTGGTTGTCTGCTCTGTTTGTTCTATTTGATATTGATAGTTGGTTATTCTGATGGTTGTTTGTTCTAAGTGTTTTGCTGTGAAATACAATCTGGAGCAATCTGGAGATTTTCTGGAATTTCTGTGTGGTTTGCAGTTGATCTATATTTGCTGTGAAAACGAAATCTGGAGCAATCTGGAATTCATGTGTGGTTTGCAGTTGAATTCAGTGTTGTTGCTGGGAGAATAATGTGTATTTGCTGTGAAAATGAAATCTGGAGCAGTCTAGAATTCATATGTGGTTTGCAGTTGAATTCAGTGTTGTTCTTTGTGGGGAATAATGTGTATTTGCTGAGAAAATGAAATCGGGAGCAGTCTGGAATTCATGTGTGGTTTGTAGTTGAATTCAGTCTTGTTGTTGTGGGAATACAATCTGGCTATTGTGAATTGCTGTAGCTGGAAGTTTTGTCTATTTCTGTCTGGCTGTTGTGGTTGTTGCTGTGGGAATACAATTTGGCTGTTGTGAATTGTTGCAGTTGGAAGTTTTGTCTATTTCTGTTTGGCTGTTGTGAGTGTTGTAGTTGGAATTTACGGCAATTTGGAATTCTGTCGAAGTTGTGAGTATTGCAGCTGGAATTTCTGGGAATGTAATCTGGCTGTTGTGAGTGTTGCGGGGAAATTTCTTTGAAAGGTTACGCTAAATGTAATGAATGTTATCCTTGGAATTTACGGGAATGTAATCTCTTGTGGGAGCATGTCGCAGGTTGTAAAGTTTAGCAGTTGGAATTTTTTGATAAGTTCTAAGTTTTTTGCTGCATAAATAAAGACAGTTTTGAGGAAAAATATTGATGAGGTGAATACAAAACTGATGAGGTTACTAATGAAGATAAGTTGCAAATGCAAGTTTATTTATGGGAACGTAATCTGCAGGTTGTAAAGTTTAGCAGCTGGAATTTTTTATAAGTTCTGAGTTTTTGCTGCAAAAATGAAGACCGTTTTGAAGACTATATATTGATAAGGTGAAGATAAGATTGCTTTGAATGAACCTGCAAATGCAAGTTTATTTTTTTTTTGTTTTACTCCAGATCAGTTTAAGGAGGAGAGTTAGAATGAAAAGTCAGAAAAATGTAAGCTGATAAGAATCGTGAAGATTGAAGAAGCGGGGATACCCAGAACATTACTCTAGATCAGTTTAAGGGGGAATGTTAGAATGTAGTATAAACTGGGTGTTGTTTGTTAACTGTCAAACGTGTGAGGGCCTGTGTTAAATTGTACAGAAACGGTGTAGTTTTAACTACACCTACTTCAGTTTAAACGTGATTGTAAACAGATCTCAGCTCACTCTTT
Organism: Pistacia integerrima; assembly: GCA_026225825.1. Lineage (NCBI taxonomy): Eukaryota > Viridiplantae > Streptophyta > Magnoliopsida > Sapindales > Anacardiaceae > Pistacia > Pistacia integerrima. The sequence goes on along the minus strand of CM047749.1, from coordinate 1,495,069 downwards.
CTCTTTCACTTATAAAAGAGTAAAGTGAGCTGAGAAACAGTAATTGTTCATACTGTTATCAAATCAACGAATCTTATCTTTAGTTTACCTAAATTTTCTTCGATTCTTATCAATATTCACAGTAAGGAGTTAACATTACTCCCACTTTAACAAATTCTTCTCTGATTAGAGTTGGATTCCTATAAGGAATATTGGTGGGTAGTAAAACCGCTTGCCCCCTTATGTGTGATTAGATTAGCCACAGTACCCACATAATTTTAAAATTGCCCAGAATCGTGATGCAATGGTACATATGGGGAGTAATGTTAACTCCGAGTGCACTTGTAGTACCTTAATTTTGATTTTGTAAAATTAATAATTGATGTTATTCTAACGTGTATGTTATCCTTTGGATAAAAATTAAGATTGTCCTAGTCTTAATCCATGAACTCCAAAATGATGTAAAGTTTACCACTCTAACTTAACAATATTTTACTTGCCCTGATCCAGGGTTGCAACAAGGGTAACATTACCCAAACCTTAACAAACTCTTATCCGATAAAAATTGGGCTATATATATAAACCGGGTTGTCTTATTGTAAACGATAAAATATACGGTTGATTTGGAAGGTAAGGATCCTATGAGAAATGAGCCACTAAAAATCGTATGGACGTGCGGAGACAAAAAAAGAACGAATGTGAAGGCTTGGGAGACACATGTGTGGTGTCTGTTGTAGGCACTCCGATGCTCAAGTTAGCACGGTTGAAGGCAATTTAGTGAAGGCTAAAAGTGGTAAAAGGTTTACCGTAAGAATGTGACTAAGGCAAGACTATCATAAAGTGACCGAAGCATAACTTTACGATGGTTAAAGGAGGTAAAGTTAGTCAAAACTAAGTTTTACGACAGGGAAAGACCGCAGTTCTTGAGAGCGCTATGGGTTGTATGTGAATGAATAATGAGAGGCTTGACCTTTGTTTATATAGTGAGCCAAGGAAGCTTGAGTCCTTGTAGAACTGGGAGTTCTCATAAGAGTAGTTTGAGTAAATAGGAAACTAGTAGTGCTAATCCATGTAGAAGTAGAAATACTAGTTCATGTAAGATTAGGAATCTAGATGAACTAGGAAGTAAGTAGAACTCTGATTTGTATTGTGGAACGAATATGGGCTAATGGGTTGGAGCTCAATTTAGCTTAACTTGTAGAAAGACCCAACTCGTGGAGTGGCCTAAAGCATAAGTTGGCCCTGTTCATAAGGTAACCCTGATCGTAGAGTGAGCCAACTTGTAAAGTAGCCCAGCTCGTGGAGAGGGCTAACTCATGGTGTGGTCTAGCTCGTAGGATAGGTCGGCCTATAGAATGGATCCTCTTACAAGATGGGTCATCTGTAACGCCCCGCTTGAGGTACGTTGTTACTGTTTCCTCTTTCGCTCTTATTTTGAGTTGTTTTTGGTGTTATTGTTTGATTTAGTGTTGTGTTGAAGCGTTTGCCACGAAATTGGTTGAAAAGCAGAAGATTTTCAGTGCGTGCTTAGGGCGGGAAGAAGAATCTTCGTCGCGGCAAGAGGTTGAAGCCTCGGGGAAGGCTGGCTTGACAGGTTTCGCGCGGCACAGTTTCTTCGCGCGGCGACAACCCGAATAATTGTTGATTGAGTTTTAGATATTTTCTTCCTTAAGGGCAATTTGACCTTTCTACCCCTAATTAGCAGGAAAAGTGGGGAGTTAATTGTAAGGATATTTCATGGAGAATAGGTTGAGTTAGGGGTGAGTTTGTAATGAATCAAAGGATATGGATGGAATTCCCAAAGAAGAATAAGGGCAAAATGGGAATGCTTTGGGATGTATTTCATTAAAAGGAATTAGAATCAAAGAAACCCTCATTCTCTTCTTCTCAAACGTGACTTCCCATCCTTACTCCTCTCAACTTCTCTTCTCTTTTGATCAAGGTATTCCAAGGGGTTTTGAAGTGATTTGGGGTGGAAAAGTAACCTAAGGCTTCCTAAGGTAAGGATCTCTACTTAAGTTGTGTGATTTGAGAGTTTTAACCCATATTGAAAATTGAGGGTTTTCCTTCTTTTGGTTAAGATTAGAGGAAAAGTCAAGCTAAGCAAGTGAAAGGAAAGATTTGTGAAGTTTCTACATAGCAAGTAAGTAAAACCCAACCCAAGTTGAGATTTATGAATTTTCTTGATTAGGGTTTTGATAGAAATGATGTATGTATGTGATATGCATGTATTATAGCATGTATGAAGGATTAAGTAGAGATTTCTATGCTTTGTGATTGTTTATACCTTGCAAATTTGAGAAATGGGTTGTTGGTTTGGCAAGGTAGTTGAGATGGAATTTAAGGGGTATTATGGATCCCCTTTTTGGAAGTGTTTTCTATGGCAGGTTTTATGGCTTGGTGAAGGGGTTTTTCCCCATTTTGGATGGTTAGGAAAAGTTTTAGAATCATGGCTATGATAGAGTTTCATAGTGCACATGAGTTGTTTGATGAAATGCCTAATAGAAGTTTGAGAATGAGAAATGAACCTTAATTCTTGCAACATTGCATGTTGGCATTTCATAAGTGCATTAGTAGTGATGAACCATCCATAGGCACTAATTGTGCATTGAAAAGTGACCTAAGAAAGTGTAAGGAAATGGTTTATGCAATTACCCTATGAGTAGAGAGCTTAGTGGGTAAAATTACTCTAAGGGTAGAGAGCATTGAAAAATGCTACAATAGAATGAGTTAGAAGAGTAGTATAGTTGGGATGATGCTTTGTGATCATCACCCGACCGTTATGGGAATCGGATTGATGCTTTGTGATCATCATCCGAATAGCCCTTAGAGGAATGGGTCGACGCTTTGTGATCGTCACCCGATGAGTAGTAGAAATGGGTAGATACTTTGTGACCACTACCCGATTAATTAAGAGATATGTAGGTTGATGCTTTGTGATCATCATCCAATGGCTAGTAGAAGCGGGTTGATGCTTTGTGATCATCACCCGATAGTGACTAGAGATGGGTAAATGCTTGGTGATCGTTACCCAAATTTCATGAGGAACGGGTAGGTGCTAGGTGATCTCCACCCGATAGTTAGAAAGAACCGAGTTAGTGCTTTGTGATCCTCACTCGGTAGTCACTAGAAACGGGTTAGGTGGCTGTGTGAATTCCACCCGATAGCCATAGAGTGAGATGGTCTTTGTGTGAACGCCATCCGGCCGTACCTCACTATAAGATGAGGCCATGAGATTACTAGGAAGAAACAGAATCGAAATAGCATAAGGAAAGAATTAAAAGTTATTTATACGGGGAGAGACAGAGAGAGTTTTACTTGCGAGCATTATTTTGTGCTCACCCCGTTATTTCCTTTGTGGATGCGAGTTCTAGGTGATGTTGCGGTCGGAGGGGCGTCGGCAAGCAATGAGGAATAGCTACACTTTCCCTTTCCCTGTTTTGTCTTTTTAAAATACATTTTTTGTAAACAGTACACTTTATGTATAAAAGACACATGCTTACTAATGAAAAGAAAGTTGTGGGCCCAATTTTCTATTTTATTATGCATGCATTGTACAGTTTTCAGTAGATGTTACATCATCCCACTGGATGGTCAATTCACATGATGGATTTAAATGTGGGCCCAACCAAAATTTGGCTGAGGCACTAGGCCGTATAGTGTGTATTTTGTTATTTGGCCTAATGAGATCTAGTACGATTTTGGCTTATACAGTTTTTCCCCCACTCTCTAAGTTAAGGTGTACTTAACTTAGAGAGTAGATCAAGTCAATAACATGTGCAATGCAAATGGGTCACTACCCTTTGGGGGAAGAATTGGCTTAAAGTATTATACATGTTTGCCAGTTAGTTATGGCCACTCGGCTTAGCTCCGATGACCGAGTGAAAATGCTAGCCAAATGAGATCATTTTGATCCTGGATGATTGGCCCACTTAGGATGTTAAAACATTCACTTATCCTAGGATGAATTATGGGAGCCAAGCCAAGACATGTATAGAGGAAATACTAGAGCAAATTTCACAAGGTAAGGTAAACATAAGACCACTCAGCTCGAGCCGGTCTGCCGAAGATGGCCGAGTGGGAATGTTTGTTAGAGTAGGTGCCCTAGAGCCAATCAATTATCTTCTATATCATGTAAATCATAATTATGTGTATTGAAATATGTCCCTAGGATGGTAGAACCGTGACGAGGGTATCAAGTGTTTCAAATCTTGGCAGTGAGAACCCTATGATCACATATGGTGGCCATTCTAGAAATATGCATAGCCCCAATATTATTCTAACCAATGGCATAGATAATATGGTAAGGCTATCATAGTGTTGAACAACCCTGTCGAAAGACAGTGACTGATCTCACTTGTCAAGGTTATTTGCCGACAACCTAGTGCGACACATGGGTGCTTGCTGTAGACAACTTCATTGGATAGACCCACCAGAGGATTCCATATGGATGGTAACCCTAGTGTCTATGGAAAAAATCCTCTAACGAATGGTGGTGCATGTAATCCTTAGACTTGAGATCACCAGAGCGCCTTATGCACCGATTGGTGTAGTTTGACATTAGCCCAACGTAGTTCAATTCTAAGCTATCAATACGGTAGTGATTGGCTACATCGAGGAGTGTATCAAGACTATGGTGGATCAACAAAGGATTCATCACTCCCGGGTACAGGAGAAGTTATCTCATGGCGCAATTCAGTGAATGGCAATGACACTAAAGTTATGGCCACAGTGGGATTGAGTTGTTGCTCAATCTAATTTATTATTCCGGTCATTGGTCAAGTAACTGAATACAAAGATATCGAAGATAACCGAGGTTGACAATATTTCTGTACCTCTGCCTCGGTGAGATAATAGATGATGAAAGGATTGGTTTGCATGGTAACCATATTGTTGATAGGCAAGCTATTTCATTGAATTCGAATCTATCTGGTGGCCATGATGTCTTTCTAGAGGCCAATCTTGGTCAGTGTTTAGTGAAATGATTGATCGGTGTCAATCGCGAGACTACTCACTACCGATATGATGAGGAGCCTTCGGGTCACACACATATAAGATATATTAAGGATGAATTGGTGAGAAAGGGTATTTTCGTCATTTGTGATGAAAGAGTATTTTCGTCATTTATGATGGAAAGGATATTTTCGTCTTTTGAGATGAAAGGGCATTTTGGTAATCTCACAGTGCAATTAAATTTGCTAAGGTTATTGCCTATATTTAATTTCATATTGAAATTAAAATTAGTGAGATTATGTATTTAAATATATTCATATTATTTAATATTAATATTTGATGATATTAATATTAGTGAAGATAATATATATGAAATATGAAATTCATATTTGAATTTAAATATATATATTCAATATTAATATTTGATGATATTAATAAAGAGAATATATGAATATGAAAATCATATTTGAATTCGAATGAGATGCCAAGTGGACTATTACCTTGTTTGGTAATGAGAATTTACTATTCTAGTCATGGAATAAACTTATTCCTAACTAGATTAGGGTTTTAATTTTTGTTGCATATAAAAGGCAACTTAAAATTAAAATAAAATTGGGGAACACATTAATTAAATCCAAGCCACTCACCTCACTCTCTCTCACGTTTTTCACTTGGTGGAGAAGATAATTTTTCTTGAAGAAAAATTATGCATCCTTTTTGCTTGTGTGTCTTGCTAGCACTTGAGACAGCAAGTCGATCGCCATCCTGTCTTCGTGTGGATATCGAGAGTTCACTCTTATCTTAGAGTGGGAGTGATTCGTATCGATTGAAGGAGCCTCCAAACGCTAGTATGAAATCTGGAAATTTTATATTCAATATCATTTCATATGTAAATAACATAAATCGGGTATAAGGTTCTTAGGTTCAATGTTATTGTTGGGGATTTTATTTTTGTTTTTCACTGCGTAAACCCCATCAGCAACCAACAATGTTGAGAGCCAATCATGTCTTTGAGGCATGGTTTCTCTTAAGGCTTTGGTCGGGCTGAGTCCAATGAGAATTTCTCAAATGACTACTTTCTGAATCAAATTGAATGGAGTCGTGAAGGTGTATGCGTCTTGAACCTAGAGGTTTGTGACCATCACAACATCAATCAGTTGTTTTGGTTGTCTAAAGGTTATCGAGCCGAATAGAGAGGTTTTGCTAATTGGAGATTAACTGAAGGTAGTCCAACTATGATAACCTTTATATTAGGACCAATCTACTCGTTCTTTCTAACTGATTGAATCAACTCAAAATGGTGTTTGACTAATGGCACTTCAAGTGGATGATATGTGTAGGATGAAGATTGAATGTACAATGGGCGGGAAAATGAAAAGTTTCATTTCCTAAGGGCACTATGAATGCGTGACACGTGGCTGGTTTGAATAGACAAGCACTTAATATAGTCAGTTACCTTTTTTAGGGAGCTTAATTTGTCTTCCTCAAGCATCTTTCTTCATTTTAGAGAGAGAAATTTTGGGAGCATTTTAGGAGAACATTTCCTGGCCATTTTTGATGATCCTGCTTCCAAATCACAGTAAGCATCCCTGTTTTTCTTCAGACTTTGCTTATTTTTGTTTCCTTTGTATTCTCTAAGGTATTTCGATTGACTTGGGAAGTTTTTTAGGGAAGTTTAGGGAATTTTTGTGAAGTTTGGTTCAATTTCTATCATTTTTGGTTTCTCTTTGTCAAATGGTGGCTTGGGAATAGTTTTTGTGTTTGAAAGAAGCATTAGTGTTTTTTCTTAGTGGTTTTCGAGATTTAGGTGGTTTTTGGAGAAAGGAAGGTAGGTTGCCTCAACTTTTTTTAGTGAAGGCTGACAAACTAAGCCGAGCTAGTTGAAAAAGTAAAGAGTTCTTAGTTGTAAACTGCTTGGCCGAGTCAAGTTATTGTAGAAGATTGGGTGGCACACGCATGACTGAGCCGAGTAAAGTGAAGGTGTGTTGGCTGTGGGTATTTGTTGAGAAGTTGTGCCAAACCGAGTAGACATGTCAAGGCAAATGAATATGGAGACTCACTAACTTATGTAGTCATGCTTGAGGAAGGGGTTGCAGCCGTGACTAAAGGAGTGAATTTGGCCCATCATGCTAGGCAAGTGAAAGCTGTGGGAAACCCGAGTGCCCAGCCGAGTGATGGAAGTTCAAGTAGTGAAGCATCAAGTGGGGGTTTTGAGTCTGATGTGAATGACTCTAGTAGGAGCATTCGAGTTGAAGTCCCTTCCACAAGTAAGGGTTATGGTGACGGGCCGAACCAACCAGGTAGTGGCATACTCAATGTGAACCCACCATCATGTTTAGACTAGGGTGAAATGTTAAGGATCAAGTTTCTGTACAAGATTCCTGAATCCATTGACATTCAAGCATCCATTGAGTATAAGAGAGAGGATTGGGATGTGTCAGACTTGATCAACATGTATGAACAGCCTTTAATTGATAGATTGAGGTTGCCCATCCCTAGGCTGGTCCGAGAGGTGCTAGACTGGTGCTGGACCATTACATCATCGCTCCCACCCAGCTTATACCGAATGGATGGAGAGTACTGTTATCACTAGAGTGTTTATGCATGAAGTTGGGCATGGAGTTTGGAGTGAAGGATATTTTTTACTCCTACTCCCTGAAAGAACATGATAAAGAGAGGAGCAGATACCTATTGTTGCTAAGGCACAATAGGTAGCACTTGTTGACGAGCCTGAGGACTTTTGACAAGAAGTGGAAAGAGGTGTACTTCTTTGTCCAGGGAGAACTAGTCTTTGGGCCGAGTGGAGCCAAAGAGATCCCATACTTTTGGCAAGCGACAAGTAAGTGTGACTATTTTGTTTATAATGTTCATCTATGTACTAAATCTCATTGTTTACTATCTTGAAAATTTATCTTATAAACAAGAGTTGCCCGATCTGCTTGTGAAGGAGAGGACCAAAATGATACTTAAACTCTCCAAGCAAGAAATGAATTATCGATAAGTGTTTTCAGAAACGAACCTAAGGCAAAGTCATCTATGGAGGCACATAGAGGAGATTTAGCAAGGTATTCCAATTCCACCTTTGAAGGTCTTTGTAATAGCCACTACTACTCAAAACTTTGTAACGAATTACATATAAAATAACATAAGGAAATTGGGCCCAAATTTTTCTTTTATTAAACATATATACATACTCTTTACAAACATATACATTTTTACACAAAATGTATAACATAAACAAAAGTCATCAAAAAACATCGAGGGGCAGTGTAACCACTCCTCCTCGCACGCCGACATCCGTCCAAGCAGGTGTCCTCACCTAGGTCTGCAAAACATAGGAAAACAACGGGGTGAGCACTAAAATAATGCTCGTAAGTAAATCCTCTACTCATGCTATCCCCGTAACTCTCTCTCTAATTCTTTCCTTTACAACTCCCCGTTCAATAACTCTTTGGAGTACGCCTTTCTTTTCCTCTTTCTCTTTCTCTTAGAAACTCTTTTCTCATAACTCTTTCATAAATCACGACCCCATCTCACAGGGGCACGGCGGGACTCACTCCCACTCTCGTGACCTCTATTCACTCTAGCCGATCGGACTCGGTTATGCATGGATTCGGAACCCTTGGCCAAGTGAGTATATAATCTCTCTCTCTCGGGTACTCGGGTATAGCCCTCATCCGCATGCACTCTCACGGGCTACACCACTTCTCTATCGATACTCATGCCGCTCTCAATGCGGCGTACATGCGGGAATACTCTACCCATTACTCACGGGTTCCCCATCGCACAACCTACTCTATTCTCTTTCTCTTAACTCTTAAAGGAACTTATAACTCAAATTCTATACTAAATCTCAAACTACTTCTCAAGTGTATAAACAAAGGGTGTAGAGCTAATCTCATGCTCCCTAATGCACTAATGAAATGCCAACTACAAGATTTTCCTCAAAACAGTCATTCTGCACCAGTCACACTAAAACGGCCATAACTTATGCTATACACCTCGGATTACTACGGTTCTGGTCTCGTTTCAAAGCTTAGAAACAGGGCTACAACTTCTCTGTTTTGGTCTCAGCCCAGTTCGAACCGTAAGGTACTCAAAAATTACTCAGAAAGTTACGGCAGTGACAGGGCAGATTTCACTTAGGCATTTCCTCAAACATCTCATGTGCATATAAACACCCTACGAAAATTACTACTAAACTTCATTTTTCTAGCCATCCAAATTGGGAAAAACTCCCTCAATTACTCATAATCCCTGTCAAGAAAAGCACTCCCAAAAAGGATTACAAAACATCTCTCAAACTTCATCTCAAACTCCATTCTCAATACACATATCAACAACACTTCTCATATTTAATCAATTCCCAAATACTAAGACTAAGCACACATCTCATCTCAATTTTCAGTAGGTATACCATGTACATACATAATTAAAATAAGTCTCTACTCAAAAACCTTAGTCATAACTCAACTTGGTTGGATTTACTTACCTTGTGCAAAGATGGGTTCCTTAGCACTTTTCCTTCCCTTTGTGCACTTGTCTCTTCTCTACAATTCAAAACAACCACAAGGGCAGCAACAACACAATAAGACCTCACTATAAATACAAGAAAACTCACATCTAAAGCATGAATTCTTACCTTAGAAAGCTTTAGATGAAATCTTTACTCAAAACCCCTCTTAAAAACCTTAGAAATCTTGGAAAATTGGGTGGAGAAATTAAGAGAATATGGGCAATGGAAGAGGTGGTGGAATGAAGATGAATAAGGGCTTTCTCTACATTTTACTCTTTTTAGTTCATATTATAAGCTTCATTTCCCATTTTGCCCTTGTCCTTTCTTGAAAATTCCATCTATATCCTTTGATTCTTTACAACTACACCCCCATACAAACCCAATCTCTACTAAAATTCCTTTCATTTTACTCCCCACTTTTCCTACTAATTAGGGGTAGAATGGTCATTGTGTCCCAAAGAAGAATTCTCTAGAAAACTCAAGAATCTTTGTTTTAGGCTCTTCGCCGCGGCGAAGCATTTTTAAATCGCCTCGGCGAAATAGGGCAGAACCTACCCGTAATGCCACTTCTCCTCCTCGCCGCGGCGAAGGTTCTTCTTCGCCCCGGCGAAGTTTGAATTTCCAACTTCACCAAAACTCAACCCATTTCAAGGCAACAATTCAACCAACTCAACACACAAACTCAATTTAAGTTAAAACAATAAACTTTTAACTCAAACAACAAATCTTAAATACGTACCTCAAGTGGGATATTACAATTCTCCCCCTTAAAAGAATTTCGTCCCCGAAATTCACACAAATAGCTCCGGGTACCTCTCTTGCATGTCTTGTTCTGTCTCCCATGTGGCTTCCTCTACTTTGTGATTCCTCCAAAGCACCTTCACTAACGGAATACTCTTGTTTGGAGCTCTTTAATCTTAGATCTAAAAATGCATACAGGGCGCTCCTCATACACAAGATTCTCTACAAGTTCGACTTCTTCTATACTCAAGATGTGGGAGGGATCACTTACATACTTTCTGACATTGAGACATGAAAGACATCATGCACCTTGTCCATATGAGGTGGTAGTGCTAACCTGTAGGCAACTTTTCCCAATTCGTTGCAATACTTCAAATGGACCAATATACCTTGGTGCTAACTTCCCTTTGTTCCCCGAAGCGCATTACTCGTTTATAAGGGAAACTTTCAAAAAATACCTTATCACCCACTTGGAACTCCACTTCTTTTCTCTTTAAGTCGGCATAACTCTTGTCTATCTTGGGCTTGCTTCATTACTCGAATTAATCTTACATCCTCTATCGGTTTTACTGCGTCATTTCGCCCCAAGAGGTGTACTCAACTCACTCCTTTCGCCAATCTCATCCCAATGTAGTGGAGATCTACATCGTCTACCATACAAAGCCTCGTAAGGCGCCATCTTTATTGTGGTGATAACTATTGTTGTGGCGAACTCCACTAAAGGTAACATTTCGTGCCATGTCATTCTATAATCCATACAGCAAGCTCTCAACATGTCCTCAAGCACCTGATTCGTTCTCTCTGTTTGACCATCTGTCTGAGGATGATAGGCTGTACTAAATGCCAACGGGTACCCAAATTTCTCTGCAAACTAGTCCAAAAAGCTGAAACAAACCTCGAATCTCTGTCTGACACTATTGTCTTGGGCACACCGTGTAATCTGACTACCTCTTTCACGTAGATCTGAGCCAACTGATGAGGTGGTACTTTCCTTTACTGGAAGGAAATGGGCGGACTTTGTTAACCTGTCCACAATCACCCAAATAGCATTAAAACCTTTCTGAACTCTAGGGAGACCTGTGATAAAGTCCATCGAAATACTTTCCCATTTCCACTCTGGAATACTAAGTGGATGAAGCAACCCTGATGGCCGCTGGTGTTCTGCTTTAACCTGTTGACAAGTCAAACATTTGGTTACAAACTCTGCAATGTCCTTTTTCATACCTGGCCACCAGTAACCCTTCTTTACATCTTGATACATCTTGGTTGCTCCAGGATGAGCAGTGTATGGTGTGTCATGAGCCTCGTAAGTATTCTCTTCTTCAACTCATCATTTTGAGGAATACACAACCGATTCCTGAAATAGAGAACACCATCCTGCAAGTGGAACTCCGTTACCTTGCCCTCATGCACTTGTTGAACTATTCTCTGACACCACTCATCGGTCACTTGCTTATCTTTGACTTCCTCCAGTAAAGTGGACTGAACCTCTAATCTGGCAATCCTTCTCGGTATCACTTCAATCTGTTCCTTACCCAACTCTTCTATCAATTCTTTCTGTCTAGTAAGCCGGGACAAGTAAGCTTTCCTGCTCAAGGCATCAGCTACTACGTTGGCTTTCCCCGGTTGATACTTAATCTCACACTCATAATCCTTAACCAGCTCTAACCACCTTCTCTGTCTCATATTCAACTCCTTTTGTGTGAAGAAGTACTTTAAACTCTTGTGATCGGTGTAGATGTTACTCTTGGCACCATAAAGATAATGCCTCCAAATCTTTAAAGCGAAGACCCACATTGCTAACTCTAAATCATGCGTAGGGTATCTCGTCTCATACTCTTTTAATTGCCGTGAGGCATATGCTATTACCCTACCTAATTGCATCAACACAGCACCAAGTCCTTGCAAAGAGGCATCCGTATAAATGTCATAATCTACACCCTCCTGAGGCAACACTAACTTGGAGTTTGTTGTTAACCTCTTCTTTAACTCTTGAAAATGTCCTCACAAGCTTCGTCCATACAAAAGGAGTCTTCTGTTTGGTAAGAGCTGGCAATGGTTTAGCCAACTGGGCGAAACCTTCAACAAATCGTCTGTAGTAACCTGCCAGGCCTAAGAAACTTCGGACCTCTTTTACTATCTTCGGCCTCTGCCATTCAAGGATTGCTTTAATCTTACTCGGATCTACTGAAATCCCATCCTTCGACACTGTATGGCCCAGAAATATCACTTGATCGAGCCAAAACTCACACTTCGAAAATTTAGCATACAACTGCCTTTCTCTCAACCGTTGCAACACTATTCTCAAATGTTCCTCATGCTCTTCTCTCGACATAGAATAAACCAGAATATCATCTATGAAAACCACTATAAATTGATCCAAACAATCATGAAATACCCGGTTCATCAAGTCCATAAAGACGGCTGGGGCATTAGTCAAACCAAACGGCATTACTACAAACTCATAATGCCCATACCTTGTACGAAAAGCGGTCTTAGCTACATCTTGCTCAACCACTCTTACTTGATGGTACCCCGACCTCAAGTCAATCTTGGAGAATACTGCTGCTCCCTTCAACTGATCAAACAAGTCATCTATTCGAGGTAGCGGGTACTTTATTCTTCATTGTCACCTTATTCAATTCTCTGTAATCAATACACATCCGTAGTGATCCATCTTTCTTCTTGACAAACAAAATTGGGGCTCCCCAGGGAGAATGACTCGGTCGGATAAAACCTTTATCTAAAAGTTCCTGGAGTTGCTTCTTTAACTCTTGAAGCTCTGCTGGGGCCATTCGATAAGGGGCTTTAGATATAGGTGCTGTTCCTGGTGCAAGTTCGATACTAAACTCAACCTCTCTTTCCGGCGGCAAACCCGGTAAGTCTTCGGAAACACATCCAGAAATTCTCGAACTATCGGCACCCTCTGAATTTCTGACTGTGGAACATCACCACTTTGTACTACGTGAGCAATGTATCCAGAACACCCCTTTCTCAACATCTTTCTCGCCTTTACACTACTAATCAACATACTCAATCGATGGCCCTCTCCAAAACTAAACTTATCTCCATTATCGAGATTAAATCTCGCTTTCTTTTTCCGACAATCAATTTCTACTCCATTCCTCCCTAGGAAATCCATACCCAAAATTACATCAAAATCGGGCATATCGAAGACTATTAAGTCAACTACCAACTCCCGACCATGAATCACTAGAGACTCTCCTATTAACATCTCTTGCGTCAACACACTAACTCCATCAGGCAACTCTATCCTAATGGGCTGACTCACTTTAACAGGTTTCAAGCTTAATCTCTCTATCATTCCATGAGAAATAAAAGAATGCGTGGCTCCAGAATCAATCAAAGCATATAAAGAAACAGCATGAAATAACAAGCCCGACCGATTCTGGTGAGGGTAGGCCTCGGCTTCACACTGTGCCACTGTAAACACCCTGGCATTCGTACCTCTAGGGATAGGAACCGGCGGTGGAAGGGGAGCTTTACAATCTCTCCACATATGCCCTGGCTGTCGGCATTTGTAACACACATTCTGATCTCTCAAACACTCTCCTGGATGGTTCCTCCCACACTTAGCACAAGGGAAACCCTTCTGTCCTAGGCCTCTTAAACTGCCGATCTCTCCTATTCTTCCTCGGTTGAAACTTCTTTTTGGCCCTTACTTCTCTGTTCTTTGTAACATCTACTCTCTCCCTCTGTAAGATGGTGGATGGCTCACTAGGTACTGTCAAAGCCAATCCTTCGGCAATATACTTGTTCACATAAATCTCTGCCCTTAACGCCCGTGCTAGAGCTTCACTGTAAGTATGAGGGGGCTCGACTCCTGTCATCACATCTCGAGCAATATCTGCTCTCAACCCTTGCACAAACTTGTCTCTCCTTAACTCCGGTGTATACACTATTCCGGGTGCAAAGCGAGCAAGGGAGTTGAATCTTACAGAATACTCCTTCACGTACTAGTCCCCTGTTTCAAGTGAATAAACTCTTGGACTTTCTCATGCACTCGATCCTCTGTTCGGTACTCAGCCTCAAACAGCCTTCTGAATTCCTCCCAAGTCATCGAGGCTATATCATGAGTCTCCTCCATTAATTCCCACCATATACGGGCATCTCCCTTGAACAAGAAACTAGCATATCTGATCCTCTCTCGATCGTTCAGGGGAAACAATGCCGCCGTCCGCTCTACGGACTTAAACCACTCCTCTGCCTCTAGCGGGTCCCTTGTACCCTTAAATGCTGGCGGCTGATTCTGATTTATAAGCCCCTGAATCGGATCACCTCGAGTCTATCTTGGCGAGGTGAGGCCCTTCCCTTCTCGCTCTTGTCTCAGAGGCGGTACTCTATTGGAAGTCTCAGTTCTCTCCTGAACTACTCTCCCCTGACTCTCTGCTAAAACCTGCTGTATTATAGCTCGAATCCTCGTCTCATCAAGGGTAGGGGGAGTCGATTCTGGTGGGTTGGAGGATTCTCCCTCATGCATCACACCCTTACCCTTCCTCCTGTTACTACGTCTCATCTACAAAATAACCATACTTGATCAATTCAAAGGAACACTTAAAGTAAGGAAAGAATTAACTCACACAGTCGGCTATCGGACGTCGTAGCGAGAAGAATGGCACACTGTCAAATCCCAAAATCTCGGCTCTGATACCAAAAATGTAATAGCCACTACTACTCAAAACTTTGTAAAGAAATTACATATAAAATAACATAAGGAAATTGGGCCCAAATTTTTCTTTTATTAAACATATATACATACTCTTTACAAACATATACATTTTTACACAAAATGTATAACATAAACAAAAGTCATCAAAAACATCAGGGACAGTGTAACCACTCCTCCTCGCACGCCGACATCCGTCCGACAGTGTCCTCACCTAGGTCCTGCAAAACATAGGAAAACAACGGGGTGAGCACTAAAATAATGCTCAGTAAGTAAATCCTCTACTCATGCTATCCCCGTAACTCTCTCTCTAATTCTTTCCTTACAACTCCCCGTTCAATAACTCTTTGGGTACGCCTTTCTTTTCCTCTTTCTCTTTCTCTTAGAAACTCTTTTCTCATAACTCTTTCATAAATCACGACCCCATCTCACAGGGGCACGGCGGGACTCACTCCCACTCTCGTGACCTCTATTCACTCTAGCCGATCGGACTCGGTTATGCATGGATTCGGAACCCTTGGCCAAGTGAGTATATAATCTCTCTCGGGTACTCGGGTATAGCCCTCATCCGCATGCACTCTCACGGGCTACACCACTTCTCTATCTGATACTCATGCCGCGCTCTCAATGCGGCGTACATGCGGGAATACTCTACCCATTACTCACGGGTTCCCCATCGCACAACCTACTCTATTCTCTTTCTCTTAACTCTTAAAGAACTTATACTCACATTCTATACTAAATCTCAAGCTACTTCTCAAGTGTATAAACAAAGGTGTAGAGCTATCTCATGCTCCCTAATGCACTAATGAAATGCCAACTACAAGATTTCCTCAAAACAGTCATTCTGCACCAGTCACACTAAAACGGCGATAACATATGCTATACACCTCGGATTACTACGGTTCTGGTCTCGTTTCAAAGCTTAGAAACAGGGCTACAACTTCTCTGTTTTGGTCTCAGCCCAGTTCGAACCGTAAGGTACTCAAAAATTACTCAGAAAGTTACGGCAGTGACAGGGCAGATTTCACTTAGGCATTTCCTCAAACATCTCATGTGCATATAAACACCCTACGAAAATTACTACTAAACTTCATTTTTCTAGCCATCCAAATTGGGAAAAAACTCCCTCAATTACTCATAATCCCTGTCATGAAAAGCACTCCCAAAAAGGATTACACATCATCTCTCAAACTTCATCTCAAACTCCATTCTCAATACACATATCAACAACACTTCTCATATTTAATCATTCCCAAATACTAAGACTAAGCACACATCTCATCTCAATTTTCAGTAGGTATACCATGTACATACATAATTAAAATAAGTCTCTACTCAAAGCTTAGTCATAACTCAACTTGGTTGGATTTACTTACCTTGTGCAAAGATGGGTTCCTTAGCACTTTTCCTTCCCTTTGTGCACTTGTCTCTTCTCTACAATTCAAAACAACCACAAGGGCAGCAACAACACAATAAGACCTCACTATAAATACAAGAAAACTCACATCTAAAGCATGAATTCTTACCTTAGAAAGCTTTAGATGAAATCTTTACTCAAAACCCCTCTTAAAAACCTTAGAAATCTTGGAAAATTGGGTGGAGAAATTGAGAGAATATGGGCAATGGAAGAGGCGGTGGAATGAAGATGAATAAGGGCTTTCTCTACACTTTACTCTTTTTAGTTCATATTATAAGCTTCATTTCCCATTTTGCCCTTGTCCTTTCTTGAAAATTCCATCTATATCCTTTGATTCTTTACAACTACACCCCCATACAAACCCAATCTCTACTAAAATTCCTTTCATTTTACTCCCCACTTTTCCTACTAATTAGGGGTAGAATGGTCATTGTGTCCCAAAAGAAGAATTCTCTAGAAAACTCAAGAATCTTTGTTTTAGGCTCTTCGCCGCGGCGAAGCATTTTTCGTCGCCTCGGCGAAATAGGGCAGAACCTACCCGTAATGCCACTTCTCCTCCTCGCGCGGTGAACTTCTTCTTCGCCCCGGCGAAGTTTGAATTTCCAACTTCACCAAAACTCAACCCATTTCAAGGCAACAATTCAACCAACTCAACACACAAACTCAATTTAAGTTAAAACAATAAACTTTTAACTCAAACAACAAATCTTAAATACGTACCTCAAGTGGGATATTACAGTCTTGTTGCATACCTTGTTAGTTTGATACACCAACTTCATAACTTTTGGTGAGTCTTCCCTCCACTCATGAACTCCTAAAGAATTCTCCCTTTCAAATGAGAGAATAAAGGGATCATTCTAAGTGTCGAGTGCTAAGGAAGTGATGGACAAGAAAAGAGTCAAGAAAGCAAGCTGTAAAAAGAGGAAGAGGTCGACTGCATCTACTGTGGACCAACTGATCATTGTTGAGACACCGCATGCAACTTCACCCCACCTTCTGCCCAGGGAGTCGAGCCGTGTTAGAAGGTAAAAGTTATAGCAGAAGATGTAGTGAAGATTATCCTACCTTCTACTGCTTCGTCCTATTCAGACCCCTCCTTTGTAGAAGGGATAGCTGACTTACTCCTGCTGCCTACGAATGAACACAGGTTGAGTGAGATAGGTGATGTGCAGGCTGCCGAGTGGGGTGTTGCCCAAATGTATCAAGTATCGTTTTACTTTCATTTTCCTTAACACCTTTTTACCTTTGTGCTTGTGTTTGACTCTGCTCGGCCTTTTGAATACAAACCCTGTCTGGCGGGGTGTTCATGAAGAAGTTGGTATCCGCTCAAAAGAAGCGGAATCAAGACTTGGCCAATACCAATGCCCAAATGAGGAGGTAGTTGGCCAAAGCAGGGGGGAATGAGAAGGAGAAGGAGAAGGAGCTAAGGGAGAGTTGTGCCACTCTTCAAGGCAATCTACAGTCCACTCGAGCTAAGCTAGAGTCCACATGGATTGGGTGGGAAATGGACAAGTAAGAGAAGGTCGCTCTACTGGCGAAGCTGGAGATAGTTGCTTTTGAAGTCGTGCTTAAGACCTGTGTGAACCTTATGGAAGAGTATAAGGCCGGTAAACAGGAAGAATGGGATCCAGATGAGGAGATTGACCTCTAAAAGTCATATCTTATGGAGCAAGATGGTTAAGCTAAGCCAGATGAGCAGCTTGAAGGCCATACCAAGTGAGACGATGAAGGTGATGATGTGGCTCCCATTAAGTGGACTGAAGGGGCTCCCGTGCTAAGGGATGAAGATGAAGCCATGCTGAACGACATGCTAGCAATGGAAAAGGACCCTTAGTTTACTCTTTATTTTGTTAAGTTTTTGTTTGTGTTGAAGTGCTAAGTGCACTTGATTATGTACCAAACCATTTTATAGTGTAATGATAGAGGCATGACCCTATTGTGCTTTTAAATGTTTTTTACTTTGATGACTTGACTGTTTAAAGTTATTTTTGCATGTATGGGTGGTTTGACCCCTATGGCCCATGAGGCGTTTTCTCACTTCTTTTGAATGATGGATAAGTAAATATTGAATAATACTTCAATTTCATTTATAAATGTAATTGTACATAACATAGCCCTGAGGCAGAGTCGACTCGACTTGGAGGGAATGGACAAGCCCACTTGTGCCCAACTAAACATTATGAAGGTGAAAAATTGCAAAGTCTTATGGTGAAAAAGCTAAGCTGAGTCCTATTAGAAATGATAGAACTTGAGATGGGTGGCATTCCAGCTGTTGTTGATGTCACTGCCTTTTCGTGAATGCAACTTGTAAGCCCCATGCCCTCCGGCTTTGGTGATCTTGTAAAGGCATTCCTAGGTGGGACTAAGTTTCTATGGTCCTAACTCCTTCGTGTTTTGAAAAACATGATGTAAAACCCAATCCCTAACCTCAAAGACTCAAACTCGAACATTCTTGTTGTAGTGTCGAGCGTTTTTCTTGCTAATAAATAGCAGTTCGAAGGAGTGCATTGTCTCAAAGTTCATCAACTATGTCGAAGTTGTGACATAATTGTTGCTCGTTGGTTTGGTCACTAAGCCATTAAAGCCTTGTAAAGGGAATGCTTACCTCAGCTTGTATGACTACTTCAGACCCATAGGCTAAGAAAGATAGAGTTTCACCTGTTGATGACCAAGCTGTGGTGCGATAGGACCATAGTACCCTAGGGAGTTCATCTACCCAAGCACCATTCGCCTTTTAGAGTCTTTTCTTCATTTTCTGGATGATGGTCTTATTGGATGACTTGGCTTGTCCATTTGCTTAGGGATAGCATGGAATGGATAAGCTAAGCTTGACCCCTCATGTTTTGCAAAAGTCTTGAAAATTAGAGCTGGTGAATTAAGAGTCATTGTCGGTGACTATCTCTTTGGTATGTCAAACCACTAGATGATGTTTTTCCATATGAAGTTCTTTACCTCTTGGTCTTTGACTTGGGCAAACACCTCTGCCTCAATCCACTTGATGAAGTAGTTGATGACGATGAGCATGTAGACTCGCTACCCTGGTGTTATTGGAAGTTTTTCCATATTTCATGAATGGCCAAGGGGTGAGGATGAAGTTGAGTCGCTCAGGAGGAAGCTAGGATGCTTGGGCGAATCTCTGAAAACTAACGCATTGTCGAGTGTAGATGGCCTCATCAAACCGCATGGTGGGCTAGTGATGCGTGTTTCCTACAACATGCAAATGTAGCAAGAATACTAGTCGCACAAAGTAATAAAATGATGAGTGAGTATCGTTCCCACGAGGATTGTTGCTAAGCACTAAGTTTACTACCGTTTTCTAGTTGAAGTAATCGAAGTCTTTTGGATTTAAGAGAGCAATTTAAACTATAATTAAAACAAAATTTTAGTAAAATAAACTTAAACTATGAAAGCAAGATTTAAAACGGGATAAATCAATTCAAACAAACGGGTAGGGTTTTGACTTCATTCGGACTCTATGGGTTAAACCTAAAGAATCAAACTAAACTCATAATCACATGCATTGATTGTAAATCGAACACTCTAAGGTATCCAACATACCTTCTCAGGCTATGTTTTCCTACTCTTCCCTATTAACCTTCCGCACCCAACAAATTGAAAGTTAATAAATCTAAGCTCATTAAGCACAAGAATCCTAGATTGATTTCATTGGTTCTTGAATCTATCTCTAGCATCCAATGATACAATGGTGATTACCCAAGAAGCTTAACATGAATTATCTCTCAATCTCATCATGTTCACCACATAAAAACAATAAATACAGAATAATCACACAATCAAAGCAAAATCATATGAAATTAATAATCATCAACTCTCTAACCCATTAGAATCTGAACTACATCAAAACCCTAACCCAAAATAGGTTAGTTCATGGCTAAATCAATAAAACAATTAAAAGAAACGAAAAATTCCAAGTTCAACATCATGGACACAAGAGAAAAGGAAAAGAATCTTCCCAATTGATGAATCCACTGATTTCACCTCGAATCTTCACACTTTGTTAACCCAAAATCACTCAAAAATTAATCTAAGAAAATGTAAAAACTGTTGTCTATCTCTCCACGAATGCCCTAAACAAAAAGGCTAAGTATTTCTTTTATACCTTGCCCAAAATCTTACAACTTCGCCTAAAAATGAAACTGTGTGTTTTACGAAAAGTGGAGTACGCAGACTTCGCCGCGGCGACAAAAAAGCTGAATCTGGTGCGTCACTGGCCCATTTCGTCGCGGCGAAAAACAACCTTCGCCGCGGCGAAGCTTCCTGAAAAATTCTGAAATTTCGGAATTGCCCTCCACTTGCTTCTAAGTCCAAAAACTCCAAATCTGCCTTTATTCGCTCAAAATTTCCATTTTAACCTGAAACACGAAATGTAAGGAATTAAGTAGCAATTCAGGCAAAAATAGACTGAGGAGTATCTAAAATCCGGCCTAAAAGCTTAAATAAACTAGCATAATCCTCGGATGATCAAATACCCCCAAACTAAGGACATGCTCGTCCTCGAGCATCAGGTACAAAACAAGATAAAATAAAGACACAAACGTTCAAAAACACAAAACAGCAAGTGACAAAAATTAAATAAGAGAAACAAAAGACTAACAACTACCTAGAATTTATACCAATCTCAAAAGTTGTTGCAAAATTATTAATAGAAAAATGTTTAATACTCCAAGAAGTTATAAGTTGCATCGACTTTCTTTCTCAATTGGTCCCCTCAGTAGGTAATCCCCACTTCAATCCACCTTCCGACTGCCCCGGATTATTTTATGCAGGAATGCAAAGTTTATTAAATGGTGGCAGACTCCATAAGCCTAAATATCGAACTACTCTCTACTAATGAGGACTAGACAAAGATAAGAATCAAAAGGTCTTTATAAGCTTGTAACGCTAGGCTCGGGAAGTGGGTTCCAAGAAAAAGGATAGAAATAACAAAGTAAGAGAACTCGGTTTTCCTCATGCAAACACTCAAATCAAATCGAACTCCACTTCTTCTCAACCACCAATCAACGTGTCCACTAATTTACAACCTCAAACTTGTATCTTTCTTATTTCTGATACCATAAATGCCCGACTGGGAAGTGCGTCTAAGGTGTACGTGACGTTGTTAAACCAGAGGTCGCCAAATACCGCTACGCCCCCAAAGCTTTTAAGCTTACTAGTTTCCAGCCGAGATACCCTTAAACTTGGCAAAGAAATATTTTCTTTTTTCTTTTTTTTTTTTAAGCAAAATAACAAATCAATTGAATTGAGGTGAACTACCTCTTTTGTTTTTATTGCCCTTCTCAAAACCCCCAAACTATTCTTTTAGTTTATTCGTACAACTCTTCCCTTTCTTTGTGTTTGCATTAGGATCGAATTCTCCTAAGGGTACGACAGAGTGTTTAGGGTATAAGGATCGGACAATTTTTGGTTAGCCAAGAAAAATAAAGCAATAATGATTCATACGGCTCAAACAGGTGACTAGGGACAATTTCATTCCTGGGTCGGCTAGAAAGGCTCAAACGTTCCAAAAAGAATGCCTAAATCATCTCTTCAACCATGTCTAATCCTAGAATTTTGCCTCAAGCACTTCTCTACTAGGTTCTAGAGTCCACCAACATTATCAAAACTTTACCTAAGTACATAAAATGAATCTAAGCATGCCGAAAAAATGAAAATGGTGGTTAAACCACTCAACAAACCTCAATCAAAATTTCAGTCAATAAACCTAAACTTGAAGCAATGCTTAACATTTCTCAACAATAAAAACGCAACAATCCAATTCGCATTATTGATTTATACAATTCATCATCGGCAAAAACAATCAAACCAAAGTAAAATAAACAAAATCAAAAAGTTTCAAATTTTCCTACCCCCAAACAAAAGATGACATTGTCCCCAATGTCCCATTACGCATAAATTAGGAATAGAAAAAATAAAATAAAATAACAAAGGTACGAGATAGTTCCCTGATTAATCCGTGAAGTGTCGCTCCACAGTGCACACCCGATCTGTGACCTTTTCATCACCCAACATCTGTCAAAACAATTGAAACTGTGGTGTCCACTAGGTTAGAAAAATCCACTAACTAATATGAAAATATTACAACCTAATCTCGTCCTTGCATAAACTACAAATGAAAAGAAAAAATGCAACAACGAAAACAACTACAACAATCCAAAACACAAATATAAACTGAGTTTAATGTTTGAAATGAAAAACAAAATCAACTGAAAACAAATAAAAATAAAGAAAAACAAAACAGGTGTTCCGGTGCTCATTCTTTGCCTCCCTCGTCTTCCTTTTCCGACTCGGAGCCCATCCACTCATCTGAATCCCAGTCAGCCCATTGGAATCCTGAAGTGTCAACGTTGAGCTTGTTAAAGCTACTCTTCTGCATTTCATACATCATCTAGGTCTGCTCAACCAACCATTCCTAACATTTTTCCATACGTTTCATCATACCCATCATCTGCTGTATCATCTCCTTCTGTGTAGCTGTGGAGCTGGAGGATGTGACAGGGCCTTGTGTGGTTCTCTGCCGTTTTGTTCCTGCTCTTGGTTGCTCAGCTTTCGGACGTTCAAGATGCTTCTGAAAATAATCTGAATCAAGGATAGGGGCAGCATGAATACGTTGCTCATCACCATCTACCTTGGCTCCAGCTCTAATGCACAAGGCTGTAATGAGATGTGGGAAAGAGAAATTTGATCGCCCTGGTTTGGCGGCATGATGAATGTTGTTCAGGATAATTCGTCCCACATTTATACTCTTTCTTGTGGCAATACAATAAAGCAGTAATGCCTTCTCGTAAGTTACCGTGCTATAGTACGTTTCCGGCATCAACCTCGCGCTAACAAAATACTGCCATAGTCAAGCCATCGGTGTCAAATAAGTTCCCTCAATGGTCTTCTTTTGTTTCTTCGACACTGACCAAGTTGCATTCGGTTTTGCAATGACCGAAAGAATGATACTATCCTGAAACTGTGTCCCCCTAAACCTTCCGTAATCATCAGGATCAATCCCAGGCAGGTTGTAAAACTCATTGATCACATCTTCTGTAAACGGCACATCAACCCCTCTCACAAATGCAAAACCCTCCTCACAATCTGGGAGGTTGGCATAAAACTCCCTTACTAGCGGCTCTACAGCCGGTTGTGCAAGAGCACTCATAAACAGTTCCCACTGTCTCCCTCGACTCCAGTCCAAAGCCTGACTCGCGGTTAATCCGCGCTCAGGAATAAAACCCTTATCTCTTCTTTGGATAGCCCCTTGATATCGTTTCTGGGCCTCTTCATTCACAAAGAGGTTGTCCACTTTCTTTCCTTTTCCCTTGCCCTTGTATGGAACCTTAACTTTGGGTGCCATTTTCTATAATTCAATTACACAACACAACCCAAAAATTCAAGCCTAGGGTCTCCTCAACAAACAATTCAAACCTGGAAAAGAAAATTGAAAACACTTCCAAAAATTCGCAATCAGACCCCCAAACTACGATTTCTCCAAATTCAACAAAACTTCCCAAAACTCAAAACCCACACTCTTCAATATCACAACATGCACAATCAACCATTCCTCAACAAAATCGAGCTCACAATCACCCAAAAATTTGCAACTCAACCAATAATCAATTTTTCAGATCTACAAATTAAAACTTGAAATTGTGCGAAAATGAGTTTAGGGAACTTGAGATCTTACCAATATGAAGGATTATTCGCCACCAATTTACCCAGAATCGGCCTAGATTGGAAAGCCCCAAATTTCTTGAACCTGAAATTTTCGTGAAATTTTCGAAAAATTTGTTGTTGAAATGAGTTGTTTTGGTGTTTAGGAGGGTTAAAGAGTGAAAACTTTGGTTGGGACAACACTTGGAAGGCAAAGGATTGAAATTGGAAAATTTTTCTCTCAAAAGGATATGAAAAGTCGCGTGAAAAATGAAAAATCAAAGTGAGTATTTATAGAAAACAGTCTTCGCCGCGGCGAAGAACAAGCTTCGCCGCTGCGAAGTTCTTCGTTCATAGAACCCTAATTTGAAACCCAGCTTTTGCCGGGGTGAAAAATTACAGTGGCTAATCGCCGCGGCGAGGAAAAATCTTCGCCGCAGTGAAATTGCCTTAGAGGAATTTCGTCCAACCTGTTTCGCTGCGCCGAAGAAAAATTCTTTGCCGGGGAGATAAAATACAATAGCTGGCATATATTTTTAGGTTGCTTCACCCCGGCGAAGAAAAATCTTCGCCGTGGCAAAGTCTGGGACTTTTCAAAACTTATTTTTTTACACAATGTGCTTCGCCAGTATTCTTCGCCCCGGCGAAGTCTGGAGCATTTTCTTTCCTTGCATTAGCTGAAAACTTCACCTGAAACACCCAAAAACACACAAATTAAAAAGAATCAAACACATTCAAACACACTGGAAATATTAAAAAAAAATAGAAGAACAAAAATTTAAAGCACTTGGGTTGCCTCCCAAGAAGCGTTTGTTTATAGTCAGTAAGCTCGACTCTCTCAATTTTTCACATCAGTCTGGATTATCCAAGTACATCACATCCCTAAATATTACTTTGTGCTCGAGATTCTTTTGCTGATGATCTTTTTCACACAGAGTCCTTGTTGAGAGTTTCACCACCCATTTCCATCCCTTGGTCATTACTTTGGTGGTTCGACTCTTCTCCCTGACTGCTTTCCATTTTCTTGACTTTCCCTCACCCTTTTTGTGCTGAGAGATCCGTTCCTTGTAAAAACACAATCTTGACTGTGGTTTATCTCAAAATTTTGTGCAACCCCTTCCGTTATGGTCCTCACTTTCGAACTGATTCGGTTTGACAATGCAGCTCTTAATTTCCACCTTAGGATTGTTCAGTTGGAGGGTTTCAATCTTTGCCTGATCCACTACATCGATTTTTAAACACGACTCTTGTTTAGGTGGAGTTCTCATCGATTCAAGGACATTAAATGTTATTTCTTCATCTTGCATCCTCATGATCAACTTCCCTTCTTGAACGTCGATTAAAGCTCTTCTGGTCGCCAGAAATGGTCGTCCCAGGATAAGAGGAATCTCTTTGTCTTCTTCCATATCCAACACAAAGAAATCCACAAGAAAAATAAACTTGTCCACCTTAATCAACACATCCTTCACAATGCCCCTCGGATGCTTTATTGATCGATCTACAAGTTGCAAGCATGTGGTTGTCGGCTTCACTTCACCAATTCCCAATCTCCTGAAAATAGAAAAGGGCATTAAATTAATACTAGCACCTAAATCACATAAAACAATATCAAACATAATATCTCCTATGATGCAAGGAATAGTAAAACTCCCTAGATCTTTGAGCTTCGAGGGTAACTTCTTCTGGAGAATGGCGCTGCACTCCTCCGTAAGCATCACCATTTTCTCATCTTCTAGCTTCCTTTTGTTTGATACGATTTCCTTAAGGAACTTCGCGCAACTTGGCATCTGCTGCAATGCATCTGTAAAAGGAATGTTAATATGCAGTTTCTTAAAAACATCAAGAAATTTAATAAACTGCTTATCCTGATTTTCTTTTCTGAGTCTTTGAGGAAAAGGTACGGGTGGTGTGTGGTGCGCCAACTCTAGTGGTATCTCGGGGAATGGCAATTTCTCTTTCCTTTTCTTTTTCCCCTCTTCCTGCTTCTGTTCATCTTTCCTTGGGCTGGGTGGTTTCTCTTCAGCAATGATTTCTTCATCAACTTCCTCATCAGATTCTTCATTTTTCTTTAATGAAGTTTCCTCTTTCCTTGATTTTTCCACCTCTTCTAAAACTCTCCCACTTCTCAACGAAATTGCATTTACTTGCTCACGTGGGTTAGTCACCGTGTTGCTTGGTAGAGATCCCTGCGGTCTCTCATTTAGCGTCTCGGCCAATTGGCCCATCTGTACCTCAAGATTCCGAATGGATGCCCCTTGATTTCTGAAATTCGGCCTCGTCTCATTCATAAAACCTGTGGTTTCCTGAATGAATTTCCCAAACATGTCTTCCAACTTTGTCACTCTTGGATCTCCCGGTTGATTATTCACCCTTGGTTGGTTATTCGGCAAAGTCCTTTGGTTCCATTGATTATTTTGCTAGTTCTGATTGCCCCAAGCCAGATTTGGATGATTTCTCCACCCCGGATTGTATGTGTTGGAGTACGGGTTGTTTGGTTGCCTCTGATTTCCTACCAAGTAGTTTACTTGCTTCGATGATGAAGATGATGAAGCAAATGTGTTCCCCACTTGACACTCGTTGATCACATGATTTCCTGCACAAAAATCACAAGTTAGTTGAGGTGCTTGAATAGAGTTTACCTGCATACTTCCCAATTGTTTCTGAAGTGCCATGAGTTGGGCTGAGATGGCCGTGAAGGCATCAACTTCATGAAGACCCATAGATTTTCTTGATATTGTTCTCTCATTTGGTCTTTGATAGTTGTTGCTTGCCAAAACCTCAAGCAACTCATAAGCCTCCTCTGGTGTCTTATTCTGCAAGGCTCCTCCACGATCTTTGCATCCACCATGGTTTGCACGTTACCCATCAGTCCATTGTAGAAAGTTTGGACTTGAAGCCAAACTGGCAACCCATGGTGTGGACATTTCCTCATCAATTCCTTGTACCTCTCCCAAGCCTCATAGAATGACTCGGATTCATCTTGTAGAAATGATGTGATATCATTTCTCGGTTTCTTGATTTTCTTTGGAGGGAAGAACTTGGTCAGGAATTTCTGTGCTAGATCATTCCAAGTTGTGATAGTTCCCGATGGTAGTGCCATTAACCACCCCTTTGCTTTATCCCCCAACAAGAATGGGAATAACCTCAACCTAATGGTGTCATCTGACACTCCGTTCGACCTGAAGGTGTCACAAATTTCCAAGAAGTTTGCAATATGCTGATTCGGATCTTCCTTCAAATCACTATTAAACCTTACCGACTACTAGATCATCTGAATGATTGCCAGCTTAATCTCAAAGTTGTTTGCTTGCACCGTAGGCCTAG
This sequence comes from Pistacia integerrima, assembly GCA_026225825.1. Taxonomy (NCBI): domain Eukaryota; kingdom Viridiplantae; phylum Streptophyta; class Magnoliopsida; order Sapindales; family Anacardiaceae; genus Pistacia; species Pistacia integerrima. The sequence continues at coordinate 1,467,793 of CM047749.1, read as the reverse complement.
TAATACTCAACTCACTGCCATTAACCGTGGGAATTGCGAATTCCCTTAGTGTCCTGTTTTCTGGTTCTGCCATTTCAACAACTATTTCTTCTGTTCTAACCACTATGTCCTCTCTTTCTCTTCTCTCTCTGTTAAGTCGTCTGGCGGTTCTCTCAATCTCAAGATCAACAGGAACCACTGGCTGACATCTCGCTTTTCGCATAAACTACACAGAATTAACGAAAGAAAGTGAGATCACAAACCAACTGAAAATTGAAAACAAAAATTAAAACTTCAATCTAGCTAACTATAGAAAAACTCAATGTTAACTTAAAACTCAATCCCCAGCAACGGCACCAAAAACTTGATGCGTGTTTCCTACAACATGCAAATGTAGCAAGTATACTAGTCACACAAAGTAATAAAGTGATGAGTGAGTATCGTTCCCACAAGGATTGTTGCTAAGCACTAAGTTTACTACCGTTTTCTAGTTGAAGAAATCGAAGTCTTTGGGATTTAAGGGAGCAATTTAAACTATGATTAAAACAAAATTTTACTAAAGTAAACTTAAACTATGAAAGCAAGATTTAAAATGGGATAAATCAATTCAAACAAACGGGTAGGGTTTTGACTTCATTCGGACTCTATGGGTTAAACCTAAAGAATCAAACTAAACTCATAATCACATGCATTGATTGTAAATCGAACTCTCTAAGGTATCCAACATACCTTCTCAGGCTATGTTTTCCTACTCTTCCCTATTAACCTTCCGCATCCAACAAATTGAAAGTTAATAAATCTAAGCTCATTAAGCACAAGAATCCTAGATTGATTTCATTGGTTCTTGAATCTATCTCTAGCATCCAATAATACAATGGTGATTACCCAAGAAGCTTAACATGAATTATCTCTCAATCTCATCATGTTCATCACATAAAAACAATAAATACAGAATAATCACACAATCAAAGCAAAATCATATGAAATTAATAATCATCAACTCTCTAACCCATTAGAATCCGAATTACATCAAAACCCTAACCCAAAATAGGTTAGTTCATGGCTAAATCAATAAAAAAATTAAAAGAAACGAAAAATTCCAAGTTCTACATCATGGACACAAGAGAAAAGGAAAATAATCTTCCCAATTGATGAATCCACTGATTTCACCTCGAATCTTCACACTTTGTTAATCCAAAATCACTCAAAAATTAATCTAAGAAAATGTAAAAACTGCTGTCTATCTCCCCACAAACGCCCTAAACAAAAAGACTAAGTATTTCTTTTATACCTCGCCCAAAATCTTACAACTTCGCCTAAAAACGAAATTGTGCGTTTTACAAAAAGTGGAGTACGCAGACTTCGCCGCAGTGAAGAAGGAATCTCGCCGCGGCGACAAAGAAGCTGAATCTGGTGCGTCACTGGCCCATTTCGCCGCGGCGAAGAACAACCTTCGCCACGGCGAAGCTTCCTGAAAAATTCTGAAATTCCAGAATTGCCCTCCGTTTGCTTCTGAGTCCAAAAACTCCAAATCTGCCTTTATTCGCTCAAAATTTTCATTTTAACTTGAAACACGAAATGTAAGGAATTAAGTAGCAATTCAGTTAAAAATAGACTGAGAAGTATCTAAAATCCGGCCTAAAACCTTAAATAAGCTAGCATAATCCTCGAATTATCAACTAGTAGTAGCCAGGTATGAGAGCTTGATTAGCAAGGCTTCGTCCCCCAGCATGGTTTCCATGTTAGTATACGATCATCTATGGTAGCGGAAAACAAAAATAATTTACATGACAGATCATTCCTTAGAACCAAGATCAGGGTACAAAAATTATAGTTTATACGTTATAATAGAATCTACAAGAAAAATCAGTTTAAAGTTTAGAAATCATATGCACGTTTGGAGGCTCCTTCAAGTTTGTCTCTGAACAGATTTCGCTACTGACCCAAGTGTAGGATCGTACCAATGTAGTCCACACGAAGACAACCCCAAGAAACTAGAGAGAGATTTGCTAGATCCTCTTTAGCCTTTAAGAACCAAGAAGCAATCAAATAAAATTTGATTTCAAGCAAAAATAAATCTGGCGTGGGAAGAGGAGAAAAGGGGCTAGAGTTTTCCTTGTGAATGAAAATGAATTTTCTCTTTATTTCACAAAGTGTTGCACTTATATAGTGCAACACTATACCCTATTCCATCATGGAATGGGCTTGGGCACCAACCAAACAACTCCTTGTATCCAAACAGCCCCTTTAAAATATTTTTTTTTTAATTATAATTATTATTGTTATTTCAATTAATATATATATATATCAACATTTAACAATAACAATAGTTTATTTAAATATATGCGAACACATATTTAAATATAACTTCACTTATTTAATTTTATTAACAAATTAAATAAAGGCTACAACCTCAGCAAATTTAATTGCACTGTGAAATTACCAAAATACCATTTCGCCTAAAAAGATGAAAACACCCTTCTTATAAATTGGTTCTAAAATTATCTTCTATGTGTGTGATCCGTAGGCTCCTTATCATACCGACAGTGTGTAGTATCACGATTAACACCAATTAATCGTCTCACTACACATAGACTAAGATTGGCCCCTAGCAAGGCATCATGGCCACCCGATAGATTCGGATTCAATGAAGCAACTACCTGTCAACGATATGGTTACCGTACAATCCAATCCTTTCATCATCCATTATCTCGACGAGACCGGGGTGTAGAAATAGTGTCAACCTCGGTTACTCTCGATATTATGTATTCAATTACTGGACCAATGACTTGTATTATAAATTGGATAGAGCAACAACTTAATCCCACTATGGCCACAGTTTTAGTGTCATTGTCATTTACTAAATTGCGTCGAAAGATAACTTCTCCCGTAGCCGGGAGTGATGAATCCTCTGTCTATCTACCATAGTCTTGATACACTCCTTGATGCATCCAATCACTACCATATTGATAGCTCTGAATAGAACTGCGTTAAGCCAGTGTCAAACTACACCAATCGGTGCACAAGGCACTCCGGTGATCTCAAGTCTAAGGATCACATGCACCACCATTTGTTAGAGGATTTGTTCCATAGACACTAGGTTACCATCCATATGGAATCCTCTGGTGGGATAGTCAAGTGAACTTGCCTACAGCAAGCACCCATTTGTTGCACCAAGTTGTCACCAAACAACCTTGACAAGTGAGATCAGTCACTGCCTTTCGACAGGGTCGTTCAACACTATGATAGCCTTACCGTATTATCTGTGCCTCTACTTCAAAATAATACTATGTCTACGGACGTTTCTAGAATGGCCACCATATGTGCTCATAGGGTTCTCATTATCAAGATTTGAAACACTTGATACCCTCATCACGATTCTACCATTCTAAGGAGATATATCAATACATACAATGATGATTTACACAATATAGTATAAAATGTCTTTTATTGATCAATGAACGTTATTACAAAGAGTCAATTCTATAATAATTGATTGGCTCTAGGGCATCTACTCTAACATTCCACACTCGCCTTCATGAAGTTCTGCAAGCACAAACTTGGCTTCTTTGGGGGTGATGCACTTAAGGTATGGGCTTGAGAATGATTTTTGGAGTAGTTGGCCATCAAAGATGGTGAATCAAGCTGCTTTGGTTCGTAGTTGGCATGTTTCATTCTTGTCAGATGGGAGCTCATCATTTCCTATGTAGCGAAGGATATGTGTCATTCATGAGTCAGCTGATTCGATAGATGATACTTCAGATGAGCTTTTCTAGCTAGTTGGCCATTGAAGGTAAACCAAAGGAATGGCTGATGATGATGATGATGATGTTTGGAGGGTCAAGCTGAGATTGGCTAATGCATCAGCATGAGTTTTCTCAGTCCATGGTTCTTAAGTGATAAAGAACTCCTCAAAGGCCGACTAGAGTTCCTTGACGAGGCTAAGATAGGTTGTCATCTTTGAGTCTCGAGCTTGGTAGGATCCTTGGAGCTGGTTCACGACCAATTGTGAATCAAACTTAACTTCTATCTTTCTTATGCCCATTTCCTTTGCAAGTGAGAGGCCGACGATCAGTGCTTCGTACCCAGCTTCATTGTTGGTTGCCTTGAAGCCACAGCGGATGGATTGTTGAATGATATCCCTTTTGGGAGAAGTGAGGACAAGTCCTAAACCACTGCCATCGATGTTAATCGAGCCGTCAACTGAAAGAGTCCACTTGAATGATGTGTTGTCTATGAGACATAGTAGTTCCCTCTCTACTTGAACAGAAGTGTTAGGTGTCAAATCGGTGATAAAATCAACTAACACTTGAGACTTCATGGCGGTGCATGGCTAGAAAGAGACATCGAACTCACTCAGATCAATCGTCCATTGGGTGAGCTAGCCCGAGAGCTCTAGTTTATGAAGAATCTTCTTCAACGAGAAGGTGGCTAAGACAACTATGGGATGACACTGAAAGTAAGGTTGAATTTTCTTAGAGGCGGTGATCAGAGTATTAGTAACTGATCGGATTCGCGCAACGGAAAAATGTAATATTTAAAACGAATCGATCAATTACATGAACCAAGATTCGAGTACAAATTATAACGTTTTCATGCATAAAGTGAAACGTAAAATAAAACTATATTAAAAACAAATCCATACAAGGATTTAGTTCATACCGACATTTGGAGGCTCCTCCGAATATCTCTGATTTCGGACACGAACACTGCTTCACCTTATTGCCCATCGCTTTGTCGCACTGCTTCACCTCTCTGCTTCACATGATTCTTCGCTAATCGATCTAATGTAGGATCGCACTCACAGAAGTCCACACGAAGATAATTCGAAGAAGTCCACACGAAGATAATTCGAAGAAGTCCACGACAATTGTTTTGCTAGAACAATTGTCGGCATCAAGAATCAAGAACAATCAAAATTGAAAAAATTTCTTCATCACTTGAAGAAGAAAACGTGAGAGAGAGAACCTTTTTGGGTGGCTAGGGTTTTAATTCAATGTTTTTAATTTTAAGTTGCACTTATATAGTGCAACAATTAAAACCCTATTCCACTTAGGAATAGCCATGGACTCTAACCCTAGTTCACCCTTGCAACCAAACACACCATTTATGGTATTTTAATTAATTAATTATTATTATAATTAAAATCAATTAATATATATAATAATATATTAACATTTAAATATATACATAGATATATATTTAAATATAATCTCACTAATTTAATTTTAATATTAAAATTAAATACAGGCAATAACCTCAGCAAATTTAATTGCACTGTGAGATTACCAAAATACCTTTTCGTCTTGAAAGACGAAAATACCATTCTCACAAATTGATCCTTAAACTATCTTTTAAGTGTGTGACCCGTAGGCTCCTCATCATATCAGTAGTATGTAGTATTGCGATTAACACCAATTAATCGTCTCACTACACACAGACCAAGATTGGCCCCTAGCAAGGCATCATGGCCACCCAATAGATTCGGATTTAGCGAAACTGCAGCCTATCAACCATATGGTTACCATGCAATCCAATTCTTTCATCATCTGTTATCTCATCAAGACTAAGGTACAAAAATAGTGTCAACCTCAGATATCCTCGACATGTTTGTATTCAGTTACTAGACCAATGACACAATATTAAATTGGATTGAGCATCAACTCAATCCCACTATGGCCACAGATTTAGTGTCATTGCCATTTACTGAATTACCTAGTAAGATAACTTCTCCCGTACCCAGGAGTGATGAATCATTTGTCGATCCACCATAGTCTTGATAGACTTCTCAATGTAGTCAATCACCATTGTATTGATAGCTCTGAATAGAACTACGTTAGGCTAGTGTCAAACTACACCAATTGGTGCACAAGGCACTCCGGTGATCTCAAGTCTAAGGATCACATGCACCACCATCCGTTAGAGAATTTATTCCATAGACACTAGGGTTACCATCCATATGGAATCCTCTGGTGGGTCTGTCCAGTGAACTTGCTTTTAGCAAACACCCATGCATTACACCAGGTTGTCGGCAAACAACCTTGACAATTGAGATAAGTCACTGCCTTTCGACAGGGTCGTTCAACACAATGATAGCCTTACCGTATTATCTGTGTCCTTGGTTAGAATAATACTGGGGCTATGAACGTTTCTAGAATGGCCACCATATGTGATCACAGGGTTCTCACTATCAAGATTTGAAACACTTGATACCCTCGTCATGGTTCTACCATTTTAAGGACATATATCATTACATACACAATATAGAAGAATATACCTTTTATTGATAAATAAACATTTATTACAGAGTCAAATTTACAATAATTGATTGGCTCTAAGGCACCTACTCTAACACAGAGCGAGGCCAAGCTTTTCGAGTTGACTATAACAGGTCTCGTAATCAAGTAGGAATTTGCTAGTGTAATAGACAGGTAGTTGTCTACCCTCTTCTTCGCAGATTAATATGGTCGAGAGGGTTGTCTCAGAGACTACCAAGTAGGTGAATAATTGCTCCCTTGGTCTCAGTTTGAAGAGTAATGGAGGTGATGTTAAGTATCTTTTTAGCTGCTGCAATGCCTCCTCGCAAACTGGAGTCCATTCGAACTTCTTAGATATGCAGAGAGTGGCAAAGAACAAGTGACACTTCTTGGTTGACTTTGATATGAACTAGCTCAACAGTAAGATGTTGAACATATTTGATGCATGTAAGCGAGGGGATGTTTAATACCTCATGGATATGATGAGGGTTGGCCTCTATACCGCACTGAGTAACCATGTATGCAAGGAACTTTCCTAAGGAGATGTCGAATGAACACTTGGCTAGATTTAGCTTCATATTATACTTTCTTAACACCTCCAATGCTTGCTTGAGATGGTCGAGGTGTTGTTCGGCAATCAACAACTTAACCAACATGTCGTTGATTTAAACTTCCATGGAATCCCCTAATAGATCAGCAAACATCTTGTTGATGAGTCACTAGTACGTTGCTCTTAATGGGGTCGAAAATAAGGAGTTGTCGGAAAACATCCAACATGCAAAAGTTCGGCGAGCTCAAACTTATACCCCAGGATCAACTAAAACGAGTTGTGAGAATGTTTGCTACCTTCCAATTGAAGTTTTAGCACCAATAGACCTTCCTAAGGTATTTTTGAAGCTTCCTAGATGTAACAAGTGGGTGAATGCTTCCAAAACACTTTCCGAGCTAGTGTGTGTGAATCCTTTACGAATTTGTGTTTAAAACTAATTTTAACACAAAAATTCAAAAGGAATTTGGGGAGGAAGGTTCAGCCATGTGAGGAGAGAGTTTGAGATCAACTAACTTGATATAAAAGTAAAGATTGCATGTAATAGTGTTTTGCCTTCTTTATATAGTTAGTGAAATTAGGTAATATCAATTTAGTCCAAAACTTTACATGACATTCTTGCTAGTTTTCTTCCACTAATCATATCATGTTTCAGCCCACTATTACCTCAAACTTAACATGACAATCATGTTAATCTTTCTCTGCACATATATTAAATCATTTAATATATTTAATTTATGTCTCTGATTATCTTCCGTAACTTGTATAATTTAATTTCCCGAACTATTCTAAATAGTTCAAATTAAATTAGAACAATTTATTTTTCACACATATCATCCAGGGTAACTTTTATCGCCAACCTAGGGGACCCATATGGAAATGTTTAATAACAGGCTTCAATGTATTCGGTTTTGTACCCCTTTATCTCATAAACGTAAGGTACCGAATGTGTTAGCATTGTCTGACTCCATTATAGAGACAACGTTGCACTCCTGAATTAAACATTCTATTTACCAGAAACTTTAATAATTTAATCAGATTAAGTTATCTCGTTAAAGCTTTTCCATTTAGCGACAGCTACATATATGCCCTCATGAAATACCGATAATCGGAACTAGGTCACTATACTGATATACTCTTCCGGTTACACCTTTTCCTTGCAACTAGTTTTACTCCCACATAATGATAAATTTTTAATAAACACTTCATCGAACGCTTGGCCAAGTCTCATCATTTAGGACCTTGTAAAATCCACAAGGCTGTATCACTTAAACCTTTTGGAGTTATGAATTCCTTATCTACAAAATAGTGTTCTCAAACCCATAGACCTACAATCCCAATCAGCCAGGGTATTGATCCATTAAATAATAGAATCTCATCTTCTACTCTAATCAAAGACCGTAGTCTACAAATCAAAGGTACACTGCACACTCGGGATTAAGGTACAAATGCCTACGTGCTACGGTGTGAAGTTTATGTTTTTCATTATGGTAGTTACACATAATTACATGCTTCACATGGCCCAGTTCAATGCATATCAAATGCACAAGTGTCTTTGCCTTAAAATCCCCATTTTAGTGATTTGAGATTCATTACCCCCAAGGAGGCAAACAACACAACAACCTTATTAAAACAGAATGTCCAACTCCTGTTTTATGGTTGTGAACATAATTTCAAGCTACAATAAAATCTTGTATCTCTCATATATGATTGCTTCATATGAACAAGAATTTTATCTTATCCACTAGCTCCGGAACCTTTGACCATTGATGTACATACATTTACACATGTATTATAAGAGAGATGTATTATACATTTACACATTGACTCCATTCTCATAAAAATATGCATAGTAAAAGTACATGTAAAATAACATAAAAAGTTGGGCCCAAAATTTTCTTTTATTAAACACATGTATTCTTTATACAAATATATACAAGATTTGTATCATATGCAAAACTATCAAAATAGGGTGGACAGTGTAGCCAATTCTCTTCGTGTGTCGATGTCCATCCGACCGTGCCCTCATCTAGAACCTGCAAAAACATAGGGAACAACGGGATGAGCACAAAAGAATGCTCAGTAAGTAAATCCTCTAGTCAACTATCCCCGTAACTCTCTCTCTAATTCTTTCCCTAGAATTTTTATTTACTCTTTCTCTTATACAACTCTCTGTTTTCTCTTCCTCATAACTCCTTTCTACTAACTCTCTTTCTAGTAAGTCACGGCCCCATCTGACCGGAGGCACGGCTGGGACTCACTCCCACTCCCTATGACTTCTACTCATTCTAGTCGATCGAACTTGGTTATGCATGGATTCGGAACCTTTGGCCATGTGAGTGCATAGAATCTCTCGGGTAAACTCGGTATAGCCCTCATCCACATGTACTCTACGGGCTACACCACTTCTCTCTCTGATACTCATGCCGCTCTCTCAATGCGGCGTACATGTGGGAATACTCTACCCGTACTCACAGGTTCCCCATCGCACAACCTACTCTATTCTCTTGTTTAGCACTACTCTAGCTTTTACTCTATAGTGCTTATTCTCTCTTTCTCTTTACTCTTAGAGTAGCTTAAACTCAAAAATCTCTACTCTTTCTCTACTCTCTTCTCTAGTGCATAATTAATGCATAGTTAATGCACATGAATGACTCATGCTCATCAATGCATTTATGAGATGCAATTATGCCATGTAGCAAAAATTAAGGCTTTCTACTCTTACTTATGCTTCTCTTGAGCATTTCATCATACAACTCATGTGCGTATAAGACTCTACTCTAACTCTAACTTTTCTCTTTTCTTTAATCATCCAAATGGGAGGAAACTCCCTCATAAACTCTAAATTTCCTGTCAAAAGAAAAGCACTTCAATAAGCTTGCTCAAACCTTCCTCCAACTTCAATCAAACTCAACCCAACATCAAGCAAATAAAACACTTCTCATAACTCAATTTATGTGTATTACTCATTAAGAACTACTAATCTCATTCATCTCATTTCAACAAACATAATGAATACACATTTATATATAACTCTCTACTCAAAAGAGTTCTTAAATCTCAACTTGGGTTGAATTTACTTACTATATGAGGAAATAGCTTCTTTAACACTTCTCCTTGCCTTTGGGAGCTTGCCTTCTCTTTACAACTTTAACCAACAACAACAACAACATGAGACTCTAATCAAAACATAATAAAACTCTCATCTAAAGCAAAAATCCTTACCTTAGGATGCTTTAGATTAAAACCCTACTAAAAAGTTACTCAAAAAGCTCTTGGAAATCCTTGAAAGATTGAAGGAATTTGAGAGAATTTGGAGAATGAAGGAGGCGGTGGAATGGGAAATGAAAAGTTCTCAAAGACTAAACCCCCTAAATATCTTCTAACAAACTCATTCTTCCCATTGTGCCCTTGCTCTTTCTTGGAAATTCCATCCATATCCTTTGATTCCTTACAAACACACCCCCATACTAACATATTCTCCATGAAATTTCCTTACATTTTACTCCCCACTTTTCCTGCTAATTAGGGGTAAAATGGTCAAATAGCACCTAAGGGAAAAAAATATCTAAAACTCAATAAACTTTTCAACCGGCACGTCGCTGCGGCGAAGAAGCTTCCTTCGCTGCGGTGAAACTGTCCAACAGCTTCCCCGTGGCTTCAACATCTCTTCGCCACGGCAAAGATTATTCTTCACCCCGACGAACCCTGTAACAACAAAAACCTTCTAATTTTGACTCATTTCAAGGCAAATACTCAACATATCAATACAACCAAAGGCCAACCAACCAATATTCATAAAAACTGGCTCAAATAAGAGCGAAATAAGAAACATTAGCTACGTACCTCAAGTGGGGCGTTACAACGTATAACATTGTAGGGTAAAGGATGTCTAATACCATAAAGGTGGTTTGGAGGTTGACTCTGCCCATGTAGACTGGAATGGTTACTTCCTCAAAGGTGTACTTTTGCTCTGAGCTAAAACCAATGAGGATGGTGGACCGATGATTGATGCTCGCTTCATCATTGCCCATAACTTTGAGTGCATTGAGGAACAAGATGTTGATCGAGGATCCGTTATCCACAAGGATCCTTTTGATGAGGATGTTGGCAATCTAGAGGGGGACGATGACAGCATCGTGGTGAGGGTTGACAAGGGCCATAGACTCATTGTCTATGAAGTTGATGGTTTGGTTAGTCAGCACTTGTGATGGTGGTTGGGATGAGCGGCTTCTAGGTTAATTGTGGCTTGGGCATGTTGTTTAGAGAAGGAGTAACTTAACCCACTTATTTCGTAACCACCAGAGCTGACATTGCAAGTTCCATCTGGTTTTGGTTCCTCTGGCGGTAGTATGTGACTCAGAGGTCTTTTTTTAGTGTACTCTTTCCCTTCGTAGTCAAGAGATCTCATAAATGACCCCTCTTTGTAACTTTGCAACCTCGAGTCGAAGAGCAATGCAATCAGCGGTGTTGTGGCCATGGTCGCTATGGAATTCACACCACTTGGTAGTGTCTTGTTTGGCTTCGGTGTTTTTTAACTTGGCCGGCCATTTGATGGTGTTCCCATTCCCTTCAATTCAGCCATTACCTCGACCAACTCGACTTAGGTTATACTTTGGAATTCCAATATGGTTAGCAGGAATGAGTGCTTTATCGGTAAGCTGAGTCGGGTGGCGTTCAAGGGGGCGTCTGGTGTCACAGTTATGACCTCTCCTTGGCGAGGGGTATGGTTGGGGCGGATGTCATGGTTGTTAGATTATGCCCTAGGAACCAATCGTGTTGTTAGTTTCAGGGCATTATATCTTGTAAATACTCTTTTAAGAATGAAAGAAAGAGTTATGATTTCACATGTTGTGTACTGCTTCATTTATACTATTTATAATGCATGTGAAATATCCCGATGATACAGATCTTTAAAAGATCAAATCATCGAAGCATTCCCTACGTAAATAATGTTAATTGGGCAATAACATTGCATAGTAGGCATGTTGAATGCCTCTATTGAATATCATGTGATGGTATTAGTGTGGGTGATTATAAGAGGTATATCATTAGGGCATTAACATGGATAAAAGGTTGGTGAACTGTTTATCGAATATGACCAATTACAATGAATCACATGGACATTTAGAATGTGGTCAATGATACATCATAGGATCGTACTAGTGTACCACTAATCCTTAGACCCGAGATATCACGGTTGGACTCGACATAGGATGCATATGATTCATATGGTGTATATACACGAGACTAATCATGTCTTGTGTAAGAAGTCGGTTTGATCATATGTTATTCATGTGCGAGGACAAGTGATGGTCAAGATGGGATCCGTTGACTCGAAATAGTTTGGTCCTGAGTTCCCAGACGAATTTCAATAAACATTGGAAAAAGGAAATCTCTGGCTAGAGTACAAAATAGTCATATTAAAAGGAGTTTCATGATGACACATTCCATTGTATTGATTGACAATTCGGATAAAGATTAAGTTAAGGGTTTTGACATACCATGAACCTATACTTAATCAAGATTAGACGACGAAGGGATTTTACTACATAAAACGTACAATTGGGAAAAAGGTTCATTGGAGTTTAACTTCATTGTGGCTTAGGGGTTATGGTTGGTGGGAGTTTTGATCATAAAGAGTTATGACGAAACATATCGAATTGCAATATTGGGCCCACGGCTAGGTTATAGTGAACCTAAGTGGTCACACCTAAAAACCAAGTATGAGAAGAGAGAGTAATACATATCGTTAAAGGTTAACTATGTTCAGATGTAAACATGTGTATCTGAATTCATGTATTGGTGAGAAATAATTGCTCATGGGAAACTAAGGTAATTTGGTCATTATTGGATTAGATTCAATGATGGACTAAAATATATTATTGAATTAGATTCAATAATGGGTTAAATATTAAACGAGATTATTTTATATGTCTTGATTGTAAATTTGTTTAAATCAAGGATTTAATATTAAAGAGTTAATATTAAATTGAAATTGTTTCAAGGACTTATGATCAATAATGATTTAATATTAAGAGTTAATATTAAATTTAAATTATTTCAAGGACTTGAAAATAATATTGAATTTGTATTAAGTGTTAATATAGGATTCATATTAATTCAAGGACTTGAGAACAATTTCAAATTATAGCAAAATGATCCTTGTATATAAATAAGTGATATTCCCAAATTTAATCTAATTTTTCATTTTGATTGAAAATCTCTCTCTTGAGCTCTCATGGCCAGCTCTCTTTTCTTCATCTTGAAGTGAACTTTACTTTGAGGATTTTCATCAAATTTGTTGAAGATCTTGAACTCCTTTTTGAGTTACAAAAGTTGTATGGCATAAAAGGTAACAATTTCACCCTTTTAGTTTTAATAACATGTCATATGACCTTATACCATGTTTTACACCAATTTTACCCTTTCTAACCATGAATTCTTACAATGGCGTCAATCGGTTTTCTTGGAATGGCAATCGTCATAAGATGAGTACTTGGCTCGGTTCACTTTATGCTCTTCCCACCTTATCTCAACCAGAGCCAAAGCTAGAACATCCTCCATGTTAAAGTAGGTGCCCCTGAGCCAATCATATTGTTGTATGTTGACTCTATGGATCATGATTATTCAATCTATAAAAGGCATCGTTTATATTATGTAAAGCATATTTCATATGTATGTGTTAATATATGCCTTTAGAGTGGTTGAACCGTAACGAGGGAATCAAGTAGTGATAAGTCTTTATTGTGAGATCCCTATGATCACTTATGGTGGTTATTCTAAAAACGTCCATAGTCATAGTATTACCTGACCTAGGGCACAGATAATACGGTAAGGCTATCATAGCGTTGAACGACCCTACCGGAAGGTGGTGACAGATCTCACATGTCAAGGTTGTTTGGTGACAACTTGGTTCAACGCATGGGTGCTTGTTATTTACGAGTTCACTAGATTGACCCATCAGAGGATTCTATATAGATGATAACACCAATGTCCATGGAATACATACTCTAACAAATGGTGGTGCATGTGGTCCTTAGACTTGAGATCACCAAAGCACCGTGTATACCAATTAGTGTAGTTTGACACTAGCCAAACGTAGTCTTGATTGGGTTATCAGTATGGTAGTGATTGGCTAAATCGAGAAGTACATCATGAATATGGTGGATCGACAAAGGATTCATCACTCCTTTGTCTAGGAGATATTATCTCGATGAGATTCGGATAAAGGACAACAACCTTGGAATTTGTGACCATAGTGGAATCAAGTTGAAGCTCGATTGATCAATTGGTCCGATAACCAAATATGAACATGTCAAGGTGGTTTATACTTGAAGTCAACATTACTTTTATGCTTCAAACCTTGTTGAGATAATAGATGATGAAAGGATTTGATTGCACGGTAACCATACTATTGACAGGTTGCGAATACGCTGAATCCGAATTTGTCGGGTGGGCATGATGCCTTACTAGAGACCAATCTTGGTTTGTGTGTAATGAGACAATTAATTGGGTGTTGATCGCGATATTACTCACTATCGACATGATGAGGAGTCTTTGGGTCAGGCGCATAAAAGGCAAAGAAGATAATATGTCAGGGGCGTTTTTGTCATTTGTTGACAAAGGGGTATTTTGGTAAATCTTACGAAGCAATTAAATTTGCTGGAAAGGTCGTTGCCTAGATTCAATCTAGTATTGGATTTTTAATATGTAAGATTGGTTATTTATTTAAATATGTATATTGTCGTATATATATTGTAAATAAATAAATTGTCAATATTTAAATGTATATATCGGTGTATATTTGTTTTAAATATTGAAAGATCATTATTAATGGGTTAAAATAATAATGGATCAATACTGGGTTATGATTTTGTTCAGAAATCATGGATACTAATTAAATAATTAGTTGAAGGGTATATTAGTAATATATCATTCAAGGGATTTTAGGGTGTGCCTATAAAAGGGCACTTTTCCCTAAAATCCAATATCATTCCATTTTGGCCTCCCAAGGAGAAGTTCATTGAGAGAAAAATTTCTCTCAACCTTCTCACTCACCCATCTTCTTTAGACTTCACAAATTAATCTAGCAAATTCATTTGTGTTATTTCTTGCCTTTGCGTGATATCGTCGGTTCACTTCTATCCTTGGAGTGTGAGCGTTTTCATCAAATCGAAAAGAGGTGGAGCCTCCAAACGTTGGTAAGAATTTGGAACTTTTATGGGTTTTGGTTGATTCAAAACATGTAAACACCATAACACTCATATATGGATTTTTGGGCTTCTAGGTTTTTAATCAGTAAATTTTTGTTTTCCGTTGCCTATTTTTTTGATTGAATCCTAATAATCTATAGTGGTGCAATTGAACTTGGTGTGCTCCTTGGTGAGCTCACTATCAAGGAGGAAACCCTTTATGTCGATTGCCATCTCTTGATTGCAATAGGGGATAAAGATCTTTTCTTTGTTGAAATGACCCACATACTCTTGGAGTGACTCTCTGCGGTGCTGATAGATTTTATAAAGGTCATCAGATAGTTTCTTGAGCTTTTTACTATTGGAAAATTGTTCGATAAAGGTATCCGTGAGCTAGGCAAAAGAGGCTATTAAGTTGTTTGGGAGGTTGGTATACTATTAGAGGGCTAGTCTTATAAGGCTTGAGCCGAAGCTCTTACACATGCACGCCTTTCTTAATTCTCGGGGGATGGCGGCGGCGAACACTTTTTGCTTGTAGGAGGCTATATGGTCATCTAGACTGATGGTTCCGTCGTAGAGTTTCATGTTTGGGAATGTGAACTTTCTAGGCATCTGTACGAGGGCTATGGAGTCGACAATCGTACGGACCTATAGAGACAAAAAGAACAAATGTGCAAGCTTAGGGGACACTGATGTTGTGTCTACCATAGGCACTCCAATGCTCAAGTCAGCATGGTTGAAGGCAATTTAGTGAAAGCTGAGAGCAAGAAAGGGTTTACCGTAAGAATGTGACTAGGGCGAGACTGTCGTAAATTGGTCGAAGCACAGCTTTACGATAGCTAAGAGAGGTGATTAGTCAAAACTAAGCTTTATGACGGGGAAAGACGGCGGTTCTTGAGAGCAAGAACTTTGAGAGCTAAAGCTATGGGTTGTATGTGAATGAATAATGAGAGGCTTGACCCCTTGTTTATATAGTAAGTCAATGAAGCTTAAGTCCTTGTAGAACTAGGTGTTCTCATAAGAGGAGTTTGAGTAAACAAGAAACTCGTAGTGTTAATTCATGTAGAAGTAGAAATACTAGTTCATTAACTAGGAAGTAAGTAGAACTCTGAGTCCTATTGTGGAACGAATCTAGGCTAATGGGCTGGAACCCAATTTAACTTAACTTAACTTGTAGAAAGGCCCAATTCGTGAAGTGGCCCAAAGCATAAGTTGGCCCAGTTCGTAGGGTGACCTTGATTGTAAAGTGAAACAACTCGTAAAGCAGCCCGGCTCGTGGAGAGGGCTAACTCGTGGTGTGGTCCAGCTCATAGAATGAGTCAACCCAAAGAATAGTTCTTCTTACAAGATGGGTAATCCCACTGGATGGTCAATCCACATGATCGATTTAAGCGTGAACCCAACTACAATTGGGCTGAGGCACTGGGTTGTATAGTGCATATTTCGTTATTGGGCCCGATGAGGTCCAGTATGATTTTTGGCCCATACACTTATCGTGTGTCTTTAAGGAACATATCAATATGTCAACGCACATGCATTTATATACGTGAATGCACTTATCCTATAATAATTTTTTTCTTATAATTCCAACAAAACTACAATGTAAAACTTATAATTAAGAGTAATACTACATATACAACATTTTCATAAAATATTTTTCATACAACACGATGTGGTAAAAGATGATTGAGTGAAAATTTATTTTTAATTTAAAATTAGTCAGTAAAAAATATTGTATAAAAATATTTTATTTATAGTTTTATGCTATAATTAATACCTTCAAAATGGAAAAAGAAAAAATAAAATTTCTTGCTTACAGCTATAATTTACAATGAAACAATAATAAGCTGTCTATTCTCACAGCAAGGACCACCACGTGATTGTCCTACTCTTTGACAACTCATCATGCTCCCACGATATAAGAATTTGTGCAGCTTCTTATTCATCAAGCTTTTAGTAGTGGTACCTCTCCGTACTGTCACTAAATAAACTATCACTGCACGCTTTTCACATGCCTCTTTCTTTCTCTTTCACCTTCTTGTTCAGCAAGCTGTGTTCATATTCTTCGATGGAGGGAAAGTCAAGCTAGGCCTCTTCAAGTCAATGATTAGGGAAGATTTTTATAATAATTTTCCTGTTAAATTACACACACTTTGACGTGGAGTCGATTCAAGACTTTTCTGATAATAATCTCAATTTTAAATTATATATGTGTTTTCTCAAGCAAGAGGCTTGATTTTTCACTTGGCTATATTATTAGATTACACACATTTGACTTGGATTTGATCAAAGTCTTTTTATAAATTATAATGCAAGTGTTAATCATGATAGGTATGATTTTTTCCTTTTTATTAGTGGGTAAGTCTTAAACTTAAATAGTACAGGGTGCGTTTAGCTCCCTATTTTTATCTATATTACAAATCATATTCTCCAAATAATGTTTGGCACACTATTTCAGCAATATTACCCTATTTTTTTAATTACTTTTAGACCCCATAAGGTTATTAATTTCACTAAATGCCCCCTGAATTTTTTTTTTAAAAAATTAACAAAAAACCCCCATCAACCCAACTTGTCGATTCCTAAGAACCACCGCCGGTGATAACCTGGAATCAGACTGCGGCCTAAATTCCGACCATAAATAGTCGGCGGAATTACACCGACCGGCCTTTTCCGGCCAGATCGTCGCGGCGACGGCCAAAGAAATGGCCGTCGTTGACCAAAATGACGGCCACATCTTTGGCCGTCGTTTTGGCCTTTCCGACCGTCGACGGCCATAACAGGCCGTAGATCTGGCCTTTTTCGGCCAGATCCGTAGTGGATCTGGCCGGAAAAGGTCATAATGATGCTACGGCACGTATCCGATGGTCATATGCGTCCTGACGCCAGATCGAGTACCATAATGAAATTTTACGGCGGTTCGCGGTGGCGGGCGGAATGCGTGCTTGTAGGTGGTGGGGGTGTTTTTTGTCATTTTATATAGTAGGGTCTTTAATTAAATTAGTAAACCTAAGGGCTTTTTTATAAATTTTTCAAATTTACCTCGTAATACTCCCCTATCCAACAATCCAATACTATCCTCAAAATCTTATTCAAAATACTACACCAAACGCACCCTAATGTTTCAAAATCAACAAAAATTAATTGGCATTGATGTTTGTATTTATATAAGAAAATTTGATTGAAATTTCATTTTTTATCATTTGTATCTGCTATTAAACCATTACTAACGTCAATTAACAAGTTGTGTATTAAAACAAAAAATATGGATGTTCATAAAATAGACAAACTACTAATAAGATTGTGTTTTTCTTTGTATTATTGTATCAGTCTTAATCTTGTATAGTATATATATTTTAAAATCGTCATATGTGTTGAAAGTTTATCTTTCTAATTACTATCTTATTTTTTTTTATCGATATTAGGTAAAACATATTGAATTAATATATATATATATATATATATATATATATATATATATATATATACACGCACACACATTTCAGAACCACTATATGTGTTTAAAAGTTTACATTAAAAAAAAAATGTTCATAACAAAGACGGACTATTAAGATCAATAGGGTTGATTTTTCTTTGCATTAACGTATAAGTGTTAATCTTATATAATAGATATGTTTTAAGATTGCAATTTGTGGTAAGTTGAAGTTAATTTGTCTAATCACTATCTTATTCTTGTTAATGATATTAGGTAGATCATATCAAATTACGTGCAAGAGAATAAATGGTGGGATTCATTCGGCTTGAATGAAAAAAAAAGTTATAAGAAAGAAGAAGAATGAAGAATTAAAGTTTGAACATTTACTTAGCAAAAACTTACACTTATAGAATATCTTAATTTCATATTCTTAAGTAATGTAAAAATGGCTATATAATATTAGGCATAACTATGATCAATTCAAAGGGGTTACTATCTTATTACTTAAGGAAATAAAATCAAACCTACTCCCTTAATAAATTTGATTTTAGATATCTAAATTAATTAATAACTTGCTTAAACTGACAAAATAGGTTCTCTAATTTTATAGATTTGGTGACGTGACGATTGACTGGAAATGTTTATGATTACTTTTAAGTTATGTTATCATCAATTTGTGGTGTTTGACCCTACAACAAAAACTAATGCTCTCTTCTTTCACATGTGGAATCCCTCTCATTTGTCAAGAAAGAAGTGTGAAATCTGAAATCTCTCTTATCATTTGCCAATAAATAGGTTGGCTATTTAATTATTTATTTATTTTCAATCAAATAGTTCATATAGAGCTATTGATATAGAATCTACACTTGTATTAATCTTATATTAAAAAAATGTTAACAGTTAAAATTCTTCTTCACACTTCAAAAACTTTAATTTTTTAGTGCTCTTTTATAAATCTCAATGTTAGTATAAAAGAATATGTGGACCTTTAGAAATTTTTTTCTTATAGATTAAAAATTGGCGACTAGTCGATAGCTCGAGCCACTAATTGCCAATTGTTAGTTCATATGTTAAAATTTTCAAAACATTCGTACTATGAATTTTCTATATATAGAAGAAAGTGTTAGTTTTACTGCAAGAATAATGGTTCTTTTGAGATAATTTAGAGCGTATTTGATTTGTAATAAACAAAATAAAACAATTTTTCTAAATTAAAATATGATTTGAGATTTTGAGTTGTATCTTATATTATTACTATTTAAAAATATATTTGATGTAATATTTAAAAAACACTTTTAGATGAAACGTTAAAAAAAATGACGTTTAATCTATTTTTTTATTTATTTATTTAATTTCGTACCTCTATTTAAGATATATTGTATTTGGCACTTGTTTATAAGAACATTTTCCAAATAATGTTTCATTTGATTTTTCTTTTTATATTCCTCATTCTGAAAACAAATTAAAGCTTTTCAACATTATCGGCAATAATTAAGACTTGAGAGAAGATGATTTTTATAAATATCCTTTATTAGGCAATTGTTTTTTTTTCATAAATATAGTTCAAGTTAGTTCTAAATTGGTTAATTTTTTATTGATCTCCATTAAGTTTGTTTTAATTTTAAAACCACCCTAAAATTCGAAAATTATCATCGACCTCTCATTCAAAGTATTATCAACCTCTCTTAAGATTTTACTCTATTATAAATACAACCTTGCTTAACATTTCTCTCAAGTAAATTACCTCCGTTGAGATCTCGACATAAGGATGGTGATAATTCCGAAACTATAAAGGGTGTTTGTAAATTACAATAAAAGTGAGGGGAGGTCTCCAAAATTAAGGGTATTTTCATCTTTTCAGTTAAATATTAATAAAAAACACTAACAGAATATGACGAAGGGTGGGAAAGTATCATTTTGAAACTTGACGGATGGAAAAGTGTCGTTTAACCAAACCTTGGGTGGGAAAGTGTTGTTCTCCCTTAAATTTAATCGAAGACAAAATATTTTATTTAAAAAAGGTTTAGAACAAAGTAATTTTAGAGCAATATGTTAAGATTACAAAGAGAAGCAAACAAGAATGTTCAAATAATCAAAATTGTGTACTTTCATGATATTCATACGTGTTTTGGACTATTCAGACGACAATTTAAATAATTAAAAATTTCTTTCTTAATTAGCATGTTTACTTGACAATTTTTCTCTTTTAAAACGACAATACATCGATTAGTCTCTACGTCATTCCAATAAAATCGGATGATATATAATTATTTATTTTCTCTTTTATGTATTCATCGCCATAGTGATTAGTTAACAAATTTATAGGCAATTTGACAAATTTTTAATCGACTTGTATGCCAATTTTACCTAGATCTTTCTCATGTTTTATTTTCCGGAATTAATTCACCAAAGAGCAAAGCTTGAAATTTTGCTATATTTAACTAAATAAATAAATAATATAAAATGACATGAGTTGCACCTGGATATTATAAAATACGTGCTTCTTAATTAATTACGTTCATATATACCCAACCACATGTATAGATTGAAATTAATACAAATATTTAAAAAAAAAAAAAAACATATGTTTTATCACTTCCAAGAATAATGTAATGTGTACTTCCAATCCATATATGAATAGAGACATAAATATTGGAAAGGTACATCAATCAATAAACTCAAAAAGAAAATAAAATTATTGACTATATTTTTAACACTTAGAAATATTAATTTTTTTTGTTGATAGACTATGATACGTATCCAACATGGTATTCTTATCATATAGGCCATTTAATTGGATATTATCTTACGCACATTTTAGTAGTGTAAAGAGTAAGACCAATAAATAATGAAAAATACTTGCTTGATTTATTTATTTTTTGAAAATTAATAAACCTATTAAGTATATACCAAATTATCATATAAATTAATAATTATGTGTTATGATAATTAATTTAAAATAAAACTCTCTAATTATGTTAATTATAGTAAATAAAAATAAATAAACATATAAATAGTAAAAAATTTATGGGTGTTTTAGAACAATACATGTACTCTAGAATTGACTAAGATTTCTCACTAAACAAAATAATTAATGTTGATTGAAATTAGACTTATAGTATATGCATAGCAAGGCAATATTTGGTGCAACAATAATACATACATATGTTTCAAATTAATCTAAAAGCTGATGTGAGGCCACATAATTGATTTAATATTTTATAATTTAAGAGACATAAATTTTACTAGAAGAGGGGCAATTGACCCTACCTGCCTGGCACTGCCAATGACTTGGATTCTTGCATACAATCAAACTTTCACATTCATTATGAATCTTTCAATTAAAGGATAATGAAAATGAATGCAAGAAGTAAATGATATAGAAATATGATTTAAAAATTATTATCACATAAATATATTGATTTGTGACATGTTTGATTTACTATTCCACATGTGGTCTTTTAAATTTTTCACTGTCATTATAATTATTTTCTCTTCTATTTATCCTTTTCTCATTTCCTGTGATTTCTTTTTCTAATTATTTTATTTCATATCATTTTATATACAGAATATAGACAAAATAACGCTATAATTACTACCAAAATAAAGGTTGTATTAACTATATTGATACTGGAAAGGTTGGTAGGCATTAGATTATGGACCCCAAAGTTAGTTGGGGAGTTGGATAGGTTGTTGGATGTCACATCTAATTCATAATTTATTTCTTAAATCTAATTTGTCTGAAGTTTCAAAATACGTGCAAAAATTTGTGGAAATACAGAGGTGATGTACAAGTAATATCCATATATAGTCAAGTCAACAATAAATAATAATTTTAATAAATTGATTGTTACAAGCAAAAGAAAAAAAAAAATTAAGACATTGTACGTACCCAATACAATTCATAATGTAATGTTGCTTATATGAAAAGTCGTTTTTCAAGAACCAGAATAATAATGGGTTAATTTTGTATACCTTTGTAAGATCCATTAATTTAAGTATATCTAAGTTTCTTGAACACCATAAAAAATCTCCCTATAATTACTAATTCCCTATGTGATATTCTTTCCTTATTTTTAAAAAATAAAAATTCCAAAGAGGTTTTAATAATCATAGGAAATTTAAATGATCTCGTAAAAATATATGAAATTAATCATAAACTTATATATAATATAAATTGAAGTGACATAAAATAATAGAAGAGTGCATAAAAAAACCAATTTAATTATAAGAATTTGGCAAAAGAATAGTAACAGTTATGTTAGATTTATTTATTAATTAATTATAAAAAAATACAAAAAAAATTATGGTTATCCAGACGCCAGGTGGATCTGAATAAGAGAGAGAAGAATTTTCTCATGAATCGTGCCGACCATGTTTTGATACTTTAACTATATATTCAAGCAGTAGAATATTCATTTATTAAGACTATGAATGCGCCAACCGCTCTTTAACATAGAAGAGATTAGTTTTACAAAGGATTTAAGCTTCGTTTGTTTTATTTATGGGAATATTATTATTAGTATTTCTAAAAAAGTTAAACAGTATAATTGTAAAAACTCATAATATTATTTAATTTTTTTTTAAACCTTCTAAATTTATTAATTTAATTAAATACCTTTAAATATTTTTTTTAAAATTATAAAAATACCCCTAAACCCACATTATATCAGATTCCGACCACCATTATCGGAAGATGACCAGAATCTGATATAATGGCATACTACCGCTGAATATGGCCGGTAATGCGTCGATCTAACCTTTTTCGACCAGATCCATGGTGGATCTTGCCAGAAAAGGCCAGATCTTTGGTCATAGCCAATCGTCAATGACGGCCAATATATGGTCGTCGTTGACCATCAAAGACGGCCGTATGTTGGCCGTCGTTGATGAGCAAATGTGGCTAGATCTGGTCGTCAATGGCCAGATCTAGCCGTAGATCTGGTCGGGAAAGGCCATATCAACGCACGACTGGCAAGATCCAGCCGGTCATGCACCGATACGGCGACTCCGGAGGCCGGATGTGATTATTCAATGGGTGAGTTGGGAGTGTTTTTGTTAACTTTTAAAGTTTTATTATAGGGGTGTTTAATAAATAAACAAATATAAGGGGTATTTTTATTAATTTTCAAATCCTACATCGTAATACCCGCCCAATTCAACTTTTTTCAAAAAAAATTTCTAAAAAATGTAAAAAAGTGAACCAAATGGAGCCTTAGGTTATATAGTTATAAAGGAGTTTTTATTTTATTTGTAACGATTCTTCGATATTGTAAGACAAGAAAATATATTGAGAAAGATAACAAAATTTATAAAATATTGAGTTCATCCTTATTAATAACTGAGGTGATTCGAATTTAAAATCTCTTGAATAATATATTTAAAAGTTTTTATTCGACTATGTAATGGTAGTTATTAATAAAAAGAAGAAAATGAAAAAAATGAAAATTAGAAGGGTATCAACATATTTAAAAAACTTTTTTTGTTCAATTATTTTTCTTAAAGATATTGACAATTTAGAAACTTTTGAGCATCAAATTTTATAAAAAAATATTAATTTCTAGATTTTGATCTACTCAAACAGAAATTTTGTTTAAAATAATTCATTTTGAAATATATTATCATTATTATTTTTTTTTTATAATGTAAAATCATTCGACTCAATTTCATAAATATGAGTTTCAAAACTGGAACTTTTGTTGAATCCTACTATTTGTTAAGATAAAAAAAACAACCACCTTTGACAATATATGTCTGTGAGAAAACTCGAACCACAAACTAAACCTCATTTTAAATACGTTGATTGTTAAGTTTCCTTATCAAATTTCATCACATGCATTAAACATGGTCACCGGCCATGGATAAGGTCGATTTAATGAATTCTGATATATGTAAACAAAAGTAAAAATTAAAGCTGAATCCATAGATTCTCTTTTTCTAACTGAGGTTGACTGGTTTGTCCTATTACAAATTATCCCGTTTCCACTTTATTTTATTTTCTGGAATTTGCTTTCCTCTTTGTGCCTTCTTCCCTTCTTGTACGTCAGATTTAGTTTCTTTTTTTATTTCAAATAGTGAAATGGAGTCATTCTTCTAGATCTATCTAATTTCTACCGGAATATAAAATTTGAAATTATAACTAATGATTGATGAAAAAAAAATACCAAAAAATTCATAACCACATTTTTTTTTTAAATCCACATCACATAATTATACAATCTTAAGAAATTATGAAACGAGTTTGTATATTCACACACTCTTATAAAATATTAAATATTAAAAAAAAAAATTTCTTATATATATATTTATTTATTTATCCTATACTTCATGATATAATTCATACAAAATTTTAATATTCCACCTATTTCTTGTGACAAAAAATTATACTAAAACATTAATTTTCAACTGGTGATCAATAAATAATAGTTATTTTAAGAGTAAAAAATTAGGATATCTGTAGGAAAGGAAGACTATGTAATTACATACTTGTGGTTTTCTTCCATAAGGTCTTGGGTTCAAGCACTTTCATAGACATCTGCATGGTTAAATTATTATTTTTCCTTGTTTTAAAGATTGTAGCTTTCGACAAGTCAGAGTTTACTAAGCAAATACTAGAGATTTATGGTTTTTTTTAAAAGATAATAGTATATAACTTATTATGGTAGATTTGTTATGTATTTCATTTGATAGAATTTATTAGACTAGTCAATACATATCTGCTTGTAATTATTTTAACCTAATCTCAGAAAAAAAAACCAATAATAAAATCTAACATTTATACAGTAGAGCTTCAGCCTTTATAAAAACCCCTCTTTGGTGCTCACTTCTATTCAGAGAGAGAGAGAGAGAGAGAAGAGGAGAGTTCCAAACAGAGAGTCTCAAAAGAAAGAGAAGTAAAGAAGGGGAAGAAGAAGAAGAAGAAGAGAGAGAGAGAGAGAGATGGGAAACATTGGAGAGATTGTAGTGGTAGAAGAAAGGGGAAGATCAGATCCTTCATTATCATTTGATTTTTATAATTCATCAGCAACAAAAGCAATGCCTCAACTCTCTCTCAACCATGTTTCATTTGTCTGCAAATCTGTCAGAGATTCTGTCAGGTTTTATGAAGATGTTTTAGGCTTTGTTCTCATCAAAAGACCTTCTTCTTTCAACTTTGAAGGAGCTTGGTAAGCCCCTAATTCTCTTTTTCTTTTTCCATTTCTGTGTTTTCACGTTGCTTTTTCATTATTTTGTTTTTGTTTTCATTATCTTCTTGAATAGCACTTGAAAAACATCCTTGAGTTCAAATAATGTTACTATATCTCTTTCTTTCATGCTCATTAATCATGGAAGTCTTCGGTATAACAGACATGTTTTTATTTTATAAACTTAATTACAAAAATTATATCATATAAATATATAATATTTATTTATTTATATTATAATTCATAGTTTATACTTTGTATGATACTCATGGTCAGTGGTTATTTTTTTTTTTTTATAGTAATGGCATGAAGCAGGTGGTGAGAAAATGTTTTGTTAGGTGGCCTTCTGAGCTCTTTAATGTTTGTGTTAGAGTATTGTACGTTTTGATTAAGTCTCCTATCTCTCTCTCTTTCCCCCAATCTTTCATTTACTTTTTAAAAAGATTTATAGATCCAAAGCTATACACATAGCTTTTGTTAAAAAAAAAATTGAACAAAGAATTAATTAGAGGTTTGGCTACTAGTAATAATTAAGGGGGTCTACATAATTACATATTTATTTATTTATTTTTAAATGTAACATCATACTTTATACATCTATAAATTTTATTTAAGTGTAATCTTCTGTATTAAATATTTGACGTTTCATGTTTTGAAAGAACACCATTCTTGTTTTAACCTTACCCCACTAAGGAAAATCTAAATTGTGGTTAGGTGCATAACATCTGGAAAATTAGATTAACTCAAATAGAAGAAAAAGAAAAAGAAAAAACAAAAATTGAATCATTGAAGACAATCCATGTGAAGCATGAAATAAAATGGTGGGAGCCATATGATATGATATCACAAAAATTTAATTGGGATGGTCCATTGAACAGCCTATTTTTGTATCAGAAACTGATACTCCTTTCTTTTCAATGTCTCAAAATACGTTAGATGAAAGATAAAAACAAATTAACGAAAGAAGTATTTGACTGAGGTAAAAAACATTATTTTTTTTTATTTTTAAATCTACTTTCTTCTTGATTAAATGGATTTTAATCATTATGATGGCTAATTATTTCATAAAATATTTTATATAATTTAATGTTTTTGTTTGAAATGATAATGTTAGATGGTTGACAACATCTCTCTTGTCTTTATAATGCAAATAAATAAATATTTTATTCTTAATCAATAAGTTGATTAAGAGTGCAAGTTTGGTTAATTACCTACTAATTAATCCAAATCTAGATCTGTCATCCGTAATGGAGACAAAATCAAAATATAAAGGATATCCACAATGGAAACAGCCAATTCTTTGTTGGAAGTCAGATTTCTTTTAATTATTTTACCAAATCCTCTTAATTGTCCCCAACTATAATAATTGAAAGAATATAAAATTTAAAACATGCTAATATTTTCACATGCACTTACATATTATTTGAGAATTTAATATTCGAGAACTCAATCGTTAAATTGTTGTTTTTCCAGGTTGTTCAACCATGGGATAGGCGTTCATTTGCTAGAGGTGGATAATGTTCCAGGAAAGAAGGGGAAGATCAATCCAAAGGACAATCACATTTCATTTCAAACTTCAGATATGGAGCTGATAATGAAGAAATTGGAGGCAATGAATATTGAGTATGTGACAGCAGTGGTGGAAGAAGGAGGAATCACGGTGGATCAGCTCTTCTTTCATGACCCTGATGGCTACATGATTGAGATTTGCAATTGTCAAAATCTGCCTGTTCTTCCTCTTTCTTCATGCCCCTTGAAGTTACCGAAGCCCAATGGGAATACAAATCCACCATTCTATGGTAAATTCTCTCTCTTTGTCTCAATCTTTGTGGCCGTGTTTTGACTGCCATTGTTGGGAGTAGATTCCAATACCCCACCTTTAAAAGTTGCTAGGCAAAAGAATTATTAATTGGGTATTTATTATTAATTTTGAAACTTGCATTTTCGTAGAGTAGTTATTAATATCTAAGTTGGAAATTATTAATTTTAAAACAACATGGAATTTGATTAACGTTTTAGATGAAAAAAAGGTATATCATATTATTTGTATATTTGTTCAATAAAAATCATTTTATATTTAACATCGATGAAACAAAAACATGTTAAAGAAAATATACACAGATATGACATGATTTTATTAGATGCGTATAAAGATAGACATGATTTGATATGAAATGATTTTAATAGTATTACAAACATTATTCAATTTTAAGTTAAGCATAATTTGCATAATCTTTGTGGCTATGTTTTAAGGGCATTGTTAAGAGCAGATTCCAAGACCCCACCCTTAAAAGTTGCTAGTCAAAGAATTAGTTGGTACTAATTATTAATACGTGCACGTTTGATTAACGTTTTAGGTGAAAATGACATATATTATTATTGGTGAAAAGGATACACTTTATCATATTTGTCGCCGCATGTAACAATGAAAATCAGACCAATGATGTAATTTTATTAGATGAGTATATGTATAAAAGTAAGGCTTTTTCGAACTTTTTTTGAACTTTTTTTTTGTCCATTTTGCAGGAAGAAGAGGGTCAGAGGTGGCATATTGTGCAGGAGAAGTTGCAGCTCTGATGATGGAGAATTTGGTGGTGGACATGATGGACATTTCCATGTGAGAAAGAAGAGATTGATGATGAGATTAGAGCAAAAGTATATTTTACAAATTGTTTTGTGTACAATGTATAAAAAAAGGGTGAAAGTTTTGTAATGTGGGGACAAATTGCTTTTGTTGTCACAAGTTTCTTCTGCAAATTCTGTTTTGATAAATAAGCTCTTTCTATGTCATGAAACTGTTGATTTCATTGAATATATGAGAGCCAACTGCTTTAGCTTATTTATATGTCTTCTTTTAGTGTTGTAACTTTTTGTTTATGCTTTGTGTAATAGACAATTTGAATATTTCATTCCATTTTGAAATCGTAATATAATGTACCATTTAGAATTTTGATTTGTCTCAAACTTTTAAGGATCTTATAATATATGTACATTAATAAATATATAACACATGGGAAAGTTTATGTACGATTAAACAATGGTACATACGATTAAGCCAAGACATAAATAGGGGTGAGAAACTCTCTTGTGCGCTTGAGGCGTAAGCTGCAAACTCATGTGGTGGTATTACGTGTTCCGGAGGGCTCACTGTTTTCCTTGTAAAGTAGTTCATTAACAGCTAAAGCCTCGTACTAACATATTGGGAGGAATATGAAATATGGTTATTTATGGTTTTGTCTCTCAAGTATTTAACTATTTATGATAAAGATCTTGTATTTTGTTAAGGTAAATATCATATTAGAAAAGGATTTTGGATCATGGTTTATTTCAAACGTCAGCGAAAGCAATAAAAATTTCACAATCAAATAGAATAAATTCCAGTGCTAAGAGGAAAACTTGTTAGAATCCAAAATGATAGTGTACAAGAAGATGAAGGAAGTTTAAATTGATACAAATGGGACATACATTGAGGGAATTTTCCCAGAAACTATCTTCTACATTTCAGAAAAATCTCCACTAATTCTACACAATGATATATGATACAATTTGTACAACATTGTCAGAGTCAATACTCGACTAAGATGTTAACCTACCATCCACACATTTTCAGGAGATTTTGTGGTTGAGAGTAACTGTTCAGTTTCGGGTGTTAAAGGTTATGGGATCGACTTATTTTATTGATCCGAAAAGAGGGTTGTTGACTCTCAGTCTCCTGAGGAGATGACAACAAAAACATCATCAAGAGACCATTTTCTTGGTTCAGACTTCTCTGAAGGGTTAATTATGGCACATTCTGAATTAGCAAGTCGATAGCCGATTACAATCTCCTGTCTTCGACGACCCCTGATCATTATCTCATAAAAAGAAAGCTCTTCCTGGTCAAATAAATAGAACTCTGCAGGTTTTATACACATTTCATTCCCCTGTATAGAGAAAACCAAGCAAAAGCCAAAGCAATTGTAATTCCACCTCTTAAAGCATCAATTTTCACTCAAAACTATAGACAAGATATGTTAGCATACCTCCTCAGCGAATAGTTCCTCCAGTACACGATTTATTTGCTTGTCTTCGGCCACCATTGCCAGTGCCATACTCACCAGCTCATTTGATAGCACATAATCACTGATTCTGGAAACTGAAACGAGGTTCCTAGTCCTAGAATCCAGGATTTCACTAATAATTATTGACTTATCTGAAGCTTGCTGCATTTCACGAATCCATGAGCTGTGAGAGAACCCAGATAGCCGTAAGGAAGTTGACTTTGTATCTCTGTCGGGGAGACGCTTTGACTGTAATCAATAAGAGGCCATTTCTATCAGTAGTTAGTAATATAGACACTTAATGTTGGACAATATTTTCAAAGCTTTGTTTAAGCTACTAACAGAAAGAACAGAAAACTTACAATATTTTTAAACATTTGACCTTAAAGGAAAATGATAATCATCATGTGTCAAATGAAAACTATGCCAGATTTTAAGCAATTTACTATTAGATACCATAGTAACACAGACACTCATTAGTTGCTTGTTAACAAAATCACCAATATGGGAAAACTATAGTGTCATGCTCCATTTTCAGATATTCATAACACTTCAAAAGCAATCATGCCCTAAATGTATAAAAAGGACACAGATCAAGATGCAAAATAGCATAGATTTTAAAATGCACATATAAATTGCATTTAGAGGTGAAAAAGTAACCTGCCCAGCCCGACCCGACCCGACCCGCGGCGGGTTACTTCTTTGCCAGGTTGGTCCTAACCCGCCCGCCAACAAAGGCAAGGCTGGGTTAGGCCCGCCATTTTTGGGGTAATGGCTGGCCCAACCCGGCCCGCCAACCCTAGCCCGCCGGGTTAGGCTACGGGTCGGGCCGGGTTAACCCTATTTTTTTATTTTTTATTTTTTTTGTTTTATTTAGTTAACTTTTCAAATAAATAATTAACGATTTATAAAAGAATAAATGTAATTGTTTTTAGTTAACTTTTCAAATATCAATAATTCAATTAAATTAATTTTTTTTATTAACATTTCAAATATTAATTCAATTTTAATACAATAAAATTGTAATATAAGAAAAATTAGATTTATTCATTCAATTGATGAAACTTTAGCATAAGAATGAATTATATTTTATACAAGACATGGAAATTTAAGAATAAGACTTAGTATTTAATTTTTTTATATTTTACGTACCATTAAAAAATAATAATAACAATGTGTCAAATATTACGAAGTTTTATACATTTTAATATTTATGATTTAGAAGTATAGTTTAATATTATTGTGTAAAATTATTTATAAGAGTTCAATCATAATAGTTTAATTAAAAGAATTAAAAAAATGGGGGAAACTTGAAAAAAATAATTAATTTTTTAATTTTTTTTGGGCCAACCCGGCGAGTTGGCTTGCCAACCCGCCAGGTTGGCTATTGTAAACAAATAGCAACCCGTCGGGTTGGCGAGTTGCCATATAACAACCCGGCCCGCTTGGGGGTTGCATGCGGGTTGGGTTCAACCCAACCCGCCTATAAGGCAGTCCGGGTTGAACCATCTCTAATGCAGGCCGGGTTAGGGTTGACCCGCCTAACCCGGCCCATTTGTTCCACCTCTAATTGCGTTATAAAAAGTGATAGCAGTCATGGATTTGATTAGCTATCTCATACACCAAACTTCAATGCAGCAGTAGTAATTTACCTGTATGTCTCGAATCAGGAGAAGGGTGGCAAGAGATCGTGAGTCAGAATGCACAATGGAGTCTTCCAGAGACTCATCTGCAAGAATTAGTATCTGCACATTTGGAGTTAGCAATCAGTTGTATAAGTCAATAAACCAAAGGAAAATTTCAAGCTTTTACACAAAGAAAGTAGAATGATTTTGAAGAATCTGCCATCATGCCAATAATATGTATGTAGCTCTCAGTTCTCATTTTCTGTACCAGCACAATCTTTTCTTTTGACTAATCTTTCTCTAGTTGGTAAAGCAAACAAACATGTACACCTGTACTACCTAAATTCATTTAAAATCTCTTCTACATCATCATGATTCACCATCTTTTTAATTCAAGTCTCAGAATTGTTGTATGACAAACCCTTCAAAATCCTGGTGTGTCCTAGCTCGACCTAACTTGAAAAATATGATCCTGCCTTTGAGAAAATTCAAAATTTAGTGTTCAAATATTGCTTCAAGGTTGATAAAATGAGTAGATTGTAGATGAGAGAGGAGAAATTAATAAAGCTTACAGAATCAAAAGTCTCCAAAGGAAGATTCTCTAAATGCCGTCTAATGACAGCATTCCCCTCACGGTGCACAAGTTTTAGGTTCTCTAATCCAGAAATATCAAGTCCACCATCAGTAAGCTTTTTCTCTCTTTCTTTTTCAGGAACCTCATTAAGCATCCACAGCTCTGAACCGGAAGCAAGGAATGCCTCTAATACCTGAAAACGGCAGTGCAGACAACAAAATAGGTTGGAACTTAAGTGTGAAGGGTATTTGCAAATTGCAAATAGTAAGTTTCTTGATAAAAAAAAAAAAATAAATTTTCTGTTACCATCCAATACTTAGCTTATTTCAGCTTATGTTTCTTTTATTGCAATGTTAATAAATCCAAATAAAAGATACTACACAAGATTCTATAATATGTGAGTGAATTACCATAATCATATCATCAATGTCACGGCGCCAGCCACAGAACAATATCTTCTCTGGATATTTTGGAGGGTCAGGTATTTTTGGGAAGACACGGTTACATACCTGCAATAAGGAGAAAGTATAAGTGAGGTAAGAGAACAGTGCACTTATTGTTCTAGTGGAAAACATAAATCATATAATTTTATTTAATAGTATTATGAACAAATAACTGGTGATTGCACATATACCCACTTCTGGATCATGAAAACAATTTAAGATCAATAATTTGAAATTTTTGATTAGGCTGGTTTTCTTTGGCTCATAAAAGGCCGCAAATCAATCACCCCAATTAGCTATCTAGTAATCAATATTGCAATTTTTGCCAACTAGCAAATTAACAATGGTGCACGAACATTAACCATGATTCTACATCATTTTGTTTGTGATATACGAGAAACTTGGGCATAGAGTACATGCTTAAATTAACACAAAGACTTAAAGTTGTTCTGCAATAATGATTATGAAATTGTGTCCTTTAAAGTTTAAAGCGAATAAGAAACAGAGACTGGCCAACATAATTGTCTCAAATCTTTAGTTGTGTAACTTCTCAAGCTGCAAAGCTTCAATTTAGAAAACAAATAGACTCATACACTGTTGGATATGTTTACTTCCCTGCTATGTGAAAAAAAGAAAAGAAAAACCACCTCTGGAAGTGGACTTGGAGCATAAGTGTCATCATCTTCAGCTATAACAAGAACTTCGTCGCCCTCTTTCAGAACATAGTTATCATCTGGATTTAAAATTATCTTTCCACCATCTGCAACAACCTTAATTCCACAGGGAACTGCATCAGGAAATGAGATAAGCACATCTTCAAAACGCAGACCATCCAATTGAGGCCACCTTTTTATGTAAAATTCAGCATTCTCAAATCCCAATACATCCTCCCATATCTGGACAGAAAAAGAGAACAACCTCTACTTTCAACAATGAAACTAAAAGATAATCATGAAAGAATGATATGAAAATATGCTGTAATTTCCAAAGAATTTAAGATGTACGAACAGATGATTAAGGAAATAAGATGTAACTTTCTATGTGTCTACATGCATAAAATTAAATTTGGCACAGAAAAACTGATCCAGTCCTTATTTAGGATCATCAACACAAATGAAAAGAACACTGGAAGCAATATAAGTAGGCTGGATGATGGGGAGTACTTTAAGAATAACATTAAATGTTTGGAAAATTCCATAAGAAAATGCATTGATAGGTAGTGTAAATTGTTTAGCTGTGAGAGTGGTTAAGATGAGAAAGGATATAATAATCCCTAACTTAAATAATGAGATGAAGAGTGTAAAAAATTAGAAGCCTAAGAAAATTTAAAGTAAAATGGTGCAGTAAATGTGCTATGAGGACTAATTGCTTCAAAATTGATGTTACTAAGGACGGTGTAGGCACACTCTACATGTAAGAAAGTTTGAGCAGTGGGTTATTTGATGGCGTCACTGGCCAAAACAATTTGGATTACAAAATATGTGGGCTTTGCAAAGAATAAGGCAAGTCATTTTAGTAACCTGTGCAAGGCCCGGTTGCAGAGCACATTGAATCATCAAGCGTCCGATCACATCATGTGCAACAACTGTTTCGATGAGCTCTCCACCAACAAGCTTAACCAGGGGCTCATTGTCAAGGTCACTCATCTCAACAACAACATGACCTCTTAAACCCTCTCTTACTCCTGTTAGACTGAGAACAACCCTTAAAGCACGTGCATCACTCTAGTAACAGAAACATGAATACAAAGTCAATGTTTTACAAAGAAAAAAAAATATAATTCACAAAAAAGCATAAGAATGTTGCAAACTTTAAAGAACCTGATCAG
Source organism: Pistacia integerrima (assembly GCA_026225825.1). Taxonomy (NCBI): domain Eukaryota; kingdom Viridiplantae; phylum Streptophyta; class Magnoliopsida; order Sapindales; family Anacardiaceae; genus Pistacia; species Pistacia integerrima. The sequence continues at coordinate 1,433,685 of CM047749.1, read as the reverse complement.
CATTTTCATCAGATGCTAAAACAATGATAGCACGAGCCTTTGATACCGAGACCTGTAAATATAAATAAATGGTCATAAAAAAAGAATAAAGTAAATAAATAATAGGAAATATAGTCAAAAACCAACTCAATTGCTCAACCTAATTCAAAAACACAGTACACTCTCAAAAATATTTATTTTCTTCAAAACACACGTCCATAAAGACTCAAAGATGACCAAATCTACCTTCTTTAAGTCAGCCAGTATAAGTGGACTGCCACTCCTGCATATGACAGAAGTTCCCATGAAGTCAAATTCTAACTTTGCTATGTCCATTTCCATTTCTTCCTTGTCTCTTTCTGCTAGTACAACAATTACACCACCACCAACACTCTTGTTCGCTACTGCTAGTTGCTTCAGCAGTGAACCCTGAAACCGAAGCACCATTGCTTAAACTCTGTTCTTTTTTGTTGTAAAATCATACTTCACATCAAGGTTCAAACAATTAAAAAATTGCAAATCAATCCATAAGATTACCAATTTGTCACTCCAACCAAGAATTAGTATATGGTTCTTCTCAATAACTTCACTCTTCCCTTTCCGCAGTGAATCTACTTTCTCAGAGATAGCATCTGAGACTAGTCCAAGCATCATTGCAAAAATCAGCATGCCTCCTGAACTTATTGAGACAGAAACAATCCTGGGTCCAATGCCAACCCTATCGGCATGATTTCCTGAGTCAGCTACAAAACTCCATGAAAGCCAAAGAGCTTCAGCAAAGCTGCTGTCACTAACCGCATACAATGCCAAGCCACCAAATATTATAAGAAATATAGTTGCAAAGAGAAGTGCAAGCAGCTTTGCATAAGGATAAACAGAGAAACAAACATCCACCCTATATGCAATTCTCTTCTTCAAGGGAACCTCCTTTTTCTGTTTCTTTGTTCTTTTCGAAAAATTCTTTATTTGGGGAAGATAATCAAGATATTTATACAAGACAAAGGGCATAATGAGTGTGACTACCACAGTGTACAAAGCAACAATTCTACTGTCAGCATCACCAAAATTGGAAGTTGAAGTATTTTGTTTAAGCTGCAAAACTCTGGCGCTTTCATTGTCAACGCCTTTATTATTACATGCTCTACAAAGTTTACTGTTCTCATCCTACAAGAAAAATGTCATGTGTAAGAAATACCAACAGAAGAATGCCTTAACCCATGTTTGGATTTAAAGTGTTTGATATATGTAACTAATATTACATTGTTAATTTTATCTCAAGAATTTGAACATTTCTAAGATGTAAATGAATCATTATAAATATCACCATGTAAGTGTTTATTTGTATGGATCTATCATTGATTTTTTTAAACTCATGGACGTCCCTTGAGCTTTGGCTAAATAAAACAACACCATATTACTTTAAAAAATTATAAGACAACTTCCCTAAACTTATGATAACCGTTATAAACTTATGCTAAGACCATTAAAGATAATCTCCGTGAAGTTTGATAAAATTTATCAGAACCCACCCCCGAAAGAGCTTCTGACTATAATTAGGCCAAACCTCAGGAGAGGAGGAGAATATATTTTTCCCATTTATAGAACTACCATATTCATGATATTCTCTTCTCATTCTCTATATTTTCCATCTAGAACAGAAATGGAACATAAATTTTACTTTCTCTAAGCCCTATTCAAAACAATTTAAAAATACTATATTGCAGATTCATATGATAAATTTCAGGAATTGCACAACATACCTCAAGTTTTACAACTCTATCTTGCAGGTAAATCACATAAGATGCAAAGAATACACAACTGAAAATTAGCTGCAAAACAAAACCATCAACGACCAAAACATTAGAAATTTACTTCACATTTCTTTCATTCATCTTTTTAGTATCATTTTCTGAAAAAGAAATAATCATTTTACAAAATCTGAACACATTTTAGTCCTCTTTCCAAACTTTTTAAAACTATCAAAAACACCCCCAAGTTCAAAATTAAGAATTTCAAAAACTACTAACCAAATAATATACTCCGCGAGTTCTTCCAGCTGACTGAGTTTGAGTCTGAGTCTGACTCACCGAACTCGACTGAGTCTGAGTCTGACTCACCGCCACGAGCTCCTTCACTTCCTCCTTCTTCAGCTCCTCACTAATCCTCTGCGGCTTCTGGGCCTTGCTCCCTTTGACTTTGACCCCACTTCGGCCCATATGTGGGCCCAAGAACGAAGGGAACATCCAATCTCTCTCCCCAAAACTATTCACATTAAAACCACTACTTCCATTACTGCTACTACTGCTACTGCTGGGGGTAAAGTTACCGTGATTCAATGACGTGGATGACGAATCGGACTCGACAAACACGCGGAGATCCGACGGCGCCTTGTTCGCCGTCGAATTGCGGCGGACCGCCGGGAATAGCGGGCCGGGGAAGTGAGTATCGTTCGGTGTCGTCTTCGTTCTCTTCTGCCGTGGCGGCCTCTCCGCCGCCACCGCCACGGGCGACGCCTTGGTGTCGTCGCTCTTCTGCATACCTTTGGGGCTAAAATAAAAGAAAAATAACAATTTGTGGGGAAGAAAATTGAATGATTTGAATTTTGAGAGATCTGTGGTGAATGAAAGAAGAGTTCTAAAGAGATGGTTTTGCTTTTGGGAGGGAGGATCTGGGCCGTTGAAAGTGGGGCAGGTGGGGCAGTGAGATGACGTGGAGGGTAGAGATGAAGGAAGAGTTGTAAAGTATGGGGATTTTTGGAGGTAAAGAGTAAAGAGTAAAGAGTAACAGTTAGCTTAATTAGTTATTTTTATATTTTCAGTTATTTCGGTTTGGAGGTTGAAATTTTGAATGTGTTTTTCAAACAGGAAATTTCCCAGAAAAATTTGTCCGCGAAAATTTCGTGTTTTGTCCGACAGGAACTACCGAATCACGCGATTTCCATTTTTTTTTAGGAAATTATTATTATTATTTTTGGTTCCAAAGATAGTAGATAACTAATTAATTTTTAACGGTGTTGTTGTTAAAGTTAAAGTTTCACATCATTTAAAAGACGAAAATTTTGGTTATTTATATAGCATATGAGTACTCCTATCACTAAAAATCGCATATATGAGTACTCCTATCACTAAAAATTGCATTTTCAGAATAAAATAATGTGAACCTTAAAATCTAAAATAGATAATATCTCTAAGAATTCACTAACCATTTGTCTCAATATGACATTAATCAATAAATATATTTACTAAATTGCATATTAAAAAAACAAAGAATAATACATTACACATTTTACAAATAGTTTATCTAGAATAATATGAGAAAAACTATATCAATCGATAAAGAGAAAAATAAATGTTTTTACTAATCGAAAAAAGAAAGAAAAGAAAATTAGTTTGATGTTGTATTGGTGCTTGTTGGAAAATGGATCGATCAATGATGAACAACAATCAATTATGCCTCTCTTAAAAAGTATGGTGGTGTGGTGAGAGCTACACGATTTAATGACCAGAAATTTTGTAAGGATGCACACTCAAATGCAGAATTAATGAATAACATAAAAAATAAATAAATAAAAGAAGATAAAATTAATGTTACCAATTTAATATTATATTAATAACCTTATACCTAGTATTTAATTTGTCCATATCTTGATGTGTTTAAAAGTTGAGAGTGAATTTTTTTTTCATAACTAAGGTATACTAGTCGAGCCCGTCCAATCTTTAGGAACATGAAACAATTTGCAAGACTTAAACATAAAATTTCCGAGTATAGTTAACTCCATCCAACCATAAAGAGAGATAATTATTTGATAGCAGCCATAATTATTTGATTTTTTTTTCACCTTCTCATCATGAGCTTAGAGATGGAAAAGCGATCCAGAGCCCGACCCGGCCTACTGCAGTGCATGAGGCCCGCCCGCCCAGCAACATTGGCAGGGCAGGTTAGGCCCGCCAATGTTGGGGAATTGGCTGGTCCATCCCGAACCGCCAACCCTAACCCGCCGGGTTAGGCCGCAGGTTGGGCCGGGTTAACCCTCTTTTTGATTTTTTTTTTTTTTTGATTTTGTTTTGTTTTATTTTGTTTAAGTTTAAATATTTAATTAACTTTTCAAATGAATAATTAACAATTTATAAATGAATAAATATAATTGTTTTTAGTTAAGTGTTAACTTCTTTTCAAATATCAATAATTAAATTAAATTAATTTTTTTTTTGTTAACATTCCAAATATTAATTAATTTTAATACATTAAAATTGTAATATAAGAATAATTAAATTTATTCATTTATTAAAAAATAAAATAAGAAATTACAATAATTATTGTCTCGTTAAAAACCTTACCAAGAAAAACCCAATGGGACAAAAACTTGGTAAGAAAAAAAGAGTGCAATAATTGACAATTAATTTACAAGTTACAATTTACAAAACAACTAATTTTGGGGTTCACTAGGACCTCACTCATCCGTATCATCTATATTACAAAATTGAAATGATTTTATTAAAATATCGTCGACAACCTCATACTGACCTTGATGGCGTGACCGTTCCCAATCTCGAAGACATGTGAGGACTTCAATCATTTTTTGTGAAAGTTTAGTCCTCATTTCATTTAAAATTCTTTCACTTGCACTAAATGTTTGTTCAGATGAGACGGTTAAGACAGGAACAGCGAAAACATCCAAGGCAAGTCTTGATAATACCGGAAAAATACATTTTCTGGCTCTCCAATAGTCTAAGAGATCAATTTTGGCTCTCTGTTGTGGATCTACTGGTAACATTTCAGGGGTTGCCAAATATTGTTGAAGCTCATTACTCTGCAACTACATGGAAGACAGTACATTAGTTGTTGTTGTTGGTGGAGCTTCTGAAGAAGAGGCTGTGCTTCGGATTTGGGTCCTCTTCGGCCTATTCAGTGCACCCTAAGAGTAGAAATCTTCATTTATTTCTTCTGATGCAGCTTCCCTGGATGTTTCGCCTCTTTGCAGGTTCCCATACATGTTTTCATATTGGAAATATACTTCGAAAAGTCTATTTTTTACCTCTCCTATTTGATTGACATATACTTCGGTTTGTAAATTTTCACATAAATTGTCAAAACCATTTTCTAAACCTACTAATTTAATTCTATAATCAAATATAGCACCTAAACAATAAAAAAAAGGAATGGGTTCCCAATATTAAAAAAAAAAAAAAATTTCATTGCCTTTATTGGTACATTTAAAATTACATTATCTTTGTTTTTTATAAATAACTTGGAAATTTTTATAATTGTATGTATTACTAATGGACTAATAGGATAATACACACCAGAAAGTTGTAAAGTGGATTGGTAAAAAATTTTAAGAAAAGAATGAAATACTTTAGCTATTTGCCAATCATTTTTTACCAAATAATGAAAACCTCTATTATTTACTATAAAATAACTAATTATATTAGCATAAGGTAAACATGAATCAAACATTAAATAAGTACTATTCCATCTAACAGGCATGTCTAATGCAAAAATTCTAGGAGACATATTTGATTTTATACAAGCGTCATAAAATTCAGCATTTCTTTTATTACTACTAGTAATCCAAGCTAAACAATCTCTAATTCTATTAATATTTTCTTTAATTGTTTTCATACCACTTTTCACAATTAAATTAATAACATGACATGCACAACGTTGGTGAAAAAACTTCAAATTGTTATATAAAGGATAATTACTTTGAAAATAATCTATAACTTTACTATTAAAACTTGCATTATCTAAAGTTAAACTTATCACTTTACAAACAATATCATAATCTTCTAAAACTTCAACAATTTTATTATAAATTTGTTCACCACTATGATCAAAATCCATTAATCCAAATCCTAATAAGATTTATTTAATTTACATTCATTATTAAAATAATGACTAGTCACCAAATATAATCTTGTTTAGCTCTACCACTCCAAATATCTGCAGTTAGAGACACACTAACATGACAAGTATGTATTTTATTTTTTAATTCTAATTTCATTTTTCTAAACAATATTATTAAATCATTTCTAGTTGCAGTTTTATAATAACTTTTAAATCCTGGAAAAAATGAATTTTAAACAAATCTTTCAAAATATTTATCTTCAGTCATATTAATAGGTTTATCAGTTGCAGCAATATATAAAGCTAACTGTTCCCTATATACATCAGAATTATAACGCCAAGTAGTACTTATATTAGTTATTTGAGTTTGATTGCTTTCTCTATTTCCATGTTGATTAATATGTTTATTAGCATGCCTTTTTAAAGTACTAGTACCATTACCTGAATCAACTTTATAAATATTTCCATAGTATTTGCATCTCGTTTTCTTGACTTGAATGCCATTTTCTGTCTCGTAAAACTTGTCGAAATGCGCCCAAATGTCTGATGTGTGTCTGTCTTCGCTTTCGACAGTAGTTGATGATCCCGCCTCAGCTTGAGATGAAGTTGGACGAGCACGACGATTACGATGATGAGTTCTAGAACCATCGGGAGCTGTTGGAATCGAGGGCATATTTTGAGGTGTATCGGATTCTGAGAATGGGAAAGCGGGACTATTTGAATTTCCTCCTGCATTTGTGTTAGTAAAATCAGTGGGACTAGGACTAGGATAGTAGTTTCCTTCATCATTGTAATTGATGGGAGAGAAATATCTATCCATTGTAGTTGAAAAAAAAAATTGATGTAGAAGAAATAAAAATTAAAGAAAGAAAATTGGAATATGGAAATTGGAATTTGGAAAATTGGAAATATGAATTAAAAATTGCAAAAACTAATAAAAATTAAAATACGAGCAAATTGATAACAATGAGATTAAGAGAATAAATGAATAATTGAGAGATTAGAGATTAGAGATTAGAGATTAGAGAATATGAGAGAATGAGAGAATTTGAGTTGTGAGAAAAATGTGAGAGTTTATGGTCAATTTATAGAAAAAAAATGGGAAAGAAAAATGACGAAAAAGACCACTCCAACGGCTATAAAACAGCTATATTTCAAGGGTAAAGGGGTAATTTGAAAAAACAAATTAAATTTTTAATTTTTTTTAGGCCAACCCGTGGGTCAACCCGACGAGTTGGCTGTCTCTCTTAGAAGAGACAAAACAGCAACCCGTCAGGTCGGCGGGTTGCCATTTTGCAACCCGGCCCGCCCGAGGGTTGCTGCTGGGTTGGGTTCAACCCGGACCGCCAATCAACTATGACCGCCAATCAACCATCTTCATTGCGGACCGGGTTAGGGTTGACCCGCCTAACCGGACCCATTTGTTCCACCTCTACATGAGCTTAATAATTGTTGTTGTGAAGGTGACATCTAATTCACAATCATATATAAATTAAAATTAAAATAGAAGCCCAAAATTGTTGTCACTATCCATCACTTTTAGATTGTATCTTCAATCCTAAGGATAAATTGATATAACTTGTTTATTGAACTCTTCTATAATCTTTATGTCTCTATATACTTTCTACAAGCTCTAATAAAATGGCTATCGATGAAGATACTTAATAGATTGGATTGTATTCGCGTAATAGATGAAACAAAATGGCGTGGCATAATATTCATTTTCGCAAGATATAAATTATAAATTGAGTTGAACCAAAGTGAAGAAGCTCCCCAAAGTTGATGGGAAAGGTGAAAGAGATAAGCTTTGATTCACTTTGGATCCTTCAATGCTAATATTATTTGCTGTTGCCTCATTCTTCTCATTTTGTTTTGTGTTGAGAGGAAAATAGTGAGACCTGTTCACTATCCTGCAAAAAATAATTTTAAAAATCATGCTATTTGTGAAGATAATAAAATTACATCCAAAATCACTTATATATATAGTTTTTGGCTGCTTTTAATTTCTTATTTTATTTTATTTTTAAATTTGGTTCATTAATCGCATATTTCATATGCATTTTTAATACATTTCTATTTTTTTGGAAAACAAAAGAGACTAATTTAAATAAGAAAATATTATGTGAAGGTGTTTTTACTGTCTCTTTGCATATACTTTTTAATTATTATTATTATTATTATTTTTTTTTTTGTGAATGGAGGTGTCTAGGCCAAGTTAGCACACACTTCAATTAATCCTCCGATACTCTGAAGTTAACGATCTGTTAAACCATTCAGTGATCATCTCTATTAGCAATTAAGAGAAATCGAACTTTAACATTTCTTGAGTAATAGACTCAAAAGTCTTTATCGCTCCACCCGATTACCTAAAGGTGGTTTTTTTTTTTTTTTTTTTTTTTAAATTTGATATAATTTTCTCATTATAAACATCTCTTCTTGCAATTTTTAATCTTCCTACTCTTAATATTTGCAATCTGAATATTAATCTATTGATACTTATTCCTTCTAACTCTTTAATATTTTTTTTCCAGATCACATATTTGAGTTATTATTTCTACTTATTCTGAAATTAAGATGTATAAACTTACCTTTGACGACGTTTTTCAAGAAAATGTTGAAGTGACAACCTTCTTGCAATTGGAAGGTCTGAAAAGAAAAATGAATTAAAAGAATAATAATTAGGGTTTATTTACCTCAACATTTATAAGTTGAATATTGCCATTCTTCTTCTTCTTCTTCTTATTATTTTTTTTTTGAGAATTTGTAATAAATAAAAACTAATGGATAGTGTTGAGCAAGATTTTATGTAGATTTAAGATTTTGGACCTGCTTGTAGCTGCTTGCAAACTGATTGAAGATTGAATAATTGACGGGTATTTTGCTTTCTGGTTTTTGCTTTGACAAATTGTTTTCTCCAGCAAGAAGCATTATGGCTTCGACCTAATTAATTAAATACATAATCACACAATTTAATTAGTTTCCATTAAAAAATTAAATTAGCAATATAATTAATCTAAGAAGACCAGAGTTAATCTCATGTAATTAAATTAATAAGTTTAATTATACCTTCTCAACAGGAACATGATCATACACATGTACTGTGCATCCATAGAAAATTGTAAGTTGTTCTTTGGATGACTTTGCTTCTGCTGAATTTGCTTCTGTTGGATCTCCTCTACATATTTACACATTAAAAATTATTCTGAAATATAATTTGACGACTAAAGGCGTTTCATTTCATACCCAACTGCAGGAAGTAATTTTTGTTCAAGAAAAGAAGGGCGGCGAGCGAAGTTGCAGCCGAACAAAGGTGGCACTAAAGGGTGGCCAACCGGTGGAGATTTCCTCTTAATAGCTTCAGATTCTTCCTTGTTTATTTTACCTAAATTAGGCTGAGCTTTTGCATGAAGATATTTTCTGAACAACCCAATGGTCTGAGACAAGTCTTTTGTTTCTCTCAATCCACCTGTCTGATATTGCTCATTCACTAATTCTTTCTCAATGCAGGAAGCAGTAGCTGAAATGAATTGATGAGCTTCTGTCGGCGTTGAATCTTCTGTCTTTGTTGTGTGTGATTTTTCCATCAAGCTCGGAGAATTGTGGGGAAATAGCTTGATCCAGAACTAGCTTCACTCTACCGATTGTCCGACCCAGCATAAGCCCATCGAGTTGTAGCTCGACCTAGCACAAGCTAGCCGCGACCAATCCTTGCAGCTGTTCAACCAATTCGCAGATAACCTCAGATCCTGGATATCTCAGGAAGGATCAGATCGACAATAATCTTTGTGCATTGCATTTCAAATTTAATTGTAATCCCTTTATTTTCGCTCTTTCCTTTTTACAAACTCTGTATATAAACCCCCTCCAATGATGAGAAGGGAGTTAGAAAATATTTTAAGGATTATCATTGTAAGCTCTCACGACAAATTCAAAAACAGAGGACGTAGGCTCAAGAGTTCATCTCGCCGAACCACTTGAAAAATCTCCTTGCCATTTACTTTATTGCATCTTATTATTCATTCACTACTAGTTATTCGTAATCACGCACACACCAGGTCTGATCCCGTTAAGGTCAATTGGATCACTCTAGTTGGTGTAGATTTCTATATGGCACTAGAAGGAGTGCCTCTGCCAACATATCAGAAATTCCAATGATCAGCCACAACGATTTAATCATTCCAGGCCCACAATGGTGCGTACAAGATTGAAAACCACCACCGGAAACCACAACAATGTGGACACCACCCATCAAGAAGTGCAACAGGACGCCGTTGGGCGTCGACCACCAATGCCGTGTCACGGCCCCATCTTACCGGAGGCACGGCCGGGCCTTGGCCCACTCTTCGTGACTCTAAGGAATATCTCCCCCCCTTAAGGGATTTCTTTCGCCTCCCCCACCACTCGAACCCAAGACCAAGGGGCTATAGTCAGCTAGCCTGATTGTACTCACCATGCTTCCCAATTGACTATAGCCCCTTTGTAATACCCAAGATATCAAAGGTATGTTCCTAACTCAAAATAGTCCTTTAGATGTTAATTTTATGTTAAAAAGCATAAAATCTAACTAAGGGCAAAATAGTCAATTCATTTGGAACGGTATGAATCAATTATCCATAGAGAGGCTTAGGGGCAAAATGGTTAGTTTGCCTATGGATAAGCATTGAAAAAGTCAAGGATGAGTAGGCTTCATTGCATTTAATGGCATTAATTAAGTAATAATTATGTCTAGTGTGAAATGACCAAAATGCCCTTATATGAAGAATTAAGGACTTATGAGTTATACAATTAAAGTAATTGGGCCAATTGCATAATTTTGGAAAATAAATGAAATATTTTCCTATAAATGAGATGAAATTTGTTCAAGCCAAAGGAGAGAGACTTTCTTCAACATTTCTTCCATTTTCTCTCAAATCTTCCATGAAACAAGCTTTCTTTCTCTAAGTTTTAAAGGAGTTTTGCTTAATTTTTCAAGGAGAACAAGATAGGAGCCTTGGATCTTCAATTTGAAGGGTTTTAGGTAAGGATTAAAAACTTTAGTTTTGATGTGATTTGAAGATTTGAAGTAGATGTTGAGGTATAATGTTATATATGTAGGATTAAGGTGTAAAAGAAGTCAAAGGCAAAGGATTTGTTGGAGGAAGTCTTTAAAAAGGTAAGGAAGAACCTCCCATGACTTTAGGGTTTATGCTAGGGTTTGTGGATTTTTATGAAACCTTAAATTAAAGCTTTAAGGCATAGAATTAGTTGATGGCAAGTGTAGTTGAACTCATTTATTCTATTTATTGCCTTGAATTCATTATACATGAAGTTATTGCTCTTTATGTTTTATGAGTTGTTATGTTTGATTGAAGAAAATGAAGTGTGGATACTGATTGTGGCAAAAATTGTAGTATTGGAGGCCACATGGTGTTGAATGGTTGCTATTAGAAGTGTTGATGTGTTGTTTGCATTAGCTTACAATGTTATAGCAATAATGGATGATTATGGGAATGAGATTTTGCACTTCCTTTAAGATGTTAAAGACTATTAATGGGAGGTTTATTTGATCCATAAGTTAACCTATTGGTTAATGTCAATAGCAATTGATGTGGCATAGTTAATATGAAAATTCGGATTTAGTGGGCTTAGGGGTTCTGAAGCTATTTCGACCATAACTTGAGTTATAAAAATCAAAATGAGATGATTCTTGAATCATTAGAAAGCTAAGACGCAGACCTATAACTTTTATGTTTATGCTAAGAGCCAATTCGTTTGAAAAGAGGATGGAAAATGGCCTGAAGCATAAACTGGTTATTAAACTTTAAGATTTAACATAATCAATTCTTATGATTATGAATTGATTATTAATGTATTATTGTAATTATGCCATGTACTAATGTTTACCCATTAGTTAGATGATCTTTGAAATATATACATGGTCATGATGTCAATGCATGATTAATGTTATGAAATGGCATGAAGATGCAATGTAATACATGTTTTAAGATGATGTATGTGAGCAAGAGGTAATGTAAATGGGTTGATAATCCATAGATGAATTGAAAGTATTAAGCTCACCAAAATATGTATTTACATGCCATAAGATGTTAGAGATGCAAATAGACATGATAGAGATGCATATAGACATGATGGAAAACGCGTAAGCATATCCTCGTATATCGGTTGAGGAAAGATAAATATATGCTTTAGATGCTAAATAACGCGTAAGCACGCCTCCCGATGATATGAGCTCTAGATGAAATTTGAGGCTAGATGATATGAAGTGCTTAAGATGCTAAGAAAGGTCCGATCGGCTAGACGTTAAATGTTTCATATGCATTTAGTTGCATTACATGAGTTATGATGTTATTTACATCATGAGATGATTTATACTCATGTTAGATGATTTTAGATGTTATGTCATGACATGTGATGTGTGTGTACTATGTTTACATACTTATTTGTATGTGTACACATTTATGTTTATCTAGCCATGGGATAAAATGATGAAAAGCATATGAATTAGTAATAAAAGGGGAAGTATCCCTAGATGTAAAAGATAAGTGATGTGTTAATAAATATGTTTAAATAAATATCAAATAGTACATTCAGAATGAAACGGATCATTCCTTACTGAGCGATTAGCGCTCACCCTTTCATTGTTGATTGCTTTGCAGGTAGACTAGAAGCGAGGGATGCTAGAGACAGTGGGACTACACGTGAGGGGAGATGATTTATTGTCATCTCGATGTTTTTATCTTGATGTAAATAATGTAAATGATAAATATTTGTGAAATACCTTTGGAAGCTTCCACCCTATAAATATGTTTTGATTGTATAATTTCTTAAAGTTTGTAAATTATAAGTTTGGATCCTGTGTGACATTTTATATGCATGTTTTGGATATTATTATTATTATCCTTACACAGATTTTTTCTAAATAAAACTCGTTCTCCAGACATGTATCCTCAAGATTCTTATTGAGGGATATTCAGAGGATACCTGACTGGAGGGGGGTTTTACACCCTTAGTCTTGGGTTTGAGTGGTGGAGGAGGCGAAAGAAATCCCTTAAAGGGGGGGGGGGGAGATATTCTATTCTCCCCCCTTAAAAGAATTTCGTCCTCGAAATTCACACAAATAACTCCGGGTAACGTTTCTGCATGTCTTGCTCTACCTCCCATGTAGCCTCTTCTACCTTGTGATTTCTCCAAAGGACTTGTACTAATGGAATGCTCTTATTCCAGAGCTCTTTAATCCTTTGGTCCAAAATCTGTACTGGATGCTCCTCATACACAAGATTCTCTTCTAAGTCAACATCCTCAATTCTCAAGATATGGGAGGGATCACTTACGTACTTCCATAGCATCGAGACATGGAAAACATCATGCACCTTGTCCATGCTAGGTGGTAATGCTAATCTATAGGTAACCTTCACAACTCGTTGCAAGACCTCAAATGGACCAATATATCTCAGTGCTAACTTCCTTTTGCTCTCGAAGCGCATTACTCGCTTGTAGGGGGTAAATCTCAACAATACCTTGTCACCTACTTGGAATTCAACCTTTTTTCTCTTCAAATCGGCATAACTTTTCTGTCGATCTTGGGCTTGCTTCATTCTCTTTCTGATTATTCTTACATCCTTTATCAATTTCTGAGTCACCTCTAGCCCAAGAATGGTACTCAACTCATCCTTTTCACCTATCTCATCCCAATGTTGTGGAGACCTACATCGTCTACCATACAAAGCCTCGTAAGGCGTCATCTTAATTGTAGACTGATAACTGTTTTTGTAGGCAAACTCCACTAATGGTAACATTTCATGCCAGGATGCTTTATAATCCATACAGCAAGCTCTTAACATATCCTCAAACACCTGATTTGTTCTTTCTGTTTGGCCATCCGTTTGAAGATGATAGGTAGTGCTGAATGCCAAACGGGTACCCAAATTTCTCTGTAAACTAGTCCAAAAAGCTGAGACAAATCTGGAATCTTTGTCTAACACTATTGTCTTGGGCACACCATGCAACCTGACTATCTCTTTAATGTAAATCTGAGCCAACTGATCTGTAGTGGTGCTCTCCTTTACTGGGAGGAAATGGGCGAACTTAGTTAATCTATCCACAATCACCCATATAGCATTATATCCTTTCTGTACTTGAGGGAGACCTGTGATAAAATCCATCGAAATACTCTCTCATTTCCACTCTGGAATACTAAGTGGCTGAAGCAACCCTGACGGCCTTTGGTGTTCTGCTTTCACTTCTATCAACTCTTTCTGCTTAGTGAGCCGGGACAAATAAGCTTTTCTACTCAAGGCATCGGCTACTACATTGGCTTTCCCTGGTTGATACTTGATCTCACAATTATAGTCCTTAACTAGCTCTAACCACCTTCTCTGTCTCATATTCAGCTCCTTTTGAGTGAAGAAGTACTTTAAACTCTTATGATCAGTATAGATGTTACTCTTTACACCATAAAGGTAATGCCTCCAAATCTTTAATGCGAAGATCATGGCTGCCAACTCTAGGTCATGCTTAGGGTATCTTGTCTCATACTCTTTTAATTGTCGAGAGGCATAAGCTATCACCCTACCTAACTGCATTAACACTACACCAAGTCCTTGTAGAGAGGCATCTGTATAAATGTCATAATCTACATCCTCCTATGGTAACACTAACATGGGAGCTGTTGTTAACCTCTTCTTCAACTCTTGGAAACATTCCTCACATGCTTTTGACCATACAAAAGGAGTTTTCTGTTTGGTAAGAGCTGTCAATGGTTTAACCAACTGGGCGAACCTTTCAACAAATCGTCTATAGTAACCTGCCAGGCCTAAGAAACTTCTGACCTCTTTTACTGTCTTCGGCCTCTGCCACTCAAGGATTGCCTTTATCTTACTCGGATCTACTGAAATCCCTTCCTTAGACATTGTATGGCCCAAAAAGATTACTTGGTCGAGCCAAAACTCACACTTAGAAAATTTAGCATACAACCGCTTTTCCCTCAATTGTTGTAGCACTATTCTCAAATGTTCCTCATGTTCTTCTTTCGACTTAGAAAAAACCAGAATATCATCAATTAATACTACTATAAACTGATCCAGATAGTCATGGAATACCCGGTTCATCAAATCCATAAAAACTGCTGAGGCATTAGTCAAGCCAAACGACATCACTACGAACTTATAATGCCCATACCTTGTACGGAAAGCAGTCTTAGCTATATCCTGCTCGGCCACTCTTACCTAATGGTACCCTGACCTCAAATCAATTTTGGAGAATACTACTGCTCCCTTTAACTGATCAAACAAATCATCTATCCGAGGTAACGGATACTTATTCTTCATTGTCACTTTATTTAGCTCTCTGTAATCAATACACATTCGTAGTGACCCGTCTTTCTTCTTTACAAACAGAATTGGAGCTCCCCAGGGAGAATGACTCGGTCGGATAAAACCTTTATCTAAAAGCTCTTAAAGTTGCTTCTTTAATTCTTGAAGCTCTGCTGGGGCCATTCGGTAAGAGGCTTTAGATATGGGTGCTGTTCCTGGTGCTAGTTCAATTCTAAACTCAACCTCTCTTTCCGGTGGCAAACCCGGTAAGTCTTCCGGAAACATATCTAGGAATTCTCGAACTACTGGCACCCTCTGAATTTCTGACTGTGGAACGTCACCACTCTGTACTACATGAGCAATATATCCAGAACACCCTTTTCTCAACATCTTTCTAGCCTTCACACTACTAATCAACATACTCAACTGATGACCCTCTCCAAAACTAAATTTATCTCCACTATAGAGATTAAATCTCGCCTTCTTCTTCTGACAATCAATTTCTACTCCATACCTCCCTAGGAAATCCATGCCCAATATCACATCAAAGTTGGGCATATAAAAAACTATTAAATCAACTGCTAACTCTCGACCATGGATCACTACGGACTCTCCTAACAACATCTCCTGAGTCAGCACACTCACCCCATCAAGTAACTCTATCTTAATAGGTTGACTCACTCTAGTAGGTTTCAAACTTAATCTCTCTATCATTTCATGAGATATAAAAGAATAGGTAGCTTCAGAATCAATTAAAGCATATAAAGGAACAACATGAAATAACAACTGACTAGTTACGGCTGAGGGACTGGCCTCGGCTTCACCCCGTGCCACTGTAAATACTCTGGCCTTTGTACCTCTAGGAGTCTGAGCTGTCGGTGGGAGAGGAGCTTTACAATCCCTTATCAGATGTCCTGGCTGTCGGCATCTGTAACACAAGTTTCGATCCCTCAAACACTCTCCTGAATAGTTCCTCCCGCATTTAGCACAATGGAGAAATCCTTCTGTCCTGGGTCGTTTGTTTTGCCAATCTCTCATACCCTTCTTGGGTTGAAACTTCTTCTTGGCCCTTACTTCTTTGTTCTTTGTGGCATCTACTCTCTCCCTCTGTAAAATGGTGGATGGCTCACTAGATACTGTTGAAGCTAACCCTTTTGCAATGTATTTATTTACATAGATCTCTGCCCTTAAAGCTCGCGTTAGAGCTTCACTGTGGGTATGAGGGGGCTTGGAACCTGTCATTACATCTCGGGTAATATCTGATCTCAACCCTTGCACGAACTTGTCCCTCCTTAACTCCGGTGTGTACACTATCCCGGGTGCAAAGCAAGCAAGGGAGTTGAATCTTACTGAATATTCTTTCACAGTACTAGTCCCTTGCTTCAGATGAATAAACTCTTGGACCTTCTCATGTATTCGATCTTCTGTTCGGTACTCAGCCTCAAACAATCTTCTAAATTCTTCCCAGGTCATCGAGGCCATATCATGAGTCTTCTCCATTAATTCCCACCAAATTCGGGCATCTCCCTTAAATAAGAAACTGGTATATCTGATCCTCTCTCTATCATTCATGGGGAATAGTGCTGTCGTCCGCTCTATGGACTTAAACCACTCCTCTACCTCTAGCGGGTCCCTAGTACCCCTAAACTCTGGCGGTTGGTGCTGGTTTGCAAGCCCCTGAATCGGATCAACTCGACTATGTACTGTATGAGGTACCGGCCCTTCTTGCTCTTGTCTTGCGGTCGATACTCTGCTAGGGGTCTCGGTTCTTTCTGTACAGCTCTCCCCTGACTCTCAGCTAACACCTGCTGTACAATGGTTTGAATCCTCATCTCATCAAGAGTAGGGGGAGTTGATTCTGGTGGGTTAGAGGATTCTCCCTCGTTCATCACACTCTTACCCTTCTTCCTGTTATTATGCCTCATCTACAAAACAACCAAACTTGATCAATTCAAGAGAACACTTAATGTAAGGAAAGAATTAACTTACACAGTCAGCTCTCGGACATCGTAGCGACGAGAATGGTACACTGTCAAATCCCAAAATCTCGGCTCTGATACCAAAAATGTAATAGTTGCTTTCTACTCATATACTCATAAAATATACATAATTGAAACACATGGAAGATAACATAAATAGTTGGGCCCAAAATTTTTCTTTTATTAAACATATACATTCTTTATACAAAATTAGTATCATAACAAAAACTATCAAAAACTATGTAAATAGTGTAGCCATTCCTCCTCGCATGCTGACGTCCATCCGACCATGTCCTCACCTAAATCCTGCAAAAACATAGAAAGACAACGAGGTGAGCACAAATAATGCTTAGTAAGTAAACCCTCTAGTCATCTATCCCCATAACTCTCTCTCTCTAAGTCTTTCCTTACAATTCTCATTTACTCTCTCTTTTATACTTCTCTCTGTTTTCTCTTTTTGTTTCTCTCTCTCTATTTCTCTTTCTTAGAACTCTTTTCTACTAACTCTCTTTAGTAAGTCACGGCCCCATCTTATCGGGGGCACGGCCAGGACTCACTCTCGCTCTCTGTGACTTCTACTCGTTCTCAGCCGATCGGACTCGGTTATGCATGGATTCGGAACCCTTGGCCATGTGAGTATATAATCTCTCTCTCGGGTACTCTTGGGTATAGCCCTCCTCCGCATGCACTCTCACGGGCTACACCACTTCTCTCTCTCATACTCATGCCGCTCTCTCAATGCGGTGTGCATGCGGGAATACTCTACCCATTACTCACGGGTTCCCCATCGCACAACCTACTCTATTCTCTTTTTCTCTCTTTTCTCTTAATAAAGCTCACACTCAAAGTTCTCTACTCTTTTTCTATTCTTTCTCTAATGCATAATTAATGCATATGGATGATTCATGCTCATTAATGCACTCATGAAAAGCATAAATGCAATGTTGCATCAAAGATAGTTATTCTGCATAGGTCACACTCAAGAAGGCATAACTTGAGTTATACACATTGGATTATTACGATTTTTGTCTCGTTTTAAAGCTTAGAGACAGGGCTATAACTTTTATGTTTTGGTCTCAACCCCGTTCAATCTCTAAGATACCCAAAAATTACTCAGAAGGTCATAGACGTGACAGGGCAGTTCTCACTTAGGCTTTTCACTTAGGCATTTCATCAAACATATTGCATGCATACTCAATCTGAATTTGGCTACCATTCTATCTCTTTCTCAAGTCACCAATATTTGGAGTAAAACTCCAGCAAACAACTACTAAACCTGCCAAAAACAATACACTCCCAAAAATTCTACTCAACTCTTTCTAACTTCAACCAAACTTCAATGAATCATCATACAACCAAAACCAGTTCTCATGGCTAAATTCTACTCATTAATAATCATCAAACTCCTTAATAATTCATCAATTTCATCAACAATTCTCAAAATCATAAACATATACACATATGTAAAATCTCTACACCCTTGATTTCTCAAATCATAACTTGGGTTGGATTTACTTACCTTGTGGGTAAATAACTTCTCTAGCACTTTTCCTTCCCCTTGTTGTCTTGTCTTGTCTCTACAACTTTAAACAACAATAACAACATAAGACTTCAACAAATCATAAACAAATTCTCATCTAAAGCAAGAATCCTTACCTTAGGATGCTTTAGATGAAATCTCTACTAACAACTACCCAAACGCTCCATAAAATTCCTTAGAAATCTTGGAAGATTGAATGAAGGATGGGAAGAAAATAGAGGGTGAGAATGGCGATGGAAATGGGTGAAATGAGGGTTTACTACACTTAATCCCTTATTTAGGTCATATTATAACCACTCTTTCCCATTTTGCCCTTGCTCTTCCTTGAAAATTCTATCTTTGTCCTTTGATTCATTACAAACACACCCCCAACTCCAACACATTCTCTACTAAATTTCCTTACATTTTACTCCCCACTTTTCCTGCTAATTAAGGGTAGAATAGTCATTTTACCCCTATGGAGAATTCTCTAGAACTCTCAAGAAACTTTTTTGCCGTCTCGTCGCCGCGGCGAAGCAATTTCCGTCGCCCCGACGAAAAATTACAGAATCAACATCACAACACAGAGCTAACGTCGCCGCAGCGAAGACTATTCTTCGCCCCAACAAAGATTGTAATACCAAGATTCCTCAAATCTCAACCAATTTCAAGGCAAACACTCAACCAACTCAACATACCATTTCAACCAAAGACCAACCAACCAAAAATAACAACGTGCAAGCTCAAATGAGAACAAATCAATAAACATTCAAGCAATGCAACAATAATTTAACTACATACCTCAAGTGGGGCGTTACATGCCACCAACTCAACAGGAGGCAAATAACTAGGGGACAGAACGTCAAACCCTGAAAATGGCCAACTGGTGGAAATGATCAGAACAATGGTTGAACAGGTGGTGCAACAGAATGTGGCTGAGTTGAGAAATCAGCAACCAATCGCACGAAACCTTGACCAGCCACGCTGTACCGATATCACCCCGACAGGTTAGAATTCAACTGGTAACCAGTCTGGCTATCGGCGCCAAGAGGCGATTGATACCCTTGACATCACATAGTACACTATGCTCACAAGCATGAGTCCTGCAGGCAAACTAACCCTGGGAGGTGGCCAGGGAAATAACCAATGGATGAAAGTGAAGGTAATGGTCGCCCATGAGACACTTGACCTGCTTAGTGATATCCCCAGCGTCAGGGTGTCGGTCTTAACCCATGCCAGAGACAAGCTTGATCCTCTAAAGTTTGCGAGACTAGTCATGTGCGCTAATCTGGCAATGATCAATGTTTCAGTTATCACCGACATCGCGAGCAACGCACTGACGACGAGCATCATAGCACCTATCAACCTAGCCATCATGACTTAACTTCGCGCATCAATGCACATAATGAAGGGGGCTCATAAGCAACAGATTTACAAACTCACTTGCTCGAGGTAAGGCTAAATAGAGCCAACTAGGGCAATCACAACGAAGACCTAGATCATGTACAGAAAATGCTCGACGACTTAAGAGCTCACCAGAACAATGCGGCGGAAGAAATATAAAGTTTTCCCTTCACATAAGAAGTTTGCCAAGCCCCGCTTCCGCAAGGATTCAAGGTGCCAGAAAGTAAGTTCGATGGGAAAGGAAATCCCAAAGACCACCTCGACACTTTCAATGACTTGATGTAGCTGCACTAGGTCTGTGACTTGGCGAAGTGTCGCTGCTTCATGATTACATTGATAGGGGATGCCAAGAGGTGATATAAAAGACTCAAGGCGAACTTCATCAGTTCTTGGCAACAATTCTCCTCGCTGTACTTGCAACAATTCCAAGCGAGGAGACAGTTCGCAATGCCGCTCAGTTACTTGAGCAACATTCTTTAGGAAAGAGACAAAACATTGACCTTATATTTAACAAGATTCTAGAACGAGCAAGCAAAGGTCATGAATGCACCCAAAGAGTCAATCCGGACTTTGCTAATAGCAGGCATTAGGCTGTAAACGGAGCCGTGGAAAGAGCTCCAAAGTGAAGAACACGTGAGCCTGACCAAGTTTTACCAGATGGCTGTAAAACACCAGCGAGTAGAAAGCTTGCTAGTAGCCTTGGCTAGAAGCTCGTCGCAAAGAGCCGTGGACAGGCGACAAGATTGCCTATTAGACAAGTGGAGGGGCTAAGACTACAATGATAGGGATCGGAACATGTCCCAAAATTGACAGAGAACTGATAATTGCGGGGATAGGCAGCTTTTCTCCCGATACGCAGAATACACCCCCTCAAGCAAGACATAGCCCACATGTACGAAGTCTCCCATGAGGCGAAGAGACTGTCTGTTCCGAAAAGAATGAGAGGGGCTCTGGGTAGAAGAGATCGGCAAAAATATTGTCGATACCATCAGGACATCGGGCACAATACCAACGAGTGTCGGGCCTTAAAGGATGCCATCAAAGACCTGATATGAAGGGGCCACCTAAAGGAATTTGCTAAGGAGGCACCAACTAGCGAAAAATGCTAGCAAGCAAAATAACCAGGTCCAATAAGCCCCGACCAACGCCAACAATGATGTTTTGGTGTGCATGATCTACGAGAGGCCCGACATAACAGGGAGCTCAAGGCACGCTCACGAGCAATATGCTTGAGAGGCTAGAATAGACTCGGTTTTTCGGATAATGAGTTGTGAATAAAAGCCGCCAAAGTGGCCTAGACAAAAGAGCAAGGTGGTAGGATTCACAATCGAGGAATGTAGCGAATCCCCTCGCCATAGTCATGATGCGATTATAATCGCAGCCAGGATTAGTAATGCTAGAGTATTGAGTGTCCCTTCACCACTCTATGGATTCACTGGGGACAGCTTGGTCCACAAAGGAATGATCGACCTTCCCGTGACTCTAGGGGCAGAGCCCAAGATGAGGACGATAATGGCCGAATTCTTAGTGGTAGACTGCCTGACCACATACAATGTTATCATCGGAAGATCGATCCTGGATGATTTGAGCATAATCACTTCAAGCTAATGAACTTCGATCTGAGTGCCAAGTCGCTTACAATGAACTTCTCGACTCCTAGGGGAGTTGCAACGATCAGAAGTTGCAGAACGGAATCTTGGGAATGTTACAATCGAGCCATCAATGCTACACTAAAATGGCTACTCCTAAGGATAATGGTCATTACAGAATCTAAGCTACACCCCAGACCTCTCGAGGATACTATAGATCCTTGCACCCATAGAGAAGAGCCCACAATCGGGCCAACAGAAGAATGTGAGAGAGAAGATAATAATGGTGTGGTTTGAAGAAAAGAGATATATCATCCCCGAGGTAATGTGCCATAGATTGAACATTGACCTGGCTGCTCGACCAATAAGATAGAAGAGAAGGTTTATGGATGTAGAGCGTTCTAAAGTGCTCAAAGATGAAGTTGACAAGCTCTTGAACATCAACTTCATCAGAGAAGTGAAGTACCTAGATTGGCTCGGCTAGGGCCATACAATAATGGGCTTTCGAAATCGGTGCTGTCCTTGGTGCCAACTCAATGCTAAATTCCATTTCTCTTTCTGGAGGTAAACCTGGCAAATCATCCGAAAATACATCTGGAAACTCCCAGACTACAGGCACATTTTGGATCTCTGATCGAGGGACATCACTACTTTGTATCAGATGGTAATATACCCGGAGCACCCTTTTCCTTAACTCTTTTTTTTTTTGACTTTTACACTGCTGATTAACATACTAAACTGATGGCCCTCTCCGAAATTGAACTTATCGCCATCATCAAGATTAAACTTTGCTTTCTTTTTTCTGCAATCGATCTCTACTCCATATCTACCTAGGAAATCCATGCCCAAAATAACATCAAAGTCGAGCATATAAAAAAACAATCAAATCCATTGTTAACATCCTTCCATGGATCACTATGGACTCCCTTGAAAGCATTCCCGAGTTACCACACTATCATCGTTTGAAAATTCTATCTTAATGGGTTGATCTACTGTAATAGGTTTCAAACCCAGTCTCCATAATCCCATGTGCAATGAATGAGTGTGTGGCTCCAGAATCAACTAATGCATAAAGAGGAACTGAATGAAATAACAACTAACTAGTAACTGCAGATAGGCTGGCCTCGGCTTCACTTTGTGCAACTGTAAATACCCAAGCATTAGTACCTTTGGATGTCTGTGTTGTGGGTGCAGGAGAGGCCTTACAGGCTTTCATCATATGTCCGGGCTGTCAGCATCTAAAACACACATCCTTGAGACATTTTCTCGGATGATGTTTCCCACATTTCTAACATTGGCGAAACTCAATAGTCCTCGGCCTTTTATTCTTTCGGTCCCTCATATTCTTCTTTGACTGAAATCTTTTCTTATTCTTCACTTCTCTATCGCTGGGGCATCAAATATGTCTCTCTGTGGAGTGAGAGGTGGAATACTAGGCGTTGCTGTTGATGGAGTCAATGAAGTTAACTTATTCACAAATACTTCAGCTCGTAAAGCTCGCTTCAAAGCCTCACTGTAAGTCTGAGAGGGCTGGGCACCTGCCATCACATCTTAAGCTATTTCTAGATTTAGCCCATGCACGAACTTGTTCATCCTTAATTCTGGTGTGCTCACTATACCTGGTGCAAACCTCGCCAAGGAATTGAATCTAATGGAGTATTCTTTCACTGAACTGATTCCCTGTCGTAGGCTAATAAATTCCTGTATCTTTTCATGAATTCTGTCAGCTGTCATGTATTCTGCCTCAAAAAGTCGTCTGAAATCTCCTTAGGTCATAGTGGCTACATCATGAGTATCCTCTATCAACTCCCACCATATTCGGGCATCACTCTTAAACAAAAAACTAGCATACCAGATCTTCTCCCATTCTATCATGGGAAAAAGTGTTGTTGTACACCTCCACAGATCTAATACATTCTTCTACCACCACGGGGTCAGTCGTACCTCTAAATTCTGACGGCTGATGCTGACTAGGTAACCCATAAATAGGCTTAAGATGACTTTGTACTATCAGAGGTACCAACGTTTCTCTCTCATCTCTAGTGGTCGGTACAACAACTGGTGTCTCAACTCTCTCTGACATAGGTCTCCCTTGACTCTCTGCCAATACCTACTGAATGATGTTACGAATCCTCGCTTCATCGAGGATAGGGGGAGTAGATCCTGACGGGTTGGATGGCTTTCTCGTACTCGATGCATTCTTATTACCGGATTGAGTTGTGCGTCTCATTTAAAACACATAATACCAATATTGTCAGTCAACTACAGGTGAGAAAAAGAAATAACTTACAACAATTGGCTACGGTACGTCCACGCGGCAGGAGAGGCACATTGTCAATTTCCCAAAATCGTTGCTCTGATACAAAAAATGTAATATTCTCTCTAGCTAGTAATTCTTTGAGAAATATATGAAAAAATCTACTAAATAACTTTTGAAAACATATATACATATAGGTATATAATGTAAAATCTGAGAGTTCTAATTTTAATTCATATAAATATATACACAAAATTACTAATATACTTTAATAAGTACAAAATAGTCTTGGACAGTGCCGTCAAACTCCTCCGCTTCCTGACGTCCCACCCGACCATAAATCATCTAGTACCTACAAAACAATAAAATAACGGAGTGAGCACTAATTGCTCAGTAAGTAAACCAAACCGCACTACTGTTTTTCCTCCGTTACTCATATTCTGACTTTCCTTTTCTCACTTTAATTTTTCTAATATGCTTTATTCTTGTCTCATATTCTGCATTATTTTCTGATATTCTGCATTCTTTTATGATATTCTGTATTCTTTTATGATATTCTGATTTGCTACTTACCGACGTGCAAGGACAATTAATAATACTTACTGGCATGCTGTATTAGGCACCCATAATTAAAACCCTAAAAAAATACACGTAGTAGTGTGAGTAGGGATCATTCCCATGAAGAGTGTCTAGCCGAGTTTTATGTTAAGTGAACAAGGCTGGGGGGTTTTGAGTAAAACATAAATAATTTCAGGAAAAACAATTCAAATTAAACTATCGAAATCAATCAAATAACGAAACTTGGTCTAGGTCAAACATCCACCATCTAATCTTACAAGCGATCATCGATACAAAAATAAATCAATTCATTCCCTGAATATTCACTGTTGGAACTATTTTCCTATCTCTCCTTAGTTGTAATTAATTAAGAAACAAGCGATCTAATTAACCTTACTACTAAACAACCCTAGACAAGTGCTAAAGATTTAATCTAGTGGCAGCCTTAAGACCTAGAGAGATCGATGAAGCTAAACAACACAAACTCAAGCGGTTGCATTTAATTCAGTCAAATGTTGTTCTTAAGACTTAATAATTCCTGACGCAACAAATTCTTAAACCCTAATTACTTCACAAGTTAGAGGGATCAAACAATTACGGATTTGATATCTAACTTAGCAGTAGATTGCAACAATTAATAAACTAGTAGGCCTCCTAGTAATTAAACGCAACAATCATGACAATATGCATAGAAGAACATCCAATACTCAAAACATAAATCGAACACTAAAAACAGATAGATCTCACAGTTTTATTGATTCCAAGGTCTCCGTTTCCTTCGACCAAGTTATAAAAGTTTAGCCGCTCCTGGCTATGAAAAACTCAAGAAAAACGAATTCCAGAAGAGAGAAAAGAGAGGCGTGTGTGTGTTATATGTAATCCCTAATCTGATCTCCCTCTCTCAATATCCAATTCGAATTTTAATTCTACTAAATCTAAATCTCCTAAAAATATTCTAAAATCCCAAAATAACCTTTATCCTAATCTGAGTAATTGAAAATAAAATAAAGTCTTAATACAAAATAGGAAAGTGGTGATTCCAGCTATAACTTGCATGCAACAGGTCTTCAAATCTTCCAATAATAAACTACCTCTTGGACTTGCATGACAAGGCAGAATGTTCCAGAACGTCGGTAGTGCTGGTGCATAAACTTCAAGCCCTATTATAACCTTGATGCAGCGAGTATATCGCCAAACTCAAAGCATGAAAGTTGTAGATCTCTTTCGTATCATTCCACATCATTTTGAATCATCTCAATCGGACTTGGATGATAGAGTTATGCCCAGATTACGAAACAATGTCGAAACTGTCTGAATTCACTTAATTAGTTCCGTTTCGCAATTAACGCCTCCATTTGCATCCTAAATCAAAATAGAATAATAATGAGTATATTTAGGCAGCAAATAAGTATAAAAGACTAGACATTAAGGGGGGTAAATATGTCATTTTGCGTTCTCATCACTTGCCGACGTGCAAGGACAATTAATAAAACTGTACATCGTCGAGCACAGAAGAAATTCTAAATAATGCAAGTAGCATAATACACATGCAGAATAATAAACGTTTGCTGAGAAATGAACTTTCTTTTCTTTTCTGATTTCTGTCTCTTATTCTGTTTCTCTTTCTTTTCTTTTCTGTTTTCTATTTCTTATGCTGTTTCTCTTTCTTTTCTTTTCTTTATTCTATTCTAGTTTGCCAATCGGACTAGGCTGAGGCATGCATTTGGAACCCTGGCCATGTGAGTGTATTTTGAAATTCTTTCTGGGTACATTCCTCATCCACATGCATGCATCCGCCGCGACGACTAATTATCGTTATGCGATTCGAGGTCTCAATGATGGCAGCATGCATGTAGGAATTTTTTGTTGGGTACAGTCCTTATCCACATGCATTGTTGATGGACTGTACAAATGCTGTTTTTCTATGCTGAGGTCGCTCACTGATGGCGGCGTGCATGTGGGGATTTTCTGCATCTCTGTCACTCATGGGTTCCCCATCGCAACAACCTTCTAACATAACATTATGTAGAAAGCGAATAGAAAGAGATTCTATACACATTTCTAAATAAATTTCCAAGCTATGGAAATTCTCCACTTGCATTCTTTAGTAAATGAGAAAATATACATATTTGCATGTTAGCTTAAAAAGAATCTATAAGCCGTTTTCTTTTCTTTCTTTTTCTCATTCTTTGCTAACATTTTCTTTAATATTCTCATTTACCAAATCAAGGTTATATGTAAATAAATCATATGCACAATATATGCATGATCAAGCCCATTCTTTGATGTTCTTTCTAAGTTCAAGTACACAAACTTGAGAATTCATTATGGCATATTGGTATGTCATGACATATTCTACCATTCTCTACTATCAACAATGCCATATCAAAGTAACACTTTAACACGCAATTCTTTTCTAACACTTTCATGTACTATTCAAGAAGTAGTAAACGTTCAAGTAACTAGAGCCAAACACTAAGGGCCATCTCTCTCATGGAACTAACATGACCAAGTGATATTCTAAATTTTGGCATAACAAAATGCACTCTTGAATACTAACATTTACACTTGGTTAAGCCCAACATAATCTTTCTACTTCAATTCTTGCCTTTCTCTAACCCTTTCTTTAATAGGGTTTAGCCAACTCATGCATGCATTTTCTCTTTGGATTTTCATCAAACAATTCATATGCACATGCAACTACTAAGTTGGTTACACTTCCACATCTCTCTAAATCCACCAAAATTTGAGCAAAAACTCACTAACTATAGCATTAAACCTGGCCGTTTTCAACAATTCTCAACACTTCAAAATTCCATCACTAATTCTTCCATAATTCCACCCATTCATCACATACTCATACACTACTTCTCACAGCTGGAAATTACACATCATTCAACATAAAAAACAGCCAACAATTCTCACATACAATCACATACAAACATGCAAGAATCATTCTACATAAGTCTTGCTCAAATCAAGGCTAAAATTGGGTTTACTTACCTTGAATGTGTGATATAACCTCCCTTTGCTAAAAGTCTCTTCCTCTTGGACCTAGATCATATAAAAACCATAAGAATTTAAAACTTTAAAGTTTAATCACACACCTTGTGCTAGAATCTTACCTTTGGATGCTTTAGGATTGAAAAGCTACAAGAATTTAAGCCAAATACTATGATTTCGCTTTGGAATTCGGTGAAGAAATTTGAGAGAAAAAGGGGTGAGGGTGGCGTTTACAAGGGCTGAAAAATGGGTAGGGTTTCTTCTAATGAAACCTTATATCTAATAATATATCTATGTATTCCCATTTTTCCCTTGCACTTTCTATGAAATCCCATCTACATCCTTTAGTCAATTACCAAAATACCCTCATTTTTATTATATTCTTCACATTATTTTGCTTCCTTTCACTCCTCACTTTTTCATCTAGTTATGAGTAAAAAGACCATTCGTAACGCCCACATTGAGGTACGTAACTTAACTTATGGTCTTATACCCTTAGTTGATTTTTGTTAAAGTTATTTTGAGAAAATGTGAAGAAACTGCCTTAAAATTTCATTAGGGGTAAAATGGTCTTTTCACTCAAAATTAGTTGAAATTGTGGGGAGTGAAAAGAGAGAGAATTTCATGGAGAATGCAATAAAAATGAGGGCATAATGGTAATTGACTAAGGGACATAGATGGAATTTTAAAGAAAGTGCAAGGGCAAAATGGGAAATTATATATAATATTATGTTATATCAAGAATTGAAGAGTGAAACCCTAGCCACTCTTCATCCATTTTCTCCCCACCTTCACCTTCATATTCTCTCAATTTCTTCAATTATTCTTCAAGGGAAATTCATAGATTTGGGGTACTTTTTAGTGGATTTTCAATCCCAAGCATCCTTAGGTAAGATCCTTGCACCAAGAAGTGAGTTTTAATTTTTAAAGTGTTGAATTTTGATGATTTATGTTCATAGGATTTAAGAGAAAGAGAGTTGGTTCAAAGAAGATTTTTAAAGTGTTGGATTGCTCACATATAAGGTAAGTAAATCCTACCCTAAGTATGATTTAAGTAATATTGTGTAGAGAATTTCTTTTATGCATATATATGTTTTATATGAAGAATTGTTAATGGATTTGGTGTTGAATGATGATTATAACTTATCCATGAGAAGTTGTGTTGGTGTATTTGATGTTTGATGAATGTTTGGATGAAGTTTGGAAGAATTGGAGTGGAAATTTTGGAGTTTATATTTTGGACAGGTTTGGCATTAAATATGGAGGGTTTTATTCCCGATTTTTGGTGGCTTAGAAAAGAGATAGAAGTGTAGCCAAATTAGAGTTACTTTGTGCACATAAGTTGTTTGATGAAATGTCAAAGAGAAGTGTTTGTATGAGTATGATTATGTGTTATATTGAGATGAGTTTGTAGATGGTAGAGAATGACATGTTTACAATCCATATTGCATTATTGCATCTAAACATGTGAATTTAGAAAGAAATATAAGCATGAAATCATCTACATGCATACATACTCATAAGAGCATGAAAAAGTACTAAAGAATGTTAAAGAGTAAATAGAAAGAAATGTAAATATTAAAGAAGTTCAAAACTGAATTTTATTTAAAGAAGTGTAAAAAGATAAAAAGAAGAAAAGGTTGTTGCGGTGGGGAACCCGTGAGTGACAAGAAGAATTTTCCCCACATGCACGCCGCCTTTAGTGAGCGGCCTAAGAATAAGAAAGAAGAATTGGTACAGTTCGTAAGAGTGCGTGTGGATGAGGGCTGTACCCAAGAAAGAAGAATACACTCACACAGCCAAGGTTCCAAATCCATGCCTCAACCGAGTCTGATCGGCAAAAGAACAAGAAAGAAAAGAAAAGAAAAGAATAAGAAAGAAAAGAAAAGAATGAGAAAGAAAAGAAGAATAAGAAAGACAAGAAAGAATAGAAAGAAAAGAAAAGAAAGATTAGAAAAGAAAAGAAAGAATAAAAAGAAAGAAAGACTAGAAAAGGAAGCAAAGAAAGAAATACAGAGAAAAGAAATAGAAAACAGAATAAGAAAGATAGAAAAGAAAATGCATATTT
Organism: Pistacia integerrima; assembly: GCA_026225825.1. NCBI lineage: Eukaryota > Viridiplantae > Streptophyta > Magnoliopsida > Sapindales > Anacardiaceae > Pistacia > Pistacia integerrima. The sequence continues at coordinate 1,404,171 of CM047749.1, read as the reverse complement.
TATACATTTGTGCATTTGCATTATATATATGCATAATACCGATTATCTGAGTAGTGGGAAATTAGAATAGAGAGAAAAACAGAGTAAGAGTAGAGAAAGAATAAAGAAGAATGGGGAAGTGTGAAGTAAGGAAAGAAAATTCAGAATTTAAACAACAGAAAGAGAAGGATAGCATAGCGGGTTTACTTTGTTTTCAATGTTTTTGCAGGAAACGGGAGAGATGCGGTCACTTGGAACATCACGCAACGGAAGGGTTGGGCAAAATTGTCGAGTTACTATTTTGAGACTTTATTATATTATGTAAAGTTTTGTGTATAAAGAAAATTAAATATGGGCCCATAATTTTATACTCGTTTATATTTATATATTCTCTTATATGTATTTAGTAAGTTTTACTGTTATTTTACGAGTAAACTAGCTAGAAAGAGAGTCATTACACCATTTTACCCCTAACGAAGTGTAAGGAATTTTCTTCACATTTGTCTAAGGTAACATCAAAGAGATCCAACTAAGGGTATTAGGGCATAAATAAAATGACGTACCTTGATGTGGTTGTTACAATTCTTCCCCCCCTTAAAAGAATTTCGTCCGCGAAATTCAAGTGAACAATTCAGGATATGTAACGCCCCGCTTGAGGTACGTTGTTACTGTTTCCTCTTTCGCTCTTATTTTGAGTTGATTTTGGTGTTATTGTTTGATTTAGTGTTGTGTTGAATAGTTGCCCTAAAATTGGTTGAAAACAAAAGAAATTCGGGAGTCTGTCTTAGCGGGCGAAGAAGAATCTTGCAAGTGGCGAAGAGAGGTTACCACGGGGAAGCTCTGGGACGATTTCGCCGCGGCGACAGAGGTTTCTTCGCCGCGGCGACAGGCCGACTAAATTGTTGATTGAGTTTTAGATATTTTCTTCCCTAAGGGCAATTTGACCTTTCTACCCCTAATTAGCAGGAAAAGTGAGGAGTTATTTGTAAGGAATTTTCATAGAGAATGTGTTGTTAAGGGGGTGAGTTTGTAATGAATCAAAGGATATAGATGGAATTCCCAAAGAAGAGTAAGGGCAAAATGGGAATGCTTTGGGATATATTTCATTAAAAGGATTTAGAATCAAAGAAACCCCTCATTCTCTTCTTCTCAAACGCAACTTCCCATCCTTACTCCTCTCAACTTCTCTTCTCTTTTGATCAAGGTATTCCAAGGGGTTTTGAAGTGATTTGGGGTGGAAAAGTAACCTAAGGCTTCCTAAGGTAAGGATTTCTCCTTAAGTTGTGTGATTTGTGAGTTTTAACCCATATTGAAGTTTGAGGGTTTTTCCTTCTTTTGGTTAAGATTAGAGGAAAAGTCAAGCTAAGCAAGTGAAAGGAAGGATTTGTGAAGTCTCTACATAACAAGGTAAGTAAAACCCAACCCAAGTTGAGATTTATGAATCTTCTTGATTAGGGTTTTGATAGAAATGATGTATGTATGTGATGTGCATGTAATATAGCATGTATGAAGGATTAAATAGAGATTTCTATGCTTTGTGATTGTTTATACCTTGCAAATTTGAGAAATGGGTTGTTGGTTTGGCAAGGTAGTTGAGATGGAATTTAAAGGGTATTATGGATCCCCTTTTTGGAAGTGTTTTCTATGGCAGGTTTTGTGGCTTTGTGAAGGGGTTTTTCCCCATTTTGGATGGTTAAGAAAAGTTTTAGAATCATGGCTATGATAGAGTTTCATAGTGCACATGAGTTGTTTGATGAAATGCCTAGTAGAGGTTTGAGTATGAGAAATGAACCTTAATTCTTGCAACATTGCATGTTGGCATTTCATAAGTGCATTAGTAGTGATGAACCATCCATAGGCACTAATTGTGCATGGAAAGGTGACCTAAGAAAGTGTAAGGAAATGGTTTATGCAATTACCCTATGAGTAGAGAGCTTAGTGGGTAAAATTACTCTAAGGGTAGAGAGCATTGAAAAATGCTACAATAGAATGAATTAGAAGAGTAGTATAGTTGGGATGATGCTTTGTGATCATCACCCGCAAGTTATGGGAAACGGATTGATGCTTGGTGATCATCATCCGAATAGCCCATAGAGAGAAGGGTCGATGCTTTGTGATCATCACCCGATGAGTAGTAGAAATGGGTAGATGCTTTGTGACCACTACCCGGTTAGTTAAGAGATAGGTAAGTTGATGCTTTGTGATCATCATCCAACGGCTAGTAGAAGCGGGTTGATGCTTTGTGACCATCACCCGATAGTGACTAGAGACGGGTAAATGCTTGGTGATCGTTACCCAAAATCCATGAGGAACGGGTAGGGTGCTAGGGTGACCTCCACCCGATAGTTAGAAAGAACCGAGTTGGTGCTTTGTGATCCTCACTCGGTAGTCACTAAGAACGGGTTGGTACCGTGTGAATTCCACCCGATAGCCATAGAGAGAGATGGTGTTGTGTGAACGCCTTATCCGGCCGTACCTCCCGTAAGATGAGGCCATGATGTTACTAGGAACAGAAACAGAATCAGAAATAACATAAGGAAAGAATTAAGAGTTATTCATACGGGGACAGACAGAGAGAGAGTTTTACTTATCGAGGCATTATTTTGTGCTCACCCCGTTATTTCCTTTGTGGATGCAGTTCTAGGTGATGTTGCGGTCGGAGGGGCGTCGGCAAGCAATGAGGAATAGCTACACTGTTTCCCCTGGTTTTGTCTTACAAAAATACATTTTTGTAAACAGTAACCTTTATGTATAAAAGACACATGAGTTGTAATGAAAAGAAAAACTTTGGGCCCAATTTTCTATTGTTATTATGCATGCATTGTACTAGTTTTTAGTTTATGCATGCATTGTACTAGTTTTCAGTAGTTGTTACAGGATAGCGGTTACATACATCTTGTTCTACTTCCTATGTAGCTTCTTCTACTATATGATTCCTCCATAGAACTTTTACTACTGGGATACTCTTATTTCGGAGCTCCTTAACTTTTCTGTCTGATATCTGAACTGGGCGCTCCTTTACTTTGCAATCACATATAAACAGTGGATGATGGAAATGAGTTAACATGATATCAATTACATCCCAAGAATGGCAATCAAAGGTCAGGCTTTGGCAGACTTCAAATCAGAATTTTCCTATCAACTAAAAGGGCAAATAAGCTTGCCTAAAGCAAGCACCTCAAGGGAAAGCGAACAGTAGAAGCCAAAGCTGGATGACCTATGGCAGTGGACTCTGTATGTAGATAGCTCCTTAAATGAGAAGGGGGCAGGAGTGGGGCTTTTGCTCAAAACTCCTAAAGGAAACCCGGTCAGAGTCGTAGTAAGGTTCAGGTTTGCCGCCTCTAACAACAAAGATAAGGACGAGGCATTGCTCACAGGGGTTCACCTCGCCAAAGAGATGGGAGCAGAGTCCATCAAGATTTATTGTAACGCCCCACTTGAGGTATGTAGTTATTGTTTCTTCTTTCGCTCTTATTTGAGTTGGTTTCTTGGTAATATTGTTGGTTGACCTTTGATTGAGTGTTATGTTGAATACTTGCCCTGAAATTGGTTGAAAATAGAAGAAGTTTAGTGTTTCAGTCTTCGCCCGGGGCGAAGAATAATCTTCACCGCGGCGAAGAGGTGTTGAAGCCACGGGAAGGCTATCGATGCAGGCACTGCGACAGAAGATTCCTCGTCGGCGATGTGCCAACCAAAAAGTTGCCAAGTTTTAGATATTTTCTTCCCTAGGGGCAATTTGACCATTCTACCCCTAATTAGTAGGAAAAGTGGGGAGTAAATTGAAAGGATTTTTCATAGAGAATATGTTGATATGGGGGTGTGTTTGTAATGAATCAAAGGATATGATGGAATTCCCAAAGAAGAGTAAGGGCAAAATGGGAATACTTGTGTATAAATTTCATTAAAAGGAATTAAGACATTTCAAACCCCTCATTCTTCTTCTCCAACGCCACTTTCCTCTCTTGCTTCCTCTCAATTTCTCTTTCTTTTGTTCAAGGGGTTTTTAAGGGCTTTTGGAGTGATTAATGGGAGAAAATCAATCTAAGGCATCCTAAGGTAATGATTCTTGCTTTGGTTTTGAAGCTTTGTGAGTTTTGAATATATTTGATTATTGAGGGTTTTTGTTCATTTGTTTAAGAGTAGAGAAAAGTCAAGCTTATCAAGTAAAAGGAAGAGCTAGTGAAGTCTCTCCATAACAAGGTAAGTAAACCCCAATCCAAGTTAAGATTTGAGAATTTTCTTGATTAGGGTTTTGATAGCAATGATGTATGTATATGATATACATGTTATATGCCATGCTATTGAGGCTTAAATAGAGATTTCTAGTGCTTTGTGATTGTTTATGCATTGCAATTATAAGAAATGACATGTGGGTTGGAAAGGTAGTTTGAGATTGAATTAAAGGATATTGAGAAATCCTTTTTGGAAGTGTCTTTCTTTGGCAGGAATTGTGGCTATGTGAGGGGCATTCTCTTTATTTTGGATGGTTTGAGAAATAGTTAGAATCATTGCTATAGTAGAGTTTTATAATGCACTTGAGTTGTTTGATGAAATGCCTAATAGAGGTTTGAGAATGATAAATGAACCTTAATTCTTGCAACATTGCATGTTGGCATCTTATAAGTGCATTAGTGGGGATGAACCATCCATATGCATTATTTGTGCATTGAGAAGTGACCTAAGAAAGAGTAGGAAGCTTTGTGTATGTACTTGCCCTATGTGTAGAGAACTTTGTGAATGCAACTACTCTAAGAGTAGAGAGAATGGGAAGTGCTAGAATAGAGTGAATGAGAAGGGTATTAGAAAGGGGTGAATGCTTTGTGATCATCACCCGACGATTACGAGAATCGGGTTGATGCTTTGTGTTCATCACCCGAATAGCCATTAGAAGTGGGTTGATGCTTTGTGATCATCACCCAATAGTTAGTAGAAACGGGTGGATGCTTTGTGATCATCACCTGGTTAATTATGAGAAAAGGGTAGATGCTTTGTGATCATCATCCGACATTTAGTAGAAAAGGGTAGATGCTTTGTGATCATCACCCGGCATTTAGTAGAAGTGGGTTGATGCTTTGTGATCATCACCCGACAGTGATTAGGAACGGGTTAATGCTTGGTTATCGTTACCCGAAAGTAATGAGGAACGGGTAGGTGCTATGTGGTCTCCACCCGATGGTTACAAAAACCGGGTAAGGGCTTTGTGATCTCCACTCGGTAGTCACTAGGTTAGGGTTGGTGCTATGTGAACTCCACCTGACGGTCATGAAGAGTGGGATGGGGCTGTGTGAACGCCATTCTACCGTGCCTCCGGTAAGATGAGGCCATGACGTTTAGTAGGAAACAACTGAAAGTGTGAGGAAAGAATTAAGAGTAATATATACGGGGATAGACAGATAGAGGGTTTACTTACTGAGCATTATTTTGTGCTCACCCCGCTATTTTCCTTTGTGGATGCAGGATCTAGGTGATGATGCAGTCGGAGGGGCGTCGGCAAGCGAGGAGCAATAGCTACACTGTTTCCCCTGTTTTGTCTTTTAAAATGCCATTTTTGTAAATGATGTTCTTTGTGTAAAAAAGACATATGACTTATAATGAAAAGAAAGTTTTGGGCCCAATTTTCTATTGTTTTTATGCATGCATTGTATTAGTTTACAGTAGTTGTTACATTTTTGGTATAAGAGCAAAGATTTTGGGATTAAACAGTGTACTATTCTCATCGCCACGACGTCCTAAAACAGACTGTGTGAGTTAATTCTTTCCTTACAGTACTTGTTGCTTGAGTTGATTGGTGTGATTATTTTGTAGATGAGGCGTAGTTACCGAAAACGTGGTAAGGGTGTGGTAAATAAAGGAGAACCTTCTAACTCACCAGAGTCTACGCCCCCTCCCTTGGATGAAGCTAGAATTCGGGGAATTATACAAAGAGGGTTATGGCAGAAACCCAAGGGAGAGTGGAAACCCCCGTACAGGTACCGCCAGTTGCGCATGTCGAAAGAGGACAACCGGTACCTCCCCTAGTATAGAGCAGAGTTGAACCGATTTACGGTCTTTCCAGTCAACATCAACCCTCAGAGTTTAAGGGTACTACAGATCTAGTAATAGCAGAAGAGTGGCTTGGGTCCGTAGAACGAGCCACGAGTTTATTTCCCATGTCAGACCGGGAGAAGATCCGGTATGCGAGTTTCTTGTTTCGGGGTGATGCCCGAATTTGGTGGGAATTAATGGAAGAAACTCATGATATGACAGTAATGACTTGGGAAGCGTTTAGGCAAGAGTTTGAGGCCGAGTATCGAACAGAGGACCAAGTTCATGAGAAGGTCCAAGAATTTATTAGCTTACAGTAGGGGACTAGTGCCGTGAAGGAGTACTCGGTGAAATTCAACTCTCTTGCAAGGTTTGCACCCGGAATAGTTAGTACTCCGGCTTTGAGAAAGGATAAGTTTGTGCACGGGTTGAAGCCAGAGATAGCCCGGGATATAATGACAAGTTCCAACCCTCCTCGAAATTATAGTGAGGCTTTAAGGCGGGCAATGAAGGCGGAGATTTTTGAGAATAAGATTTCCCCCGTCGGATCTTCGACAGGAGGACCGCGTGAGCCGCCTTCCACCCCACAGAGAGAAACAGGAAAGTGTAAGAGGTAAAGAAATGAAGAATCAGAAGAAGAAGTTTCAGTATAGACAGAATAGAAAAGAGTGGAAGAATAAACGGCCCCGGACGGAAGGGTTTCCCCTTTGCCCTAAATGCGGGAAGAATCACCCCAGAGAATGTCTGAGGGACCAAAGAGTGTGTTATAGGTGCCGACAGCCAGGACACATGATGAGAGATTGTAAAGCTCCTTTTCCACCAACCACCCAGAGTTCAGGGGAGGTATCGCGAATGCCGAGTGTTTATTGTGGGCAGCAGTAAGCAGAGGCCACCCATCACCTTACTAGTCGGCTTATTATTTCATTCAGTTCCTCTATATGCTTTAATTGATTCAGGAGCCACTCATTTGTTTATATCATATGGGATGATTGAGAGATTAGGTTTGAAACCTATTAGAGTGACTCAACCCATTAAGATAGAGTTACCCGATGGGGTTAGTGTTCTGACGCAAGAGATATTGTCGGGAGAGTCCATGGTGATCCAGGGTAGAGAGTTAACAGTTGATTTAATAGTTTTTGATATGCCCGACTTTGATGTGATATTGGGCATGGATTTCCTAGGGAGATATGGAGTAGAGATTGACTGTGAGAAAAAGAAGGCGAGATTTAATCTCGAGGTTTGGAGATAAGTTTAGTTTTGGAGAGGGCCATCGCTTGAGCATGCCGATTAGTAGTGTGAAAGCTAGAAAGATGTTGAGAAAGGGGTGTTCGGGATATATTGCCCATGTAGTGCAGAGTGGTGATGTTCCACAGCCAGAGATTCAGAGGGTGCTAGTAGTTCGAGACTTTCTAGATGTGTTTCCCGGAAGAGTTACTGGGTTTGCCTCCAGAAAGGGAGGTAGAATTTAGTATCGAACTAGCACGTGGACAGCACCAATATCTAAAGCCCCTTATCGAATGGCCCGGGTGAGCTTCAAGAATTAAAGAAGCAACTCCAAGAGCTTTTAGACAAAGGCTTTATCCGACCGAGTCATTCTCCTTCGGGGAGTTTTCCCCACCTCCGTTTGTGAAAAAGAAGGATGGATCACTAAGGATGTGTATTGATTATAGGGAGCTGAATAAAGTTATGATGAAGAATAAGTACCCTTTACCCCCGGATCGATGACCTTTTCGATCAATTGAAGGGAGCGGCGGTGTTCTCCAAAATTGATTTGAGGTCCGATTATCATCAGGTAAGAGTAGATGAGCAAGATGTGGCTAAAACTGCCTTTCGTACAAGATATGGGCATTATGAATTTGTAGTGATGCCTTTTGGCTTGACTAATGCCCCAAAGGCTTTTATGGACTTGATGAACAGGGTATTCCATGAGTATTTGGATCAGTTTATTGTTGTCTTCATTGACGACATCCTGATTTATTCAAAGTCAAGGGAAGAGCATGAGAAACACTTGAGTTTAGTATTGCAGCGACTGAGGGAAAAGAAGTTGTGTGCTAAATTTTCTAAGTGTGAGTTCTGGCTTAATCAAGTGTTATTCCTGGGTCATACCGTGTCGAAGGAAGGGATTTCGGTAGATCCGAGTAAAGTGCAGGCAATCCTTGAATGGCAGAAGCCGAGAATAGTGAAAGAAATTAGGAGTTTCTTAGGCTTAGCGAGGTTACTCACCGCGAATTTGTAGCGGGAGGATTCGCCCGGATTGGGCTAAACCGTTGACAGCTCTTACCAAACAGAAAACTTCTTTTGTTTGGTCAGCAGTATGTGAGGAAAGCTTCCAAGAGTTGAAGAAGAGATTAACAACAGCTCCTGTATTAGTATTACCACAGGAGGGTGTAGAATATGACATTTATACGGATGCCTCTTTGCAGGGACTTGGCGCTGTGTTGATGCAGTTAGGTAGGGTCATAGCTTATGCTTCTCGTCAATTGAAAGAGTACGAGACCAAATACCCTACGCATGACCTAGAATTGGCAGCCGTGGTCTTTGCCTTAAAGATTTGGAGGCATTACCTTTATGGTGTGAAGAGTAATATCTACACCGATCATAAGAGTTTAAAGTACTTCTTCACTCAAAAGGAGTTGAATATGAGGCAGAGAAGGTGGTTAGAACTGGTTAAGGATTATGATTTCGAAATCAAGTATCAACCGGGAAAAGCCAATGTGGTAGCCGATGCCTTGAGTAGAAAAGCCTATTTATTCCGGCTTACCAAGCAGAAAGAGTTAATGGAAGATTTGTCTAAGGAACAGATTGAAGTGGTTCCAGGAAGAATTGCCGATCCTAGAGGTACGGTTTTCCTTATTGGAGGAAATTAGAGAAAAGCAAGTGGCTGATGAGTGGTGTCAGAAAACAGTTCAACAAGTGCTTGAGGGCAAGACATCAGAGTTCTTTGTGAGAGATGGTGTCCTCTATTTCAGAAATCGGTTGTGCATTCCTCCAAATGAGGAGGTGAAACAGAAAATTCTTATAGAGGCTCATGACACACCGTACACCGCTCATCCGGGAGCAACCAAGATGTATCAAGATTTAAAGAAAGGCTATTGGTGGTTAGGTATGAAGAAAGACATTGCAGAGTTTGTAGCTAAATGTCTAACTTGCCAGCAAGTGAAAGCGGAACACCAACGGCCGTCAGGGTTGCTTCAACCACTGAGTATTCCAGAGTGGAAATGGGAGAGCATTTCGATGGATTTTATCACGGGCCTCCCTAGAGTACAGAAAGGGTGTAATGCTATATGGGTGATTGTGGATAGATTAACCAAATCAGCCCATTTCCTTCCAGTAAAGGAGAGTACCACTACAGATCAGCTGGCTCAGATTTATCTCAAGGAGATAGTCAGATTGCATGGTGTGCCCAAGACTATAGTTGTCGATAGAGATTCCGCATTTGTTTCAGCTTTCTGGACGAGTTTACAGAGGAGTTTGGGTACCCGATTAGCTTTCAGTACTGCCTATCATCCTCAGACAGATGGCCAAACCGAGAGAACCAATCAGGTGCTCGAAGATATGTTGAGAGCCTGTTGCATGGATTATCGAGTATCCTAGCATGAGATGTTACCCTTAGTGGAATTTGCCTACAACAACAGTTATCAGTCTACAATTAGGATGGCGCCTTATGAGGCTTTGTATGGTAGACGATGTAGGTCTCCGCTACATTGGGATGAAGTAGGTGAAAAAGATGAGTTGAGTACCGCTCTTGGGCCAGAGGTGACCCAGAAACTGGTCGAAGATGTAAGGTTAATCAGAAATAGAATGAAACAAGCCCAAGATCGACAAAAGAGTTATGCCGACTTGAAGAGGAAAGAGGTGGAATTCCAAGTGGGCGACAAGGTGTTTCTGAAAGTTTCCCCTTATAAGCGAGTAATGCGCTTCGGAAGCAGAGGGAAGTTAGCACCGAGATATATAGGTCCATTTGAGGTATTGCAATGAGTGGGAAAGGTGGCCTACAGATTGGCGCTACCACCTAGCATGGACAGGGTGCATGATGTTTTCCATGTCTCGATGCTACGGAAATATGTAAGTGATCCCCTCCACATTCTGAGTGTAGAGGACGTTGAAGTAACATAAAATCTTGTATATGAAGAACGTCCAGTCCAGATTCTAGATCGAAGGGTTAAAGGGCTTCGTAACAAGAGTGTTCCGTTAGTGAAGATCCTTTGGAGGAATCACAAAGTGGAAGAGGCCACTTGGGAGGTAGAACGGGACATGCAGAATCGCTTCCCAGAGTTATTTGTATGAATTTCGGGGACAAAATTCTTTTAAGGGGGGAAGAATTGTAACGCCCCACTTGAGATATGTAGTTATTGTTTCTTCTTTCGCTCTTATTTGAGTTGGTTTCTTGGTAATATTGTTGGTTGACCTTTGATTGAGTGTTATGTTGAATACTTGCCCTGAAATTGGTTGAAAATAGAAGAAGTTTAGTGTTTCAGTCTTCGCCGGGGCGAAGAATAATCTTCACCGCGGCGAAGAGGTGTTGAAGCCACGGGGGAAGTCCGGGCTTGACAGCCACACGGCGACAGAAGATTCCTCGCCGCGGCGACAGGCCAACCAAAAAGTTGCTAAGTTTTAGATATTTTCTTCCCTAGGGGCAATTTGACCATTCTACCCCTAATTAGTAGGAAAAGTGGGGAGTAAATTGAAAGGATTTTTCATAGAGAATATGTTGATATGGGGGTGTGTTTGTAATGAATCAAAGGATATAGATGGAATTCCCAAAGAAGAGTAAGGGCAAAATGGGAATACTTGTGTATAAATTTCATTAAAAGGAATTAAGACATTTCAAACCCCTCATTCTTCTTCTCCAACGCCACTTTCCTCTTTTGCTTCCTCTCAATTTCTCTTTCTTTTGTTCAAGGGGTTTTTAAGGGCTTTTGGAGTGATTAATGGGAGAAAATCAATCTAAGGCATCCTAAGGTAAGGATTCTTGCTTTGGTTTTGAAGCTTTGTGAGTTTTGAATATATTTGATTATTGAGGGTTTTTTGTTCATTTGTTTAAGAGTAGAGAAAAGTCAAGCTTATCAAGTAAAAGGAAGAGCTAGTGAAGTCTCTCCATAACAAGGTAAGTAAACCCCCAATCCAAGTTAAGATTTGAGAATTTTTCTTGATTAGGGTTTTGATAGCAATGATGTATGTATATGATATACATGTTATATGCCATGCTATTGAGGCTTAAATAGAGATTTCTAGTGCTTTGTGATTGTTTATGCATTGCAATTATAAGAAATGACATGTGGGTTGGAAAGGTAGTTTGAGATTGAATTAAAGGATATTGAGAAATCCTTTTTGGAAGTTGTCTTTCTTTAAGGTGGAATTGTGGCTATGTGAGGGGCATTCTCTTTATTTTGGATGGTTTGAGAAATAGTTAGAATCATTGCTATAGTAGAGTTTTATAATGCACTTGAGTTGTTTGATGAAATGCCTAATAGAGGTTTGAGAATGATAAATGAACCTTAATTCTTGCAACATTGCATGTTGGCATTTCATAAGTGCATTAGTGGGGATGAACCATCCATATGCATTATTTGTGCATTGAGAAGTGACCTAAGAAATAGTAGGAAGCTTTGTGTATGTACTTGCCCTATGTGTAGAGAACTTTGTGAATGCAACTACTCTAAGAGTAGAGAGAATGGGAAGTGCTAGAATAGAGTGAATGAGAAGGGTATTAGAAAGGGGTGAATGCTTTGTGATCATCACCCGACGATTACGAGAATCGGGTTGATGCTTTGTGTTCATCACCCGAATAGCCATTAAAAGTGGGTTGATGCTTTGTGATCATCACCCGATAGTTAGTAGAAACGGGTGGATGCTTTGTGATCATCACCCGGTTAATTATGAGAAAAGGGTAGATGCTTTGTGATCATCACCCGACATTTAGTAGAAAAGGGTAGATGCTTTGTGATCATCACCCGGCATTTAGTAGAAGTGGGTTGATGTTTTGTGATCATCACTCGATAGTGATTAGGAACGGGTTAATGCTTGGTGATCGTTACCTAAAAGTAATGAGGAACGGGTAGGTGCTATGTGGTCTCCACCCGATGGTTACGAAAACCGGGTAGGTGCTTTGTGATTCCACCTCAGAGTCACTAGGTTAGGGTGGTGCTATGTGAACTCCACCGACACCATGAAGAGTGGGATGGGGCTGTGTGAACGCCATCCGACCGTGCCTCCGGTAAGATAAGGCCATGACGTTTAGTAGGAAACAACAGAAAGTGTGAGGAAAGAATTAAGAGTAATATATACGGGGATAGACAGATAGAGGGTTTACTTACGAGCATTATTTTGTGCTCACCCCGTTATTTTCCTTTGTGGATGCAGGATCTAGGTGATGATGCAGTTGGAGGGCGTCGGCAAGCGAGGAGCAATAGCTACACTGTTTCCCCTGTTTTGTCTTTTAAAATGCCATTTTTGTAAATGATGTTCTTTGTGTAAAAAAGACATATGACTTATAATGAAAAGAAAGTTTTGGGCCCAATTTTCTATTGTTTTTATGCATGCATTGTATTAGTTTACAGTAGTTGTTACATTTATAGTGATTCCTAGCTCGTAGTCCACCAGATTACCGAGGAGTATCAGGTTAAGGAGGGCAGAGTGGCATCCTACCTCCAGTTGGTAAAGCTCGAGCTTAAGCAGTTCAGATCCTTCACAGTCCTTCAGATCCCAAGGGAGAGGAATTCAGCCTGCCTAGCCTCTGCAATGAGCTAAGAGAAAACTGATTTGATACCAGTTAAGTTCCTCCCAAGTCCAAGCATCTCTGCTCTACAAAAACTAGTCTTAGCGACGAGTCAGAGATACAGTTGGATGGACACAATCATCGTCTACCTAAGGGATGGAACATTTCTAGAAGGGAGAAATGAAGCCAGAACACTCCATGCAAAATCAGCTCGATACACGCTTATCAATGACAAGTTGTATAAGCGTGGGTTCAATTCACCACTATTGCGATGTGTCAACCGTGAGGATGCGGACTATGTTCTGAGAGAGATCCATGAGGGCATTTGTGGAACCATGCAGGAGGCAGATCTCGGGCATATAAAGTGCTTCATTAGGGTTATTATTGGCCAACAGTTTTTGACGATGTAGTAGACTATGTGCACAGATGAGACACATTCCAAAGGTTCGCAGATGTTTCATGAGCTCTGTAAGGAAACGATCTAACCAATGCAGCAGAAAACAAAAAATTTAAAGCATAGATTGATTTCTTTAAAACAAAGATCAGAGTACATATTATACAGTTTATATGTTAAATAAAAAATCTACAGTAATATGAACGATCAAAGTAAAGATTAGAGTTCATACGCACATTTGGAGGCTCCTTTAAACTTGTCTTTGACTAGGTTCGCTACCAATTCAAAATAGAATCGAACCAGCGATAATCTACACGAAGATAGCCCAAAGAGCTAAAGAGGGATTTGCTAGATCCTTTTTAGCTTCAAGAACCAAATCAAGAATCAAAGAAACTTTGATTCAATGACCAAGGGTGGTGTGAGATGTAGAGAAAGAGGGTCGTGTTTTCGATTAATGAAAAATGATTGAATTCACTTATTTACAAAATCACAAAACACATGCACTTATATAGTACATGTGAAACCTTATTCCAATGAGGAATAGGCTTGGGCGGCAACCCAAACAACCCTTATATCCAAACACTCCCAATCATGATCTTTTATTTTAATTATTATTATTCCAATTAAACTCAATTAATATATTTATAAAATATATTAACATTTAATAATAATAATAATCCATTTAAATATATGTGTACATATATTCAAATATAATCTCACTTATTTAATTTTAACATCAAATTAAATATGGGCAACAACCTCAGCAAATTTAATTGCACTGTGAGATTACCAAAATACCCTTTCGCCCTAAAAGGCGAAAACACCCCTTGCACAAACTGATTCTTGTATTATCTTCTATGTGTGTGACTCGTAGGCTCCTCATCATATAGACAGTGTGTAGTATCGCGATTAACACAAATTAATCGTCTCACTACACATATACCAAGATTGGCCCCTAGCAAGACATTATGGCCACCTAATAGATTCAGATTCAGCGAAGCAGCTACCGTCAACGATATGGTTACCGTACAATCAAATCCTTTCATTGCCTATTATCTCATCGAGACTAAGATATAGAAATAGTTTCAACCTCAGTTACTCTCGATATGTTTATATTCAGTTACTAGACCAAAAACCGAAATAATAAATTAGATTGAGCAACAACTCAATCCCATTGTGGCCACAGTTTTAGCGTCATTGCCATTTACTAAGTTGCGCCGTGAGATAACTTCTCCCGTACCCAGGAGTGATGAATCCTCTGTTGATCCACCATAGTCTTGATACACTCCTCGATTCAGCCTATCGCTACTGTATTGACATCTTTGAAAAGAACTGCGTTAGGCTAGTGTCAAACTACACTAATCAGGGCACAAGGCGCTCCAGTGATCTCAAGTCTAAGGATTAAATGCACCACCATTCGTCAAAGGATTTATTCCATAGACACTGGCGTTACCATTTATATAGAATGCTCTAGTGGGTCAGTCTAGTGAACTTGCCTACAACAAGCACCCATGTGTTGCACTAGGTTGTCAGCAAATGTAATATACTCTCCAGATACTAATTCTTTAAGAAATATATGACAATATCCACTAAATAGCTTTTGTAAACATATATACATAATGTAAAATCCGAAAATTGTAATTTTACTTCTTATAAATATATACACAAAATAACTTATATACTTTAATAAGTACAAGGTAGTCTTGGACAGTGCCGCCAAACTCTTCCGTTTCTTGACGTCCCACCCGATCGTAAATCATCAAGTACCTGCAAAATAGTGGAATAACGGAGTGAGCACTAATTGCTCGGTAAGTAAACCAAAATGCACTACTGTTTTTCCTCCATTACTCATGTTCTGATTTTCTTTTTCTCACTTTAATCTTTAATAATATTCTTCATTATTTTCTGCTATTCTGCATTCTTTTCTGATACTCTGATTTGCTACTTATCAACATGCAAAGACAATGAATAAAACTATACATCGTCGAGCACATAAGAAATACTGAATCATGTAAGTAGCATAATATATATGCAGAATAATAAACTTTCCTGAGAAAAGAACTTTCTTTTCTTTTCTGGTTTTTGTCTCTTATGTTGTATCTCTTTCTTTTCTTTCTTCTATTCTGGTTTGCCGATCGGACTAGGTTGATGCATGGATTTGGAACGCTGACCATGTGAGTAGGTACAGTCCTTATCTCAATGCACTACTGACGAACTATACAAATACTGTATCTCTCTGCTATGGCTGCTCACTGATGACGGCGTGCATGTAGGTATGCGTTTGAGTATCGTCCCACAGAGATCAAAGCAAATATTTGTAATTACCTAAAACTATCTATATGTTATTTGAGAAAACAAAATCTTAGAGTGTAAAAGTAACAAATTAAAAATAACTAAATTAAACAAATAAATAATGTGAAGAACTATGCAATATTAATGAAGTTAGGGTACAGATTTCCCCCTAATTATGCTTGACAACTACTCTTAATACCCGTTTGTGCTATGAATTGGTAGGATTCTTCTAAGGTCAATTATCCTTATTTAGGCATAATATTCAACTTAATACAGATCCCTATTTGGTTACTCTGAAATTAAGAAGCATAAATTCATCAATCCCTTACTACTAATTTGCCCTATTCGGTTATAAATTAGATGGACCACCAATTAATCCTAGAATCTCTATTCGATTACTTCTAGTTTTAATATGTTGTGTAATGTTATCCGCATCAAACAATTATGAATATGAATTAAGCAATAAACCCTAACTTCTCTATTTGAAACATCATCAAGGTAGTTGAATCAATCCAACATTCATAAAGCATTAAACCTAAACTTTTGCACAAATTCATAAACAAAAATCTGGTATTAAGAATAAAAATTGTTTAAAACATAATTAGGGTTCCATCCACCCCTAACAAAAGGGATTTACTCCATCCTAAGAACGAAGGAATAATTAGAGAAGAAGGAAAACATATTCAGACTTGAAAAGAAACAAAAATCAAACTATTAAATCTGATCTTCAGCCTTCAAACCTCAAGAATGCGTCTTCTTCTCTAAAAAATATGCAAAATTTGTCCCTTGACAACTGATCTCAATTATACTTAAATACCCAAAAGAGTCCTAAGTGAAAAAGGAAAGAAAAACTGATAAAAACGCCCCAATTGTTTTTGCCACAACCCTGACCCTGGCCAAATTTAAGTCACCACAGCCTATGACGTGGTGCTTCCTAGTCTCTTTGTTTTCTCTTTGTTCCACGACCATGGCCATGGTGAACTACCAAGGCATGGTCGTGGCCTTCAAGAATGTTAGGTAATATCAACTTCTTCAAGCTTTAAGTCCCAATTTCATTCCAATACTCCAATCTACTCAATCAAAGCAAAAAAAAAAAAAAAAACACAAAAGTTATCCAAATCAATAAGTAACCATTCATATCTCAAACTTAACAAAAACAAACATAAAAACAAACGAAACAAATGAGAAGTTAACTAAACTAACATCAAAACAACCCTAAAAACACTCAAATTATGCAACTTATCAGTATGCTCTCATTGGGTACAAATCTCATCCACATACCACTGCGCAGTGTACAAATACTGTATCTCTCTACGGGTGCCGCTTATTGATGGCGGCATGCATGTGGGCATCTCTATCACTCACGGGTTCCCCATCGCAACAACTTTATAACATAGCATGCTGTAGAAAGAGAATAGAAAGAGATACTATACACATTTCAACATGAATTTCCAAGCTACGGAAATTCTACACTTTCATTCTTTAATAAATGAGAAAATATACATACTTGCATGATAGCTAAAAAGAAATCTACAAGCCATTTTCTTTTCTTTCTTTTTCTTTCTTTTTCTCATTCTTTGCTAACATATTCTTTCATATTCTCATTTGCTAAATCAAGGCTATATATAAATCATGTGCACAATATATGCATGATCAAGCCCATTCTTTAATATGCTTTCCAATTTCACATATACAAACTTGAAAATTCATTATGGCATAATGGTATGTCATGACATATTCTACTATTCTCTACTATCACAATTGCCATATCCAAGTAACACTTTAACTTGCAATTCCTTTCTAACACTTTCATGTGCTATTCAAAAAGTAGGAAATGTTCAAGTAACTAGAACCAAACACTAAGGGCCATTTCTCTCATGGAACTAACATGACCAAGTGATATTCTAAGTTTTGGCATAAAAATATGCACCCTTGAATACTAACATTTACACTTGGTTAAGTCCAACACAATCTTCCTACTTCAATTCTTGCCTTTCTCTAACCATTTCTTCATTAGGGTTTAGCCAACTCATGCATGCATTTTCTCTTTGGATTTTCATCAAACACTTCATATGCACATGCAACTACCATGTTGGCTACACTTCCACATCTCTCTAAATCCACCAAAATTTGAGCAGAATCTCACTAATTATAGCATAAAACCTAGTCATTTTCAACAATTCTCAGCACTTCAAAAATTTCAACACTAATTCTTCCATAACTTCCCAATTCAACACATATCCATACACTACTTCTCATGGCTGGAAATTATGCATCATTAAACATAAAAAACAGCCAACAATTCTCACATACACCCACATACAAACATGCAAGAATTCATTCTACACAAATCTTGCTCAAATCAAGGCTAAAATTGGGGTTTACTTACCTTGAATGTGTGATATCACCTCTTTTTGCTAAAAGTATCTTCCTCTTGGACCTAGATCATATAAAAACCATAAGAATTTAAAACTTTAAAGTTTAATCACACTCCTTGTGCTAGAATCTTACCTTTGGATGCTTTAGGATTGAAAATCTATAAAAATCCAAGCCAAATTCTATGATTTCCCTTTGAAATTTAGTGAAGAAAATTGAGAGAAAATGGGAGTGAAGGGTGGTGTGAATAAGGGTTAGAATGGCTAGGGTTTAGATTATTGCAACCTTATAACTAAATAACTAAATAACTAAATATATTTATATTCCCATTTTGCCCTTGCACTTTCTATGAAATGCCATCCATATCCTTTATTCAATTACCAAAATACCCTCATTTTTATTATCTTCTTCACATTATTTTGCTTCCTTTCACTTCCCACTTTTTCATCTAATTAGGAGTGAAAGGACCATTTTACCCCTAATGAACTTTTAAGGAATTTCCTTCACATTTGTCTAAGGCAACTTCAAAGAAATCCAACTAAGGGTATTAGGGCCTAAATAAAATTATGTACTTTGATGTGGGTGTTACAGCAAACAACCTTGACAAGTGAGATCAATCACTGCCTTTTGATAGGGTCGTTCAACACTATGATAGCCTTACCCTATTATCTGTGCCTTTGGTTAAAATAATATTAGGGTTACAGACGTTTCTAGAATGGCCACCATATGTTCTCATAGGGTTCTTATTATCAAGATTTGAAACACTTGATACCATCATCACGGTTCTAACATTCTAAGGACATTTATCAATACATATAGAAATGATTTACACGATATAGAATAAATTGCTTTTTATTGATCAATGAACATTATTACAAAGAGTCAATTCTACAATAATTGATTGGCTTTAGGGCACTTACTCTAACAAGCTCCGCCCTAAGAGTTAACTACTCTGACAAGCCCCTTACCATTCCCGTTTGGGTGTCGACCTGATAGGCCTTTTGCCCTAAGGAAAGAGGGGAGTTAAGTTCGCAGTGGTTGTTGTGGACTACTTCACCAAGTGGGTAGAAGCCGAGCCTTTAGCTACCATCACGTTAAATAAGCTAAATGATTTTGCCTACAAAAACATCATTTGTAGGGATCCCCCACACTATAATAACCGACAACAGAAAATAGTTCGACAGCCAAGACTTCAGATCTTTTTGCGGATGGCTTGGCATTAAGAAGAGCTTCGTTGCTAGTTATCAGCCCCAAGCCAACGGTCAAGTAGAGGCTATAAACAAAGTTATCAAGTACACCATTAAGAAGAAACTTGACACCCTGAAGGGAAGATGGGCTAAAATTGCCCAAGGCCTTGTGGTCTTACAGAACGACGACCAGAAGCTCAACAAGGGGAACCCCGTTCTCTTTATCGTACAAGTGTGAAGAAATGGTCTCAATTGAAGTGGGGATCGGTTTGTTCCAAAGGGAAGTCTTTGATGAACAAACAAACGAAGACCTTCTCCGCCTAAGGCTAGACCTAATCGAAGGTCATCGGGCCAAGTCTCAGTTAAGGCTCACCTCGTATCTGTAGTGAGCCAGATGACACTTTAACACCAAAGTTAAGAATAGAGACTTTGAAGTTGGCGACCTAGTCCTCAGAAAGGTCATCTAGGGTGCTCAAAACCCAAACTTGGGGGCACTTGGGCCCAAATGGGAAGGTCCGTTCAGGATCTTTGAAAAGCTTGCACTAGGAAACTTCCACCTGGAACAACTCAATGGCAAAGCAATACTACGAGCCTGGAACGTCGAGCATCTATGAAGGTATTACCAATAAGCAACTCGGGTTCCAGTCATGTTTTGTTTTCTTTCGATCATTTTTGTAAGGTCAATTACGACCAAAATGCTTTATAAATAAAAGAGGTATTTTTCATAACTTTTCTTTGTTTGCCATTTTTATTTACTTGTTGTCTAGCATTTATCATTCATTGCTTCAAAAATTGCGACCTATGCGATCCCATCTAAAAAACTTAGAGTCAAGAGTCCAAAAAAAGGCAGTTTATCTCAATAAGCCACACCAAAATCCAACTCTATAAGGGTGAAATACCCCAAATCGATGAAGTTATACTTGGAAAAATTCAAGTAAAACACATCGAGGGAAGTCGACCATAAGCCGACGACCAAAACTTAAGACAGACAGTGGATCTAAAGTCAGAGCTATCGCATAAGATTTTCCCGCATATATTCGAAAGCTACTCAAGAAGCGAGCTACGCGTAACTTGGAGCATATTCAATTTTTTTATGACGAGTCTGACTAGGATGACCGAAACGACTCTACAAGAATAAAAGAAATATATTGCTGAAGAAAGAAATGCAAAAATACCTCCCATTCATTATGAAGTTTGATTGCAAATTTAAAAAAAAAAAACAAGGAAAGATACAAAAATTCTTAAAGCAGGTGGAGGGGCAGGGGCATCATCAACGGCCAGACCATGAAGCTCGTCACCAACTGGGAGAGATGGTTCCTTGACGGTAGGAATGATGGCGGCCTCTCAGGGTTAGAAGCCTCGCCTGGAGGAAGATCGACAACATGGGGAACAAGTGTAGCTAGAGGAGCTGGATCTTTGACCTCTTGCTTAAGGCCAGTCTCCCCCTCGCCTTCTTCAACTTCCTCTTGGCCCTCACCATCAGGCTCGGGATCATCTGAGTATACATAAGCCATTCCCTAAGCTTTGGTCTTCTTTGATCAGCATACTGAAGAAAGGTGAAGTTGATCGAGGGGTGAGCTTCCCACAATTTTTGCACAAGAAAGACTGACTTCTCCTAAGCTCGATTAGTAATGACCTTATTCACCTACTCGATTTGAAGCCTGAGTTGCCCAGCCTCAGCTTCGACATTTTTTCGACCTTCTGCTTCTCGGGCAAGGTTGAGCGAGGCTTGCTTGAACTTTGCCTCCCAATCCAAGGTAATTTTTTGAACCGAGGAGAGCTCAGAGTTCAACTTATTATTGGTATCCTGCTGCTGTGCCAAACCCTTCTCAACCTTGGCCGCTTTGGCTTTAGCCTTTACCTGCACGACCTCGTTCACCTTGATCTTGTCAAGGAACTCCCTTTCCTTGACCCCGAAGGTCACCATCCCTTCCCTCAGCCGCTCAACTCGGCCTGCTTTGTTTCTTTCTCCTTCTCCACAACTCTGGGCCTTGGCCAAGGCATCCTCCTTCACCATCTCTGCCAACTGCCATCCCTGATGAGTGCCCTCCAACGTGGGATATCACTCATCGTAGAGAAGCCTACTCGCCATTTCAGCCTAAAGAAAGAAAGGAGTGAAAGTCATTGAAAAATAATGACATCATGCACAAAAAAGTAAAGGGGGCGAACTACTAGTACCTTTGCCGTATAACTACATACCTAAGCTAACATCTGGGTTGTTAGGAAATGATCAAGTCATGGCAACGGAAAACAAAAATTATATATAACAGATCGTTCCCTTAGAACCAAGATCAAGGCACAAATTTTTCAGTTTATAGTTAAGAAATCATAGCACGTTTGGAGGATCCTCCAACTTATCTCTGAATGGGTTTCGCTACTGATCCAAGGGTAGGATCGAACCACTGGTAGTCCCCACGAAGATAACCCCAAGGAACTAAAAAAGGATTCGCTAGATTCTCTTTAGCCTTAAGAACCAAGAACAAAATCAAGTAATATTTTGTTTCAACCAAATGTGAAGTGGCGTGGGAAGAGAGAAAGGGGGCTGGAATTTTTGGTAAAAAACGATTAAATGAATGATTATCTTATTCAACAAAAATCCTGCACTTATATAGTGCACACAATGCCCTATTCCATCATGGAATTGGCTTGGGCACCAACCCAAACAACCCCTATGTCCAAACAGCCCCATTTAGATATTTTAATTATTATTATGATTATTATTTCAATTAAATTAAATCATATATATGTATATGTTTTAACATTTAACAATAACAATAATTCATTTAAATATATGCGAACACATATTTAAATATAATCTCACTTATTTAATTTTTAATATCAAATTAAATAAAGGCTACGACCTCAGCAAATTTAATTGCACTGTGAGATTACCAAAATACCCTTTTGCCTAAAAAGACGAAAATGCCCTTCTTATAAACTGGCTCTTAAATTATCTTCTATGTGTGTGACCCGTAGGCTCCTTATCATACCGGTAGTGTGTAGTATCGCGATTAACACCAATTAATCATCTCACTACACACATATCAAGATTGGCCCCTAGCAAGGCATCATGGCCACCCGATAGATTCAGATTCAGATTCAGAGAAGCAGCTACCTGTCAATGATATGGTTACCGTATAATCCAATCCTTTCATCAATTGTTATCTCTATGAGACCGAGGCATAGAAATAGTGTCAACCTTAGTTACTCTCGATATTATGTATTCAGTTATTGGACCAATGATCGGAATTATAAACTGGATAGAGCAACAACTAAATCCCATTGTGGCCACAGTTTTAGTGTCATTGCCATTTACTGAATTGCGCCGTGAGATAACTTCTCTCGTACCCGAGAGTGATGAATCCTCTATCGATCCACCATAGTCTTGATACACTCCTTGATGCAGCCAATCACTACCGTATTGACAGCTCTAAATAGAATTGCATTGGGCTAGTGTCAAACTACATCAATCGGTGCACAAGGCACTCCGGTGATCTCAAGTCTAAGGATCACATGCACCACATTTGTTAGAGGATTTGTTCCATAGACACTAGGGTTACCATCCATATGGAATCCTCTGGTGGGTCAGTCTAGTGAACTTGCCTATAGCAAGCACCCATGTGTTGCACCAGGTTGTCACTAGACAACCTTCACAAGTGAGATCAGTCATTGCCTTTTGACAGCGTCATTCAACACTATGATAGCCTTATTGTATTATCTGTGCACTTACTTCAAAATAATACTTGGGCTACGGACGTTTCTAGAATGGCCACCATATGTGCTCATAGGGTTCTCACTATCAAGATTTGAAACACTTGATACCTTCGTCACGGTTCTACCATTCTAAGGACATATATCAATACATACAATAATGATCTACGCAATATAGAATAAAATGCCTTTTATTGATTAATGAATATTATTACAAAGAGCCAATTCTATAATAATTGATTGGCTCTAGGGCACCTACTCTAACATGGGTGGGAGACAAATCCCTAACACTCTTGAAGGTTTGCGGGGTCATGACATCCCTAGCTGTTGGGGCCCCGATGTTGATATGATCGAAGAGTTGATCGATTAATGCATCAATAGCAGCTTGAGCCATCTCATCCATCTTCTTGCCTCCCTACCGAGATGAGTTAGACTTACTTCCCCTAGTAGTGGTAGCTTCACCCGTGGGAATAGACTTCTTCTTGGCCAAGTCCTTGGCCACAAATTCCTTTGGGCTGCCAGCTTGCCCGGTGACATCTTTGCCTAAGCCAACCTACTGCTCAACCATCTTCGCAGAGCCCCCTGAGGCTCGGGCCGATTCTTCTTGCCCGAGCCGTCAAATTGCTCGAGTGCCTTTTGTTTCTTCGAAGCCTCCAATTGGCTCAAGTACTTTCTTCATAGGCCTTTTTTGGGGCTCGGTGGCACCTTTCCTGCCAACTACCTTTGAGGTAGTCGCGGGTTTTTTTGCACTTAGGCCTCCCGTAAGTTCACTTCGCTTCACTTCATGATAGCGACGTCCGTAGGCTGCTTTGTTCCAAAGTAGCCGGTGGTTTCATGGCAGCCATGGAAGTTGTCTTTTTTTTCTTAAGACCCTTAGGTTTCTCGGCCCACATTTCTTCAAAAAAGAGAAGCAAGCACTAAACGACCTACCTACACAGAAGGAAAAAACACGAGCAAGTGAACACTTACCTTTCTTAAGAATAGTAAAGAATTTGGTGTTATGCTCACAAAAATCGTATGCCCTCAGGTAAGGAAGCAAGATAATCTCGTTAACGTTACGCTGTCTGTTGGAAAGGTCGCTGAAGCGCTGAAGCCTCTGTAAGCTTGTAGCGAGGAGAAAATTTTGCTTGACATTAACTACAAAGCAAAGAAGCTCGGTTAGCTTAACCATTGAGCTTGAGAATGAAACATTGGGGGTCAAAATTTTACTAGCTTCCGAAGCAAAGACACTGGTCTCCCTGGCCTTATAAAAGAAAAACTTAGAGTCCCAATGCGGGACCTTCTTTGGGACGTCGACCAGCCCGTTGAAATGTACCTTCCTCACTTTGGAGAGGTAATGAATTTGGTCTTGACCATTTTTTAATCTATACAAATGGACGCGCTCCTCAATAGATGGCTCGCCCAGCTCAACAATCATGTATGTTATATGCAACTCTACGGTTATGATGTACGAGTTTGCAGATAGCTCGAAAAGGATGATGTCAAACTGTCTCAAAATGTTGTCGATGAAATGGTGAGGGGGAATATACATCTCACACCTCAAAATGGTCTCAGAGGTTACCACCCATCCTGTGGGGGATTCTTCTAGAAAAAGTTCCCTGGAAGTTGAGGTGCATAAGTCTCCCTTATGTGCCTTAGATCCTCGATGTTAATTGAGGATGACGGTTCCCTCCAGAGCCTATGAGCTGGAGACCACTTTGATTGAGCCAACTTCATAGAGGAGTGATTGGACAAGCCCGTTGTGTCAGGATCCGAGTTTCGCGTGACGACCTCCTTGAAAACCATAGGGAGTATGCCCCTGAGGACTGTCGAGCCTGTAGGGGAGTCAAACACGCGATCAATCATGTGGCTACTAGACGAAGACATGACTATAGCTTGCCTCTGGGTACCTGAAACAGAAGCGAACATGTGTCAGAGCTCGAAAACTCGGTCGCCTATCAACACTTTGCTTTTCGTTCAAGCACCCAAGATAGCTTGCGCTAGACAGCAAATGCATGTGACCTACCAAGGATTTTGGCGACCAACGTGATAAACCCTTTTTAAACCCATGATTGCTAGAGATAGACCTAAAAACCCCAATAAAGCCCTAAAAGACTCAATGTGGCCACGACAATGGCCACCCTCAGCTGCAAAAATAAGGAAAACAACAAAAGGAAGGTAAAAGAAACCTTACTGGAACAAGAGAAATGGGATGAACTGATTGGAAAATGCACTATGAAGACGAAGAAGTAGCGACGAAATGAACAAGAATGTTTGAGAATTTTGGCAAGATGAGTGAGCTTTTTGACAAGTTCACCCTCTTTTATAGTGGTTTGCATGGTAGACGAAAAGGCGGGACTCGATCGTAGCCATCGATCTATAGTAAATCTCGACCCTCCATTAGTCGAGCAATCTCGGCCCTTAGACATGGCCATATGTCAACCATTCGCAAGGGACGATGAACCATCAAACAGCCATGATCATAACCGTCATTGCACGTTGCCTCAGCTCCGTGTGTGGACAGCTATAGTTGCCCATGCGCAACGAAAATTAACTGCCAAAGGCTGCCGCATTTAATGCGACATGACCACGTGGAATTTATGCAACTGTCATTCCTTTTCAAATTCCAAGTTTGTCAAGAGTGTCGTAGAAGAGAAAAGGTCCAAGTGTAGAGTACATTGACTGAGCATGAGTTCGACTCTCGAAGCTTGACCGAATATGCATTCAATGGCCTACTGATAATGCCGAGTTTGATATCAAGTCGAGCAATAGTCTTCGAAGCTCAAAATGAGCACTGAACACTAGGGGGTAGATGTTGTGTGTGATTTTTCCATCGAGCTCGGAGAATTGCGGTGTAATAACTCGATCCAGAACCAGCTTGACTCTACCGATTGTTCGACCTAGCATAAGCTCGTCGAGTTCTAGCTCAACCTAACATAAGCTAGCCGCAACCAATCTTTGCAGCTGTTCAACCAATTTATAGATAAACTCAGATCCTGGATATCTTGAGAAGGATCAGATTGATGTAAGTAATTGATCTATCATATGCAGCAGAAAAAAAAAAATCAATCAGTAAATCAATTACCTTTTTTTGCCTAGATCCGAGTATAGATTATACCGTTTACATATTTATAAACAAAAATCTGTATAAAGTAAATCCATTCAAGGATTAGAATACTTACGTATGTTTGGAGGCTCCTTCGAATATCTCTAATTTCGGACAGGAACACTGTTCACGATTACTGTTCACCGTTCATCGTCTATGGTTACTGTTCACCGTCTGCTGTTCACGTGATTTTTCACCAATTGATCCAAAGTAAGATCGCACTCATGGAAGTTCACACGAAGATAATCCGTAGAACCCTTGATTATTTGGTTAGAACAATCAAGGCTTTAATAATCAAGAAAGAAGAACAAGAAAAGTTTTCTTCTTAAGAGAGAAAGAGATAGGGTGGCTAGGATTTTAATTGAATGAATAATTCTTTATTGTTTTAATTTTAAGTTGAACTTATATAGTGCAACAATTAAAACCCTATTTCACTTAGGAATAGCCATGGGCTCCAACCCTAGTTCACCCTTGAACCAAACACACCCTTTATGGTATTTTAATTAATTAATTATTATTATAATTAAAATCAATTAATATATAATAATATATTAACATTTAATTAATAATAATAATTCATTTAAATATATACAGAGATATATTTAAATATACTCTCACTAATTTAATTTTAATATTAAAATTAAATACAGGCAACAACCTCAGCAAATTTAATTGCACTGTGAAATTACCAAAATACCTTTTCATCCTAAAAGACGAAAATACCCTTCTCACAAATTGATTCTTAAATTATCTTCTAAGTGTGTGACCCGTAGGCTCCTCATCATATTGGTAGTGTGTAGTATCACAATTAACACTAACTAATCATCTCACTACACACATACCAAGATTGGTCTCTAGCAAGGCATCATGGCCACCTGATAGATTCAGATTCAGCGAAACTACAGCCTATCAACGGTTTGGTTACCGTGCAATCAGTTCCTTTCATTAACTATTATCTCATCGAGATTGAGGTATAAAAATAGTGTCAACCTCAAATATTAAATTAGACCAATGACAGGAATATTAAATTGGATTGAGCATCAACTCAATCCCAATGTGGCCACAGATTTAGTGTCATTGCCATTTACTGAATTACCCAGTGAGATAACTTCTCTCGTACCTAGAAGTGATGAATCCTTTTTCGATCCACCATAGTCTCGATACACTTCTCAATGTAGCTAATCACTACCTATTGATAGCTCTGAATAGAACTACGTTGGGCTACTGTCAAACTATACCAATTGGTGCACAAGGCACTCTGGTGATCTCAAGTCTAAGGATCACATGCACTACCATCCGTTAGAGGATTTATTCCATAGACACTGGGGTTACCATCCATATGGAATCCTCTGGTGGGTCTGTCTAGTGAAATTGCCTCTAGCAAGCACCCATGCGTTGCACCAGGTTGTCGCCAAACAACCTTGACAAGTGAGATCAGTCACTGCATATCAACATGGTCATTCAACACTATGATAACCTTACCGTATTATCTGTGTCCTTAGTCAGAATAATACTGGGGCTACGGATGTTTCTAGAATGGCCACCATATGTGATTATAGGGTTCTCACTATCAAGATTTGAAACACTTGATACCCTCGTCATGTACGGTTCTACCATTCTAAAGACATATATCATTACATACACGATATAGAAGAATATGCCTTTTATTGATAAATAAACATTTATTACAAAGTCAATTTTACAATAATTGATTGTCTCTAGGGAACCTACTCTAACAATTGATAGCAATCTTTGTGCAATCACAGTACCCAATCGCGAGAATATCGGAGTTGCATTTCAAACTTAATTGTAATCCCTTTATTTTCGCTATTTCCTTTATACAAACTTTGTATATAAACCCCCTCCAATGATGAGAAGGGGGTTAGAAAATATTTGTAGGATTATCATTTTAAGCTCTCACGGCAAATACAAAAATAGTGGATGTAGGCTTAAGAGTTCATCTCGCCAAACCACTTTAAAAATCTCCTTGCCATTTACTTTATTGCATCTTATTATTCATTCATTGCTGGTTATTCGTAATCACACACACACGAGTTTCGATTCTGTCAAGGTTGATCGGATCACTCTAGTTGGTTCAAATTTTTGTATCAACAGTTTCATATAAATTCTTACCTTCGGAGTTTTGCTACGAGACATTTTGTGTCTGAAAGGGAAAGTGATCCTCCTTTTAGACATGTTCATTATGGGAAATAATACAATCAATATTTGAATCATACAGTCTGTCTGTTCTGCAGTAATATGCAAATTTCATTAGATAGGACTGATAAACAGAAATGTTGTTTGACGAGAGACTTAATTTATAAAGATTCAATTTTAATTTTGAAAACAGAATAGACAGTATACATGTTATATAAATTTTATTTAAAACTATATACAATTGTGAAAAATATGCAGTAAAGAGTGGTAGAAAAGTTTGATATTGGCAAGATTTTGCTTGACTAACAAGTTAAAAAGGAAGCCTAAAAGATAATACAATAAAAAATCAGAATCTACTGTCGGTCTCTCCTCCGAGCGTCATATTTTATAAAAAACATATTTTATTAGATAGTGCCGCTAAACGGGTTACCAGAGTTATTGTTTAACGAGAGATTCATTTTTTTTTAATACAGGATAGACGACATACATGTTATATATATTTTATCATGATCATACTTAAAATTCAAACTTAATCTCTATACATATACAGTTAAGAAAAAGATGCATTAAAGAGTGATAGAAAAGCTTGAAATTGACAAAGATTTTGCTTCACCAACAAAATAAAAATGAAGCTTGAAATTAGGATTGTACCAAGAATTAAAGATGGTTAGTTCTCTGAGAATTAACTGGCAATCGAACAACCGAGCTCAGATGTTTAATTTATACACAGTGAGAGGGACAAAAGAAGAAGAGGTAATTGTAAATAACGCCTGAGGACGACGATGTGGAAATCAGCATGATTTAATAATCTCTTCGATGCGTTCTAAATTCATTTAGCTTTATATAACTGTTTGCATTTGGAGAGTTTGCAGGGTCACAAGTGAGAGCAGGCTTATTTTGTAATGTGCACTGAAGAAGCAATTACAACATTCTTTTTTATAGGAAGTGATATTGAGCAGTTTACTTTAACTGATATGACGATTTATTTGGCATAATTATCTTATTCATCAAACATTTTCACATTCTTTTTTGATAATTTATTTGACATAATTATCTTATTTTATTATATTACCATGCAGTTAATATGGTGTCGCTAAATATATTATTACATTAGTTGTGATACAATTTGTAAGTGTAGTATTACTTTTAAGAGTAAGCGACTTTTTCCCACCCAAAGTTTACTTTAATGACACTTTTGCACCCCAAACATTTCAAAATATCACTTCTTGACCCAGTGTTTATATTCCATTTATATCCAAAAAACATTTCACTTTTTAGCCGGTGTTCAGTGAGTTACCAGGAGCCAAGGTAAGAGATTTTTTTTGTAGAGTGGAGGCTAGTGGATCGAATGATGGTGAACGATTGAATATTCACTGTTAGAATCAGTTGAAAATCATCCAAGAAACAAGAAATCCTAGCTTTTTGGTGGCTAACAATCGACGATAAATTAGATGCCAGAGTGAGAGTGCTTTTGTGGAGAGGAGACTGAAGATTCAAATGGTGGTGACAGAGAGAATTTTCGCTGCAGGAATCAGCTTTGGGTGGAAAAGTGGTATTTTGAAATTTTTTGGGTGGGAAAGTATCATTAAGGCAAACATTGGGTGTGAAAGTCGTTTGCTCTTACTTTTAACCTAATTATTGAAGATTGTTCTAGTTAGATAGTAATATCTTGCTTCAGTTTGATACAAGAGTTTGTTATAGTTAATCAAAATCCTGGCAAATTACAATTACTTGCTCAAAGTAACTATTTGGAGGGAGTAGTTTGAGGGTCCATTGTTGAGTTTCGTATAGCCAATCTTGTTGATAACAACTTTATAAACATATTTTAAGGAAATGAAAATGACAACTGATAATCATGTGCTTTTCAGGTTCCAACAAGAAAGATAGCAGCTATTCATCTAATTTTTTTTTTTTTGGTGAAAACTAATGGCGTATCGTGTATGTGAAGACAATGCAATAAGAATTCTTGCCGGGTATTGAAAACATTCATGTCAATTTTACGGCTTCCCAATTTTGGGTCCGTCTGTTTACAATATCAGGATAATGCTATCTTCCTATATGAACTCTGGAATCATGGTTTAAACACAATATCAAAGATTAACAGACTTTTGATCATGGTCAAAAAGTTAACTCTGGCTTTCAGCTCTTGGATTTCTAAACGGGGAAGAGAAGTCGATGACGTTACCCTTTGTGTGAACCTTGGATTGTTTCCAAAAGGCAAACGGACCAATCCAAAAGGTTCACATGGTAGTGGGAGAGCAACGTTACCTGGTGGTACCCCAGCAGTGAAGTTCATATTTGAAGTGTTACCAAATCAAAATCTATGAGCTAGCTAAACAAAGTCATGACTTGTTTGTCCATTAATTAGTTTTTGACGGTGGATTGGATCCGATTTGAGCTTGGATTAATATATCAACCCAATGAAGACAAAACATAACCTTATTGAGTGCTGTCAATTAGACAATTGATGCAGAGAGTAGTGTGATAAGATAAGGCTAGCACTCGACTACGCCTTTAGAACTGATAACACAAGTATCAAACCAGAAACTTAAAACTTAAAACTTAAAATTGTAAGTCAAATCCGAATAATTTATTGAATGCTCTCCAAAATGAAAAATGTAACGCCCCACTTGAGGTATGTAGTTATTGTTTCTTCTTTTGCTCTTATTTGAGTTGGTTTCTTGGTAATATTGTTTGAGTGTTGTGTTGAATACTTGCCCTGAAAATTGGTTGAAAATAGAAGAAGTTCAGTGTGCCAAGCTTCACCGGGGCGAAGAAGAATCTTCGCCGCGGCGAAGAGGTGTTGAAGCCACGGGGGAAGCTGGCTGGACAGTTTCGCCGCGGCGACAGGCCGACCAAAAAAGTTGCTAAGTTTTAGATATTTTCTTCCCTAGGGGCAATTTGACCATTCTACCCCTAATTAGCAGGAAAAGTGGGGAGTAAATTGAAAGGATTTTTCATGGAGAATATGTTCATATGGGGGTGTGTTTGTAATGAATCAAAGGATATAGATAGAATTCCCAAAGAAGAGTAAGGGCAAAATGGGAATGCTTGTGTATAAATTTCATTAAAAGGAATTAAGACATTGCAACCCCTCATTCTTCTTCTCCAACGCCACTTTCCTCTCTTGTTTCCTCTCAATTTCTCTTTCATTTGATCAAGGAGTTTTAAAGGGCTTTTGGAGTGATTTGGGGTAGAAAATCAACCTAAGGCATCCTAAGGTAAGGATTCTTGCTTTGGTTTTGAAGCTTTGTGAGTTTTGAATATATTTGATTATTGAGGGTTTTTGTTCATTTGTTTAAGAGTAGAGAAAAAGTCAAGCAAACCAAGTGAAAAGAAGAGTTAGTGAAGTCTCTCCATAACAAGGCAAGTAAACCCCAACCCAAGTTAAGATTTGAGAATTTTCTTGATTAGGGTTTTGATAGCAATGATGTATGTATATGATATACATGTTATATGCCATGCTATTGAGGCTTAAATAGAGATTTCTAGTGCTTTGTGGTTGTTTATACATTGCAATTATAAGAAATGACATGTGGGTTGGAAAGGTAGTTTGAGATTGAATTAAAGGATATTGAGAAATCCTTTTTGGAAGTGTCTTTCTTTGGCAAGTTATGTGGCTATGTGAGGGGGTTTCTCCCCATTTTGGATGGTTAGAGAAAGATTAGAATCATTGCTATAGTAGAGTTTTATAATGCACTTGAGTTGTTTGATGAAATGCCTAATAGAGGTTTGAGTATGAGTAGTGAACCTTAATTCTTGCAACATTGCATGTTGGCATTTCATAAGTGCATGAATGGAGATGAACCTCTCCATAGGCATTAATTGTGCATTAAGAAGTGACCTAAGAAAGAGTAGGAAACTTTGTGTATGCACTTGCTCTTTGAGTAGAGAACTTTGTGGAGATAACTACTCTAATGGTAGAGAGAATGAGAAGTGCTAAAGTAGAATGTATGAGAAGAGTAGTAGAAAGGGGTTGATGCTTTGTGATCATCACCCGAATAGCCATTAGAAGTGGGTTGATGCTTTGTGATCATCACCCGATAGTTAGTAGAAACGGGTGGATGCTTTGTGATCATCAGGGTAGATGCTTTGTGATCATCACCCGGTTAATTATGAGAAAAGGGTAGATGCTTTGTGATCATCACCCGGTTAATTATGAGAAAAGGGTAGATGCTTTGTGATCATCACCCGACATTTAGTAGAAGTGGGTTGATGCTTTGTGATCATCACTCGACAGTGATTAGGAACGGGTTAATGCTTGGTGATCGTTACCCGAAAGGAACGGGTTAATGCTTGGTGATCGTTACCCGAAAGTAATGAGGAACGGGTAGGTGCTATGTGGTCTCCACCCGATAGTTACGAAAACCGGGTAAGTGCTTTGTGATCTCCACTCGGTAGTCACTAGGATAGGGTTGGTGCTATGTGAACTCCACCCTCCGATACCATGAAGAGTGGGATGGTGCTGTGTGAACGCCATCCGGCCGTACCTCCGGTAAGATGAGGCCATGACTTTTAGTAGGAAACAACTGAAAGTGTGAGGAAAGAATTAAGAGTAATACATACGGGGATAGACAGATAAAGGGTTTTACTTACTGAGCATTATTTTGTGCTCACCCCGTTATTTTCCTTTGTGGATGCAGGATCTAGGTGATGATGCATCGGAGGGGCGTCAGCAAGCGAGGAGCAATAGCTACACTGCTTTCGTTTTGTCTTTTAAAATGGCATTTTTGTAAATGACGTTCTTTGTGTATAAAAGACATATGACTTATAATGAAAAGAAAGTTTTGGGCCCAATTTTCTATTGTTATTATGCATGCATTGTATTAGTTTTCAGTAGTTGTTACAAAAAATAGGTTTATATAGGGTGACAACCAACCCTAATAAGACTCCTAATAACAACAGGAAACAAAAACTAAATCAATTAAAACAAGAAAATCTGAAATAAAATAGGAAAAAATGTGTAATTAACTAAAAATATGCCAAAACGGTGGATTTTGACCTTAAAAATGACCTCCAACCAGCTAAAATGGTTTCCATGTTGACGGTCTCAAAATAAGCTTTTCAACGGTATCTTACAGGCCCTGTAACTCTTCCCGAATCAAAAGTTATGGCCGTTTGAATGGGGCATGCTCATTTAGGCCATTTGGACCTTACGCATGGACTTCTGACGTTCAGCCCGCTCCATGAATTCATCTGTCAGATGTTCTATGTCAGGCCCCTCCACTTGAGAAAAACTCAACCTCGAGTTAAGTTGGGCATTGGGATACAATGGTTCATCAGAGGAGTGAAATGGGTAAATATCCACCACGTTAAACATCTTAGAAATTCCCACTATGTCTCGCAGATCCACAACATAGGCATTGTCATTGATCTTTTGAAAAATCTGGTAAGGCCCATACCTTTTAGGCTACAGCTTATTATTAGCCTCTACTAGGAACCTTTCCTTTCGAAGAAACACCATAACCTGATCGCCAACTCCAAAAACCTGTTTTTTGTGATGTTGGTCTGTAGCTTTCTTGTATTTGGTATTAGCTTGCTCTAACTTCTGCTTCACCTTTGCTTGAACATCTTGCCACTGAGTAGCCATATTTTCTACAATTGCACTAACACCAGGAACTTTTGGCAGCTTGATCAAGTCGAGATCATGTTGCGGGGGCTTGGTGTACACAATAGAAAAATGAGACTTTCCAGTGGCACTATGAGTAGCGTTGTTGTAGGCAAATTCTGCTTGTGATAAAGCTACATCCCACTGTTTTGGGTTATCACCACAAATACTTCGAATCAAATTGCCAAGAGTTCTGTTCACAACTTTAGTTTGGCTGTAGGTTTATGGATGAGTAGTACTGTACTTTAGAGACGAATTGAACTTCTTCCACAATGTTCTCCAAAAATGGCCAAGGAATTTGCTGTCTCGATCAGAAGTAATGGATTTAGGCACCCCATGCAGATAGTCAACCTCCTTGAAAAACAATTTGGCTATTTTGTTTGCGTCTGATGTCTTCTTACAAGGAATAAAGTTTGCCATCTTAGAAAACCTGTCAACCACAACAAAAATAAAATCTACGCCCCTTTGTGTCCGAGGCAATCCAAGCACAAAATCCATTGATAAATCCTTCCAAATATTTTCTGGAATGGGTTAAGGCATATACAAACCAGTGTTTTGGGACTGCCCCTTGTAGTTTGGCATATGTAACATCGCTGCACAAACCTTGTCACGTCTCTCCTTAAGTGTGGCCAATAATATCGATCACCAACAACAACAAGCATTTTGTCATGCCCTAGGTGACTAGCAAGACCTCTACCATGCAAATCTCGAATAAGCTTCTCTCTCAAGGAAACTTTAGGGATGCAAAGCTGGTTGCCTCGCATGAGAAACCCATAATGAATGTGAAAGTCTCCAGCAGATTGATTTGTAACACATTGTTCCCATATCTTCTGAAAATCTCCATCTGTTTCATATAATTCCTTCACTGTCTCAAACCCCACAACTTCTTGTCTCATGGTCACCAATAAATCAACGTGTCTACTCAATGCATCTACTACTTTATTTTGTATTCTCGCCCTATCCCTTAGCTTGAAAGGAAATTTCTACAGAAACTGAGTCCATCTAGCATGCATGTCTTTACTAATTCGCTTCTGACTATTTAAATACTTCAATGCTTTATGGTTAGAGTACAAAACAAACTCACGCCCTACTAAATAGTGCTCTTAAGTCTTCAAAGCACGCACAATGTAATAAAACTCCTTATCATACATAGACCATTTATGCCTTACATCACTGAGTTTCTCACTGAAGTAAGCTACTAGTCTCTTATTTTGTGAAAGGATAGCTCCTATTCCCACACCACTAGCGTCACACTCAACTTCAAACAAGGCTTCAAAATTGGGCAGTGCTAAAACAGGGGTAGTGCACAATTTCTCCTTTAACATAGTAAAGCTAGTTTCAGTCTCCTCACTCCATTGGAACTTCCCTTTCTTCAGACATTCTGTAATAGGTGCTACAATACTACTGAAATTTATGATAAAACGCCTATAGAAGGTCGCCAACCCATGGAAACTTCGGACATCTATTACTGTTTTTGGGGTAGGCCACTCCCTAATTGCTCTAACCTTTTTTTCATCTACTCGAATACCATCTGCCCCAACAATATAGCCTAGGAACAACAACCTTTTTGTCATAAAACTACAATTCTTCAGGTTCACATACAACTTGTTTTTTCTGCAAAACTGTTAGTACCTCACGCAAGTGTTGAATGTGCTCTTCATCTACTTGACTATAAATACAAATATCATCAAAATAAACAACTACAAACTTCCCAATAAAAGGTCTCAGTACCTGATTCATTACTCTCATAAAAGTGCTTGGTGCATTCGACAACCCAAATGGCATCACAAGCCACTCATATAAGCCCTCATTTGTCTTGAAAACTGTTTTCCACTCGTCCCCAAGTCTAATTCAAATTTGGTGGTATCCATTCTGGAAATCAATCTTCGTAAACACTTGTGCCTCGTGCAACTTATCAAGCATACCATCCAGCTTGGGAATCGGAAACTTGTACCCTACAGTAATTTTATTTATAGCCCTACTATCCACACACATCCTCCAACTCCCATCTTTCTTTGGCATTAGTAAGGCAAGAACTGCACATGGACTCATGCTCTCTTGGATGTACCCTTTTGCCAGTAATTCCTCCACCTTTTCTTTCAGAATCTCGCTCTCAGTTGGACTCATCCTATAATGAGGTAGGTTTGGCAAGCTAGCTCTAGGGTTTAGATCAATATAGTGCTAAATATTCCTTATAAGTGGTAACCCGTTAGGTAATTCCTCTGGCATCACCTCACTAAACTCTTCTAACAATGGCTTGATTGCTTCTGGGTACTCTTCTATCTTCAACTTCTCTTTGGTTATCAATACTTGCTTCATAATCAAGGCATGCATCACCCTTAACACCTTGAAAGCAACTTCTAACTTTGACCCTGAATATGTAACAGTAAAGAAGGTCCGCCCCTCCACTTTAGAAGCTTTGGGTTTGGAACTCTTTTTCATTGGCAACAAGGTGAATTTGATGCCATCTTTCTCCAACTTATAGGTATTTTCTCTCCGGTCATGTTTTGCTGCCACATCAAATTGCTATGGCTTGCCAAATAATAAATTACAAGCATCCATATCCACTACATCAAAATATACCTCATCTATGTATTGCCCAATGGAAAAAGGAACCTTGCACCGGTTTATTACTTAAAGTTTCTCTGCTACCTTAATCCAGCAGATAGTGTATGCGTTGGGGTGTTTCTCAGTTTTTAGACCCAATTTCTCAACAACATCTCTACTAATAATGTTTTCACAACTACCACTGTCAATAATCATATCAAATAAAAGGTTTAATTGATGTCGCTGGGTGTTGTCCTCTTGTTTTGGCATCATCATCAGTCTCCTCACTACATAGTTCTAGCCATCATCTTCATCATCCTCATGCTCATCATCATCCCTATCTAGACCATAATAAACTTCATCACTTCTCCTCGTTCCACAACATGGACTGCTTTTCTAAGAGGACAATCACTCAATCTATAACCAGGTTGGTTACATTTGAAACACCTCCCAAGGGTTGGTTTCGCATAATCCTTTGTATCTATTATCTTCTATTTTCTAGTCGCCTTTTCTTCTTTGAACCGATCATTGTGTGCCGGAACATCCTAACTTGCCCTATTCTTTTTACTATTTGTTCTATAATTCTCCCCACTGTAATTCTTGCGTGAATAGTCTGGTCTACTCTTCTCTTGCAACAACAGTTCAACCTTTAATGTAAAGTTTCGTGCTTCTACTAAATTTCACATTACTTGCACCCTTATTTTGTCTTTGATAACTACTTTCAAACCCTCCAAATATCTTGCAACCTGCTGGCCTTCAGCCTTTCTCAAGTCATTCCTTTCTGCCAACCTCATAAACTCTGCGGTATTTCATGCACATATTTCTGTCCTTGATGACATCTCTGGTACTACTGGAACAAGATCTGTTCATAATCAGGAGGGAGAAAATCCCTTTGTAACAGTTGCTTCATTCTATACCATGTTCTAACTGGTGCTCTTCCCTCATGAAATCTTCTAGCCTGTAATCTTTCCCACCAAGTAGAAGCTCAT
This sequence comes from Pistacia integerrima, assembly GCA_026225825.1. Classification (NCBI taxonomy): domain Eukaryota; kingdom Viridiplantae; phylum Streptophyta; class Magnoliopsida; order Sapindales; family Anacardiaceae; genus Pistacia; species Pistacia integerrima. The sequence continues at coordinate 1,367,104 of CM047749.1, read as the reverse complement.
TCCTTCAATCTACATACGACCAACTTCACTCTTCTCTCCTCTAGGATCTCTGTATATTCAAAAAACCTATCTACATTTGCCATCCAATCCAAAAAATCTTCAATATTTAAATTACCATTAAAGCAAGGAATATCTACCTTTAATCTAAACTCGTTGGATTCTTTGTCACCATACTAATTTTTGACATACCCAATGTTCCTTTCAGGCTCTCCATAATAATCATCTTCTTCGTCAGACTCTTCTATGTAAACTAGTTGTTTACGTCTATTTGTAAAAACAGTCTGCCAATAGGCTGTCTGAGCGGTATCATCCTTGGTACATTGCCTTTTGTCATTCCTATTTCTGTTGGCATCTACGCTCAAAGCATCAAGTTGATCTACAATTTCTTCAAAGCGTAATTCCAAATGTTGGAATCTGAGATCCATTCGTTGCTCCAAAGCCCTCAACGCCACCCTTTGCGAGGTCTCAACTCCCTGATCTTTGTCATGAGAACCGCCGCCACCTATAACTTCATCACCTGCCATTAGATCAGATGAACTTTTCCTGCTCTGATACCAACTGATGCAGAGAGTAGCATGGTAAAATAAGGCTAGCACTCGACTACACCTTTAGAACTGATAACACAAGTCTCAAACCAGAAACTTAAAACTTAAAATCGTAAGTCAAATCTGAATAGTTTATTGAATGCTCTCCAAAACAAAAAATAGGTTTATATAGGGTGACAACCAACCCTAATGAGACTCCTCATAACAACAGGAAGCAAAAACTAAATCAATTAAAACAAGAAAATCCGAAATAAAATAGGAAAAAATGCGTAATTAATTAAAACGGCCCCGAAACATGCCAAAACGATGGATTTTGACCTCCAAAATGACCCCGAGTCAACTAAAATGGGTTGGCACATTGATGGGCTCAAAATAAGCTTTTCAATGGTATCGTACAGGTCTCGTAACTCTTCCTGGATCAAAAGTTATGGCCGTTTGAATGAGGCATGCTCATTTAGGCCTTTTGGCCTTATGCATGGACTTCTGACGTTCAGCCTACTCCATGAATTCATCCACTAGACATTCTACATCAACAATTACATGATTTGTACTCACTTTTCCACATTTTGAGGACTACCTTTTGAATTAGAAGGATCAAAATATCTCTAAATGAATCCTAAACAACTGCCTATGATGTTCATAATCACTACAGACATGGTTGGGGGCAACACAACGATTGATGAAGTGAAGTGAGCAGTTGCTAAAACCACACCTAAGGAAGAATTTTGTAAGACAACCTACAAGCATAACATAATGAGAATTTATTTATAAATACTACAATGATTAATGTTGCCAGAGCTAAAAAAATGCCACAAAGATATGATATTTTGACATTTAACTCTCATTTCAACACATTCATAATCATCATTCAATTTCAATTAGCTAGAGAAGAAATAATTGATATGGATTAACATTGAATAGACCTATATATACCTCGATTGATATTGCTCATCTTTGCTGTTCTTTGAATCCGCCCGTAGTTGCAGTGAGATACCTGCAGAGCATATATCAATAAATTGTATATTAACCACTTTGAAGAAAAAACATTAAAATTTTCATCCATGATAAACGTTAAAGTATCCTTGTAGGCATAGCTAGCTTAGGTCTAAACTAACAAACCAACACCCCATCTTGGCCACTATAATCAACAAACTTCTCATTTTCGAGTGCAATGAACTATAGTATTCCGTAACTACTTAACCAGACCATAATATGTGTCACTGGCAGTAAAATATTAGATATGTTAAAATAATTTATATCTTGCATACCAAAAATAGATAGGAAATAAGAAATCCATCTGCTCTTCCTCAAACAATATAAATGAACAACTCTTTCCCAAATGTGAATAAAATTGTATTTATGAGAATACTATAGCCAATAAGACCTGAATTTTATCTGGGTTGGCTTCAATATCTCGCTGGTTTACCAGGAATCCTAAGAATTTTCCTGAGCCCACTTTAGATTATTCAGTCGCATTTGGTATTTTTTGAGGATACCGAACATCTCCCCCAGGTGATCAATGTGGTCCTCTGCAACCTTTGATTTGACGAGCATGTTGTCTATGTACACCTCAATGGTTTTTCCGATCTACTTAGCAAACATTTTGTTCACTAAGTGCTTGTAAGTCACCCCAAGGTTCTTCAGTCCAAACGGCATAACCCTATAATAATAGATCCCCCGATCAGTAATAAAGGAGATGTGTTCCTCATCGGGCTAGTACATTGGGATTTGGTTATATCCCGAGTACGCATCAATGAAGCTTAGTAGCACATTCCCTGCTGTCGCATCTACTAGTTGGTCGATCCGAGGTAGTGGAAAGTTGTCTTTAGGACATCCTTTATTGAGGTTCGTGAAATTGACACAAGTCCACCACATGCTATTCGATTTCTTCTCTAATACCAGGTTGGCAAGCCAATTCAGATACTTTACTTCCTTGATGAAGTCAATATTTAGGCATTTATCAACCTTATCCTTGAGCGGTTGAGATCGTTCAAAATCCATCAACCTTCTTTTCTACTTGATTGGTCGGGCTTCTGGGTCGACATTCAAATGGTGGCTCATCACCTCGGGGATGATCTCCACCATGTCCGCATGTACCCAAGTGAACACATCGACATTCTTTTTTAAGAACCCCACCAACTTATCTGCCAATTCGTCACCTAGATTATTCTCGATCTTTAGAATGCAAGTTGGGTCTTCCTCGCTAATGGAAACCTCGCAAAACTCTTCTGCCGGCCTAGATGCTGGTTCCTCTTTATGGATGTGAGGATCAATTGTATCTTCCAGAGGCTCGAGCTTAGTCTTGGTATCTGCAATGACCATAGTCTTTGGAAGCGACCATTATTTAGTTGTAGTCAATGCTCTGTTGTAACATTCCCTGGAATCTTTTTGACAGTTCCTGACCAATCTAATTCCATCCGGAGTGGGGAACTTCATTGTAAACCCCACCAATACGTCCAAGGGTATAATAGTCTTTTCCTTTTTATGTGTTAAGTTAACTACTATGCACATGCCTTAGGGGTAAAGTGGTAAAAGAATGATGATATTTTGTTGGCTTGACAAGATAAAGATGATGAAGGATTAAGGAGTAATTAAAAGACAATTGTTAAGGGAAAAAAGGAAAATAATGTTATAGGACATTAAATGCAAAAGACAAATGTCAAATGAATAATTCTTTTGCAAAAAACAAAAAAAAAAAAAAAAAAAAGAAAAAAAAGAAAAAAAGAAGAAGAAGATATTAGGTGGTATGTGTCAGCCAACATATGTCTTCTACCACTTTTCTTTATCTTCTTCAAGTTTTCTACAATCTTCCATAATTTTCTTCACTACTCCATTAAAATTTCAAGTCTTTTAGTTGCAATCTCTTAAGTGTCTTATATTTCTTCCTTTATTAAGGATATTAGGAGGTAAAGTTCAACTCCTTATCTTATATCAATATTGTGTATTTCAAGTTATTGAAGTTTCCTTATAATTTATGTTAGGAAAAGGGTCAATTGGAGATAAGGAGGAGGAAATTTGCAAAGGAGTGTGGTTTCTTGACATAAGGTAAGGGAAACCTCCCTTTAATAGGAAATAAGAATTAGGTTTCTAGGGTTAGTATTAGGGAACCTTAATTCTTGTCACACAATAGTAATTGAGCTTGGTTTAATGCTATAATTGATGGATTTATATGTGAATTGTAAAAACATTAAAGTTTGATGACAATCAATGGAATTAGTTGTGACATGAGTTTTTAACATATTAGAAGGGACGTTATTATTGATCATTTAACATGTTTTCACAGGGGAGAATGGTTAGGAAAGGTTAGGGAGTAAGTAGAGGTAAATAGGTAAGGAAAAACCCTAAAATAGGCATGTTACCATGGTTGCCCTGTCACAGCCGTGACCTTCTGAGTGATTTTTGGGTATTTTACCGATTGAACTGGGTTGAGACCTAAACATAAAAGTTGTAGCCCTATATCTAAGCTTTAAAAATAGACAAGATCATATCAATCCGATGTGTATAACTCAAGTTATGCCTTCTTGAATCTGACCTGTGCAGAATGATTACCTCAAAAGTGCTTCTAATTTCTTAATTTATTTTTGGCCTAATAATCTATGACTGATTCCAAGTATGGAAATGATGCTTAAAGGGTTTTGAAGTATGTTTGAATGAGTGATATTTATGATTAGTTAATGATTGTATGAGCATATATAGTTGATGTAATGAATGACCATGGAGGTTATGTATTACCTAATTATGAGCTTGTGTATGTATAAACAAGCGTAAGTATGATATGTTCTATGAATTTGTTATGCATCCACGAAATGGTCATGATGAAATGATATGTTCATATATGGAAAGTGTATGTTTTTTTAAGAATGAAGCATGTCAAGCATATTAATGATGAAAAAAGGGGGGGCTTGATCCCAAGTTTGAGCAAAATGCTTCCAAGGTACATAGACATGCATTTTTGTGAAGAAAAATGATTTGTAAATTTTATGGAAGATGTTGGCATGTTATGGGGAACCTGAGCTCACTCATGCACATGTCTAGACCAAAAGAAATGAACAGTCCATAGCGTGCATGACCATGGGGACTGTGTTATAAGTTAAGGTTAGCTCATTGGCCAAAGGTTCCGTAATCCATGCCTCAGCTTAGTCCGATCGATAGACAGTAAAAAGGTTTTCAAAGAAAAATGTATTTATACATGCATGACATTGATGTGCATTATTCATGAACATTAAAGGAAAGCATTGCATGAATTATATTATGCACTATGATATGGATTGAATATGCTATGTTATATTACTTTTATGTTATTAACGTTTGGTTCATGTACAAGTAAATAAGATGCTTCCTAAGTTTAAGAATGTTACATAGGGTTAAATGATCGATACCCTTACTAAGTGATTAGCACTTATTTCCCTAGTTTCCATGTTTTGCAGGTAATGGTTAAAGTGGTAACGGCGAGCGGCAATCAAGGAGGCTTGGGGGCATGCATGTTTTTGTTCAAACTAAACTTATGATGTTATATAAAGGATGTTGCTTTTGAATTTAATGTATATAGTTTAATGTTTATAATCTAAGTTTTATGAAATAGTAAATATGTTTTGCTTATAAATTATGGGAGATATTTTATATTTGCTTCCGCTATTAAACAATTGATGTTGTTGTTTTCTTTAAACCATATTTTTCATATATAGTCATTCTTGATAGGTTGAGTAAGAGAGTAATGTAAATAAGAAGAGAAGTTTTTATTTATGTATTTTCATATAGTACATGTGTGTAATCAGGATTTACGATTTAAACTACACAACCTTCCAGGCGTGAATTCTCTAATTTTCCATCCTAATGGAATACTTAGAGGGTACCCGGCTGGAGGGCGTTGTTACATTCATCACCTAGCATCAAACCGAGGAGACTGCATTTAGCTCGTCCAACAGTGGCCTTTCCTAGTATAACATTAAAGGTTGTTAGGCAGGCGGCCACCAAGAACTCTGCCATGATTGTCATTATCTCGGGCTCTTCCCTAAGTGTCACGGGTAGGTCTATTGTCCCTTTGGGAACTAGGCTGTCTCCGGTGAACCCATACAATAGTGACGTGCATTGTTTCAGATCTCGCTCAGTGAACCTCATTTCTTAGAAAGCTCCCAAGAAGATGACGTTGACTACACTGTCGTCATCAACCATTATCCAGTAAACTCTGCTGTTACCAATCCTCATTGGGATTACAATCGCATCATGGTTATGGCGTGGTACTAGGTCTCTTTCTTCGTTTGTGAAGCCTATTACTTCACTTTTAGTCTTAGACTGCTTTGGAACCCTTGCTTCGCAACTCAGTACTCGGGGAACTAAGTCTGTCCTAGCTTCTCGCGCATATTGCTCGCGAGCATGCCTAGAGTTGCATGCAACTTTAAGCCCCCCGTACATCATTCTTACCATGACGTCATTGACTAGTGGGGGTGGTGGAGCTTGTTGGCTCTGGTCATTCTGCTTGTTACGAGCTTGGTTCCCCTTGACAAACTCTTTCAAATAACCGCTCTTTATCAGGTCCTTGATTGCATCTTTTAGAGTTCTACAATCATTGGTGTTGTGCTTGATATCCCTGCGGAACCTAGAATACTTTTGCCGATCTCTTCTGCTAGGTGCTCCCCTCATTTTCTCTGGGGGAGGTAACCTTCTGGCCTCACAAGAGACCTCGTAAATGTGAGCTACATCCTCTACCAAAGGAGTATACTCTGCGTATCAAGGGAAAGGCTAGTACCTATTTCGGTCCCTATCACCTTGATCTTGGCCTCTCCTTTTATTTGGTGGGTGGTCTTGTTGTTGGTCAGAGGCTTTTCTTGAGGAGCTACCGGCTAAGGTTGCCAGTGATCAATAAGGTCCGAATTGGCTCTTTTTGGTAGAATTTGGCCAAACTTACATGGTCTTCACTTTGGAGTTCTTTCTACAACTCTGTTTGTGGCCTTATTCCAACGATCAATAAGGTCTGAATTGACTCTTTCGGAGCATCTGCAACTTTGGACTGCTCGTTCTGGAACCTTGTTAAATATGAGGTTAGAGATTCGTTTTTCTACCCTTGATAAAATAAAACGGAATATTCACCTTCTTTTTCAGTACAGAAAAATAGTTAAAAATATAAAAAAAAATGGGTACAATTTCATGTATCAAACACAGAGCTTCAAAACCCAAAACTATTTTCCAAGCATTGGGATGGAGCTGGCTAGGTGTAACGTTATAAGAAATCATAACTTCTTCGACAAATGGAGAGAAAGAAGGAGCAAGACCAAATCGCAGAAAAGTTTCAAAAGACGTAAAAAACCCAAGAGGGGACTTTGAATTTATAAAAACAATTACATGGCAAGAAATCAAAATCGTCAGGGATATTGTAATCTCTTTGGAAATTCAAAAGATCATCACAGGTAATTGTGCTAGGGATTTCTGTAATCAACATAGTTAGACAAAAAAATGAAATCTAATTAAAACCCAGAAGAAAAAACTGAACTTACCCACAAACTGTTGGTTAATACAGGTAAGAACGGAATTGAACAGCAATGTGAGCCAATAAATATAATCGATTTAATCAGTAAAGTATTCTAATTCAGTTTGTTGATACATACGAAAGCTGTTCAAGTACAACTTTGCTTACAAAGTCACCGGAAAAAATGCCTTTAATCCCCAATTTGCTTTTAAAGATGACGAACACATTAAACGGCCACATTTTAATCAAATGAAAAATGTCCAACTCTAGACATAATTACATTTGATAAACAACTTATTGTATTCATTTAAAATAGTAACAAAATATTTAATAATTTAACAACTATAATTAATTATGAATTTCATAGTTTCATTATTGTTTAAAAAAAATGAAGATTTTAAAATATAAAAGTCTATCGAACTATAAATTTCATGATGATTTATCTTGTAAAATTTAATTTGCTCATTAATGTTTTACTCATAATAAACTGTAATTGAGATGAATTTGATCCTATAAATAAATGTTGATGTAAAATTCATGGCATTTGTAAATATGTATATAAATACTTATGTGAATTTCAAGGGACTCATACATTGTATATGTTATGAAATGTTATGTTGAACTGGTTATTAAAATTAATGACATTGCTATATATATATTGTAACGCCCACACGGAGGTATGTAATTAAATTTATGTTTTTATAGCCCTTAGTTGATTTTGGTTAAAGTTATTTTGAGAGAATGTGAAGAAAATGCATTAAACTTGTATTAAGGGTAAAATGGTCTTTTCACTCAAAATTAGTTGAAACTGTGGGGAGTGAAAAGAGATAGAATTTCATGGAGAATGCAATAAAAATGAGGGCATTATGGTAATTGACTAAGGGACAAAGATGAAATTTCTAAGAAAGTGTAAGGGCAAAATGGGAAAGTATGTTTGTAAAATAAGATATTAAGCGTTTAGTCTTACAAACTCCCTTATTTCTCTTCTTCCACCGCCACTTTCCTTCTCCATTTTCTCTCAACTTTTCACTCAATGTTCCAAGGATTTTTGAGTGGATTTTGACAAGGTTTTGGTTCTATGCAACAAGAGGTAATAATTCTTGCTCTATATATAAGATTTACTTGTGTAGAAGTTGAATTCTTATTAAGTTTATGCTTAGGGTTAAGAGGAAATTTGAGTCCAACAAGAGTAGAGAGCTTTAGTGGAGACTACTCAAGTATAAGGTAAGTAAATCCAACTCAAAATCCAACTCAAGTTAAAGTTTAAGAAATCAATTGAGTAGAGATTTCTTTAAGAATGTATATGTTATGATTGTTGGGAAATTGAGATGAGATTGGTGATTATTTATGCTAGTTGTTGGAGATATTTGAGTATGAGAAGTGTTTTTGATTGTATGATGATAGATTGAAGTTTGGTTGAAATTGGAAGAGTTTAAGAAAGTTTTGGGAGTGTTTTGCTGTGACAGGGATTGTGATGATACAAGAGAGTTTTACTCTCATTTTGGATAGTTTAAGAAACAAATAGAATTATAGTTAAAGTAGAGTTTGTTTATGCACATTTATTGTTTGATGAAATGCCTAAGAGAAGCATGAGTATGAGTAGAAACCTTAATTTTATGCAACATTGTATATTTGCATTTCATGAGTGCATTTAAGTAAGAATTCTAAGCATGAGCCATCCATATGCATATATTTGTATATATGTAGTACTTAAGAAAGAATAAAGAATTTTAAGAATAAAACACTTTAAGAATAAATAGAAAGAAGGAAAAAGCACTAAAGAATTAAAGAAAGAAAAAAACGTTAAAGAAGAGAAAAGAATAGGTTGTTGTGATGGGGAACTGTGGGTGCTAAGAAGAAATTCCCACATACACATCACCTTAATTGAGTGGCATAAGAAGAAGAAGAAATGTACGACCCGTAAGAGTGTATGTGGATGAGGGTTGTACCAAGAAGAATTCCTATATGCACGCCATCTTACTTGAGTGGCCTAAGAAGAAAGAAAGAATTTGTACGGTCCGCAAGAGTGCATGTAGATGAGGAATGTACTCACTCACACGGCCAAGGTTCCAAATCCATGCATCAACCGAGTCCGATCAGCAAAGAATAAGAAAAGAAAGAATAAGAATAAGAGTAATGAAAGAAAGAATAAGAATAAGAAGAGAAAGAATAAGAAAGAATAAGAATAAGAAAAAAAGGAATAAGAAAGAACAAGAACAAGAAAGAAAGGAGAAGCTTGAGCAAGCAAAACAAGAAAGAAAAGAAAAGAATAGAAAGAAAAGAAAAGAAATAGAAAGTAGAAAGAAAAATTCATTTTTATGCATTATTGCATATGCATATCATTCATGTATATTACCATGAATTCCATCATGGTTAGAAAGAATAGAAAGAAAGAACAGAGAGAAGGAAAGAATAGTGAGAATTAGGAAGAAAGAAAGAACTGTAAGAATTAGAAACAGAGAAAGAAAAGAGAAAGAACTAGGAACGAAAGAAAGAAGAAGAGAATTAAGTAAGGAAAGAACCAAAGAAGGAGAAGAGATAAGGGATTTACTTACTGAGCATTTTTGTGCTCACCCCGTTGTTTTTTCCATGTTTTGTAGAAAATAGTGAGCAGCGGTTGGAAGGAAGTTGACAAGCGGAGAGAATTGGCATTACTGTCCACCGTTGCTAAAGTTTTTGTACTTGTTATTTTGGTATATGTAAGGAATTATATTTTATAAGTAAAGAAAATTTGGGTCCAACTATTTTTCATATGCTAAGTATGTATGTTTTTATTGTATATGTTATAAAGTATACTAGTAGAAAGAAGTCATTACATTTTTGGTATCAGAGCAAAGATTTTGGGATTTGACAGTGTGCCACTCTCACCGCCGCGATGTTCCGTAGCTGACCGTTGTAAGTTAAATTTTCTTTCCTTACTTAAAGTGTTCCATTTTGTAGATGAGACGTAGAACCTGAGCACGTAGTAAGAAAATCGTGAGTATGGGGGAACCTACTCCCCCTGGCCTTGATGAAGCTAGAATACGGGGGATTGTACAGCAAGTCTTAGTAGAAAGACAGGGGAGAGTTAAACCAGAAAGAATTGAAACCCCCATTCAAATACCGCCTATTAGAGGGGAAAGAGAAAGGCCGGTACCTTAGACAATACAAAATCAGATTGAACCGATTTATGGGCTTCCAAGTCAACATCAGCTGTTAGAATTTAAATGTACAACAGACCCTTTAGTGACAGAAGAATGGTTTAGGTCCGTTGAGCGTACGACAATAGTGTTTCTTATGACAGACAGGGAGAAGATCCGGTATGCTGGTTTCTTGTTTCGGGGTGATGCCCGAATTTGGTAGGAATTGATGGAAGACACTCATGATGTTCCTATGATGACCTGGTGCGAGTTTAGAAGATTGTTTGATGCTGAGTATAGAACAGTCAATCGGGTACATGAGAAGATACAAGAGTTTATTAATTTAAGCAAGGGTCGAGTACAGTGAAAGAGTATTCTGTGAGGTATAATTCCCTTGCCAGGTTTGCACTCAGAATAGTCAAAACCCCAAAATTGAGAAGAGATAAGTTTGTCCATGGGTTGAAGCCAGAGATAGCCCGGGATGTAATGATAGGAGTTGAGCCCCCTCAAACCTATAGTGAAGCTTTAGAGCGAGCTTTAAGGGCAAAAATTTTTGTAAACAAGCTCACCCCAGCGGGACCAAGTGAACCCTCTCCTGCTTCGCAGAGAGAAAGATTTGAGAGTGCAAGAAATAGAGAAGTGAAGAATAAGAAGACGTTTCAGCCAAAGAAGAACATAAAAGATTAGCAGAATAAACGGCCGAGAATAGTGAAGTTTCCCCCATGTCCTAAATGTGGGAAGACTCATCCAAGAGAGTGTCTGAAAGAGTTAGGCCGTAATGTATGTTATCGATGCTGGCAGCCAGGGCATCTGATGAAAGATTGTAAAGTTCCTCTTCCATCTCGCAAAGACAAGGTTGCAGGCACTAATGCCAGGGTGTTTACAGTAGCACAAGGTGAAGCAGAGGCCAGCCTATCAGCTGTTACTGGTTAGTTATTATTTCATGCAGTTCCTCTTTATGTTTTCATTGATTCTGGAGCCACTCATTCATTTATATCTTATGGGATGATAGAAAGATTAGGTTTGAAACCTACCAGAGTGAGTCGACCCATTAAGATAGAGTTACCTGATGGGGTTAGTGTTATGACCCATCAGATGTTGTTAGGAGAGTCCGTGGTGATCCATGGTCAGGAGTTAGCAATTGATTTAATAGTGTTTGATATGCTTGACTTTTATATTATTTTGGGTATGGATTTCCTAAGGAGGTATGGAGTAGAACTTGATTGTCGGAAGAAGAAAGCGAAATTTAATCTCGATAGTGGAGATAAGTTTAGTTTCGGAGAGGGCCATCAATTGAGTATGTTGATTAGTAGCATGAAGGCTCGAAAGATGCTAAAAAAATGGTGTTCTGGGTATATAGCCCATGTCGTGCAAAGTAGAGATGTCCTACAACCAGAATTGTAGAGTGTGCCAGTAGTCCGAGAATTTCCAGATGTATTTCCTGAAGACTTATTGGGTTTGCCTCCGGAAAGAAAAGTTGAGTTTAGTATTGAACTAGAACCAAGGACAACGCCGATTTCTAAAGCCCCTTACCGAATAGCCCTAGCTGAGCTTCAGGAATTGAAGAAGCAACTCCAAGAGCTCCTAGATAAAGGTTTTATCCGACCAAGTCATTCTCTTTGGGGAGCTCCAATCTTGTTTGTAAAGAAGAAAGCTGGGTCATTATGGATGTGTATTGATTACAGAGAGTTGAATAAAGTGACAGAGAAGAATAAATACCCGTTACCTCGGATAGATGATCTTTTTGATCAGTTAAAGGGTGCAGCAGTATTTTCCAAGATTGATTTGAGGTCAGGTTATCATCAGGTAAAAGTGGCATAACAAGATGTAGCTAAGACTGCCTTCCGGACAAGATATGGGCATTATGAATTTGTGGTGATGCCTTTTGGGTTAACTAATGCCCTAGCAGTCTTTATGGACTTAATAAACCGGGTGTTCCATGATTGTCTGGATCAGTTTATAATGGTATTTATTGATGACATCCTAGTTTATTCGAAGTTGAGAGAAGAGCATGAGGAACACTTAAAATTTGTGCTGTAGCGATTGAGAGAAAAGAAGTTGTATGCCAAGTTTTCTAAATGTGAGTTCTGGCTTGATCAGGTGATATTTATGGGCCATATTGTTTCCAGCGAGGGGATTTTAGTGGATCCTAGTAAAGTAAAGGCAATCCTAGAATGGGAAAGGCCGAAGACAGTAAAAGAAGTGAGGAGTTTCTTGGGACTAGCTGGTTACTACCATCAGTTTGTGGCATGGTTTGCCTAGTTGGCTAAGCCATTGACAACTCTTACCAAACAAAGAGTTCCTTTTATATGGTCAGTTGCCTGTGAAGAGAGTTTTCAAGAGTTGAAGAGAAGATTAATGACAGCTCCCGTGTTAGTGTTACCACAGGAGGGTGTAGATTATGACATTTATACAGATGCCTCACTATAGGGACTTGGTGCCGTATTGATGCAGTTAGGTAGGGTTATAGCTTATGCTTCTCGTCAATTGAAAGAGTACGAAACAAGGTACCTTACACATGATTTAGAATTGGCAGCAGTAGTCTTTGCCTTGAAGATTTGGAGGCATTACCTTTATGGTGCCAAGAGTAATATCTATACCGATCATAAGAGTTTAAAGTATTTCTTTACTCAAAAGGAGTTGGATATGAGACAGAGAAGATGGCTAGAGCTGGTTAAAGATTATGAGTGTGAGATTAAGTATCAACCGCGGAAAGCTAATGTAGTAGCCGATGCTTTGAGCAGAAAAGCTTACTTGTCCTGACTCACAAGACAGAAAGAGTTAATGAAAGAGTTTTGTAAAGAGTAGATTGAGGTCATATCAGGAAGGACTGCCAGGTTAGAGGTTCAATCTACCTTACTAGGAGAAATTAAAGAAAAGAAACTAACCGATGAATGGTGTCAGAGAATAGTTCGACAGGTGCATGAGGGCAAGACATTAGAGTTTCAGTTGTTGGTGATGTCCTCCGTTTTAGGAGTCGATTGTGTATTCCTCAGGATGATAAGTTGAGAAAGAGAATCCTTATAGAGGCTCATGACACACCGTACATTGCTCATCCTGGAGCAACCAAGATGTATCAAGATTTAAAGAAAGGCTATTGGTGGCCAAGTATGAAGAAAGATATTGCAGAGTTTGTAGCTAAATGCCTGATTTGTCAGCAAGTGAAAGTAGAACACCAGAGGCCATTAGGGTTGCTTCATCCACTTAGTATTCCTGAATGGAAATTGAAGAGTATCTCGATGGATTTTATTACAGGTCTCCCTAGAGTGCAGAAAGGATACAATGCTATATGGGACTGATTGACTAAATCAGCCCATTTTCTTCCAGTAAAGGAGAGTACCACTTTGGATCAATTGGCCCAGATGTATATTAAAGAGATAGTAAGACTTCATGATGTACCCAAGACAATAGCATCAGACAGAGATTCCATATTTGTCTTAGCTTTCTGGATGAGTTTACAGAGGAACTTGGGTACCAGGTTGGCTTTTAGTACCTCTTATCATCCTCAGACAGATGGCCAGAGGGAGAGAACAAATCAAGTGCTTGAAGACATGTTGAGAGCATACTGTATGGATTATAAAGTATCCTGGCATGAGATGTTACCCTTAGTGGAGTTTGCTTATAATAATAGCTACCAGTCTACAATTAAGATGGCTCCTTACGAGGCTTTGTATGGTAGACGGTGTAGATCTCCACTGCATTGGGGTGAGATGGGCGAGAAAGATGAGTTAAATATAGCTCTTGGGCCAGAAATGACTCAGAAAATGATAGAAGATGTGAAACTGATCAGAAGCAAAATGAACCAAGCCCAAGATAGGCATAAAAGCTATGTTGATCTGAAAAGAAAAGAAGTTGAGTTTGAAGTGGGTGACAAAGTTTTTCTGAAAGTTTCCCCCTACAAACGGGTGATGCGTTTTGGTAATAAAGGAAAGTTAGCACCGAGATTCATTGGTCCATTTGAGGTGTTACAGCGAGTAGGAAAGGTGGCCTACAAATTAGCACTACCACCCAGTATGGACAAAGTTCACAATGTATTTCATGTCTCGATGCTTCGAAGGTATATAAGTGATCCCTCCCATATTTTGAGCATAGAGGACGTAGACTTGGAAAAGAATCTTGTATATGAGGAGCATCCAGTACAGGTTTTGGACAGAAAGATTAAAGAGCTCCGGAACAAGAGTATCCTTTTAGTGAAAGTCCTCTGGAGAAATTATAAAGTTGAAGAAGCTACATGGGAGGTGGAGCAAGATATGCGAATCAGAACCGTTAGAGTTGTTTGTTTGAATTTTGGGGACGAAATTCTTATAAGAGGGGGAGAATTGTAACGCCCACATGGAGATATGTAATTTAATTTATGTTTTTATAGCCCTTAGTTGATTTTGAGAGAACGTGAAGAAAATGCCTTAAACTTGTATTAAGGGTAAAATGGTCTTTTCAATCAAAATTAGTTGAAATTGTGGGTAGTGAAAAGAGATAGAATTTCATGGAGAATGCAATAAAAATGAGGGTATTATGGTAATTGACTAAGGGACAAAGATGGAATTTCTAAGAAAGTGTAAGGGCAAAATGGGAAAGTATGTTTGTAAAATAAGATATTAAGGTCTTACAAACCCCCTTATTTCTCTTCTTCCACCGCCACTTTCCTTCTCCATTTTCTCTCAACTTTTCACTCAATTTTCTAAGGATTTTTGAGTGGATTTTGACAAGGTATTGGTTCTAGGCAACAAGAGGTAATAATTCTTACTATATATATAAGATTTACTTGTGTAGAAGTTCAATTCTTATTAAGTTTATGTTTAGGGTTAAGGGGAAATTTGAGTCCAACAAGAGTAGAGAGCTTTAGTGGAGACTACTCAAGTATAAGGTAAGTAAATTCAACTCAAAATCTAACTCAAGTTAAAGTTTAAGAAATCAATTGAGTAGAGATTTCATTAAGCATGTATATGTTATGATTGTTGGGAAATTGAGATGAGATTGGTGATTATTTATGCTTGTTATTGGATATATTTAAGTATGAGAAGTGTTTTTGATTTTATGATGATAGATTGAAGTTTGGTTGAAATTGGAAGAGTTTAAGAAAGTTTTGGGAGTGTTTTGCCGTGATAGGGATTGTGATGATACAAGAGAATTTTAATCTCATTTTGGATGGTTTAAGAAACAAATAGAATTATAGTTAAAGTAGAGTGTTAAAGTAGAGTTTGTATATGCACATTTATTATTTGATGAAATGCCTAAGAGAAGCATAAGTATAAGTAGAAACCTTAATTTTATGCAACATTGCATATTTGCATTTCATGAGTGCATTTAAGTAAGAATTCTAAGCATGAGCCATCCATATGCATATATTTGTATATATGTAGTACTTAAGAAAGAATAAAGAATTTTAAGAATAAAACCTCTAAGAATAAAGAGAAAAAAGGAAAAAGCACTAAAGAATTAAAGAAAGAAAAAAAATGTTAAAGAAGAGAAAAGAATAGGTTGTTGTGATGGGGAACCGTGAGTGCTAAGAAGAAATTCCCACATACACGCCACCTTAATTGAGTGGTATAAGAAGAAGAAGAATTGCACGACCCGTAAGAGTGTATGTGGATGAGGGTTGTACTAAGAAGGATTCCTACATGCACGCCACCTTAATTGAGTGGCCTAAGAAGAAAGAAAGAATTTGTACGGTCTGCAAGAGTGCATATAGATGAGGACTGTACTCACTTACATGGCCAAGGTTCTAAATCCATGCATCAACCGAGTCTGATTAGGAAAGAATAAGAAAAGAAAGAATAAGAATAAGAAAAGAAAGAATAAGAAAAGAAAGAATAAGAATAAGAAAGAACAAGAACAAGAAAGAAAAGAGAAGCTTGAGCAAGCAAGACAAGAAAGAAAAGAAAAGAAATAGAATAAGAAATAGAAAGAAGAACGAAAAATGCATTTTTATGCATTATTGCATATGCTTATCATTCATATATATTACCAGAAATTCCATCATGGTTAGAAAGAATAGAAAAATTATAAAGAAAGAACAGAGGGAAAGAAAGAACAGTAAGAATTAGAAACAGAGAAAGAAAAGAGAAAGAATTAGGAATGAAAGAAAGAAGAAGAGAACTAAGTAAGGAAAGAACCAAAGAAAGAGAAGAGATAAGAGATTTACTTACTGAGCATTTTTGTGCTCACCCTGTTGTTTTTTCCATGTTTTGCGGGAAATAGGTGAGCAGCGGTCAAAAGGAAGTCGACAAGCGGAGAGAATTAGCATTACTGTCCACCGTTGCTAAAGTTTTTGTACTTGTTATTTTGGTATATATAAAGAATTATATTTTATAAGTAAAGAAAATTTGGGCCCAACTATTTTTTATATGCTAAGTATGTATGTTTTTATTGTATATGTTATAAAGTATACTAGTAGAAAGAAGTCATTACATGCACTGATTGGTGTAGTTTGACACTAGCCAACGTAGTTCTATTCAAGGCTATCAATGCAGTAGTGATTGGTTGTATCGAGGAGTGTATCAAGACTATGGTGGATCGACAGATGGTCCATCACTCCTGGGTGCAAGAGAAGTTATCTCACGACGCAATTCAGTTAATGACAACGACAATAAATCTGTGATCACAGTGGAATTGAGTTGTTGCTCAATCTAATTCATTATTCCGGTCATTGGTCTAGTAACTGAATACAAATATATCGAGAGTAAACTGAGGTTGACACTATTTCTATACCCTAGTCTCAATGAGATAACAGATGATGAAAGTATTTGATTGCATGGTAACCATATCGTTGACAGGTAGCTATTTTGCTAAATTCGAATCTATCGGGTGGCCATGATGCCTTGCTAAGGGCCAATCTTGGTATACGTGTAGTGAGACGATTAATAGGTGTTAATCACGATACTACTCACTGCCGGTATGATGAAGAGCCTACGGGGTCACACACATAGAAGATAATTTAAGAATCAGTTTGTGCAAGGGGCGTTTTTGTCTTTTAGGGCAAAAGGATATTTTGGTAATCTCACAGTGCAATTAAATAAGTGAGATTATATTTAAATATATATACACATATATTTAAATGGATTATTATTATTGTTAAATGTTAATATATTTCTATAAATATATTAATTGAGTTTAATTGGAAATAATAATAATTAAAATAAAATATCATGATTGCGAGTGTTTGGATATAAGGGCTGTTTGGGTTGGAGCCCAAGCCAATTCCTCATTGGAATAGGGTTTTACACATGCACTATATAAGTGCATGTGTATTGAGAGAAATTAACTGAAGTTCATTTTTTCACTCATTTGAATAAAAGGAATCAGCCCCTATTTCTCTCTAAATCTCACGCCACCCTTGTCCATTGAATCAAAGTCTCTTTGATTCTTGATTTGGTTCTTGATGCTAAAGAGGATCTAGCAAATCCCTCTTTAGCTCTTCAGGTTATCTTCGTGTGGATTATCAATGGTTCGATCCTGTTCTTGGATCGGTGGCGAAAAGATTTAGAGACGAGTTTGAAGGAGCCTCCAAATATGCGTATGAACTCTAAACTTTACTCTGATCATTCATATTACTGCAGATTTTTTATTTAACATATAAACTATATAATCTGTGCCCTAATCTTGGTTTAAAGGAATCGGTCTATGGTTTAAAAGTTTTGTTTTTCACTGCCATTAGTTAGATAGTTTCCTAGCACTACCCTGGAAAACCACCAATCATGTTGGCTTGTTGGATTGGCTCTTCTTCTTGCAAGCTTGGACACATATTTGTAGCATGACCAACAATCGAACAAATTCCACACACCTTAGCAACTTGCACATTATTTACTACCATTTGCCTCATTAAAGAAGTTAAATATGAAAGTTGACATTCAATGCTAGAAGCATGGACTTCATTAACTTTCTTTGGTGTATGATCCATCCTTGTCCCAAATTGTTGAGAATTGGCTGCCATGTTGGAAATCAAATTCTTAGCAACTTCAGGTGTTTTGTTAACCAGTGCACCTCCACTGGCATCATCCACCATACTCCTATCCATTGGTAATAGGCCCTCATAAAAATACTGGATTAAGAGCTTATAAAGTATTTGATGGTGTGGGCAGCTTGCACACAATTTCTTGAAGCGCTCCCAGTACTCATACAAGATCTCTTCGTTGTATTATTGAATGCCGCAGATCTCCTTCCTGATATTGGCAGCTCGTGAAGTAGGAAAGAACTTCTCAAAAAAAAGCCACTTCATCTCATTCTAGGAGTTAATTGACCCCGATGGAAGATAATACAACTAGTCCTTAGCCGAATCTGGCAAGGAGAAAGGAAAAGCCTATAGCTTCACTTGCTCATCTGAGATACCTTGTGGCCTCATACTTAAACACACCACATGAAATTCCTTCAAATGCTTATGAGGATCCTCACGTACAAAACCACGGAAGGTAGGTAACAAATGTATTAGTCCTGACTTTAATACAAATGCAACATCTAAGTTAGGGTACTCAATACACAAAGGCAGTTGATTCAAATTAGGGGCAGCCGACTCCTTTAATGTTTTGTTATTATTTTCCATGACTCCCTCTTCTTTTGTGTCACTAAACGAACTGTTAGATGCTAAATCAAGGGCTATGTTGATGCTAGGCGATGAAAGAATAGCTTGCTCTCGATTCTACCGAGCCTATTTCCTTAACCTACGTGCAGTTCGTTCAATCTTTGGATCGAATGTTAAGTCACCAAGATGAGAGGACTTGGTCATAAAATAAAAAATCACGTAAAAAAAGAAAAAAAAATAAATGACAAATAATGAAAACCGGCTAGAAAATCTAAAAAAAATTATTTTTATGGCCCAAAACCATATCAAACGTTGTTTTTTGCCCTCAAGAGGGTGGGCTAGTGAATCCTTAATGGATTACCCAGTCATGTGCAGAATTTTGTTTCCTTCGAAACGGGTATTCACAACAATCCTAATTCCACCGAAAATCCTATCGTGAACAGTACTACCAAATTTTTTTTTTTTTTAGATACCCTACAAATCACAATTCTTCACAAACAAAGGTAAGAATGACACTAATTACACTGACTAATGTTATAAATCACTAAATAGAACAATAAAAATAATAAGAACACTGAATCTAATTATAACTAGTCCTCGGCAACAATGCCAAAATTTTGATGCATGCTGAGTGCAACCAAAAATTAAATTACTCTACTCACAACTTGTAATCACATTAAGTATAGGTCGATCTATCTAATCAGATTACCCAACTTAATATCACAATGAATTAATGAAATAAAAAGGAGGAAATTTTACTTCGAAAATTAATTAACACAACCGTAATTACTACTAGCAAGAATTAAGTAAAGAGAATTTAATAAAAAAATGATTTCGACTCAAGGAAAATTACCCACGGTTGCAAACTGATCACTGACTTCTAATATATATTATTCTTTAATTGAATATTTAACCAAAGATTATCAAGAAGCCAGGCAATCTTTATCTTCCCTAAGTTCTTTAATCTGAGCCCAGTATACAAATTAATTCTTATCAATAAACCACTTGGTATTATGCAATCCTTATGAATTTACTGATAGCATTACAAAGTAGGAAGTAGTTAAAGATGAATAGTAATCGAACAAGTGTCAAATTATTTAATTCATTTCACGTTTCTTTTAAACAATCAACAGAAGCTTGGATCACAATATTTTTGCTTAATTACTACTCTTGTTAGGAAACGATCATTTTATGGCAGCGAAAACAAAAAAATTACATGATAGATCGTTCCTTAGAACCAAGATCAGGGTACAAAAATTACAGTTTATACATTATAATCGAATCTGCAGAAAATTAGTTTAAAGGTTTATAAATCATACCCACGTTTGGAGGCTCCTTCAATTTGTCTCGGAATGGGTTTCACTACCAACCCAAGTGTAGGATCGAACCAATGTAGTCCACACGAAGACAACCTCAAGGAACTAAAGAGGGGTTTGCTAGATCCTCTTTAACCTTTAAGAACCAAGATGAAAACCAAATGAAATATTTTCTTCAAACAAAAAGAAATCTGGCGTGAGAGAGAAGAAAAAGGGGCTGGAATATTTGTTTTCAATTAAATGAATGAATCAATTTAATATTTCGCAAAGTGTGCACTTATATAGTGCACACTATACTCTATTCCATCATGGAATGGGCTTGGGTTTTAACCCAAACATCCCTTGTTTCCAAACAACCCCTTTAAGATATTTTTAATTTTAATTTATCACTATCTCAATTAAATTCAATTAATATATATATATATATATATATATATATATATTAACATTTAACACTAATGATAATTTATTTAAATATATGCGAGCACATATTTAAACGTAATCTCACTTATTTAATTTTAATATCAAATTAAATAAAGGCTAAGATCTCAAAGCAAATTTAATTACACTGTGAAATTACCAAAATACCCTTTCGCCTAACAAGACGAACACGCCCTTCTTCTAAGCTGGCTCTTAAATTATCTTCTATGTGTGTGACCCATAGGCTCTTCATCATACCGGTAGTGTGTAGTATCGCGATTAACACCAATTAATCGTCTCACTGCACACAGACCAAGATTGGCCCCTAGCAAGGCATCATGGCCACCCGATAGATTCGGATTTAGCGAAACAGCTACCTATCAACGATATGGTTACCGTACAATCCGATCCTTTCATCATCCGTTATCTCAACGAGACTGAGGCATAGAAAGAGTGTCAACCTTCGGTTACTCGATATTGTGTATTCGGCCATCGGACCAATGACTGTATTATAAACTGGATAGAGCAACAACTCAATCCCACTGTGGCCACAGTTTTAGTGTCATTGCCATTTACTGAATTATGCCGTGAGATAACTTCTCCTGTACCCGGGAGTTATGAATCCTTTGTCTATCTACCATAGTCTTGATACACTCCTTGATGTAGCCAATTACCACCGTATTGACAACTCTGAATAGAACGACATTAGGCTAGTGTCAAACTACACCAATCGGTGCATAAGGCGCTCTGGTGATCTCAAGTCTAAGGATCACATGCATCACCATTCATTAGAGGATTTGTTCCATTGAAACTGGGGTTACCATCCATATGGAATCCTCTGGTGGGTCAGTCTAGTGAACTTGCCTACAACAAGAACCTATGTGTTGCACCAGGTTGTCACAAACAACCTTGACAAGTGAGATCAGTCACTGCCTTTCGACAGGGTTGTTCAACACTATGATAGCCTTGCCATATTATCCGTGCCCTTACTTCAGAATAATACTAGGGCTACAGACATTTCTAGAATGACCACCATATGTGCTCTTAGGGTTCTCACTATCAAGATTTGAAACACTTGATACCGTCGTCATGGTTCTACCATTCTATGGACATATATCAATACATACAATGATGATTTATGCGATATAGAATAAAATGCCGTTTATTGATCAATGAACATTATTACAAAGAGTCAATTCTACAATAACTGATTGGCTCAAGGGCATCTACTCTAACAATCTCCCACTTGCACTATAGCCAATCATTCATGTATTTAATACCAAATGATCTCAAGTGCTTTCATGCTTTCGCTCCGGCAGAGACTTTGTCAGTGGATCTGCGAGATTGTCGTCCGTATGCACTTTCCTGATCGCACATCTTTCCTCTCAACTATCTCTCTAATGAGATGGAATCGTCTGAGTATGTGTCTGGACTTTTGATGAGATCGTGGTTCCCTGGCTTGAGCAATTATCCCATTGTTGTCACACACCAAGTTTAGGATTCCATATACACATCCTCTTTAAGGTTTCTGGTCAAGAAAGTTGTTTTGACATCCATTTGCCAAATCTCATAGTCATGATATGCAGCAATCGCAAGCATAATCCGGATGGATTTAATCATAGTCAATACCATGAATTTGTTTGAAATCTTTGGCAACTAATCGTGCCTTATAAGTATGCACCTTGCCATCCATGTCAGTCTTCTTCTTGAAGACCCATTTACACCTTATGGGTTTTACCCCTTCAGGTGGTTTCACCAGAGACCATACTTGGTTTTGGTACATGGAGTCCATCTCAGATTTCATGGCTTTAAGTCATTTAACTGAATCTGGATCTGATATAGCGTCTTTGTAGGTTCTGGGTTCATCGTCTTAGTAGACTAGTACGTCACCATATTAAGTCAGGAGATAACCGTATCTCTCGGGCTCATGGCATACTCTTCCAGATCTATGTAGCTCTTGTGCTACCTGAGGTGGTTCACTTTGATTCACAAGTTGTGGAGTAACCTCCTCTTGATGTTCAACCACCTTCAGTGGAACATCATCCTGTAACGCCCCGCTTGAGGTACGTTGTTATTGTTTCCTCTTTCGCCCTTATTTGAGTTGGTTTTTGGTAATTTAGTGTTGTGTGGAAAGTTTGCCCTGAAATTGGTTGAAAACAGAAGAAATTCAGTCTACCGTGCTTCGCCGGGGCGAAGAAGAATCTTCGTCGCGGCGAAGAGAGGTTGAAGCCACGGGGAAGCCTGGCTGGCAGTAGCGCGCGCGAGATGTTTTTCGGCCGCGCTGACGAGCCGACTAAATTGTTGATTGAGTTTTAGATATTTTCTTTCCTAAGGGCAATTTGACCTTTCTACCCCTAATTAACAGGAAAAGTGGGGAGTTAATTGTGAGGATTTTTCATAGAGAATGTGTTGATTTGGGGGTGAGTTTGTAATGAATCAAAGGATATGGATGGAATTCCCAAAGAAGAATAAGGGCAAAATGGGAATGAGTGTGTTTATATTTCATTAAAAGGAATTAGAATCAAAGAAACCCTTCATTCTCTTCTTCTCAAACGTAACTTTCCATCCTTACTCCTCTCAACTTCTCTTCTCTTTTGATCAAGGTATTCCAAGGGGTTTTGAAGTGATTTGGGGTGGAAAAGTAACCTAAGGCTTCCTAAGGTAAGGATTTCTCCTTAAGTTGTGTGATTTGTGAGTTTTAGTTCATTTTGGTATTTGAGGGTTTTCCTTCTTTTGGTTAAGATTAGAGGAAAAGTCAAGCTAAGCAAGTGAAAAGAAGAATTTGTGAAGTCTCTCCATAACAAGTAAGTAAAACCCAACCTAAGTTGAGATTTATGAAATTTCTTGATTAGGGTTTTGATATACTTGATGTATGTATGTGATGTACATGTAATATGGCATGTATGAAGGATTAAATAGAGATTTCTATGCTTTGTGATTGTTTATTCCTTGCAAATATGAGAAATGGGTTGTTGGATTGGCAAGGTAGTTGAGATGGATTTGAAGGGGTGTTATGGAACCCTTTTTGGAAGTGTTTTGTTTGACAGGTTATTATGGCTTTGTGAAGGGGTTTTTCCCCATTTTGGATGGTTAAGAAAAGTTTTAGAATCATGGCTATGATAGAGTTTTATAGTGCACATGAGTTGTTTGATGAAATGCCTAATAGAGGTTTGAGTATGAGTAATGAACCTTAATTCTTGCAACATTGCATGTTGGCATTTCATAAGTGCATTAGTAGTGATGAACCATCCATAGGCACTAATTGTGCATGGAAAAGTGACCTAAGAAAGTGTAAGGAAATGGTTTATGCAATTACCCTATGAGTAGAGAGCTTAGTGGGTAAAATTACTCTAAGGGTAGAGAGCATTGAAAAAATGCTACAATAGAATGAATTAGAAGAGTAGTATAGTTGGGATGATGCTTTGTGGTCATCACCCGACCGTTATGGGAATCGGATTGATGCTTTGTGATCAGCATCCGAATAGCCCTTAGAGAGACGGGTCGATGCTTTGTGATCGCACCCGACGCGTCGTAGATGGGTAGATGCTTTGTGACCATTACCCGGTTAGTTAAAAGATATGTAGGTTGATGCTTTGTGATCATCATCTAACATTTGGTAGAAGTGGGTTGATGCTTTGTGACCATCACCCAATAGTGACTAGAGACGGGTAAATGCTTGGTGATCGTTACCCAAAATTCATGAGGAACGGGTAGGTGCTAGGTGATCTCCACCCGATAGTTAGAAAGAACCGAGTTGGTGCTTTGTGATCCTCACTCGGTAGTCACTAAGAACGGGTTGGTACTGTGAATTCCACCCGATAGCTATAGAGAGTGAGATGGTGTGTGTGAACGCCATGGGCCGGGGCTACCTCCGGTAAGATGAGGCCATGATGTTATTAGGAACAGAAATAGAATCGGAAATAGCATAAGGAAAGAATTAAGAGTTATTTATACGGGGGATGCATAGAGAGAGAGTTTTACTTACTGAGCATTATTTTGTGCTCACCCCGTTATTTTCCTTTGTGGATGCAGGTTCTAGGTGATGCAGACGGAGGGGCGTCGACAAGCGAAGAGAGATAGCTACACCTGCCCTGCCTTGTCTTTTTAAAATGCATTTTTGCAAACAAGAATCTTTGTGTATAAAAAGGCATATGATTTCTAATGAAAAGAAATTTTGGGGCCCAATTTTCTATTGTTATTATGCATGTATTGCACTAATTTTCAGTAGTTGTTACACATCCTCTCCTTCGTCTAGTATATTTTGTGGTTTTAGAACTTCATCGAGTTCTACTTTTCTCCCACTAGTACTTCTTAGAAAAAATTCCTTTTCTAGGAAGACATCAGAACAAGCAACAAAAATTTTGCGCTCTTCTGGGTGGTAGAAATAGTATCCTTTAGTCTCCTTTGGATACCTCACAAATATACATTTATAGGATTTTGGGCCCAGCTTGTTCGAAGTCAATTTCTTAACATAAGCTTCGCAACCCCAAATCCTTAAATAAGACAAGCTGGGCTTTCGCCCACTCCATAGGTCATATGGAGTCTTATCTACAAACTTTGATGGCACACGGTTCAAAACGTGAGTCGCAGTTTCTAGGACATAACCCCATAATGATAAGGTAAATCACTAAAACTCATCACGGACCTAACCATATCAAGTAAGGTCCTATTCCTCAATTTAGACACTCCATTGTGTTGGGGTGTATACGGAGGGGTGAGTTATGATACTATCCCACATTCCTTCAAGTATTCAGAAAACCCTGAGCTTAAGTATTCACCTCCTCGATCCGACTGAAGAGCTTTAATACTCTTGCCCAACATATTCTGTACTTCATCCTTGAATTCCTTGAATTTATCAAAGGCTTCAGATTTATGTCTCATAAAATAGACATAACCATATCTACTGAAATCATCAGTAAATGTGATGAAGTATGAATATCCACCTCTGGCCTCAACTGTTAGTAGACCACATACATCACTATGGATGATGCCTAACAACTTAGTAGCCCTTTCACCTTGTCCTGTGAAAGGAGACTTGGTCATCTTGCCTAACAGGAATGACTCGCATACCTCAAATGACTGAAAGTCAAAAGCGTCCAAAACTCCATCCCTTTGAACTTTTGCAATGCGGGTCTTATTAACATGACCCAATCTACAGTGCTAGAGGTATGTCTGTTTTTTATTGCTACGTTTAGCTTTCTTGGTTTCAACATTAAGAATATCTTTATTGTTTAAATCAAGAACATATAATCCATTATATAACCTTGCAATTCCAAATAGAATACCATTCAAACTAAAGGACAACAATCTATTAGATATCTCAAAATGATACCCTACATTATCCAAAGCGGATACTGAAATAATATTCTAGAAATAGAAGGTACGTGATAACAGTTATGTAGTTCCAACAACAAGCCTATAGGCAAACATAAACAGTAAGTCCCTATAGCCAATGCAGCCACATGTGCTCCATTTCCAACTCATAGGTTCACCTTTCCCCTGGCGAGCACTCTACTCTGCCTTAGTCCCTGCACATTAGTACAAATGTGAGTACCACATCCTGTGTCAATGACCCAAGATGTTGAGGGAGAGAAGTTAATCTCAATCATAAACATACGTAAAGTCATAGCATCTAACTTCTTCTTGCTTGCGAGGAAAGCCTTGTAGTGTTTCCCCCAGTGACCAGGCTTGCTACAAAAGAAGCAGACTACTTTGCCCTTCCCTATGCCACTCTTAGGCCCAAGAGCAACCTGTCCTTTGGGCTTGGGCTTGGGTTTGGTCTTAGCCTTACCCTTGCCGTTACCCTTTCCTTTACTTGCAGCAACCAGGAAAATAGGCTTGGACTTCTTCAAGTCTTACTCTGCAGTCCTCAGTATGTTCAAAAGTTTCGACAGGGTTTTCACCATCATGTTCATATTGAAGTTCATTATGAACGGTGCATAAGAGTCTGTCAAGGATTGCAGAATCAAATCCATTTGTAATTCTACATCCAACTCAAATCCCAAAGTCTCAAGCCTCTCTATGTGCTCGATCATCTTGAGCACATAAGGACCAACTTGGGCTCCCTCAGTCAGACGACTCCTACACAGTGCTTTCGACACCTGGTACCTCTCATGTCGAGCATTTCCTTCAAAAAGCTCCTTGAGGTTTAGAATGATGGCAGCAGCGTCCATCGATGCTGACATCAAGCATTGAACGCCATCAACATCATCAAGGAACTTTTGATAAGTATCCTTTACTTCCTGAGTGGCATCAGGATCAGGCTCAATGATGTATGGCTTTTCAAGGATATACAATTCCTTTTTCGACTTGAGTATAATCCAAAGATTATGATACTAGTATGAGAAATTGGATCCATCAACCTGTTTTCTTTCTTGATTATCGGTCGCAGGTTCATTATTCTCATTTTTGGTGAATCTACAATTGCAAAAAAGATAAAGTCATTATAAAGTTCATTATTATTTAATATGGTCTTTTATTAAACAATGCTCCCACTATTTTACTTAAGTCAATAGCCCTCACTATTAACTCGGGAAAGGCCGTTGACTTTCCTAGTGGACTGAGATCCCATCAGGCCCATTTCAAACCTTCGCTTTGGCGAAAAAGCCAAAATTGGTTGATTAGGTAGGCCAACAAACTTAATCTACACCAGTTGATAGCTCCTACTATCAACCTCAAATGTGCGAAGCCAACAAGCCAATCACACAATCCAATGGCCCCAACCACTGTCCTCAAGTGTGATTCTCAATATCAGTAGAGTGGATACTACATGCCTCCACGTACACATAATATGTGTACTTCTCTACTTTGCCTATGACGCTTTTGTCAACCTTCGCTTTGGCGAACAAGCAAAACTGTCATTTTAAGTTGACCCATCACCATTAAGGAAAACTCCAATGCATTTTAACCTCCCACTGGTAGAAGTGTACCTTTCACTTTGGCGAACAAGGTTTTGACGAATAGTGGTTTGATTAAAACCATGGTGATGGGAGGCTTACGTGACTTAATATCCTTTAATTGAGGGTTTTTTTATTTAATGTCTCACCAGATTATTATCTTTGTTAGAATGACATTGTTCGACATGTTATTGAACATTCAACCTTGGCATGCATTCTAAACAAAATATTAGAACATGCTGGTACATGGCTCAACTAAAACCGATTTCCTTGAGCCTAGAGGAATCGGTAGGTCACCTAGGGGTCCTGTAATGAATATCTTGCATCTTCAAGTACGATTCCCTCTTCCTTTGCTCCGCCTCAAGTACATTACAAAAACATCATACTAAATTTACAATAAAATTAATCTTAAAGTAATTTTACATCAATAAATTTAGAAACCTCGATTTACATTCGAGAGGGAATGAGATGAGAAGAGAATGTACATCAAGAAGGGGAAGGAAGGCAGGACATGTAGGCCCTATTTTTAAAACTTACAACCATACATACCCAAAATAATTTAAAACATTCACCATAGGTCATAGGGCTCATGTACCGGGCACCATGCAATATACAAATAAGTACATGGGATACATTTCAAAAACAATCAATTTTTGAATTGGTTGGGTTTATTAATTAATTACTCTCTTATATGTGCAGAATGATTATTGGCTTTATAGGTTATTAAAAACTGCAGTTTGGTTCCTTTGCAAAAAATATAGAATTGGGATAGCAACAGACTTCGCCGCGACAAATAATTCCAGTATGTACATCACCGCAGCTAAGTCTGGAAATCCCAAAATGCATAGTTCACGTTTTTTTGCAGTTTTTCATATAATAACATGAATCCAAATCAAATTGAACACACAAAGATTCAACCAGGATACCAATAAATTCATCAACACATTATTAAACCAATTTATCAATTGAATCATTCATTCAACAACAGATTTTTTAGATTTTGTAGATTTAACAAAAATAACATGTTATCAACCAAATACATGTTATAAATCATACAATAAACTGTAAAATTTGGTAACCTGGCTCTGATACCACTGTTAGGAAACGATCACTTTATGGCAGTGGAAACAAAAAAATTACATGATAGATTGTTCCTTAGAACCAAGATCAGGGTACAAAAATTACAGTTTATACATTATAATCGAATATGCAGAAAATCAGTTTAAAGGTTTAGAAACCATACCCACGTTTGGAGGCTCCTCCAATTTGTCTCGGAATGGGTTTCACTACCGACCCAAGTGTAGGATTGAACCAATGTAGTCCACACGAAGACAACCTCAAGGAACTAAAGAGGGATTTGCTAGATCCTCTTTAGCCTTTAAGAACCAAGATGAAAATCAAATGAAATATTTTCTTCAAACAAAAAGAAATCTGGCGTGAGAGAGAAGAAAAAGGGGCTGGAATATTTGTTTTCAATGAAATGAATGAATCAATTTAATATTTCACAAAGTGTGCACTTATACAGTGCACACTATACCCTATTCCATCATGTAATGGGCTTGGGCTCCAACCCAATCGCCCCTTGTTTCCAAACACCCCCTTTAAGATATTTTTAATTTTCATTTATCATTATCTCAATTAAATTCAATTAATATATATTTACAATACATAATTAATATATATATATATATATATATATATATATATATATATATATATATATATATATATATATATATATATATATATATATATATATATATATATACATTTAACAATAATGATAATTTATTTAAATATATGCGAACACATATTTAAACGGAATCTCACTTATTTGATTTTAATATCAAATTAAATAAAGGCTATGACCTCAGCAAATTTAATTGCACTGTGAAATTACCAAAATACCGTTTCGCCTAAAAAGATGAAAACACCCTTCTTCTAAGCTGGCTCTTAAATTATCTTCTATGTGTGTGACCCATAGGCTCCTCATCATACCGGTGGTGTATAGTATCGCAATTAACACCAATTAATCGTCTCACTACACATAGATCGAGATTGCCCCTTAGCAAGGCATCATGGCCACCCGATAGATTCGGATTTAGCGAAACAACTACCTGTGAACGATATGGTTACCGTACAATCCGATCCTTTCATCATCTGTTATCTCGACAAGACTGAGGCATAGAAATAGTGTCAACCTTCGGTTACTCTCGATATTGTGTATTCAGTTACTGGACCAATGATCTGTATTATAAACTAGATAGAGCAACAACTCAATCCCACTGTGGCCACAGTTTTAGTGTCATTGCCATTTACTGAATTGTGCCGTGAGATAACTTCTCCCGTACCTGGGAGTGATGATAACTTCTCTCGTACCTGGAAGTGATGACTCCTCTATCTATCTACAATAGTCTGGATACACTCCTTAATGCAGCCAATCACCATTGTATTGACAGCTCTGAATAGAACTGCTTTAGGCTAGTGTCAAACTACACCAATCGGTGCACAAGGCGCTCCGGTGATCTCAAGTCTAAGGATCACATGCACCACCATTCGTTAGAGGATTTGTTCCATAGACAATGGGGTTACCATCCATATGGAATCCTCTGTGGGTCAGGCTAGTGAACTTGCCTACAAAGAAGCACCCATGTGTTGCACCTGGGTTGTCACCAAACAACCTTGACAAGTGAGATCAATCACTGCCTTTCGACAGGGTCGTTCAACACTATGATACCCTTACCGTATTATCTGTGCCCTTACTTCAGAATAATACTGGGGCTAAGGACGTTTCTAGAATGGCGGCCATATGTGCTTATAGGGTTCTCACTATCAAGATTTGAAACACTTGATACCCTCGTCATTGTTCTACCATTCTAAGGACATATATCAATACATACAATGATGATTTACGCGATATAGAATAAAAATCACTTTTATTGATTAATGAACATTATTACAAAGAGTCGATTCTACAATAATTGATTGGCTCTAGGGCATCTACTTTAACAATCTCCCACTGGCACTATAGCCAATCATTCATGTATTTAATACCAAATGATCTCAAGTGCCTTTCATGCTTCTACTGCGATAGAGGACTTTGTTAGTGGATCTACGAGATTGTCGTCAGGATGCACTTTACTGATCTGCACATCTTTTCTCTCAACTATTTCTCTAATGAGATGGAATCGTTTGAGTATGTGTCTGGACTTCTGATGAGACCGTGGCTCCCTAGCTTGAGCATTGCTCCATTGTTGTCACAATAGATGTCTATTGGATCAACAATCGTGGAAACCACACCAAGTTCAGTAACGGGCTTCTTAATCCAGATTGCCTCATTGGCCGCATCTGACAATGCAATATACTCAGCCTCCATTTTAGAGTCCGCTACGTTGCTTTGCTTGGAGCTCTTCCAGCTCACTGCACCCCTATTGAGACAAAATACAAACCTTGATTGCGATCGATAATCATCTTTGTCTATTTGGAAACTAGCATCATCGCATCCTCTTGTAGTGAGCTCATCTTCCCCTCTATAAACCAAGAACATATCCTTAGTCCTCTTCATGTACTTAAGAATATTCTTGATAGCCATCCAGTGATGCTCACCTAGATCCAATTGATATCTACTACAAGTGCTCAAAGCACATGAGACATCAATCTGAGTACATAGCATTGCATACATGATGGATCCAATTACTGATGCATATGGGATCCTCTTCATCCTATCTCTCTCATCTTGTGTTCTAGGACACAATTCCTTAGAGAGATAAACAATATGTGACATCGGAAAAAATCCCTTCTTGGATTCTTCCATACTGAATCTTTTCAGTACTTTGTCAATATATGCACTCTGACTTAGGCCAAGCAACCTACGCGATCTATCACGATAGATCTTTATTCCAGGGACGTAGGTTGCTTCCCCTAAGTCCTTCATGGAGAAGCACTTGGATAACCAAGTCTTTACCGACTGCAAGTTTGATATATCATTCCCGATCAGAAGTATGTCATCGACATACAATACTAGGAATACCATTGCGCTTCTACTCACTTTCTTGTAAACACAGGGCTCATCTTCGTTTTTGATAAAATTGAATTCTTTTACGGCTTCATAAAAATGAATGTTCCAGCTCCTTGAAGGTTGCTTGAGTCCATAAATGGATCTCTGCAACTTGCATATTAGCTTGCCCATCAAGAACGAAACCATCGGGTTGTGTCATATACACATCCTTTTCAAGGTTTCCATTTAGGAAAGTTGTTTTAACATCCATTTGCCAAATCTCATAGTCATGATATGCAATAATCGTAAGCATAATCTGAATGGATTTCATCATGGCAATCGACGAAAAGGTTTCTTCATAGTCAATACCATGAATTTGTTTGAAACCTTTGGCAAGCAATCGGGCCTTATAAGTATGCACCTTGCCATATGTCAGTCTATGGGTTTTACCCCTTCAGGTGGTTCCACCAGAGACCATACTTGGGTTCTGGTACATGGAGTCCATCTCAGATTTCATGGCTTCAAGCCATTTAATGGAATCTGGATCCGATATAACGTCTTCATAGGTTTTGGGTTCATTGTCTTGGTAGACTAGTACATCACCATGTGGAGTCACGAGATAACCGTATCTCTCGAGCTCATGGCGTACTCCTCTAGATCTATGTAGCTCCTGTGCTACTTGAGGTGGTTTACTTTGATCCACAAGTTATGGAGTAACCTCCTCATAATGTTCAACCACCTTATGTGGCATATCATCCCATCCTTCATCTAGTATAATTTGTTGTTCTAGAACTTCATCCAGTTCTACTTTTCTCCCACTAGAACTTCTTAGAAAAAAATCCTTTTCTAGGAAGACACCAGAACGAGCAACAAAAATTTTGTGCTCTTCTGGGTGGTAGAAATAGTATCCTTTGGTCTCTTTTGGATACCCCACAAATATACATTTACAGGATTTTGGGCCTAGCTTGTTCGAAGTCAATTCTTAACATAAGCTTCACAACCCCAAATCCTTAGATAAGACAAGCCGGGCTTTTGCCCACTCCATAGCTCATACGGAGTCTTATCTATAGACTTTGATGGCACACGGTTCAAAATGTGAGTCGCAGTCTTTAGGACATAACCCCATAACGATGCAGGTAAATCACTAAAACTCATCGTGGACCTAACCATATCAAGTAAGGTCATATTCCTCTCTTCAAACACTCCATTGTGTTGGAGTGTATAAGGAGAGGTGAGTTGTGATACTATCCTACATTCCTTCAGGTATTCAAAAAATCCTAAGCTTAAGTATTCACCTCCTCAATTCGACCGAAGAGCTTTAATACTTTTACCCAACATATTCTATACTTCATTCCTGAATTCCTTGAATGTATCAAAGGTTTCAGATTTATGTCTCATAAGGTAGACATAACCATATCTACTGAAATCATCAGTAAATGTGATGAATTATGAATATCCACCTCTGGCCTCAACTGTTAGTGAACCACATACATCACTATGGATGATGCCTAACAGTTCAGTAGCTTGGTCATCTTGCCTAACAGGCATGACTCGCATACCTCAAATGACTGAAAGTCAAAAGAGTCTAAAACTCCATCCATTTGAAGTTTTGCAATGCGGGTTTTATTAACATGTCCCAATCTACAGTGCTAAAGATATGTCTAGTTTTGATCGCTATGTTTAGCTTTCTTGGTTTCAACATTGAGAATATCTTTATTGTTTAAATCAAGAACATATAACCCATTAAATAACCTTGCAATTCTAAATAGAATACCATTCAAACTAAAGGACAACAATCTATTAGATATCTCAAAATGATACCCCATATTATCCAAATCAGATACTGAAATAATAGAAGGTACATAATAAAAGTTATGTAGTTCCAGCAACAAGCTCGTAGGCAAAAGATAAATAGTAAGTCCCTACAGCCAATGCAGCCACATGTGCTCCATTTCCAACTCATAGGTCTACCTCTCCCTTGGCGAGCACTCTACTGCCTTAGTCCCTGCACATCAGTACAAATGTGAGTACCACATCCTATGTCAATGACCTAAGATGTTATGGGAGAGAAGTTAATCTCAATCATAAATATACCTCAAGTCGTAGCCTCTGACTTCTTCTTGCTTGTGAGGAAAGCCTTGTAGTATTTCCTCCAGTGGCCAGGCTTGCCACAAAAGAAGCTGACTACTTTGCCCTTCCTTATGCCACTCTCAGGCCCAAGAGCACCCTTTCCTTTGGGTTTAAGCTTGGGTTTGGGCTTGGGCTTGGGCTTGGGTTTGGCCTTCACCTTACCCTTACCGTTACCGTTTCCCTTACTGGCAACAACCAGTAAAATAGGCTTGGACTTCTTCAAGTCTTGCTTTGCAGTCCTCAGCATGTTCAAAAGATCCGACAGGGTTTTCACCATCATGTTCATATTGAAGTTCATTATGAACGGTGTATAAGAATCTAGCAAGGATTGCAGAATCAAATCCATTTGTAATTCTGCATCCAACTCAAATCCCAATGTCTCAAACCTCTCCATATGCTCGATCATCTTGAGCACATGAGGACCAACTTGGGCTCCCTCAGTCAGACGACTCCCAAACAGTGCTTTCGACACCTTGTACCTCTCATGTACAGCATTTCCTTTGAAAAGCTCCTTGAGGTGTAGAATAATGGCAGTAGCGTCCATATTCTCATGCTGCTTTTGCAACACTGGTGTCATCGATGCTAACATCAAGCATTGTACGCCATCAGCATCATCAAGGAACTTTTGATAAGTATCCTTTACTTCATGAGTGGCATCAGGATCAAGCTCAGCCATGTATGGATTTTCAAGGATATATAATTTCTTTTCTGACTTGAGTATAATTCGAAGATTATGATACCAGTTTGAGAAATTGGATCCATCCAACCTGTTTTCTTTCTCAATTATCGGTCGCAGGTTCATAATGCTCATTTTTGTGAATCTACAATTGCAGAAAAGATAAAGTCATTATAAAGTTCATTATTATTTAATATGGTCTTTTATTAAACGATGCTCCCACTATTTTACTCAAGTCAATAAGCCTTACTATTAACTCGGGAAAGGCCGTTGACTTTCCTAGTGGACTGAGATCCCATCCGGCCTATTTCAAACCTTTGCTTTGGCGAACAAACCAAAATGAGTTGATTAGGTAGGCCAACAAACTTAATCCACACCAGTTGATAGCTCATACTATCAACCTCAAATGTGAAGAAGTCAACAAGCCAATCACACAATCCAATGGCTCTAACCATTGTCCTCAAGTGTGATTCTCAGTATCAGTAGAGTGGACACTACATGCCACCACGTACA
Organism: Pistacia integerrima; assembly: GCA_026225825.1. Classification (NCBI taxonomy): domain Eukaryota; kingdom Viridiplantae; phylum Streptophyta; class Magnoliopsida; order Sapindales; family Anacardiaceae; genus Pistacia; species Pistacia integerrima. Next base: position 1,332,514 of record CM047749.1, on the reverse strand, counting down.
CACAATATATGTACTTCTCTACTATGCCTATGATGCGTTTATCAACCTTCGCTTTAGCAAACAAGCAAAACTATCATTTTAAGTTGACCCATCACCATTAGGGAAAATTCCAATGCATTTTAACCTCCCACTGGTAGAAGTGTACCCTTTGCTTTGTTGAACAAGGTTTCGACGAATAGTGGTTTGATTAAAACCATGGTGATGGAAGGCTTACGTGACTTAATATCCTTTAATTGAGGGTTTGTTATTTATTGTCTCACCAGATTATTATCTTTGTTAGAATGACATTGTTTGGCATGTTATTGAACATTCAACCTTAGCATGCATTCTAAACAAAATATTAAAACGTGCCGGTACATGGCCCAACTAAAAACCGATTTCCTCGAGCCTAGAGGAATCGGTAGGTCACCTAGGGGTCCTGTAATAAAATTATGAGTCTTCAAGTATGGTCGTCTTTTTCCTTGATCTGTCTTCAAGTACATTACAAAAATATCATTCTAAATTTACAGTGAGAATAATTATACAAAATTCTTTATATCAATAAATTTAGAAACCTTGATTTACATTCGACGGGAATGAGATGAGAAGAGAATGTACATCGAGAATAGGAGAAAGGCAAGACACGCAAGCCCTATTTTATAAATTATAACCATACATACCAAAAAATTAAAACATTCACCATAGGTCTAAGGCTCATGTACCGGGCACCATGCAATATACAAGCAAGCACATGGCATACATTTTCAAAAAAAATCAATTTTTGAATTGGGTGGGTTAATTTATTACCCCCTGATAATTTGCAGATCTGCAATTTGGTCTAAAAGTTTTGAAACTTTTCAATCTGGCCCCTGCGCACTCGGAAGTGTGCTCGCTATAGCAATGGGTTAGATTGCTGCAGCGTGCGCTGATTAACATCGTGTTCACGCTCCACGTGCGTTCGGCGCGGCGATATAACACGAGAGTTGATTGCAAACAGCGTTCGTCCTAAGGACGATCGCCGTGGCGATGGGTTATATCGCCGCGACGAACGTTATTTTTACAATCAGCATGTATGCCAACAACGCACGTCGCGGCGATGGTTTATATCACCATGGTGAGCGTACACTGATCTGTAGTAACAGAACAGTTCAACCAGCAACCAAAATACGCTAAACGGATTTTGCAATCAATCTAAACTACTGATTTCAACAAAAATCCATGACCTAGTATATTCCAAATTGCAGACCATCAACAAATTAAATTAATCAATTAATATATTTCTTAAAACATGCTTTCATGGCAGATTTTGTGTAGATTCATCAAGGCAACATATTATGAATCAAATACATGTAATCAACCATTCACAAAAACTGTAAAATCTGGTACCCTAGGCTTTGATATCACTGTTAGGAAACGATTAAGTTATGGTAGGGGAAAACAAAAATAATTGCAACATGGATCGTTCCTTAAAACCAAGATCAGGGTACAAATTTACTGTTTATACAAAAATAAGAATCTGCAAATTTAGTTTAGAGTTTAAGCAATCATACGCACGTTTGGAGGCTCTACCAACTTGTCTCTAAACTTATTTCGCTATCGACCCAAGTGTAGGATCGAATCAGTGTAGTCCACACGAAGATAACTTCAAGGAACTAAAAAGGGGTTTGCTAGATCCTCTTTAGCCTTTAAGAACCCAGAAGAAAAAAAAAGTGTATTTGATTTTAGCAAAGAATGCAATCTGGCATGAGAGTGTTTAAGGGGCTGGAATTTTTCCTTTCAATGATTGAATGAGTCAATTAAAATATTTCACAAAGTGTGCACTTATATATAGTGCACACTTTACCCTGTTCCATCATGGAATGGGCTTGGGCTCCAACCCAAACACCACTTGTATCCAAACATCCCCTTTTAGATATTTTAATTTTAATTTATCATTATCTCAATTAAATTCAATTAATATATATATATATATATATATATATATATATATATATATATATATATATATATTAACATTTAACAATAATGATAATTTATTTAATGCGAACACATATTTAAACGTAATCTCACTTATTTAATTTTAATATCAAATTAAATAAAGGCTACGACCTCAGCAAATTTAATTGCACTATAAAATTACCAAAATACCCTTTCACCTAAAAAGACAAAAACGCCCTTCTTCTAAACTGGTTCTTAAATTATCTTCTATGTTTGTGATCCATAGGCTCCTCATCATACCGATAATGTATAGTATCGCGATTAACACCAATTAATCGTCTCACTACGCACAGACCAAGATTGGCCCCTAGCAAGGCATTATGCCACCCGATAGATTCGGATTCAGCGAAGCAGCTACATGTCAACGATATGGTTACCGTACAATTCGATCCTTTCATCATACGTTATCTCGACAAGACCGTGGCATAGAAATAGTGTCAACCTCGGTTACTCTCGATATTATGTATTCAGTTACTGGACCAATGACCTGTATTATAAATTGGATAGAGCAACAACTTAATTCGATTGTGGCCACAGTTTTAGTGTCATTGCCATTTACTGAATTGCATCATGAGATAACTTCTCCCGTACCTGGGAGTGATGAATCCTCTGTCTATCCACCATAGTCTTGATACACTCCTTAATGCAGCCAATCACCACCGTATTGATAGCTCTGAATAAAACTGCGTTAGGCTAATGTCAAACTACACCAATCGGTGCACAAGGCGCTCCGGTGATCTCAAGTCTAAAGATCACATGCACCACCATTCGTTAGAGGATTTGTTCCATATACACTAGGGTTACCATCCATATGAAATCCTTTGGTGGGTCAGTCCAGTGAACTTGCCTACAGTAAGCACCCATGTGTTGCACCAGGTTGTCACCAAACAACCTTGACAAGTGAGATCAGTCACTGCCTTTCAACAGGGTCGTTCAACACTATGATAGCCTTACCGTATTATCTGTGCCTTTACTTCAGAATAATACTAGGGCTACGAATGTTTCTAGAATGGCCACCATATGTGCTCATATGGTTCTCACTATCAAGATTTGAAACACTTGATACCCTCGTCACGGTTCTACCATTCTACGGATATATATCAATACATACAATGATGATTTATGCGATACAGAATAAAATGTGCTTTTATTGATCAATGAACATTATTACAAAGAGTGAATTCTACAATAATTGATTGGCTCTAGGGTATCTACTCTAACATATTTAACTAGTTTTATAGAGGAATTCCATAAAAGTTTCAATAGGGGCAAAATGGTCATTTCACACAGAATCACGTGTTCAAGTGAAAAGTGAGTATGATAAATATAATGTATTAAGTGTGCTAGCCATGAGAATAGAGTGGTAGAAAGGTTATGGACAATACACGTGATGTGATGTTGAGATAAATACGTGTTTGTAAAGTAATAGAAAGAAATCAAAGAATAAGGGTAAAATGGTCTTTTCACTCACAACTAGATGAAAAAGTGGGGAGTGAAAATGACCAAGAACATGTGTTAAATCCATTGAAAGTGAGGGTATATCGGTAAATGCACGTATGATATAATTGGAATTATCATAAAAGTGCAAGGGCAAAATGGGAATATATATATATATATATATATATATATATATATATATATTTAGTTATAAGGTTTCAATAAACTAAACCCTAGCCATTCCATCCCCTGTACACGCCACCCCTCATCCAATTTCTCTCAAATTTCTTCACCAAATTTCAAAGAGAATTCATAGGAATTGGCTTAAATTTTTGTAGATTTTCAATCCTAAAGCATCCAGAGGTAAGATTCTAGCACAAAGGTGTGTGATTAAACTTTAAAGTTTTAAATTCGTATGGTTTTATATGATTTAGGCCCAAGAGGAAGATAATTTTAGCAAAGGGAGGTTATATCATTAGGGTTGCACAAATTCAAGGTAAGTAAATTCAAGTTTAGTTTTGATTTGAGCAATAATTGTGTAGATTGATTTTTGTATGTTTGTATGTGATTGTATGGTGAGAATTATTGGTTGTTTTAATGTTAAATGATGTGTAAAATTCCAGCCATGAGAAGTAGTTCATGTGTATGTGGTGATTTGGTGGAATTATGGATAAAATATGGAAGAATTGTTGATGAAATTTTGAAGTGTTGAATTCGGCCAGATTTGAAGTTAAATTTAGTGAGTTTTTGCTCCAATTTTGGTGGATTTGGAGAGATGTGGAAGTGTGGCCAATTAAGTATTTGCATGTGCATGTGAATTGTTTGATAAAAATTCAAAGAGAAATGCATGCATGAGTTTGTTAAATCTTACTGAAGAAATTGTTAGAGAAAGGAAAGAATTGGAATTGAAAGGTTATGTTAGGCTTAACCAAGTGTAAATTTTAGTATTCAAGATTGCATTTGTTATGCCAAAATTTAGAATATCACTTGGTCATGTTAGTTCAATGAGATAAATGGCTTTAGTGCGTGGTTCAAGTTACTTGAACCTTTAGTATTTCTTCAATAGCACATTTTATTTAGTTATTGAATTAGAAATTGTGAAACTTATGACTTTGGGAAAGTGTTAGAAGGGATTTACATGTTAAATTGTTACTTTGATATGGCATTGTTGATAGTAGAGAATGGTAGTTTATATCATGACATATCAATATGCCATAATGAATTCTCAAGTTTGTGTACTTGAATTTAAAAAGATCATCCAAATAATGGCTTGGCCAAATGAGTATATTGTTGTTTCTTGTTTTGAGATTAATTAAAAACAATATGTAATAAGTGATTTTATTGTATAAAGAATAGAAAAGCTTTCCCAAGTATAGATATCAAAAGAAACATCAAAGAAATAGAAGTTTAGTTTATGTATTAAATACATGACCATTTTAGAAATTGATTGGTATGAGTATAGTTTTCATGCCTTATTATATATTACAAGCTATAGAATTGTGCTATAAGATCTTGAGAATAGGTTGTATTGGCCAAAAGTTTAGTTAAGAATGTTAGAAAGAAATTAGAATTTAGCCAAAGTATTTATGTTGTGCCATATGGTAGATTGAATTTACAATGATTAAAATGACAGTATAGATTAATGTATAAAATGTAGCCAAAAGAAAAGAAGAAAAAAGGGCATGTATAACAATTGAAGTTGATGGTCATGTAAGAGAATGCAAATTTATGGCATTAAGATTTGTATTTAGAAAGTTATACAAAGCATGTTTGTTACATTAGAAAAATATTAGAGAGTTGTTTAATGACATGGTTATGTGACATATAAGTTTGAGAAAAACTAGTAGCATAATTGGGCAAGTTAGTAGACTTAATACCTAAGTTGAGGCATAGATTTTTATAGAAGAAATTAGATTGACCAAAATGTAGAATTCGTTCCCTAGTTGAATTATGCCGTTTTAATATCTCACTAATAGAATTATAGAAGAGTAGAATTTGTGAGAGTTAATGTACTGTAATATTCTGTCTAGCTAGTAGTTCTTTGGAAAAATATAAGTAAAACTCACTAACATGTTATAGAATATAAATATATATATATATATATATATATATATAAGAATGTAATAGTGGGCCCAAAATAAATTTAACTTTATATACAAATCTCTACATCAAGTAATAAGGTCACAAAAAAAATTACAAAGTAGTCTCGGACAGTAGTGCCATTCTCCTCCCGCTACTTATTGTTTGTCCCGACCGCATCTCATCTATTACCTACAAAAACGGTGAAATCAACAGAGTGAGCACTAATTGCTCAGTAAGTAAACCCACAATACTTCTATTCCTTTTTCCGTTACTCAAATCCTGGATTTTCTTTCCTTACATCAAACTTCTCAATTCTTCTCTGCTCTTTCTAAGATTCTAGTTTCTCACTTACCGATATGTAAGCACAAATAGGGAAACGAACTCGAGGTAGTAGAAATGGCATGATGCATATGCACAAATGCATAAATTTTTTTCTATGCAATGCATTTTCTTTTCTGTTTTCTATTTCTCATTTTGTTTTCTATTCTCTTTCTTTTTCTACGTTTCTTTCTTTTTCTGTTCTTTCTTTTCTTCTCTATTCTTTCTTTCTTTTCTTTTCTTTTCTTTTCTATTCTTTCTTTTCTTTTCTTTTCTATTTTTTCTTTTCTTTCTTTCTTTGCCGATCGAACTCGGTTGAGATATGGATACGGAACCCTGGTCGTGTGAGTGTATTCTCAAATTCTTTCTGGGTACAATCCTCATCCACATGCACTTCTAACGGACTGTACAAATTCTTCTTTCTTATTCTGAGGCCGCTCACTAAAGGCGGCGTGCATGTGGGACTATTCTTCTTCTCGGTCACTCACGGGTTCCCCATCGCAACAACCTTCTCTTCTCTTCTCTTTTTACATTTCTTTAAATAAAATTTCAGATTTGACTATTCTTTAATTATATTCTTTAGAGGATGATTCTACAATTTATTTCTTTTCTTTCTTTCTCTTTATTCTTTAATGTTCTCATATGTGTATATATGCATGTAAGTAAGAGTATTCTTGCTATTCTTTCTAAATGCAAATACTCAAAATTAAAGAATGCATTAGGGCATATAAAGATATCATTATAGGACTAATATTCTCTACCCACAACAATACATAACAAGGTAATAATTCTAACATACTTATATATGCACTTTCTTTGAAATTTCATCAAACACCTTACATGCACATACAAACCTCAAATTGGTTACACTTCCACATATCTCTCAAGCCACCAAAAATTGGAGCAAAAACTCCCTAAGGCCAACAACCACCCTAGCCGAATTTCATCCTCCACCATACCACATCCATTCTTTCATATTTCATCCAAAATTTCATCAACTCAACACATACAAATACATCACTTCTCATGGCCATGAGATTCACATATCAAACAACCTCAATTTCAATCCACAATTCTCATCATCCAAACACACATACAACATACAATAAATTTCTCTACACAAGTATTTATCCTATCAAAGCTAAAGTTGGATTTACTTGCCTTGAATTTGAGCAATTCCAACACTATAATCTCTCTTTGGTATAATTCCCCTTTCCTTTTAAACCCTAAGCATATAAAACCATAAGAATTCAAAACTTTAAAATTTAATCTCATATCTTGTGCAAGAATCTTACCTTTGGATGCTTAGGATTGAAAATCTAGTCAAAATCCTATGAATTTCCTTGGAAATTTAGTGAAGAAATTTGAGAGAATTTGGGGTGAAGGTAGCGTGAACAATGGGTGGAGTGGCTAGGGTTTCAACTCTTGAACTCTTATTACTACATAATAATATATATATTAGTTTCCCATTTTACCCTTGTACTTTCTAAAAATTCCATCTATGTCCCTTAGTCAATTATTTATATTATCTTCTCCATGTTATTCTACTTCTTTTCATTCCCCACTCTTTCATCTAATTATGAGTAGAATGACCATTTTACCCCTAATAACATTTTAAAGAATTTCTTTAACACTTGTCCAAGATAACTCTAATAAGATTCAACTAAGGGTATTAGGGCATAAATAAAATTGCGTACCTTGATGTGGGCGTTACATGTACTTGTGTACATGTACATTTTACATAGCATGATAGAATTGAAGAATTACAGAATTATATAGAAATTATAGAATCGCGATGTACACACCATGTATAGAATTCAGAAATAAAGAATAAAATAGAAAATGTTTAAGTTAAGCGTGCTATTAGAATAGAATTTGAGCTTTCTAGAAAAGCATAGAAATAAAAGCTTTAGAATTAATAGAGTACATGCCAAAGTCAGACATGTATTTTGGGATCATGCATAGATAGCATATAAATGCATGACATAGCATAGCATATATTTTAGAAATTTTATAATTATTAGAAATGTCTAGCTAGTTATTTTTCAGATTTATAGAGCATGTTTTCAAAGGGCTGTTGTGATGGGGAACCTGTGAGCATTTGCTACGTTAGCTAGTGGTGACAAAGATGCAGAAGTTTCCCACATGCACGCCGCCATAAGTGAGCGGCCTCAGAATAGAAAATAGAATTGTACAGCCCGCTAGAAGTGCATGTGTATAAGGACTGTACCTAGAAAGAATTTCAAAATACGCTCACACGGCTAGGGTTCCAAATCCATGCCTCGGCTTAGTCTGATCGGCAAACCAGAACAAAATACAAAAATAATTTCATAAAGAAAGAAAATAGAATACAGAAAGAATTTCAGAAAGAAAGAGAAATAATTTCAGAAAGAATTAGAAAAGAATTTTCAGAAAGAATACAAACATGATCATTTGCATATGCATCAGACATTTTATGTGCATTGCATCTCATGCATTTATGCATCGATTAAACAGTTTATTTTATTATTGCATGTTTGACTAGCCAAGAAAAGAAAATAGAAACCCATGAGAATAGAGAAGAAAAGGAAATAGAAGCCCATGAGAATAAAGAAAAGAAAATAGAAACCCATGAGAATAAAGAAGAAAAGAAAATAGAATCCCATGAGAATAGAGAAGAAAAGAAAATATATGCCTATGAGAATAGAAAAGAAATTAGAGATATACAAGAAAAGAACAAAAATTAGAAACATGACAAATAGCAAGAAAACTTAGTGATTTGTTGAGTAGAGAAAGAAACAGAAAGTTATAATCTAGCAGAGAAAAGAAATAAAATGATAAAGAATAGCACAACCGTAGAAGGATTTAGAAAGATTTGAAGAAAATAGAAGACTGCTAAGTAGTACGCCTAAGAATAAAGAGAGAAAGCAAGTAGAAATTTAGAAACAGTATAGCGAAAACGGGGACAACGGAGTAAGAGCAAAGTTAGATTTGGTTTACTTACTGAGCATTCATAGCTCACCTCGTTGTTTTCTTTATTTTGTAGGTATTAGATTGTAGTGGCCGGGAGATGTCAAGCTGGCGAGAGGATTACACACACTGTCTCAGTGAAGAATTTTAATGTGGATTTATATATGTGAGAAATAATCTTTGTGTATGGTATGTTATAACTGGATTAAGGATAAAAATTTTAGACAAACATTTTTTTTAAGCTAGCAATTCTCTAGATTCTCTCTATAAGATACTTAGTGAATACTTGCTTAGTGAGATATTACAGTGCACAAGTAAGGGTCGATCCCACAGAGAGCTGAGCTATCAATTAATGTAATACTATGTAAAAACAACTAAAATAATGAAATCAATTGAGATAATAAAAACATCCAACAATTCAATAAAATCTAAATTAACTAAAAGTCAAATAAAAATAATAAAAATACTAAAATGACAACTAAGGTAAAAAAGATATCTAAACAAGTGATTAACAATGAGAAATGGTCTAGTGTATCCAATTTCACCATAATTATTTTACTTTATGTTATTAATCTAATTGATGTTTATCAATGCAAATCTTAGGGTTAATACTTACCAAGGTAAGGTTGTGTCGTGGCTAACCGGACCAACCTAGTGTTTTCATAATCCAAACTAGCTAGTGGCGTGCAGCCTAGTCTAATTCACAAAAACCCTTCATACATAAAAGTATCAAAACGAACTCAAACGAACTCACATCTATCGAGGGCATCGCACGGACATAAATCAATCGTTCATCATAGCAATATGAGATTAACTAGTGGTGTGTAACCTAACTCCAACTCATATAGTCAATCAATCAACTATTAAACACGATCAAACATCAACTACGATTAAAGATCGAGAGATATTTAAGATTAGCTAGTGGTGTGTAGCCTAACCTTGACTAATACAACCATTCAACCATAAATCAAAGGCAATCATGCAATAATAATGATTATCAACTCAATAAACATAAATGAACGAAACTAAGATACCGTTAGATCAATTAAACATTCGATTAAACACCAAACATAAAGTAGTCTAATTAGATTACATTGGATTCACTAGGAAGAGTTTAGCTACTCATAAATACAATAAACAAACATTGATCTTACACTTACACATTTGGATGCAAAATCCACTCAAGATGATCAAGGATTTGCCTTACACAATCAATCACTCTCTCCCAAGCCTCCAAAGTTGAAAAAGTGTTCTCTAAAACCTAATATATCTGAAAAACGGAGAAAAGTTGCCTTTATATAGTTTTTAGGCAAAATGGCATTATTGTAAATAATTGTCGCCCAAATTAGGGTTGAAAATGCCGAGTTTTTCCACTCGCCTTGATTTATCCACACTCGACGGTTCCAAGATGTTCGAACACCAACACAAGCACAAATAATCCATCTTTTTGCACCTGAAAACATAGCAAAACCTATGATTCTGGGAGAGAACAAAACAAGTAAGAAAACTCATCCTAAATAATGCGTTAAAACTTGAATTTCTTACAATTTCACCCCCAAATCGCAAAATAAATCCACATTTTCAACACCCAACACAACCCCCAACCAGCTTATTGCTAGTCCCTAGCAATGAAAGCGATAAAATCTAATCCTAACTAAACTACTTCCATTGGTTGACACGATTGCATTTAGCGTATGCAATAAGCCTTTAAACCCCTAGGTCCCTCTAGTGGACGAGTTATAGTCTCGTGAGGATTTTCAACGATGCTACCTACAAACAGCCTACCATTTCCTAACACACATATATACAAAACATGGATTTCCTAGATACATAAATAAATATGTCTCATACATTGCATACACATATAGCAACAAGAATAAGCAATGATCACACACATCCAAGAATACCCTACAAATCAATTTCACCTTCGTTCTCAACTCTCTATCATAGTTAATCCACAAATCATTAATCCTAGCCTTAGAGGTGGTTTCATAGCAATCTCCAAAAGAAAACAACATTTTGATCCCATATAAGAGAAAACATTAAAAACACAACTCCATATGCCTACTTTTCATATCACTTTCCACTAATGTAGACCAACAAACAATTTTAGATAGTTAGGACTTCATTAAGCTTGTAACATTAGGAAGCAATGATATCACCCAATTCCTTTTTTTCCCACACAACAAGCCCCAACTCGATCTTTCAAACATCCTCACATAGTCTTATACAAATCTCGAAGCCACATACATTTCACTTTCAAAATTTTAGATTAATTCCTCTTAAAAGAAAATCATAGGTAGGAAATGTGTTTAAGGGTTAAACGGGATAGGTTATTATAGGTTGAAAGAAAGAAAATCAAGGCTAAATATATACAACAAAGCTCAACAGGGTGACTAAGGATAATAGCATAAAAGGTTGGCTTGAAAGGCACAAACAGTCCAAAGATGGCCTAAGTCATTTCTTAAATCATGCGTTGTCTAGGATTTCGCCTCAAGTGATCATCAAATAGGTTGTAGAGTTTAGGGACCTCATAAAAACATAGGAAATTAACCACAAAACACCTCAAAAATCTAGAACTAACCAACCAAACAAACCACAAACCCGAGAGTTTTGAACTCAAGCAAAAATAACATCCAGGATAATTCTCAAATTAGTGTAGAAATCACCTTTTCTAAATACTACATTTCATTGCAATCAACAATATCACAGACATTTAACATCATCTAGGAATCACAAACTTCCATAAATAAAAAAAAATTTACAGGCATGCAAAAATTTCATAGTCTCCCACCCTCAACCAAAATCCTACACTGTCCCCAATGTAGCCAACAAAACAATGTAGAGGTAAAAAGGAAGGAAACGAGTTACCCCCCTTTTGAGTAAAAAATCGTAAAGTCCAGGAGTAATACCACTGAATGCATACCCTGTAATCAACATGAAATCCACCAACACAAAAGAAAATGACACATGGTGTCTTGGATAGAATCCATGTTGTCTGTTAATCCGCATAATATTTATGGAAATAAAAATAAAACAGAAATGAAAAGAACATCGAAACCATAATAAAGGAACTAGAGTTTTATAACTGAAAAGTAAAATCACACACAAATAAACTAAAAATGAGAGTACAGAAAAGAAAATGAAAAACATGAAATCTATCAGCAAATCCATCTAGGCTCTCACTACTGGTCACCACCACCACCATCATTATCATCATCATCATCATCATCATCTCCAGCCATGTCCATATTACCAACGGGTGCCCTTGGCTGAAATCTCGCTAGGTAAACAGGAAATACAAACTGTCTCGGATCCACTCTTGACTAAGATAACTAAAATTGTTGGATCCACTGAAGCGTTTGTAAACACTCAACCTGATACGTCATCTGTCCTATGGCCCATGTCTGCCACTCTCTCATCTTTGCTCTCAAGTTGGCTATCTGACCCTATATAGATTGGGTAGAAGATGTCGACGAGCAAAGGGCTCTCTATCTACGCGACTGTGCTTGTGCTTGGGCTAAAGCTCCTTTACCCCCACTAGTAATCTTCTAGAGATACTTCAATGTCAACGGTGGAAGTGGTGGTTTCTTCACTTCATCATCCCCAATAACAACTCCTGCAAATACACATAAGGCAATGATGAGGTTGGGATACAGATAGGATTTAGAAGATCTGGACGTATGCAAAATCTTTGAATGAATAGTCTCCCATATGTTGATCTACATCCATTGAGATATGGCATACATCATGAGAGCCTTCTTAGTGTCTACTGTGCTAAGGTGCCCTGAAGGATAGATCTTGGTGCATACAAAATGCTCTCATACCTTATGAGTGAGTATGAGTGAAGTCGCAACAAAACCCTTTCTTTTATTGTTCCGACCAAGAATCCACTCTCCTCGACCCTCTATCAAACTCTATAGCACCTTATCATAATTAGGTCCCTAAGGAATCTAGAAAAATTATCCTCCTCCTTAGAAATAGTCGGTAACCCATGAACCTCGTTAATCCTCTCGACATCAAATCTCACCTCTTGCCCTCTAATCCTAATTCTTCTATTTCTATGGTTGAAGGCATTAGCATAAAACTCCATCACAAGAGGCTTAACAGCTACTCCCGGTTGGGCTATAAAGCTCCCAACTCAAATCACTGATAATGTTAGTAATGCCCTCATAAAGATTCTTAAAATCAAACCCTCGTTCATCCATGAATCCTCTACAATTAACGACGTTCTCCTTATACCTATCCTCAGCATATGAACTCACAAATCTAGGATCATGGGTGTCCTGTGAGGAACCTCCAAGACCTCTACTAGAACTAGCCGTATCTCTACCCCTCTTTTGCGATGCCATAACAGTCAATCTGAGTACCAACACTCTAAAAATCACACAATAACACAACTCCACCAACAATCTCTCCCAAATTAGATGGCAATCACACAACACCCAATCACAGCACAATACAAATCAACTCAAAATCCACTCAAAATCTCGCTCAATCAACACCCAAAGCACTCAATCAACTCAACTCAACTCAACAATCCAGAGCCAAATATGCAATTAAAATCACAAATAAGCAGTCTAGGATGCTTGCCCAATCTAAATCAGTGATCAAAACCTTGGATTGAGATTGATTTGCCCCAAAATAAAAAATGCCCAAATCGATCCAACCCAAAATCAATCCAGAATCCGCATCAAGGAAATAATAATAAAAATAGCCATCTAATCTTTCTAACATTTGATCAATAAAAGGAAGAGGAAAATGATCATTTTTAGTTGCAGCATTCAACTTCCTGTAATCAATGCAAACCCGTCATCATGTCGTCATCCTAGTCGACACTAACTCATCATCAGAATTTCTTACCACAGTAATGCCTGACTTCTTTGGTACTACATGAACTAGACTCACCTGCATGCTGTCTGAAATAGGATAAATGATCCCAGTGTCAAGTAATTTTAATACCTCAACTCTCAACACCTCTTGCAAATGCAGATTCAACCTCCTTTGAGCTTCCCTAGTTGGTTTAGCATCTTCCTCCAACAACACTTTATGCATGCACATAGTAGGGCTAATTCCCTTGATGTCTACTATTGTCCAACCTATGGTTGCCTTATGATCACTCAACACCTTAAGCAATTTCTCCTCCTTCCTCTATGGTTGGGTCTGAAGCTATAATTACAGGGAGGGTTTGATCTTTTCCTAAGTAAGCATACTTAAGGGTAAGTGGTAAAGGTTTTAACTCAAGTTTAGGCGGGGATTCAACGGAAGAAACTAACTTGACATCAACATGTTCAATCACCATCCTTAATTCCTTATCAGACATGTCCCTAATCTCACTATCCAACTCTTCCACATACTCCCTAGCCTCATCATCACTCAACTCACCATCCTCTATTGTCAAGGCCAACTCTAGTTTTGTAACGCCCATATTGAGGTATGTAACTTATTTATGCTTTAATGCCCTTAGGTTTATTTATTTCAAGGTGAAAGATTGAAAAATTAGGATTTGCAGACTTTGCCACGACAAAGGAGTTTTGCCACCATGGCATTGTACACACTGCTCAAATTGAGTTCTTAGAACTGCAGTCTTCGGTGCGGCAAGGAAAGAAGTTCACCATAGCAATGTATGCTCTAGAATGTCTTGCCGAGGTGAAGAAAAAGTTTCGCCGAGGCAAATAACTTGTTGGCAATTTTGAGAAAATTCTAGATTTTTTCGTTAAGGGCAAAATGGTCATTCCACCCATAATTAGTTGAAAATGTGGGGAGTGAAAGTAGAATTTCATAAAGAATGCAATGGAAATGAGGGTATCTTTGTAATTGACTAAAGGGCAAAGATGGAATTTCATAGAAAGTGCAAGGTCAAAATGGGAAAGTATAAGTAATAAATGAGATATTAAGGGTACAAGAATGAAAACCCTACCATTCTCTACCCCTCAAACGCCACTTTCATCCCCAAATTCTCTCAATTTCTTCATCAAATTTCCAAGGCAATTTAGAGGATTTTTTGTTGGATTTTGGTAGATATTCAATCTTAAGCATCCAAAGGTAAGAATTCTTGCAATAAGATGTGAGATTAATTTCTAAAGTGTTGAATTCTTATAGTTTATATGCTTAGGGTTTAAGAAGAGGAGGAAGTCTACCAAAGAGAGAGATTCTAGTGGGAACTACCCAAGTTCAAGGTAAGTAAATCCAACCCTAGCTCTTGATTTGAGCAATACTTGAGTAGAGAATTTTCTTATATGTATTTGCTATGGTTGAGTGTTAAGATTTTTTGATGGAATTGATGATGATCCATGGTTAGAATTCCACCATGAGTAGTGATGATTGTGTGCATAGAAATTAATGGAAGTTTGGATGAGTTAAGAAAGAATTTGAGTAGAGTTATGGAGTGTATTTTCCTGGCCAGGTTTGAAGTTGCTTTAGGGAGCTTTGCTCCAAAATTTTGGTGGTTAGAGATTGTTATGGAAGTGTAATCACCTTAGTGCTTTATTTGTGCATACAAAGTGTTTGATGAAATTTCATAAAGAGGTGCATGTATGAGTATGTTGATTTATTATTTTGATATGAGTTTGTAGATGGTAGAGAAAGTAGAGAATGACATGTTTACATGCCATATTGCATTCTTGCATTTAATCATTTGAATTGAGAAAGAACAATAAGAAAGTCCATCTACATGCATACATGCATATAAGCACACTAAAGAATAAAGAGAAAGAAATAAAAGTACTAAAGAAAAGAAAAGAAATTGAATACTAATTTCTAAAAGAAAGATAAGAGAAAAGAAGATTGTTGCGATGGAGAACCCGTGAGTGGTAAGAAGAAGAATATCCCCACATGCACGCCGCCTTCAGTGAGCGGCCTAAGAATAAGAAGAGAATTTGGACAGTCCGTAAGAGTGCATGTAGATGAGGACTGTACCCAGAAGAATATACCTACATGCACGTTGCCTTTAGTGAGCGGCCTAAGAAGAAGAAGAATTTATACAGTCCGTAAGAAGTGCATGTAGATGAGAAATGTACTCACTCACTCACACGGCCAGGGTTTTGAATCCATGCCTCAACCGAGTCCGATCAGCAAAGAATAAGAAAGAAAGAAAATAATAGAAAGAGAATAAGAGAATAAGAAAGAAAAGAAAAGAAAAGAAAGAATAGAATGAATGAAAGAAGAAAAACAGAGAAAGAAAGAAACACATAAAAGAAAGAAAAATAGAATAAGAAGCATAAAAACAGAAAAGAAAATGCACATCCTACGCATTTGTGCATGTGCATCATACTTGTGCATGATACCATGCCTACTATCATGAGTAGTGAGAAATTAGAAATAAAGAAAGAATAGAGAGAACTAGAAATAGTGAAAGAACCGAGAAGAATAGAAAAGTGTGATGTAAGGAAAGAAATTCATAATATGAACAACAGAGATAGAAGAATAGCATTGCGGATTTACTTACTGAGCCACTAGTGCTCACCCCATTGTTTTCAAATGTTTTTGCAGGAAATAGGTGAGAAGCGGTCGGATGGAATGTTGAGAAGCAAAGGGGAATGGCACTACTGTCCACCATATTATGAGATTATGTATATGATACTTTAGTTGTTGTAAAGAATTTAATATATAACAGTAAAGAAATTTTTTTGGGCCCACTACCTTCTACTTATACACTTATATGTTTTCATAACATGTTTAGTGAATTCATATTATATTTTTCAAAGTACACTAGCTAGAAAGAGTTATTGCAAGTTTATCTTTAGTCTCCCCCTGTAGAAAACTAGACACAATGATATGATCCAAAGAATCAACTGCAAAACAATTATTAGTAACTAAAGGTAAAGACATAGAATTGAAAACAAAAAATTCAATGGTTTGATCAAGAACCGTCATGTTTAGCTTTCCATTTTGCACATCGATAATGGTCCTTGTGACCATGAAGGGACGTCCTAGCAAAATAGGCAACTCACTACTATGGTCTGAAGTCCGCTTCATATCTAACCCCATAACATCAATAGGAACAATTAGTTTGTCAACTTGAACTAAAATATCTTCAAAAATACCTCTTGGATATTTCAATGATCTATCTACCAATTGCAAGGTCATTGTTGTAGGTTTTAGTTCTCCCAGTCCCAATCGCTGATAGATGGAATATGGCATGAGGTTGATACTTGCACCCAAGTCCAACATCGCTTTTTCTTCTTTCTTTTTACCAACAATGATGTTGATAACAAAGCTCCCCAGATCTTTCAGCTTGGGTGGTAACTTGCATTGGAGCACCGCACTCGCCGTCTCTAAAATCATCACTTTCTCGTGTCGCTCATACTTATGCTTACAGGTGTTCAACTCCTTGAAGAATTTCGCGTAAGCTGACATGTTCCTGATCATATCAAGCAAGGGTAAGTTCACATTAACCTTAGATAAAATGTCATATATTTCAGAAAATGACTTATTCCATTTGCTTTTAATCAAGCATCTTGAAAAAGGCACGGGTGGAACATAAGGCTTTGGTGGCACATGTGGATCTTCAATCTCCTCACTCTGCATAGGTGCACTTGGCTATTTCCCCTCTTTCTTTTAACCTACAAAATCTGACAAGGGCTCATTAGTTTCAAAATTGATGTCCTTGTTAATTGCCTTACCACTCCTCAAAACTGTGACTGCTTTTGCTTGCTTGGGTTGGCTTGGTAACTTCCCACGAACATGGCCTTGTAATGATTCTGCAATTTGGCCTATCTAGACTTCCATCTTCCTTTATGGCTACATCTTGTTGTTGGAATCTCTGTTCGAAGCTCTGATTTGTTTGTTGAGAAGCTTGAATGAAACTATTCAATGTCTCCTCCAATGATGGCTTCTTTGGTTGCATGATGTGTTCAGAACTTCCTTACGGCTGGTTATTTCTCCATGAAAAGTTTGGATGGTTCCGCCACCCATGATTGTATGTGTTCGAATATGGATTGTGGGGTCTTTGGTTGTAAGAGTTTATCATATTCGCTTGTTCCACAAATTCTGGAAAACACTCACCTGAAGGACAAACATTAGTAGTATGGCTAACATTACCACAAATAGCACATACCTCATTGGAACTGCTCCGTCCTTTCCCCATCATGATGTTGCACATAGTCTTGACTTGGTTCGTCAATTCGGACACTTGCTGCGCCAACTCAGTGTTAGCACTCACTTTGTAAACTCCCTTTGTTTTCCCTCTAACACTCTTCTGTTATGAGTTGGCACCAAGCATCTCATACAACTCGTATGTCTCCTCTGCAGTCTTTTCTCCCATGGCACCACTTGCAGCATTATCAACTATGGCCTGGCAAGCTTGTGTTAATCCATCATAGAAAAACTAATTCAGCAATTCTAAAGGGTATTTATGATGTGGATGTTGAACTAAAATCAATTTAAATCTTTCCCAAGCCTCATGGAATGGCTTACCATCAAGTTAAGAGAAAGTAGCAATTTTACCTCTTACTTCTGCAGTCTTCGCATGAAAATAAAATTTACTTATGAATTTTTTGTAGACCGCATCCCAAGTGGTAAGTGAAGCTGGTGCCAATGACATGAACCAACTCTTTGATATGTCCTTCAATGTATATGGAAAGCATCTCATCCTCAATTGATCTTCAGTCAAACCCTACAAAGGAAAAGTTTGCACGGTTGAGTAAAAATCTCTAATAAATGTCAATGGATCTTCAGTGGCCATCGCATGGAATGAAGGAAGCATCTGAAAATGGATACTCTTCAACTCATAATTCCTCGCATAGCACTCAAAACAATGCAGGAGGGCGTCATTCCAATGGTAGGATATGCATACTCCTTCATCATGCGAGGTGGATTCGCCATCTCTTCTTCTGATTCTAAATTTGATGCACTTGATTCTTCTAAACTTCAGGCTCTCTTCTCGTTCTACTGATCAAATTCACCCTGTCAAAATAAGGAAGCACTTCTTCGCCCAACGATCATTAAAAAGAACTCAAAACAAGGAAAAAGTGTAACACAAAAATACACAAATCAACTAAAATAAAATCTAACTACAAAAATAAAATTACAAATATTAAAGAAATCAAATAACTCTAACTCCCCGGCAATGGTGCCAAAAACTTGTTTGGTTAAAAACAACTTTAATTCCTCCGCAAGTGCACAGGTCGCTATTGCAGTACAGTGCACAAGTAAGGGTCGATCCCATAGAGACTTGAGCTATCAATTAATCTAATACTATGTAAAAACAACTAGAATAGTGAAATCAGGTGAGATAATAAAAATATCCAACAATTCAATAAAATATAATTAACTAAAGTCAAATAAAAATAATAGAAATACTAAAATGACAACTAAGGTAAAAACAATATCTAAACAAGTGATTAACAATGAGAAATGGTCTAGTGTATCCAATTTCACCATAATTATTCTACTTTATGTTATTAATCTAACCGATGTTTATCAATCCAAAGCTTAGGGTTGATACTTACCAAGGTAAGGTCGTGCTGTGGCCAACCGGATCAACCTAGTGTTTTCATAATCCAAACTAGGTAGTGGCGTGTAGCCTAGTCTAATTCACAAAAACCCATTACGCATAAAAGTATCAAAAAGAACTCAAACCAACTCACATCTGCTGAGGGCATCACACAGACATAAATCAATCATTCATCATAGCAATCGGAGATTAGCTAGTGGCATGTAGCCTAACCCCAACTCATATAGTCAATCAATCAACTATTAAACACGATCAAACATCAACTACGATCAAAGATCAAGAGATATTCAAGATTAGCTAGTGGTGTGTAGCCTAACCTTGACTCATACAACCATTCAACCATAAATCAAAGGCTATCATGCAATAATAATGATTAATCAACTCAATAAACATAAATGAACGAAACTAAGATACCATTAGATCAATTAAACATTTGATTAAACAATAAACATAAAGTAGTCTAATTAAATTACATTGGATACACTAGGAAAGAGTTTAGCTACTCATAAATACAATAAAACAAACCTTGATCTTACACTTACACATTTTGATGCAAAATCCACTCAAGATGATCAAGGATTTGCCTTACACAATCAATCACTCTCTCCCAAGCCTCCAAAGTTGAAAAAGTGTTCTCTAAAACCTAATATATCTGAAAAACGGAGTGAAGTTGCCTTTATATAGTTTTTAGGCAAAATGTCATAATTGTAAATAATGGTCACCCAAATTAGGGTTGAAAATGCGGAGTTTTTCCAAATATTGCGATTTGCGTTACGGCACATAAAAGTGTGCTATTGGTCAATTTCTATTTCATTGTCTTCACGCCGTGGCTCAGAAAAGTGCAATGTGGCACAAATTTGGACTTTCACTTTTTTTTCACTTGCCTTGATTTATCCACACTCGACGGTTCCAAGATGTTCGAACACCGACACAAGCACAAATAATTCATCTTTTTGCACCTAAATACCTGAAAACAGAAAAAAAAACCCGTGATTCTAGGAGATAACAAAACAAGTAAGAAAACTCATCCTAAATAACGCATTAAAAATTGAATTTCTTACAATTTCACTCCTAAATTACAAAATAAATCCGCATTTTCAACACTCAACAAGCATGAGAGAATATTATGCATTTCGATTGCAATACAAATTGTATGAAGGGCATACTTTGATTAAATATTGTAGATTATTACAACAATATATTGTAGATGCAAAGTTGGCTATTGAAGAGAAAAGATTTCGTTGGATTAGAAACAATCAGCAAAAATTAAGGAGTGATTTGTATAGTGGATTGATGGATGCTATTTCAAAAGGTGATGTTAATGCACAACATCTAGTGAAATCTACATTGCTTCCTTCATCTCACATTGGCAATCACCAAAACCGTGTTCATAATTCTCAAGATGCAATGGCAATTTGCAGACGTTTTGGATATCAAGATATTTTTCTAACGTTCACATGTAATCCCAAGTGACCAGAAATACAATATCTATAGAATTCTATTGGACGATGTGATTAAGCAAGTAGAGTAATTGCAGTTTGCTGAGTTTTTGAGATCAAATTGCTTGAGCTGATGCAAGAGATAAAAACAAATCAACATTTTAGTGAAACTATGGCAAGTAGGGGTGTAAACGAGCCGAGTATCACCCTGAATGAGCTTGACTCAGTTGAGCATTAGATGAGTTTGAGTCAAGTCATGAGTCAGCCAAGTCAAGAAAATTTGACTCGTGACTTGCCTCGTTTATAAACAAGTCAGCTCAAGACTCGACTTGAGCTTGTTTGACTCGAATCGAGCTCATTTGACTCGTCTCGAAAAGCTTGATTATGACTCGATTAATGCAAGCTCGAATTGGCTCGATTATGGCTCAATTACAGCTCGTTTGGCCCTTTTTTAATATAACATGCAGTTCTTAGTTTACACAAATCAGATCCATTTTTTGGTAAATTTGCATCTAAATCAACATAAATCACATTTAAATCAACATAAATAATGTATACACAACAAATTATACAATCCAAGACCCCAAAAAATAAAAACACTCACACACACACACACAAATGTCCATCAAAATACATCAAAATTATCATCAAAACGTCACAGAACTCAGACTTCCGGAAGTTGTCCAATGGTTCCTTCTATATCTGAAATTTAAAACAGAAAAAATTTAATGTAAATGTTCGAATGAAACAAGATTAATTGTAGAATAAATACATAAATATTTTATTAAAAATCTACCATGATTCCTTTTTTCACTCCATTTAAAATGCAACACCAATCGGCTCCACATAACAGCATTTCCACTATTTCGGGAGACAACGAAGATCGATATGTGTCAATGACTCTACTACCGGCACTAAAAGTAGCCTCTGAAGCTACCATAGTGATAGGAATGGCTAGTATATCACGAGCCATCCTAGATAAGATAGGGTACTTCAAAGCATTCACCTTCGACCAATCCAAGGCATCAAAATCTTCTGAATCACCCTAACGCTTATAACATGCCTTGCTTAGATAAATATCCAATTGAGATTTATTTAGCTCAAATGTTTCAACCTCATCCAGAAATCATCAAATTCCCAATCATCAACTCCTCTCCCCCTAGACCCCTCGAGAATTACTCCAAGTCCAACCCTTTCACTTGTACCTTTGCAGGTTGCACTAGATGACTGACAATCATTAGCATATTCCCCATATACCTCATACAAAGCATCCCGGACAGTTATAGCATTTGCCCATGCCTTAATGTCAGAATACATCTTAGGCAAAGAAAACTCAATCACCCTTATTTTTTACCTAGGGTCCAATATAGCTGCCACAACCATCAACAAATTACATTGCCCCTAATACTTATCACACTTCTCTTTCATTTTTCTCACCATCTGTCTAATAAATTCATCTTCACTTTCATTGTTTTTATCCAACAAGATTTTGATCCTACATACTTGCTTCAGAAATACATTTGATGTTGGATAATTACTCCCTGAGATGATATTGATCATTGTACTAAAAACCTTTAGAATCCCACAGACTTTCTCTACTTTCACCCAATCTTCTTCCTTTGGACAATGTTTGTAACCCTGATCCCTTTCTTTGTATCTTAGAAACACTTCTTTAAACTTAATTGCAGTTTCTAACATGTCATAGGTTGAATTCCATCTTGTTTTACAATCAAGGATAAGTTTTCGACATGACAAATGCAATTGTTGCACAATCTCTGCAAAAACTTTAAGCCTACCCTCCAAACCATTGATTTTTACCACATTCTCAAGGATCTTGTCGATGATTATCCTAATCTGGCAAAGCCCATCTTGCACCATCGGGTTCAAGATGTGTGCATAACATCTGACATGAAACATTTTACCTCTACAACTCAACTGCCTTGTCATTGTAAAATTTTGATTCAACACCATAATTGCCATATCATTACAATTAGCATTGTCCACTGATATCGTTTGGACCTTGTCTTTAATCTCCCATTCCGCCAAGCATTTGCAAATTGCATCAGTAATTTGTACACCACCTTTTGGAGGAGGTAAATCAGCAAAGTTAAGAACCTGTTTGTTCAACCTCCAATTATCATCTATCTAGTGCCCTATCAAAACCATATACTCTAACTTTTGGTTGTCAGAATTCCACAAATTTATGGTCAAACTAATCCTCCTTACACCTTTCAGCAATGTCTTCAACTTCTGTTTCTCCATTTCATATACCTTCACACAATCATTTTTATATATATTGCGTGAAACCTTTGACCATTCTGGAATCCTATATTTCAACATATTAGTCAAACCCTCCTCTTCCACAATGGTAAATGGGTGCTCATGCATAAGCACCCATTGTGCAATCAATTCCCTAATCACCATCATGTCGAACTTGCTGGTAAGAGCAGGAAGCACAAATGTTGCCTCATTAGAATTAGCAAGGGAAAAATTAATATGTTGTTGTCTACGTGAAGTTGCTCACTTCATACACCTTTGTAAATGTCTTCCAAAATGTATATGCTTTCGGATGCATGAATTTGAAGCTTGTATTTACAATAGATACACTCTACCCTCTTCACACCATTAGGAAAGACCACTTCTTTGTATTTAGCCCATACTGTAGATGTATTGTCTCTCTTTCTCCTTTGAAAGAGATTATCATTTGCATCTTCAATCGGGGGGCAAGTAACGCTTGGTTGCATATTCCTTGTTTCATCCAATGTCGGCTAGCTAGTGGATGCCATACCTGTAAAAAACAAATAAAACTTATAAATGGTCCTGCCCAACACAATTTATTAACCACAAAAACAAACAGGGGTTAACTGAACAAAAAGAATTAGCATAGGCAATTAAATTGCAACAATTACACAAAGAGCAACAAATCAGAAAACATTTGTAGCAAAAACAGGGGTAGCAACAAATCAGCCTAGCCAACACAAACAGCAAAAGCAAGGGTAGCAAAAAATTTCCCGGGCTATGTCTCTCTATTACCTAGACACTACCATATAGGAAGCAAGGTCTACTCTATCCAATAAAGGGAAAATAGCCTTTAAAATTTCTAAATTTGTCATTTCAACTAGTAAACAACAATCAAAAGCAGAAATATTATGCAAAAGGATTTGGATCTTTTGAAGCCAATTACATATAAATAATTGTGATTTCATCAATGTAAGTCAACTTAGAATATAACATTGTTTCACACAATTAAACCATGAAGCTAACCGTAGACACACCAAGATGATAAATGCACAAGTCTCATGCAAAAAACCCAAAATTTCCAACAAGAATCAACTCAAATGTAGTCTTACTTGACATTCAAAAACAAAATATTTTAAGAATATCATAAGAAAGCTCCAAAACTAACACTAAAGTAGCAATAATCCATGAGGCTCATGTAGCATAAACTAAAGCTTAGAAATGATTAATAAAAACATGACGAACAACACAAGGTAACAAGATTAAGCAACTCATTTATAAACGTAATATATATTTTTTCCTAACTCTTAACTCTCAATACTTTTTGTGATCATTCCACTTAATTGGTAAACGTAACTACAACAATCCGAAATAGAGACCCAACTATAAACAACTAAACATAACAAATTTACAAAACAAAAACTAAAAACAACGAAATACCCAACTCAAACTTGCTCATATAGCAAAAAAAATCTTGATTTTGTGAAGGAACAAACTATTGCAGTCGAGATATGCTAGTTAACGAATTCCTCACAAATTCTTCGTAAAAAACTGATGTTGCAGGCAACAGACAAGGCTACAGTGTAATGACTCTCTCTAGCTAGTATACTCGTAAAATAAACAGTAAAATTCACTAAATATATATATATTACGAAAATATACATGTAAATGATGTTAGAGTAGATGCCCTAGAGCCAATCAATTATTGTAGAATTGACTCTTTGTAATAATTTTCATTAATCAATAAAAGGCATTTTATTCTATATCGCATAAATCATTATTATTGCAATATGTATTGATATATGTCTTTAGAATGGTAGAACCGTGACGAGGGTATCAAGTATTTCAAATCTTGATAGTGAGAACCCTATGAGCATATATGGTGGCCATTCTAGAAACATCCGTAGCCCCAGATATTGTCAAGTAAGGGCACGATATATGATAAGGCTATCATAGTGTTGAACGACTCTGTCGAAAGGCGTGATTGATCTCACTTGTCAAGGTTGTTTGGTGACAACCTGGTGCAACACATGGGTGCTTGCTGTAGGTAGATATACCGCCGCAAGTTCACTGGACTGACCCACCAAATGATTCCATATGGATGATAACCCTAGTGTCTATGGAACAAATCCTCTAATGAATGGTGGTACATGTGATCCTTAGACTTGAGATCACTAGAGCGCCTTGTGCACCGATTGGTGTAGTTTGACACTAGCCTAACACAGTTCTTTTTAGAGCTGTCAATATGGTAGTGATTGGCTGCATCAAGGAGTGTATCAAGACTATGGTGGATTGACAGAGGATTCATCACTCCCGGGTACAGGAGAAGTTATCTCACGACGCAATTTTGTATATGGCAATGACACTAAAACTGTGGCCACAGTGGGATTGAGTTGTTACGCTATCTAGATTATAATACAGGTCATTGGTCCAGAAACTGAATACATAATATCAAGAGTAACCAAAGGTTGACACTATTTCTATGCCTTCATCTCGTCGAGATACAATATGATGAAAGGATCGAATTGTACGGTAACCATATTGTTGCAAGGTAGCTACTTTGCTGAATCTGAATCTATCGAGTGGCCATGATGTCTTGCTAGGGGCTAATCTTGGTCTGTGTATTAGTGAGATGATTAATTGGTGTTAATCGCGATACTATACACTG